>CM057449.1:625243750-625972500 GCA_016271365.2 Neoceratodus forsteri
TATGGAAAATTGATGGGCTCAATCAGCCACTTAGAACCGTGGATTCTCGGGTGAAAACCCCTGGACTTTTTGGGTTTTGTTAGTCTGTTTACGGGCTCTGTATGAGTCAGAAGACTCCTGTGAGAGTGGATCTGGACTAGGGAGTTTTTTTCAAGGCCTCTAGAGGAGATTGCTGTGTTCGGAAAAGGTTCCGCAAAGGAAAGGAGAGTGAGAGACTGAACTGATACCTTGATTCCCCCAGGTACCATGAGCTGTAGGATTATTTTGGAGTAATTAAGAGCTGCAGAAACCCTGCACTGCTGGGCTGAATTGAACTGAGAGGACTTAGCTGTTCTGTTTGAGTGCCACAGTTGCTGCTGAGAGTTTGTTTTACCTGTGTGGGACTGTAATTGGGAGTTTGAAGAGGCGAAGCGTCTCTGGACATTGGGGTGCTAGCCAGGTGCTGTACATTTCCTGAGTGAACTGGTTGAAAGGGCTGAGAGCTGTGTTCCAGTGACAGCTGAAGAAAAGGTTGTGGCCAGTTTCTAACTGGAAAGTGCGGACTGGTGTGCAGGGGCCTGTTGTGTTTGGATTCCCCTGTTGATTGCACCTGGGCTTCATTGAACTAAGGCTAGCACCCACTCCATCTGGCACTGGACTTTGCTTGAGCAACTGCCTGTGATTGCTGTTGGTTTCGAACTCAGTGCAGGAACTGCAGGAAGATCCCCACCATTTGAGAGTTCTCACCCAGAGCCAGGGAGGGAAACAACTAATCCCTTCCAAGTGGGACTCACCGTCTCAGGAAGTCATCAGCACTTGCTGGTGTACTAGGGTACCTGGTATCCAGTGTGGAGAGCTGGGTTTTTAGTCACTTCCAGGTCTGGGCCTTCTGAGGCTGGTGCTGTCCTGCCACAGAGCTCTGTAATGGGCCAGAAGCAGCTGAAGGTGACGAGCAGCCAGAACTCCAATCAAGGTGACCAGCTGCAGGATCCTTGAGCAAGTTCCTTCCTGCCACATGAACCAAAGCTGGCTTTATCTTGCCCTGTGTTGCACTGACTGAGGAGCTCCAAACTCCAGACAACTGAGGTCTATGAACCATAAGTACCCAGGACCTGGCTCCTGGGAAGGGTAAAGGGAAATTTAAAATTTCTAATCAAAGCATTTTGCAAAGTTTCAGGGCCCCAACAGTCAGCCAACCCGTGGCACTGTACCAGGCCTGCACCTAGTGGGTACCCCTAAGAACATCTTGGGAAACACTGGTACCAGTGGGGGTGGGTTTGGCCTGCGGGCCCAACTGTTGTTGTTATTACTTGCCCTTTCTAATCATTCTTTTTTTATTCACAGCCATCCTTTGTCCCCGTATCCCTTCCCTAGTCCTTACCCCCAATAAAGCTGTGATTTATCGTTTGCAATTGTGTGTGCAGGAATACTCTGAGTCTGTCAGATCATTACTGTTCATGGTTTATGGTGTTATTGACCAGTTGGGTATTCAGAGTGTGGGGTGGTTGGTAGTGGAGGTGGGTAGGTGCAGCATTACAGAGAGCTGTGCCAGCTAGTCACCTGATTCACTTCTACTTTTCTCTGGGTGGAGGCACTGCACTATTTTTATTATCTTTAGGAAAGAACCCCCGAACACCACCGTAACAAGACCCAGGCCCCTTAACCTGTTAGTAGTAGTAGTAGTAAAAACATCTTTATTTAGACAGGTATTAAATTTGACAAGCACATTTTCACCATAGGTCTGTAAAGCCTTGTTTTTCTGGTGGTACTGTAGATGATATAAAATTTGTTACTAACAGATCTACTACAAATACAGTGTAAACATAATTAATTTACAATCAGTTATCACATACAATACACAAATGAGAATTATTGAAAACACTGACACACATGCACAGAATCTTGTTTAACTTTGTCTCTCATGGGCTTGATATTGAAATGTGAGCCCAGGACATGCACAAGTGGATGTGCCGTGCAATCTAGATGCGCCACAGCACAAAACTGCAATATTCAATAGATGTGCCACAGAAATGCTCTGCTGCAAACAACACTGAATATTGTAAAGATGCACCATGACACAAGCAGATATGCGCTGGAGTAACCTGAAATGTGCTGGAGCAACTGTGCAGGCTGAATATAGCAGATGGACCAAGTTGCACCAGGTGACAGAGAAAACACTCATGTCTGCACAAAGGCACAGAACTGTGGCAGTGGAGGCAGGGCACAACCACAATAGCAAAGGAGGGGTGGATGGCACAGAAACAGTGCAGAGCCCAGCACCCACGGACATGGCGCAGAGCACCACACAGTCACAGGCAACCAACAGGACAGGGATCACAATGGGTATGGCACTGAAGGCTGCAGGGAATGAGCACCCCAGGACCAGAGTCCCAACAGCCAACATGGAATAGTCAAGCACTGTTGCCATCATGCGAAGGCACCATACAGGCACAGTGGTCCACAGGCACACTGGCAGACAAGCACATGGCGTTATGCATCACATGCCGAACAAGCACACAGAGACACAGGGTAGGGTACCTCGCAGCACAGCAGCACAGGGAAGAGCAACACAGCAGGGGTGGGCACCTATGTTCTCCCCAAGGTGTGCACACATGCGCCCGCACAGCAGTCAGAAATAACCCACACATGGCTTCAGTAGTAGCGCACAAAACAGCTGACAGGGATCCTCATGTTCATGAAGTAGTGACTACAGTCATCACTCAGATTTAAGACTCAGACAGTAGGACATGAAAGTGAATGGGAAAGAAACATTGTATGCCCACCCCTGAGGCCACAACCCATTAACTTTAACAAGCCAGCAGTTAACAAGCCAGACATCTTGCTCTAGCTCCACTTATTGAACAATGGAAACCAATCTGCAAAATTCCAACCAATCGGCTTTGCAGTTATAGCAATGTTTTTGGCTTGACACCTCTTTTCGGTAAGACAGTTCTTGATAATGAACAGTATTCCCCTGCTGTTCACAGAAATGGCATGTTTTATTTGTTTGGTAGATTTCCCCCAACAAAGCAATGTGAGAGATTCTCTGACACGGGGTGTGCATTATATTATTTCATAGAAACATAGAATTTGATGGCAGATAAGGACCGCTTGGCCCACCCAGTCTGCCCATTTCCCTACCTAATGGATAAGCTGCAGATTCTAGTTAACCAGCAGCCTACTTCTTTCTACCCTCACCCCCTAGAATTGCCTTATGACTGTCCCATGCATACTTGAATTCAACCACTGTTATTGACTCCACAACCTCCTCCAGAGGGCCATTCCACGCATCCACAACCCTCTCTGTGAAAAAATACTTCCTTACATTACCTCTGAGCTGCCCCCCATCTTCAAATTGTGCCCCCTTGTTCTTGCACACCTCTTTTTTTGAAAGATGCTATCCTCTTGGACTTTGTTGATTCCCTTGAGGTACTTGAAAGTTTCTATCATGTCCCCCCTCTCCCTCCTTTCCTCGAGGCTATACATATTAAGCTCCTTTAGTCTCTCTTCATATGTCTTCTGGTGCAGACCCTGCACCATTTTTAGTTGCCTCCTGGACAGCTTCCATCTTGTTTATGTCCTTGGCGGAGATTGGGTCTCCAGAACTGCATACAGTACTCCAGATGGGGTCTCACCAGCTGTCTGTACAGAGGGATAACAACTTCCTGTTTTCTACTGGTGATGCCTCCTATGCATCCCAGTATCCCCAGCCCTCCTTACTGCCCTCTCACATTGCTTGCCCACCTTTAAGTCATCTGATATGACTACCCCAGGTCCTTTCCATTTCTGTTGTTGTTGGTATCTCACCCCCATTGTGTACTCTTCCCTGGGTTTTTGTTTCCCAGGTGCATTACCTTGCTCTTCTTAGCATTGAATCTAAGCTGCCATACATTTGACCATTCCTCTAACCTTGCCAAGTCCCTTCTCATCCTTTCCACCCCACCTTGTGCATTAACTCTGTTGCAGATCTTTGTGTCATCTGCAAAGAGACATACTTTTCCTTCCAGTCCCTCTGCAATGTCATTTATAAAGACATTCCTAATACTGAATCCTGCTGTACCCCACTAGTAACCCCCCTTTCTTCAGAATGGACTCCATTTACTATTACCCTCTGTGTCCTATTCTCCAGCCAATTCTTTACCCAGGCTATCATCTTGGGACCCACTCCCATGCTGGCTAACTTGTATATTAATCTTCTGTGTGGGACTGAGTCAAATGCCTTGCTAAAGTCTAGGTAGGCCATGTCCACAGCCCCTCCCTGATCTACTACTTTGGTCACCCAGTCAAAGAAATCTATTAGATTTGTCTGGCATGACCTTCCCTCTGTGAATACATACTGCCTTGGGTCCGCAGCCCTCTGGCCTCTAGGTACTCGACAATTCTTTCCTTCAGAAGTGATTCCATCATTTTCCCTATCACTGAGGTTAAACTAACAGGTCTGTAGTTTCCTGCTTCTGCCCTGCTCCCACCTTTGTGAAGGGGAATCACATCTGCCTTCCTCCAGTCCTCAGGTACCACCCCATCCTCCCATGATTTGTTAAAGAGGGTAGTCAGTGGTGTCACTAGTTCTACCCTTAGTTCTTTTAGAATTCTGGGATGAATCCCATCAGGCCCCATTGCTTTGTCCACCTTCAGTTTTAAGAGTTCTTTCAGAACCCTTTCTTCTGTGAATGGGCTGGTATCAACTTCTGTATCCAGAGTGTTTCTATTGTTTGTTTTAGGTACCTCCCCCTCTTCATTTGTTTAGTATCTCTGCCTTTTCACCGTCACCCTCTGCCCTCCCCTTTATTAAGCCTCACTATCCCTCCCTTAGTTTTCCTTCACTCCCTGATGTAAATAAAAAAGGTTTTATCCCTCTTCTTAACTGAGTTGGCTATCTTTTCCTCATTTCGGGCCTTTGCTGTTCTGACTGCCTTCCCAGCTTCCTTTTGCTTTAACTGATACAATTCTCTGCCCTGCTCCTTCTGTGATTCCTTGTACTTTCTGAATGCTTTCTTTTTCTCTTGAACCTTCACTGCCACGCCCTTTGAGAACCATAGTGGTTTCTTACATCGCTTTGTTTTGTTTATTTGCTTCACAAAAAGCTTGTTACCTCTATGATGGCAGTTTTATTATTCCTCATTGTTCTTCCACCCCTCCTTCCTGCCCATTTGCTAGTGCATCCTTAGGCACTCACCTATTTTGGCAAAGTCAGCCTCCTGAAGTCCAGTACTTTTGCCTTTGTATGGCTTGACTCTATTGCTGTGTTTATTGTGAACCATACTGTCTCGATGGTCGCTGGTTCCCAGATGGCTACCCACTTCAACATCTGTGATCCTCTCTCTCCATCTCCATTTGAGAGAACCAGGTCTAAGATTGCTCCCTCTCGAGTGGGTTCCAATGCTAGTTGTCTAAGGCATGCCCCCTGTAGGGCATCTAGAATAACCCCACTCTTAGAAGTGGCTGCTGCAACTGCACTCCAGTTAACATCTGGCATATTCAGATCATCCGTCAGCAATATCTCCCTTTATCTGCCATTCTAAGTATACTTTCTATCATTTCCTTGTCCATTTCCTCCCCTGAGAGGTCTGTATCCTAACCCTGTGCGGATGTGGTGCCATTGCCTGCTTCCAAATTGACCTAGTGCTTCTTCTCCTCCTGTTTACCCTTTTTGTTCTGTTGCATTGATTCCTTCCCTTATGTAGAGAGTTACTCCTCCTCCTGTTACCCTCCCTGTCCCTCCTGTAGATAGTTGTGTCCTGGTATGTTACGCCCCAGTCATGGTTCTGTGTGTACCATGTTTCGTGACTGCCACGATATCCAGATGTTCCTCTTCCATCAAGGCCACTAATTCAGGAAGCTTGTTACCCAGACTACGGGCATTGGTACTCATTGCTCTCCATTTTTTGATGATTTCAGTTTTAAAGTTGCACAACTTCAGTGTAATCTGCCTCCTTCCCAAGCAGCGTCTCACATACAAAATGTGTTTATAGTGGATTTAAAGCCTCAGCGTGAAAGCGTGTTCATTTTTTTTCAGTACAAGAAAATGGGAAAACTATAGTTTTTGTTTACAATAAAAGCATCAAAGCAACCTACTGTCTGTTTGTGTCATTTTTTTATGTATTTGTTTGGGGGCTGGGATGGGTATAACCTTCTCAATTAGCAGGCTGACTGTACATATGTCTAGAGAGATGAGATTGCGCTTCTCTTTAAAACAGGGTCTCACATTATACACACATTTGAGATTAAATGAATCAGTGCTTGTAAAAGGTTGCCCATGTTGGCTACATGGGGATAGTAATTCTAAAACGGACAACAAGAAATGGCAGCGCAAAAAATATCCTTTTCATTTAATTTCATAAATGCAGACTGCACTTAGCATGGATCCAGAATGGAAGAGAAATACAGTCTCCTAAATTCATCTCCTCTCTCTTAGAAAATGGGCTTTTTATTTCCTGGCATCTGACTGGCTAGTACCCTTGCCAGAGGGGTACATTAACTTTCAATAGATGCCCAGGAAATAAAAAGTACCAACCCCAGTACCCCTTCACCCTCTGTAAAATTCTTTTGCCCACCCTGCCCCCTCATTGGCCAAAAGTACCCCCAGTAAATTTGAAATCCACGCCATTTTTTTCACCTCGCTTAGCGAGAGAGATAGACCCTACACACACACACAGTGTAAACTCAGCCTTTCCTCTAAACTGAGTTTGTTAAAGATGAAAAAAAATACACTTTCAGTGAGAAAACAACTCAAATGTGCTGCAGTACAATACATTGAGAACCCGCGCTACTTCTGATGCCGCTCGCTGTAATCTCCTCTAACAAATGAATTCCCCCCCAAATGTGAAGCAATAGATTTTTTTAAACTAACCATAAACATACAATACACATTTTTTATTCTGTTGTCGACGAGTCAGACAAATTCACATCTCCTGTGCTCGTCTCCAACAGCACTGCTGTCACTCCGCTTTCTCCGCAGCGCTTAACCTGCCCGTCACAGTCTCCCCCCCACCCTGTCCCATCACTGATCATGAACATTATTTTCTAAAAGCACGCCCAACCGCCACCACCACTCCTCACCGCAGCACGTGATTAATTAACAGCACCAGTATTCGTCCCCCGAAGCTTACCAGTGACAGGAGGGCAGCACCGACTCTACAGAGACAGCAGAATAGCAGAGCAGGCTAGTGAGATGCGCTGTCTTTCGAAAACAGTACTTCCATTCCCAGCCCGAGCTCGGAACCGGTGGCCTGATGCAGTGCAGTCAGCATGTCTGAAATCTCAATCGTTACAGTCCGAGGACTGCCAGTACTCCGGTAAGTGTTTATGAATCACTGCTGACTGCTGCCCTGCCACCTAGTTCCCAGTCACTTACTGTCATTCCGTGATAGCCTACAGTTGGGGAGGGCACAAACAAAACAGAATGGCTGTATTTGGGAGGGGGACAGGATACAGAACTGCACAAAATGGGACTACTTACAACCCAGAGCTAAACTGCATTCCTATTTATTAAATGTTTTCCTTAATTTTTTAATTCCTATATAAAAATGCCACACAGCCATTTTCTGACACAATAATACATCTCCGGTGGATGGGCAATTGACCTCAGGCCAAGCCCTCCAACACCATTACACCCCTGGGCGGTCCGGTATTGCCCAATACTACCCATTCTGTCGGGTATTATTGCTTGCATATCACACTGACTCACTCATTACATTGCAAAAATAAATTTTAAAACCCCCACTGAGCTTGACAATATCCAGCATAGTTATTGTAAACCATACCTAGGGTAAATGACATCACGTACAATTATGCATGCATCCATCAAAGATCCCATTGCTAAGTACTGCTTTAAGAAGCTGTCCAACCCTGAATACCACATTGCCATAACAGTATTAAATGATGCACTTTTGGAGTGGCCAGAGTTGTCTAAGATGTTTCAGAAAGCGGAGTAACAACAGTTGAAGCTGTACAGATTGCTAGGGCAAAAATAAAAAAAGATCAGAAGCCAGTACCTAGGTGAAACTGTCTACTGGAGCCCACCAGTAAAACTGCTTTTGGCTAATTGCACAGCTGAAGGAACAGCAATTTTGCAATTTATTGGGCTGTTATGTGACCATCTGGACAGCTGATTTCCTGCAGGTGAACTTTCTGACTGATCTGCTTTTGATTTTGCAGCAGTGCCACACTGCAGCTTTGTGTTTGGCTTATCAAATATTGAGAGACTGTACCGCAAATAACAGGACTATTTATTTTCATCAGTGGACCAGGCAGAAATTGTTAGCCAGTACAATGACTTCAGATTTATAGTTGCTGAAAAAATAAAGGCGGATCATTAAAATCCTTTAGTGACATGATCCACTTTGCTTTGACTAACGTGCAGTACAGCATGGTGGCTAAACTTATTGATGTATGTGCTACATTCCAAGCTAAACATGAAGCTATCATGTATAGAGGTTCCTACACAGTTTTATTCTTCCCCAGAAGAGATTCTCCATAGGGAGGTGCAGAGTGAGAAGGATATGATAGCACAGAGAAAAATCTTGGGAGTGATAGAGGATCACGTACTGAAGCAGAGAGAAGTATGTCTGAGTAGGACCATAACTATCTTTGAGTGGAAGGTTTCACTCAAGGATTCTCATAGGAATGTTAGGGAAGATTTGTTGCTGCTCTTGGAAAGAGCATTAGGATTTTATATCTCCAGAAACATGGTGGAGTCCATAAAGTTATATGGAGATCCTGAGCCCACAACACAGATTGATATTACATTTAAAAATCCTCATACAGCTAGAAGCTTGCTGTCTCTGTCCAGCAAGCTGGACTGTTTGGGAATACATTTAGTTAACATGTTAGACTTGCGTGAAGTCTTTTCATGGTTTAAACAGACTAAGGATAGCCCAGAATCAATCTTAGAGGCAGATAACCCCCGATTGACTTTGGATACCTAATTGACCCTAATACCTACTTGCTGCTGACAGTTATTGATTAAGCCTGACAAATGCAGCTTGTAGATAATATCAAACAAATTAACTCTGAATGCCAGCTGGATTTGGATACGGGAGCTTGGGATCGAGATGTGGATGCCTTTCTATACTTTCATGGAATATTGAGGGCATCCATCTTAAAATAATTGACCATGAAGTAGTGAGATTTCTGGATAATTTTGATATTACTGGACTGCAGAAACATAGCCCAGATGTTAAACTGTACTTGACCGTGGCGCCGAAGCCTGGGCGCAATGTAACAGCTGCGGGGCGTTGACTGGGTGATATTCAACGGAGCTGCGCCATGGCACAGCATCGTTGAATATCACACCCTGGCCACCTGCAGTGTGCATGGCGCAGTGGCTCTGCACCAGTGCAAGTGGCCAGAGTGGAGCAGGGGGATGCGCTAGTGCAAATTCCGTTGCGCTATGCGCAGCAACCACGATATTCAAAAGTGCACATGCAAATGGGGCCATAATATATGCAAGGCGCAAATAGGGCCATCTGCATGTCATTATGGCCCCATTTGCATGGAGGTGTGCCAATTCCCGGTGACTTGCGCCTGGCGTCTTGCCAGGCAGCAGCCATCGGGGACTGACGCCCTCTGCCCAGCATGGCAAAGTGCCCCACAGCCCGATCGTGGGCTTCAGTATAAATAAAATGATTTCCAATATCCCTGGTGTTCCAGTGGACTGCTGTCAGCCCGATCACGGGCTTAAGTATAAATAATATGATATCCTATATCCCTGGTGGTCCAGTGGACTGCTGTCAGCCCGATCACTGGCTTTTGTAATAAAAAAAAGAATTATGTCCATATCCCTGGTGGTCTAGCATACACCCTCCCCACCCACCCACTGAGCCTCACCACCTCGCCCCCGGTCAGCGGTGGCGACAGCACCCCACCCGCCTGCCGCCCTGCCGCCCACCGGCTGACACCGTAGGTAGGGCTATATGCCCATGGTCCACAGCGGAGCTAATGGTGTGCAGCCTGCACTATACTAGTTAACACATTCCAGATATGTAAATGGGCGGTGGAGGGGGTACCACTAGACCACCAGGGATATTGGATGTAATTCTTTTTTTATTACAAAAGCCCACGATCGGGCTGACAGCGGTCCACTGGACCACCAAGGATATTGGAAATCATATTATTCATACCTAAGCCCACAATCAGGCTGACAGCGGTCCACTGGACCACCAGGGATATAGAATATCATATTATTTATACTTAAGCCCGTGAACGGGCTGACAGCAGTCCACTGGACCACCAGGGATATAGGATATCATATTATTTATACTTAAGCCTGTGATCGGGCTGACAGCAGTCCACTGGACCACCAGGGATAATGGACTTGATTGTTTGAACAGATGCCCATGATCGGGTATGGGGGGGCACTGCCACAGAGGTGCAGCCGGAGCTTGGGTGGCCACCCACAAGGTGGCAACTGCTGTATTTGCACCATGCAACATGGCAACTCAACCCTGGGTGGCCAGCCGTTGTTCCTTTTTGGATCAACTTTATGCGGCACAAGTAGGGGTTGCGCATGCATGGACTCAAGCACATCCCGGGTTGAATATCAGGATGTGCAGAGTATACATGGAAACCCCTCTACTATCTTGCGCTACGCCATTACCAATGCGCTCCGAGCGCGTAGATTTGATGCCAGGCATAATTCCCATTTGAATATCACGCCGGGGCGCGACCCTTTTGAATTTCTGGGCCATGGTGTACAGAAAATGTAACTCCAAAATTGGCTGGATATTCTGTCTTTACTTTGCCAGCAAATAAAGATAAAACTTTTGGATGGTTTAAAGGGGGTATTTCCTTTTTTATCAAAACTTTGCTAAATTTTCAGATCACTAACATTTCTACTAAGTCAGAGGGTATTTTGACTCTAATGATTAGCAAGGACAAGAGAAGATCATTCTTTGCAATATATACTTGCCCCCTCGCAACAGAGCTACTGATTCCGCTGACCTTTTCATATAGGATCTGAAAATGGCACTTGATGAATTGTCAGATAAGAGTATATCTTGTCCTATAATTATTTTGGGAGACTTTAATGCCAGAATTCCTTCTCATTTCTTGGAGGATGTATATTCAGATATGATCCATACAATATCTATAATTAATCCAAATATCTCATATACTGTACTAGGACTGCTCAGGATCTAAAATCTAACCTCAGAGGTAGGGAATTGCTAGCGGGCTTGGCCAGTAAAAATTTATGTATTTTTAATGGTAGAACTCAGGTCGATCTAGTTGGATCATTAACATGTAGAGGACCTACTGGCTCTTCAACCCCTGATCAGGTTTGGACCAATTTGGAAGCAATAAAGCCAATCCAAAAGTTAGAGGTCATGGATAGATTGGAATCAGCACACTGTGCTATTGTAATTAACATCAAATGCCCTTTTGGGACTTTACGGAGTGAGGTACAACAGGAAGAGAGCCTGGAAGTCATAAACAAGAGAAGGATTAGATGGGAGCTGATTCATCAAGCTAGTTTCAAAGAAATTCTTAGTACTGGAGTCTTAGGTGATATTCAGTAGTTGATCCTGGACAAAAGTAAGGCCTTTAATATTTTGGAGAATTGGGAAACTATTCATTCTTTACTTGGCCCTAGATGTAAAACAACGTACCATCTTAGGTCCCTTTATAAAAAGTCTTAGTTTAATTTGGTATGCCTACAGGCAAAGAAAGAGTTTGGAGGAAAACTAAGACAGCATAAGATAAAAGAACTAAGTCTGCAGCAGATTTTAAATTGCTAAAGACTGAAAGAGAAAAATATAGGAAAATTCTCGAACAGGAGAGACATAAACATACTCAGGGACTTTAGGAAAAACTGAAGCAGGCTGTTTTGGATAGGGATGGAAGTCGATTTTGGAATATTGTTGCCCATGGATATAATAGATATGCCAATAGGATTGAAGCCTATATTACACCTGAAGTTTGGGCATCTCATTTCTCCAAGCTCTATTATTCTCATGAAGAGCAGGAGACACATGATGCTTTCAAAATACAGGAGGATGACATTTTTCCATGACCTATCTTGATCACAGAGGACGAAATCCAAATGGCAGTGATTGGCTTTAAGGCAGATAAAGCACCAGGGCCGGATGGAGTCCTAGGTGATCTCTATAAGGTTTTTACCAACTGATGGATTCCTTTTCTTCTTCTGCTGTTTAATTGCCTGGTTCAGGGGTACTGTTACCCTGCCAGATTTTCTCTAGAATAATTTTGGGTAGATTGCTGTCATGGGTCAAGGAGAACTCAGTATTTAATGAGGCACAGAACGGTTTCCGGAAGGACAGTTCTACAGTACAACACTATTATGTGCTTCAGCACCTGATCTGGAAGTATACTAAAGTGAGAAAAAACAGATTATATTGCTGTTCTGTGGACTTCTCCTCGGCCTTCGACAGCATTAGTAGAACAATTCTTTAGGCTACATTAAGGGATCTGAAGTTGGAGGCCTCACTTCTTGATGTTATTAATAGACTCTATGAAAAATATGTGGGCAAGGGTCCAGTATAATCAATATGGCCATCTAACTGATAGATCTGAGACAAATGTGGGGGGCAGACGGGGTGTATTTTGGTCCCCACTCTATTTAACATCTACATTAAAACAGTCTTGGATCAGCTAGGTAACCCATATTTTCATACTCCAAAAATTAATGATCAAAGGATTGAATGTTTAGCATCTGCAGACAATTTAGTCTTGCTCTCTACTTCAGTCCTAGGTCTTAAAAGAAAATTGGCTCACTTTGAATCTCTCTGTTCTCAAAAGAAACTAAAAGTTAATCTCGGCAAGACCAACCTTGTAGTTTTTGGCTCTCAAACCAAGAATACGGTAGGCTTTAGGTTAAACGGTAACCATATAGACACTGTTTAGTGTTATGACTATATGGTGCCCATTTTGCCTATAGCCTATCTTGGACTAAACATTTGGAGGCTATTCAATTTAAAATGGGATCTTCTGTAAATGCCCTAAAAATATTTAACAGCAAGATGGGGAAGTCATCGGTGAGCGGGGTATTAAGAGTTGTTAATGCCAAAATAAGAACGAGTATGTTATATGCCTCTGAAATATGGCGTTATACTAAGGTTAGAGAATTAGAAATAATTCTGAATAAACTCTATAGACACATCTTAATATTTTTTAAATGGAACTCCAAGCTGTATTCTTGCCTTGGAGGTAGGACAATGTTCCTTGACTTCTCTCGTCTGTGAATGACAGATTCTCTTTCTGTTGAAACTCTATCTTTTGCCCCAAAAAAGATATCCCAGAATGTGTGTAGTGGAAGCCATCAAATTGGCCAGCATGGGATATGTACATCCCTCTATTCAACTTATTAAGGAAACAATAATGCCAGCCGGATTGGGCCACCTGTTATATACAATTTACACAAGACCATTTGAGGAGATTAGGCAGGGTGTCAAATTGAGGCTTATTGACTTAAGACATAAATTCTTTCTATGTTCAACTCTCCAAGTTTAAGCTATATGGGTTTTATAAAAAAGTAAAGATTTCATGGGGATATGAGCCATATCTCTCTTTTTTAACCTGTCCTAAACAAAGAAGAATCTATACAAGATTCAGAACTGAAAACTATAATGCTCAATGCATTAATTTCAGACAAAAGAGAGGGGGTATTTTTTCCATATAGTAAATGTGAAGTGGGGACTATAGATGATCTCAAACATGTGGTACTCTTGTGTCCTAGGTACAAATCAACTAGGAAACAAATGCTGGGGGGATCTCGACCTCCCCCGGAGGATCTTTTGGGATATTTGTTTACTATGAAAGAGAAGAACATGGAAGAGATCTTTGCAAGATTTTTAATCTCAACTCATTTGTAAAGTGTATTAGTGGGACTTGAAGTTCTGTGGAGTTTTTTATGTGAAAAGGTATTCTGTTAAATTGAATTGCACTGTAAAGATATTTAAGTTCCTTGTTGATTTATTTGTCTATTTATATTTACTATATATTTTGTCCTGATTTTAGTACATTGCAACTGCTATATGCTGAACAATCAATTGTACTACTACTAGTACATTCCAAGCTTCTAGTGCTGACTGTGAAAGAGGCTTCAGCCTCATGAACTACATTAAGAGCAAACAAAGAAACCGCTTGGAAGAAAGCCATTTAGATATGCTAATGTGAACAAAATTGTTTTTAACATCTGGTGGAAAAATGGATCTTAACAAAATGTAAGTCCACTGGAAGAATGGGAAAGACAGGAGAGAAAAACAGTAAATGTTGATTTCTTAGCAATGCATCATCAGCAGCACCCCTTTTAGATGCATGCAAGGCTCTTTAAAATGTACATAGTTTACACGTTTCCAATTCATACTGTTATGGCGCACAATGCACATCCAAGCTTCAGACTGTGTCGGAATGTATATTTATACTTTGCATTGAGTATTTGAGTGTTTGGTTATATTTTCTACTGTTTACTGGCAATAAAATATATAACTTGTTTGGGCCACCCAATTTGAGCAGATGAATACATTTTTTTGCACAAAGTGCCGCACACACATATCAGTCACCCACTTACAGAGACTAAAAATTAGAGGGAACATTGGTTGGGCACCATACTGGACATGGAAACAAGACACTGTTGCAAGCTCAGAGCCAGCTCCACCCGGCAACCCATGGAAGACTGACACACAGGGATGTGACAGGCAAAGTAGTGGGTACCCACAGGTGTCACACTGCAGATGCGCAATTGGATATGACATGTCCTGCCCAGACTCCAACCATGGTCAACAACAGCACACTGAAACTACAGGCATGTGAGGAAAACACAGAAAAACACAAGCAAATATGAAACAATGTTTTAATACAGTAATGGGGAAAAAGCAGTACAACAAAACAGGAAGTAACAGGCAACAGGAAGGATACATCATGGAATGAACAAGACAAAATAAATTAGGGACACAAGCTAACAGTGAACTAGAAAAGGGTAGCAAAACCAACAAATAACAATACAATTGTGTTGGGCATGAGAAGAGAGAGCAATGGGAGGGGAACAACAATGTCTATGGAAAATGTGGATGTGCGGAAGGAAAACCTAAGGCCATATACATTAATGTCCATGGACTAATGCTGCAGCCGATGGATGTCCACCCTGACGCGCCACACCTCAATGGCCAGCAGCCTCGTGGCTGCAAGCTGTCTCCTAGCCGGGCAGATTTGGACCACCATCCGATTGTACACCCTGAATGCCATCTGCTGCAGTTGGAGGATTCTGCCACCCAGGACTCCCACACTGTGTCATCCTCTCCCTGGCCCTGGATGACCTATGCAAGGGAGACACAGAACAGCAACTGAGTGATAGGTCCCACACATCAAAAGCCCCCACTCTGGGCTGTGTGTGTATATAGGTCTGAGGCTGGGCAGACCCATGGACAAGGCTGCTAACTGCACATGCACAGCAGACAATGACAGAAGTCCGGGAAACCGTGACACTCAAGGAAGAGGATGTTTGCATGGGAGTACCTAGCATTGTGACATGTGCACAAACCTCCCAGAGTGAGGGACTGATACCCCCAGGTGCAACACTAAAGCAGGTTCAGCAGCAGCTGCTTGTGTGCACTGTGGGTCACACACAGCCACCACCATTGACAGCAACAGGGTAACAGCACACAGATGCCATGTGCACGATGTGACAACCACATGCTGCTGGCCAACATTGGCAACAGTGCCTGAGAACCAACACATTCATAGCATGCAGGCAATGGCCTGTTGTGTGGAATGGCCCTCCCACCAGCACCCAACCCCAAGTACTGAGGACAGCTGCAAATGTCACACACTTACCTGCCTCTTGGCCCACAGGCCAAGCTGCTGCCCCATCGGCTGGCTGGTGGCCATGCCTATTGGCCTCTTCCCTGGCCTGCCTGTGTGCCTCTGGCCCTGAAAAGGAAACACAAAGAAAATGGACAATGAGTAGTATGCAAACACTAAACACACAGCCCATGCCCAAGCAAGCCCAACATGATGCATCATGCCACAGAGTGCCATGCTGGTAACTGTGGCTGCAACCCGCAAGCTGGGCACAACATAGTGGGCCACTGGGCACAGTGCAACACAGGGACACACGGTGCACAGCATGACCTCACAACAGCACCCACACACCCAAATAAGGCATGCCCGCTCTGTGTGCAGGTGCACACGTGCCTACTGCACACTCCAGTGCCCCCTCTAGCATTCAGAAGTGCCATGCACAATGCATAGACAGACGTACCTGGTTGTGGGACCACACCACGGTGGGCATGGTCCTGCAGTTTCCTAAACCTCTTTGGATCATGGTGGCGCAGGTCACCATACCGGTGACGGCACTGTTCACTCATCCTGGGGACAGCAGTGCACCTTTCCAGGCCCTCTACAACACTGGCCCACATCTCGGACTGTGCCTCCTGCAGTTCCACTGCCCTAAACAACTGGTCCTCCAGTGGGGCAACCACTGCCACGAGGTTGTCCATCTCAACCTCGGTCCAGTTCCTGGCCAGAGGGCGGACACTCCTAGCATGTGCAATACTTGCAGCACAAAACACCAGGCCTACTGTGCAGTCTGCTGCTGTACTGTGACCCCTGTAGTACTGCTGCATTGATTGTGTGACAGAAATGCACAGAACACCACTGCATATCATGAAAATGCGTGATAGGCATGCACCAGTGGGACCTATCGCCCATTACCGCACATACGCAATGCCAGAAGTAAGGGCAGGAGACTGGGGTCACTTACATGACCCACATCTGCACACCGGTGTGTCACTGCCATCTCGAGAAGTTCAGGTGGTGCCACCCATACATACACCAATGGCGCAAGAACCGCACCTGCGCAGCTATGGCCAATGGTGCAGCCGGCTCACATGCATAGTAAGACCCACATGTGCATCACTGCTGGATGCGTGATACACAGACATGGACATAGCACAGCAGGCCATGTGCTTGGCAATTGCAGTACTGCATATCGCGCATGCATGGAATATGCACCTGTGAACTGCTCTGGTGCAACACGTTGCGCATCACACAGTCAGTTACGCCTGGAGCAATTTTGCAATATTCAGCCAGATTATGCAGATTGCCTCATGAGCCAATTCCAGGTGCAAGTCAGCACATTAGCATCTCATTACTGGTTGCTCCACAGCTCAGGTGCATGAGCTGAGCCATTAAAGTGACACCACACAGCACTGGTCACTGACAGGAATTGCAGCCTTGAAGGAAGGTTTGTTTATATTTCAATTGCTGATAGCTGTATTGCACTGCCACAATTTATCTGTTGCACAGCAACAGGGGATACTACCATACTGCTCATCTCTGCACCATTCCTGTTCACAGGTGGCATTATGTCGGATTCTGAGTGTGCAGAGGAGCAGGGGCCTGCCAGGAAACGCTGGCCAGACTTTACCAAGGATAAAAACAGGCCCTGGTGGAGGCATATGTTTCCAAGGAGGAACTCCTGAGTGGGGCCACAGGGACTGCCCTGGAACAGGCTACAGGCTGAGATGAGGTGGCTACCTATGTGAATGTCCATGGATACTACAACCGCACTCCACAGGAGTGCAAGAAGAAAATGGGCATGGACAAACACCGGATAAAAGAGAAGATTGCTGCCATTAGGGCATCACTTCACAAA
This sequence comes from Neoceratodus forsteri, assembly GCA_016271365.2. Taxonomy (NCBI): domain Eukaryota; kingdom Metazoa; phylum Chordata; order Ceratodontiformes; family Ceratodontidae; genus Neoceratodus; species Neoceratodus forsteri. Next base: position 625,261,341 of record CM057449.1, read on the forward strand.
ATAGGTGGTGGACCCTCAACAGCACCCGTCCTTAATGTGGAGGAGGAGCTGCTGGCATCTACATTCACCAGGGCATCCGTTGAGATGTCCTGGGGAGTGGGTCCCAGAAAGGTGGCAGCCCGTCACAGCACTGTAGTATACCAGTGAGACACTTGGTGGGGGCGGCATGTGCAGGCCATTGGTGTGCCTGGTACACAGCAGGGGTGCCACTAATGTGCATGTTGCATCATGGGGTGGTGCACCACCTGCAAAGCCACACTGAAGTCCAGTATGGTCCCCTGTGTGCCGTGTGGCAGCTGCAGGAACTCTGTCATGGTTGGGTAGTGCCTGATCCAGGGATAACGCTACAGCTGGCACACATGTCTCATGAGTGTCCGCTGCAGGATGTGTATGCATGTGGCTTTCCACAGTGGACACTTGCACCGGCATGTCACACCGGACAGGGTCAGCACTGTTGTGCTGTATGCCATGGGGGGCACACTGCCTGTCAGTTGTGGGCATGTGCCACACTGCTGTGTGTGTGCACAGATGTGGATACATGTCCTGTTCAATGCCTGTGTCCTGATGGGCATGGGCAGCGGTGCTGCCACTCCACATGCAGGGCAGGGCAGGCACACCTGTGGCACACATGCAGACATTCCACTGTATAGATGGCTACCTGCAATGCATCACTGACACACTAAACACTCTCTCTCCTGTCTTACAGCTCCATCATGCCTCTAGGGGTGCTGTGCAGGCCAGACCCGGAACCGTGGCATAGGATGATGCTGTGCCATCGACATCCACTGGCTCTGTGGCACCACCAGGGGGCGCTGTCCTCATGTTGGGTTGGTGGACCTACTTGGTCTTGGTGATGAGGACCCATTTTCCAACCTCCTCATGCAGGACAGCCTCCCTTTGCTTGTGCCGGCCACGCAGATGAGGAAGACTTCGACACTGATGATGACCACACAGATTCTGGGGTTCTTAGGTGTTGACACCACTCCCCACATTCCAGTAGTCCCACAGACAGCAGCAGGGAGTGCTGGTGGGCCAGAGAACATGAATGCATCCCCCCAGTGGCCCCCGGTAGAAAAGACACTGCTGCCAGTGTTGGCAGGGGACGGGGCACAGGTGTGGGCACTGGTTCCACTGGACAGGTCCAGCAGGCTGCTGTCATGCTACAATGGCCTGCAGGGACACTGTGCAGCACTCCCCAGGAGCCACTGTTGGTGCCCGCAGTCAGTCCCCGCCCTATCCACAGACTTCTGTGTGGCGTTTCCAGTTGAGGGATGTAACACAGCAGGCCGTAACCCCCTGCCTGTCGGTATCAGGAACATGATACACCAGGTGCCGACAGGCTGGATGAATACATCAGGCTTCTGCGGGACTCCATGGAAAACCAGGCAATGCTCAGGGCAGAGATGCATGCACTATGTGTTGAGGTGTGTCAACTGTCTGAGCGTAGGGCCATGGGAGATGCCCCGCTGATTGGTGAGATCTGGCAACTGCGGGAGGCCATGACCATGTCGTTGGACAGCATTGTGGAGATAATTTCTGTGGGCTTCACAATGCTGGCATCTACTGGTCACAGCAGGGTGTACAGGACTCCCTGTAGCACAATGGCAACACCCAGGGCTCAGCGTTTGGTGACCCCATCAAGGCTGGCGCTGCCCACTGCCTTATCTATCCCCAACACACCCGGTAACAGTCTGTTCACCAGTCTGTACACATCTGTGAGGACCCAGTCATGTTCTCAGGCCTCTACCCCTGTTGATGTGGTGATGATACCCCAGTGGCTGTTGAGCCGCCTGTGGCTGCCACACAGTCAGGGTGTGTCCACCCCTGTGGCCATGGCAGTCATGGATCTGCACAGTAGCCCTGATGGGTGCACTGCCCAGTCCAGTCCCCTGCTGTCATTACCAGCTGTGCACATGGTGGGCTGTGGCCTGGTTTGCATGCTGTGACACATGCGTGGCCTGGGTCATGGCTGGTGTGTGTGTGTGGGCAGTGGTGTCGGACCGTGTGGCATGGGCGTGATGAGTGCAGCATTGTGTTGGCATTGCCTGTGTGCCAGAGCATACCTTCTGATCCATGCCACAGCCTGCAGTACTGCTGTGTGTCCATGGGTGCAGTGATGTGTGTGACCTGCCTGGTGCTGTGTGCCCTGCTGTGCACCCTGTGGCAGTACTACTGCATGTGCCTGCATGCATGTGTGGTCCTGGGCATACACCAAATGGCTACAGACTGTTCAGGTATGTCTTTGTTGTTCCATGTGGGTGTGTGTGTATGTTTGCATGTCTGTGTGCCCACCTGTGTGACTGGTGTGTCCTTGTGTCCCTGCATGAATCTCTCTGTGTCCATGCATGTGTGTGTGGTACTGTGCATGCCCTGCTTACCTGTGTGGTACTCCCCTGCAGTTCCCAAAGTGCTCCTCAACAGTGGTATCCCGGTGCCTCCTGGCACGTGCAACCAGCCTGGGATCCCTCCTCTCCATGGCTGGCTGCCTGCCCACTCCCATCCTGCTGGTCCTCCTTCTCTTCCTCTGTACTGTTGCCCTCTTCCACCTGGACAGGTATTCCATGGTCAATAGGCATGTTGTGCTGCATGCAACAGGCCAGGAATATGCCACAGGCTTTCTCAGGGCTGTATTGTAGGGCACCACCTGACCTGTCTAGGCAATGGAAACGCATTTTGAGCATGCCAAAGACACTCTATGATGTTACTTGTAGTGATGTGTGCCTCATTGTACCTTTCCTCAGCCCCATTGCTGGGTCGCCGTATGGATGTGAGCAGCAAGGGTCAGAGGGGATACGCACTGTCACCTGGGGGGAAAGTACATGTGTTAGTAGACACCCTGTCTGACCCTTGCCTGTTCCCCCCCCACCTGTCAACACTGCCACTACCTGCCCCCCTGTGTCCCCTTACCACATCTCCCATGCACAGCTCATGTGCTACCATTGCTGGCACAACATGTGTGTCCTACACATCTGTTGCTACTCCTCCACAGGCATGTGGGACCATGTCCCTGCTGCGTGCATTGTGCCACTGTGCTGGCTGGTCATTGTGACCATTGTACACATGGCCACCTGCGTTACCTCATGTCCATAGTGGTGCAAGGTGGTGCTGTGCACATGCCATGCTCGCCTGTGGCCAGCACCTCATGGGCTCCTTTATACATGCTCCTTTGCAATGTCATCAGGCTCCATTTGCAAGCATGTCTTGTCACCTAGCACTGTCCTTATTCCTCAATCACCCTTCCAGTTGCTGTGTGGTGTTACAGACTACTTCAGTTGTTCCCTTCTTCCCATCCCAACTCACCAACTAGGTGCCCCGTGGGGATTACCCCACTCTCAAATCTCTGGCATAGGATGGAATGGTGCCAGATGAATGCATCATGTGTACTCCCAGGGTGCGTAGCACACACTTTGATGATTCACTCTGTGGCATTGCACACCACCTGGCAGTTGATGGAGTAGTATCCCTTCCTGTTCATATATGCTGCGCCTTCTGGGCCAGGTGGTGCTCGTATGGCCACATGGGTGCAGTCAATGGCCCCTATTATGCCTGGCATGCATGCCTCCCTGTGGAATTTCTGTATGTGTTTGCTGTACGCTCTGCCTGTGTGCTTCAGAATTTGATGCACTCCAAAGCATGTGGCAGCAGAGCATTGAGCACCTGGGTGAGGAGACAGGATGTGGTTGACTGGGATATACCAGTGGTGGCACCCATTGGTTTCTGGAAGATGCCCATGGTGAGCAAGCACATTACCGCTGTCACCTTGGTCTCCACCGACATGGCATGGCTCCTTCAGGTGGGTGCCTGCAGTTCGTCATGGCACAGCTCACAGAGCTGCCTCAGAATTGCCCTGTTTAGGCAGTACCTGCCCACTGTCTCTGTGTCACTGTAGTTCTCAAATGTGAGCCGGGCATGGTACCATCTCTGTTGGGCATACCACCAACGGGCCCTTCCATGGCCACGTTATTGTTCCTACCTCCTCCTCTCCCCCCCCCATTACCTGCTCTATCAGGATTGTTGTGGCATCCATTTGTTCCTGGCTATCCTGCTCTCTGCCTGTGGGGGGTGAGCAGTTGAGCCTTTTCCTTTTATGTTCAACTTTGTGCTGCACATCTTGTGAGTTGCTCCACAGATGCACTGTGTGTTTGGGCTGAATATGTGGTTGCGCTGCATATTGATGGTTACGCCTCCTCTATTTGCGCTGCATACATTATCTTTGTACCGCAGCGCATCCGTAATTGCGAGTGCATTTCACCCTTTTGAATATGGCTCCGGGATGCATTTCTGGTGTTGCATCGGTGCATTTTAGTTGTGCCATACACAACTCCTTTCAATATCTAAGCCAAAAGCTTTAACTGTTAAATCAAGTGCTCTCAGATCAGTAGGCAAATTGTTCCAAGTGATAGCAGCTCAGTATTTAAATTTGAGTTTTCCATAATTATTTCGTAGCTTAGGGACCATGAGAGTTTTGTTAGTATGTCTCAGGCTGAAATTGTGGTTTGGCCATCTTAAAAGAGTTATAAGCTTGATTGGTTTTTTAACTTTCAAAATTTTATATAACAGAATAACCCATGCACCTTCTCTTTTTTGTTGTAATGAATTCCAAGACAATGACTGATAAAGAATGCAATGATGGACAGTGGGATCACATCGCAAGACAAATCTAGATATCCTATGATATAGGACATCCAACTTATGTAATGATCTCTTTGTGGAAAAATTGTACATTTGGCACCCATAATTCAATATAGGCATTAGCAGTTGATTTGATATTAGTAACCAATCTTTTTTAGTCATGCAGAAAGACACCCTTCTTAAAGCCCCAAATTTTATATCTGTTTTCTTTATTCATTTGTCTACATGCTGCTCAAAAGTAAGACTCGAATCAAACTCCACACCTAAGTATTTATAAGTTGTTGCCTGTGTTAGAGTCTGACCATTTAAGGACTTAACTTGAACTGCAGACTCAATAATCGGAGTTTTTCTCTGTTGAGAGTTAACATAATTTGAGTTTTTTTTTAGGTTCATTAATTTTTTTTTGCCATAAACCACTGTTGTAATGTGTCAAAATCAACTTGAAGTTTTTGTTTCACTTCAGATTTCTCTCTTCCCTCGGCTACAAGTATGATGTCATCCGCATATAGCATAATATTAGAGCGCTGTATAAATTTTGGTAAAGAATTACTGTAAATCAAAAACATTAGGGGGTCCAAAATTGACCCTTGAGGGACACCTCTTGGAATAGGGGCCGGGGTAAGCTATTACTTCCAATAGAAACCAACTACATGCATTCACTCAAATACAAGAAAAAACATCCTAAAGGTTGATCTGTAACTCTAATTTCCTCAAGGGAATCCAGTAACATTTGGTGATTTACTAAATTAAAGGCTTTTGACAAGTCCATGAAGACTGTGCCCACAGTTTGCCCCTCATCCAAGGGGAGGCTAGCTGGTCAAGAAAATCTGTAAGCACCATCTCCGTGGACTGGCCCTTCCTAAATCCATATTGAACAGATGTTAATTTGTTATATTTTTCAAGTTATTCCATCAACTGGGAATGAACCAGGTGTTCCTTTAATTTAGAAATTATTGATAAAAGAGCAATGGGTCTGTAATGTGATGGATTGGAAGCATCCCCCCTAAAGACTGGGATCATTTTTGCCATTTTCCATTTCCTTGGAACCCCCCCAGGTTAAGCTTAAATTAAATAGGTCAGCTAAAGGCTGCCCTATCACTGCAGCACTGTCCTTCAGGAATCTGACCTCAATGTTGTCCAGGCCCCCTCCTTTGTTATTTTTTAGTTTGTTTATTTCAGTAATAACTTCCCTAATAGCAATTTTTCTTAATCTAAAACTAGGGAAATTCTGCAATTTACTGTCATCTACCCTTGTTTCTAAGTAGTCTGAGACTTGGGAGTTGCTGTTCCAATCTAGGTCTGGGAGGCTAATGAAATAATCATTCAAAATCTTCGTTGCCCTATCTTGTGTAACACGTATGCCATTTTCTACAAAACTTATGCCGTTATGGCATTTTCCATCATTTACTAAACCTTTAATAAATTCCAATAGTGTTTTGGGTTGGTAGTGTTCTGAATTTTTTGTCTATAGTATTTCCCTTTTAGCTTCCGTATTTCTTTTTTTGTTTTATTCCTAACATATTTAAATTGTTCCCATATTTTTTTGTTCAAAGTTTTATTTGCAGCTTTCCATAATCTATCCTTCTTCTTAATTAATTTCTTTAATGAGTTCAGTTATCCATGGAAGATGGTGAGGTTTACTTTTTTGCTCTCTCTCTGGGGCACAATTATTACATGCAGTTAGAAAGATGTGGTGCCACCTATAGTCCCTCAGATAGAAGCTTGATTGTAGGAACTAAGTCAGGCTGTTAATGAACTAAAGAGCCAGGGGATGGTAAGGGCAGGGTGACTCCAAATTAGTAGCGATGTCCCAAGCAATCACCCCAGTTTTCCCTCCTGCTTCTTTAGTGTACCCAGGGACTCCACATTGTACATCACCCCGGCTGCCTCCTGAGGATTACTACCCTGGACAATCTAAGTGAGAAGAAAGAATCTGCTACCAGTGTGGAAGAAATGGCCGGTACTGGAGAGGGTGCCAGTCACCAGCGGATCCCCCTCATAGTGGCTAACCAACTGTTGGACAGGAAAAGAAAGCAACAGGGAAACTATGGAGGGGCCCAGTAAAGGAGTGCACCGGGGTCCCTGGCAGGTCCAGCTTCATAGCTCATGCCAGAGCCTCTACAGCTAAAACCACCCCATCAGTCCCCATTGACATGAACCAGCTTGTGGGTTTGGCAACTGAAACCACTGTCACCATCAATGGGATCTCCATCCGAGCCATCCTGGATAGTGGTTCACATGTCACCATCATTTTCAAGTCATGGTACGACCAGCACCTGTCCAATGTCGGGCTGCAACCGCTTGAGGGTTTACATTTGTGGAGACTCATTGAGAAGTAGTGCCCCTATCTGGGATATGTGAAGGCGTGGCTGGCATTTCCAACAAAAGTAGCTGGCGAAGGAGATGCAGTGGAGACCCTGGCTCTGATCTGCCCTGCATCTGGCAATGATGGAATGCCTGTGCTGGTGGGCACGAATGCCCATATGTTCAGATGATTAGCCAAGTTGTGCCAAGCCTGCACAGCCCAGAGAAAAGACAGTGAGCTCTCCATTCACCCATAGATTAAAGAAGCCTACAGGAAGAGAGAACAAGCCCCTGACAGGGAGCCAGATGACTCTGTTGGCATAGTGTGGAGGTGAGATGGGGACAAGATTGTGCTACCGCCTAACGCAGAATATAACATTGCCAGGGAAGTGAGGCTAAAAAAGGAAGTGACAAATCAGTTGCTGATACTGGATGCCCCAGAGAAGCATGGATTACCCATGGGACTGTTGGAAAAACCAAGTGTTTTGCCTGCCAGAGCGCATGCCTATGTTAGAAGGGTTACGATACAAGTAAAGAATGTCACCAACTGGGAAGTGGTGGTGAGGAAGGCATGGACTTTAGCAAGAGTTTATTGTGCAGACATAGTAGAGCAACCCGCTGCCAAGAGGGGTGGCACCCCTGAGGGAGTTGATCCAGGGCTGTTTGACTTAAGTGGTTCCCCAATCCCAGAAGAATAGAAAGAGAGAACATGGAAGAAACTGGCTGCTCGAGCGACGGTATTTTCCCTACATGAATGGGATGCAGGATGTGTGAGTGGAGAGTTGCATCAAGTACATCTCAAAGATGAGAGGCCCTTTCAGGAGAGAGCCAGGCAATTAGCTCCAGCAGACATTGATGATGTCGTTGGCACTATCAGGAAATGCTGGCTGCGGGGATTATTCAGGAATCAAGGAGCCCCTATGCATCCCCAATCATCGTGGTGAGGAAAAAGAGTGGGGCAATAAGGATATGTGTGGACTACCACACCTTGAACAAATGGACAGTGCTTGACCAGTATACTATGCCCTGAATACAAGATGCCTTGGATTGTTTGAATGGTAGCCAGTGGTTCTCAGTCTTGGATCTACGAAGTGGCTATTAGCAGATTCTGATGGCCCCCCAGGACCAAGAGAAGACGGCTTTCATATGCCCATTAGGATTCTATGAATTCCTCCGGATGCCTTCAAGGATCTCGGGTGCCCCTGCCACCTTTCAGCGCCTGATGGAGAAAGCCATAGGTGATAGGAATCTATTCGAGTGTCTGGTTTATTTGAATGACATTATCATGTTCAGAAAGACCTTGGAGGAACACGAATCCCAGTTGCTCAAGGTGTTGGATCATCTGGAAGAATTTGGATTGAAACTGTCGATTGATAAGTGTCAATTCTTCCAGGCTTCGGTTAAATATGTTGGGCACATAGTCTCTACAAAGGGTATCCAGATGGATCCTAGCAAGATTGAAGCCCTCACCACTGTCTAAGCCCCAGACCTTAAAAGTGCTCCAGCGACTACTTGGTTTCTATGGGTATTACCGGAGATTCGTAAAGGCTTATACCATGGTGGTCTGGCCCCTACTGAACCTGCTTCAGGGGTATCTGCCAACCAATAAAAACAAGAAAGCCATCTCACCTGGGACCAGACCTAATCAGATCAGCTATGTTTGGCCTTCAGAACCTTCTGGCTCCGGTGGGATGAAGAGTGTGATCGAGCCTTCGGAGACATCATCTGCTGCCTGACACATGCTCCGGTGCTGGCTTGTGCAGATCCACAGAAACCATATGTACTCCACACCGATGCCAGTTCCAGTGGTCTGGGCACAGTGCTCTATCAAGAGTATCTGGAGGGCCTGCGCCTTATGGCTTTTGCTAGCAGACATTTGAACCTGTTGGAATGCAGGTATCCAGTTCATAAACTAGAATTTTTGGCATTAAAGTGGACCATTGTGTACCAGTTCCATGACTATCTGTATGGGGCTAAGATTACAGTGAAGACAGATAACAACCCACTTACGTATGTGCAGACCACCGTCAAACTAGATGCCGCAGGCCACCAGTGGCTATCAGCTTTGTCCACTTATGATTATTGTGTGGAGTACTGGCCCAGCTTGAACCACGTGGCTGCAGATGCCCTATCCAGGCACCCTCCTGCTTACTCTGCTGAACACTGTGCCTGGGAAAAGATATCAGAACAAGCAGTGAAGGACCTGTGTAAAAAGCATGATGGTGAAGAGACTCTCTGAAGAGGATGCCCCTCATTTATTTATTTTATTTATTGGATACAATCGGAATTACAATCCTTTGAGTCACAGACTCTTTTGCAAAGGCTCCACGTCGGTTACAGAGGGTGGAGGGTAAACAAATACAGAGAACACACAATAAACAAGCAGAAATTCACAAAATAGTACTGCAAGTGCAGTCCAGGCTTAATCTTAGTTAACCAGTGATAGTAGTAGTCAGCGATTCTAGATAACCCTTGTCTGAGATGTGCAGGATGCTGATTCTTGGGATCTATCTAGCCCCTGTGTCAAGTATATTGAGGGGTATGAAAACATCAGAGGAGGGCAGAGAGTTAGCCACAGTCACATTTTTCTGACTCAAGGATTTAGTGGAGTGCTTGGGAGCATCAGGAAGCTGTCTCCCAGTCGCCTACTGCCAGCTGGCTGCCTTAGACATGAGATCCCTTCCTCAACTAACCACCAAGGATTTAAAGAGAGACCAGAGAGCCAACCCTGTCACCAGAGAAATAATTCAAGTGCTTCAACAAAGTGGGGATCAGACTCAAATAGAAACCATTTATCCCCCTGCCAGACTCTTATTACATGAATGGCCCAAGCTGTGTTTAAGGAAAGAATTGCTTTACAGAGAGACGTAGGACCAGAAGGAGGCACCCCGTGAACAGCTGGTGTTACCAGAGAAGCATATCAAGACTGTACTAAGGGCTTTGCATGACGATATGGGCCACCTGGGCATTGAGCGCACCCTGGACCTAGTAAAAAGCAGATTCTACTGGCCGAGAATAGGAACTGATGTAGCGACCTATTGTAAGAGTTGCAGAAGATACATACAATGGAAAGCACTTACCCAAAATGCAGCCCCATTGGTAAACATCCAGATGAGTGGCCCCATGGAGCTGGTGTGTATCAACTTCCTTATGTTGGAACCTGACTCACGTAACATCCCCAACATCCTAGTAGTCACTGATCATTTTACCGGATATGCCCAAGCCCACCCGACGAAAGATCAAAAGGCTTCCACAGTGGCCAAGATCCTAGTGGAAAAATTCGTCATGCATTATGGGTCTCCTCAAAGGATTCACTAGGTCCAGGGTCATGACTTTGAGAGCCACCTCAGAAAACAGCTTCTGTCCCTGTGGGGCATCAGAAAATCACTGACCACCCCATATCATCCCCAAGGTGACCCTTAACCTGAATGATTTAACCAGACTTTATTAGATATGTTGGGCACCTTGGACCCCTGAGATAAATGTAACTGGAGCCAGTGGGTAAACACACCGGTACATTTGTACAACTGCACCTGCAACGATACTACAGGGTCCTCTCTCTACTAGCTTATGTTTGGGAGGGAAACCCATCTGCCAGTGGATCTATGCTTCAGGGTGTCCACTGATGGTCTTGGAGCAGGAGACACCTTGTAGTATGTGAAGAAGCTGAGACAGCAACTTGACAATGCCTATTGCCTCACTACTGAGATGGCCACCAAGAGAAATGAGGTCAACAAGAGAGATATGATAAAAAGGTGCAAGTCCAAGATCTTGAGGTAGGGGATCAAGTGCTGCTGCTGCATAGACTGGGCATACCAGGGAAGCACAAGATTGCAGACTGGTGGGGAAGCACTCCATATATTGTATTGGAAAAGTTGGGAGGCCTCCCAGTATACAAGATTCAGCCTGAAGGATAAACTTGGGGCCATAAGGACATTCACCAAAATTGTTTGCTGCCCATTGGTGACCGAATTATAGATGAACAGGTTCATGAGAAAGATTCTCCTTCACCCCCCACTACTTGAGCTGCTGTATGCAGGAGACAGAGGCATGGAGACAGTGATGCCATGGGGGCTGGGCCTAGCCAGGGTGGGGAAGCCTCAGGTGAAGACAGTACAGATGATGAGGCTGAGGGAGAAGATGATAGAACCCCCCAGAGCTTTTACCCTACTCCAGAGTTGGCCACATTGTTTCACAGATTGTCCTTGAATTTGGTGTGCACAGATGTACAGTACATAGGAAACAGGGTGGCAATGGGGAAGCTGCTCCCACTAAGCCTCTTGGAGGGACCACTCCAGACCTGCATACTGGTCTGGCTGAGCCCTGTGAGTGGTACGGGAGTGGCTCCCCTGCAGATATGCCTTTTGGAGGATCCACAGCAGACTTGTATACTAGCCCGCCTGGGTACTCGGAATGGCCACAGCATAGCTCTGAGGATCAGGATAGAGAGGGGGAAGAAGTGGCCACAGCATAGCTCTGAGGATCAGGATAGAGAGGGGGAAGAAGTGTCCACAGCATATCTCTGAGGATCAGGACTGAGAGGGGGAAGAAGTGTCCACAGCATAGCTCTGAGGAACAGGATAGAGAGGGGGAAAAAGTGTCCTTTGCAAGGCCCACATCGGAACTGAACACTGGACCGACTGTGTCCTCTGAAAGGTCCCAGGTTAGTCCCTCTGGAGCGGCAGGTGATGCTGGGGAGATGCTAGAATCCTTTGCTCCAGTAACTGAGGAAGAGACTGAGCAGGGGGAATGTGCTAATGATTTGGAAGCTACCTCTGATCACGAGGTGGTTAGTGGTCCCGGAGTTCAGGAGACCCACCGAAGGTCAGGGAGGACAATACCGCCTATCCTTAAACTGACTTCTGATGCCCCTGGACTTCTTACAGATGTATCCCTGTTTGCAGTACACAAGGGAGTGTACATTACTCCTAGGTCCCTACAGAAGGTGATTATGTGCCCTGCTGATGCTAAACCCCCTAGATCCGAGAGAAAGGTGACCAGGGGAAGAAGAGGGAGATGAAAAAGGTACCTCGGTATGAGGAACAAATGTGTACTCTGTGGGGTTTCAATATTCTTTGGCTAATGGGTTGAACCTATGGGTGCTCCTTTTAAGAGGCATGGGGCGCATCATGAGAAAGGAATCTGGTTGAAATGTGTAGAATGTTTTGTTTGCATGCTTTCCTGTTCTGAAAGATGGTTACCACATTATAGCTAGGATTCCGGTGTATAGTTAGTAATGCTATTATGTGTTATTGGTAAACTTTGGTATTTTACCCTTAAGCTTGGTGTGGAACCCAAGGATTTAAGGGGGGGGAGTGTAACCCCCCCGGGGATTACCTCAATGGCACCCATTTATGCCCCATTCTCTCCCGGTTTCTGCCGCCTCAGCCCAGGGTTCCCATGTGCTTCAGTGTTCCCCATCCAGCCCCAGTACCTTGGTTAGCCCAGTCTGGGCTTAAATATTTATTCTCCAGTCACTGGCATTTTCAGTTTGCAGCTGGTGATTGCGCATGCACACTGTGCACATTTTTCTGCTGACTGCTCGAGGTTGCAGTCAAAACGGAAGCATTTCTGAAGGTCCCGGTGCCCATATTTAGTTAGTCAGGGACCGGGAACCAGTGTAGGAGCTAAGAGAGCCCTCTGTTTAATTTAAATAACAAGCACCGAGAAGCGGTAGTAGCAGGGCACAAGTGGGGCTCATAAATAATTCATAGCCCCTCATACATATGAATGAAGTTGCTGCTGCCTTGGGGGACTGTGTTTCGGCGGCAGCAACTAAAAAACTATGGAGGCTAATTGCACAAGAGTGGTCTCATTTAAGACGGGACAGTTGGGGCTACATGTTTTTTGTGGGTCAATTGTAAATAAAAAGTACGTTTCCTGGCTGCACTAGAACTTAGAAGATGGGATATTCAAGGACTGCACTCAAACTGAATAAGCAGCCACCATGTTGTTGATACTTTAACCACAAGCAGCAGTCAATCACCTCTTTTGGCACCTAAAACTGTGTCAAAGGGACTCCTGGGAAAAGGAGGGAACTAATTCAGGTGCCTAAACCATGCCCCAATAAGCCCTCAGTAAATATCGATCACTATGGTTATGGACTATTGAAGGGCTCAATCAGCCAATCAGAACCTTGGATTCTCGGGTGGAAACTCGTGAACTTTCTGGGTTTCGTCAGTCTGTTCCCAGGCTCTGTATGAGTCAGAAGACTCCTGTGAGAGTGGATCTGGAGTAGGGAGTTTTTTTTCCCAGGCCTGTAGATACATAGATACATAGATGCATAGACAGTGTCGGCAGATAAGGGCCTATGGCCCACCCAGTCTGCCCATTTGAGCTTGTAAGTTCAGTTTGTTTTCCTAGAAGTCTGTTGCCCCTTACCCCTGACCTCCAGAATTCCTTTATGTCTATCCCATGCATTCTTAAATCCCGTGATTGTTTCAGCCCCCACCACTTCCTCTGGCAGGGTGTTCCACTTGTCCACCACCCGTTCTGTGAAGAAATTCTTTCTCATGTTTCCTCTGAATTGTCCTCCCTCCAACTTCATCCCATGCCCTCTAGTCCTGGAACTTCTTTTTCGCTTAAAAATAGTGTTTTCCTGCACCCTGTTCCTCCCTGTAAGATACTTGTATGTCTCTATCATATCGTAGAGGAGATTGCTGTGTTCAGGGAAGGTTCAGCAAAGGAAAGGAGAGTGAGACTGAACTGATACCTTGATTCCTCCAGATATCGTGAGCTGTAGGATTATTTTGGAGAAGTTAAGAGCTGCAGAATCCCTGCACTGCTGGACTGAATTGAGCTGAGAGGACTGAGCTGTTCTATTTGAGTGCCACATTTGCTACTGAGAGTTTGTTTTACCTGTGTGGGACTATAATTGGGATTCTGAAAAGGCAAAGTGTCTCTGGACATCGGGGTGCTAGCCAGGTGCTGTACATTTCCTGAGTGAACTGGTTGAAAGGACTGAGAGCTGTGTTCCAGCAGCAGCTGAAGAAAAGATTGTAGCCAGTTTCTAACTGAAAAGTGCGGACTGGTGTGCAGGGGCCTACTGTGTTTGGATTCCCCTGTTGATTGCACCTGGGCTTCATTGAACTAAGGGTAGCACCCACTCCATCTGACACTGGACTTTGCTTGAGCAACTGCCTGTGATTGCTGTTGGTTTCAAACTCAGTGCAGGGACTGCAGGAGGACCCCCACCATTTGGGAGTTCTCACCCAGAGCCAGTTAGGGAAACAGCTAAACCCCTTCCTTGTGGGACTCACTGTCTCAGGAGGCCACCGGCGCTTGCTGGGGTGCAAGGGCACATGGAATCCAGTGTGGGGAGCCGGGCTGTGGAGCCACTCCTGGGTCTGAGCCTTCTGGGGCTGGTGCTGTCCGGCCACAGAACTCTGCAATGGGTCAGAAGTGGCTGAAGGTGACAACTGGCCAGAACTCCAATCAAGGTGGCCAGCTGCAAGATCCTCGAGCAAGAGCTAAGGGTGGGACTAGCAGAGCCATTATCAGAACTGTTTTTAGTGAGTCTCTGAGCACAGGAGAGTCCCCAGAAGACTGGAGAAGGGCTCATGTGATCTCACTCCAGAAGAGTGGTAGCAGAGAGGTGGCAGGGAACTACAGACCAGTCAGTCTTACCTCAGTAATGGGCAAGATTATGGAGGCACTCCTTAAGGAAGGGATAGTGCAACACCTGGAATCATTAGGAGCACAGGATCCAAGACAGCATGGGTTTACAAAAGGAAGGTCCTGTCAAACTAATCTCATAGATTTCTTTGACTGGGTAACCACAGTGGTGGACAAGGGGGAGCAGCTGATGTCACCTACCTTGACCTCAGCAAAGCTTTTGATGCTGTTCCACATAGAAACATAGAAATATAGAATCTGATGGCAGAAAAGGACCGCTTGGCCCACCCAGTCTGCCCATTTTCCTACCTAATGGATTAGCTGCAGATCCTAGTTAACCAGCAGCCTACTTCTTTCTACCCCCTACCCCCTAGAATTGCCTTATGGCTGTCCCACGCATGCTTGAATTCAATCACTGTTTTTGACTCCACAACCTCCTCTGGAAGGCTGTTCTATGCATCCACAACCCTCTCTGTGAAATAATACTTCCTTACATTACCTCTGAGCCGCCCTCCCATCTTCAAATTGTGTCCCCTTGTTCTTGCACACCTCTTTTTTTGGAAGATGCTACCCTCTTGGACTTTGTTGATTCCCTTGAGGTAATTGAACGTTCCTCACCCTCTGGAAAGAATTCCAGTCATTTATTAAATTAGTTTTCCTAGCAATTCTCCAGAGTACATCCCTACTCCACAAAGCATCTTTCAGGTCTTCTGTAAACTACTGACAGGATTTGTTTCTGGCACAGACTTTTACTATGGGAGCATACTTGTTGATAGCCCTGGCACAATTTCTGAGAAAATATCATAAGCCATAGTCAGGGACTTGGCTAGATAGAAGTCCTGCCATTGCATGGAGTCTCTTAGGTCTGATATAAACCCATGGAGTTTAAAGTTGCGTATGCACCTTTTAAACGAGAATTTTGGTACAGTTGTGGATTTAAGAGTGGATCTTATACATGCAATGAAGCAATGGTCATTAATATCAGAGAAAAAGACACCAGCATGGGAGAATAAATGGGGTTTGTTAACTAAAATGATATCCAAGAGAGTACTGTTATTAGGCTTGAGCTTGTTAGGATGAGTAGATTCGTTTATTAGCTGTGACAACCCAAGGGAATCACAGAACATTTTAAGTGGCGTGGATGCACTGGAGAGCCAGTCGAAGTTGAAGTCCCCTAGTATGATACACTCTGAAGATGCTGAACCCAGGATGTTTTTGAGATGTTTTAACAACTGTAGTCCAGCTGATGGAGTCTGTAGCATCCTATTATACATAATGAGACACCGGTGGCAATTTCAATCTTTAGTGACAAGCTTTTGAATTCTTTTGGGACAGAGGTTGAGTCAATTATGGAGGCAGGGAATTTATCCTTGATGTAAATAGCTACCCCACCACCTCTGGTTTGCCTGTCGGGTCTGAACAAAGAGTAGGAGGGGATGTTAACTTCATTGTTACTAGTCACCGGTCGGATCCAGGACTCCGTAATCACCAGAACATCTGGAACAGTATGACATACCCAGGCCTGAACAGAAGTGATTTTTTTAATAGGCTACATACATTAACATGCAAGAATGTAAGCCCCTTGAGGCTTTGTTGCTCTGCTGGGGATTCCATGGGCGCCAGAGGGCCTGGATTAAGCTCAACATTTCCTGAGCAAACTGTAGTTCAAGCAGGAACAAGAGTTTCCTGCAGAGTCCTAGGAGAAGTGTGGGTGGCTGGATCTTCTTTCAGTTATGTGATTTATCTGCGGCAGTATAGGGAGTTCTGAGGCTAGTTTCCAGTTTTCCTGATGCTGCATACAATAATACCCTGACCGAGAGGAGTCAATGGGAGTAGGGGGGAGTATGCAGAAGGTGGTGTAGCCCTGTGGGCAGGCTCTAGGAGAGTTCCTGTATGCCGATGCAGGTGAAGGACCAGCAGTGAGGCTAGGGGAAGTTAGAGCACATGCAAGTTCTTCTACTTGATAGGAAAAGTCCTGGTCGGACAATGTAAAAAGAGATCCACTCTCCACTCTAGGAGTTATTTTTTGATTCACGTTCGGGTCCAATACATGTAAGATGAGCAGAGACAAGCATAGAAGCAGGTAATATGCACTCATTATGAAACTATCACCCAATGGGCACTACAAGTGTGGGCAAGAGAAGGGTTTCTCAATGGAGGAGAATTTCTTAATCCCTGCAGAATACTACTATAGGCAGTGAAGCCTGAAGCAGTAATCCTTAAATACAGCTCCTAGTCAGGATAATAAAAAAATAATTCTCCTGACTATAGAGTAGTACTAGGGGAAGAGAGGCTTTGAAGCAAATTTCTTAGCTACTGCTCTGGAAGAGACTAAGTACTAGAGAGATCACCTAACCTAAATCAACTGCCTTAGCAAGACAGGATATGCTAGTCAGCAATAAGCAAACCTAAAGTATCAAAATGGTATGCCTCAGCAAGACAGATTGAGATAAAGCTGCTAGAAGGCTTAGTTGCAAAAATGGGATGGGAGGAATTGCAGTTGTTGACAGTAAGTAACCAATAAATTGAAACATCAGATAGGAGTGGGTGGTGACTGGGAGGGGGAGGCGGGGTGGGACGAAAAATCAGCAGGAAGTTTGCAGAGCTAGCACTGAATTAGTGCACATACAGTTGGAGAGAAACTGCAGTGGGGGGAATGGTAAGTTACTTTACACAGGCCGAGCAGAACAGGCTAAATTAAAATATATAAATTAGAAGCTGAGTACAGGGATGCAGGCTTACATTAAGTAAAAAACATGTTTCGGGTGATCCTGTCTCAGGTGAGTGAGACCAGCCAATCAGGGAGCTCTACACAGGTGTGGAGCCAATAGCGCTACTCTGAGAAGGCACTGATTGCAGTTGACACCAAGATCTGCAACAGAGTAGATGATCCAGATGGGATGGGCAGAATGAGAAGAGATCTGGATAAACTAACAAAATGGTCGGATGAATGGCAACTGGAGTTTAATGCAAAGAAGTGCAAGATCATGCATATTGGGGAAGAGAAACCCAGAAGCCACCTATTGGCTGGGAGGGGAGTTGCTGGCAGTCACCACGGAAGAAAGAGACTTGGGTGTCATCATCACCGATGACCTGAAATCATTCAAGCAGACCACTAAAGCAGTAGGTAAGGCTAGAGGGATGCTGGGGTGTATTAGTAAGGGTATCGCAAGTCAGAAGAGGGAGGTAATAATCCCTCTTTACAAGACACTGGTTATGCCCCACCTGGAGTACTACATGCAGTACTGGAGGCCACACCTTCACAAGGACATTAACCAAATTGAGGCAATCCAGAGAAGGGCAACCAAAATGGTGCAGGGACTGCAGCAGAAAACATATGGGGACAGATTAACAGAGCTCAATATGTATTGCCTAGAGCAAAGGAGGGAGAGAGGTGATATGATCAAAACATTCAAACACTTTAAGAGCATTAACTAAGTGAAAGAGGCTAACATGTTTCGGTATAAGAAAAATAGCAGGACAAGAGGACACAGCATGAGATCAGAGGGAGACCGGTTAAGGGGTAATGTGAGGAAGTTCTTTTTCACAGAAAGTGTGGTGTATGCATGGAACGGCCTACTTCACGAAGTGGTGGATATGAATACAGTGCAGGGCTTCAAACAGGCATGGGATAGGCATAAGGGAGCAATACAGATGAGTATGAATAGATAGGCCATTGACAGAGCAAAGGCCAATGGCACATTCATAAGGCAGAAAAAGAAATGGGCAGACTGGATGGGCCTTGCGGTCCTTATCTGCCATCATCTTCTATGTTTCTATGTTCCATCCTGCCAGAGGAACCAAGGCCATCTTTATCTTGCCCTGTGCTGCACTGACTGAGGAGCTCCATACTCTAGGCAACTGAGATCTATGAACCGTGAATACCTAGGACTTGGTTCCTGGGAAGGGTAAATGGATATTTAAATGTTCTAATCAAAGTGTTTTGCAAAGTTTCAGGGCCCTAACACCTGGTCAACCCGTGGTACTATACCAGGCCTGCACCTAGTGGGTACCCCTAAGAACTTCCTGGGAAACACTGGTACCAGTGGGGGTGGGTTTGGCCTGCGGGCCCAACTGTTGTTGTTATTACTTGCCCTTTCTAATCATTCTTTTTTTATTCACAGCCATCCTTTGTCTCCGTATCCCTTCCCTAGTCCTTACCCCCAATAAAGCTGTGATTTATCATTTGCAATAGTGTGTGAAGGAATTCTCTGAGTCTGTCAAATCATTACTGTTCATGGTTTATGGTGTTATTGACCAGCTGGGTATTCAGAGTGTGGGGTGGTTGGTAGGGGAGGTGGGTAGGTGCAGCATCCCAAGGGGCTGTGCTAGCCGGTCACCTGACCCACTTCTACTTTTCTCTGGATGGAGGCACCGCACTGTTTTTATTATCTTTAGGACAGAACCCCTGAACATCACCGTTACAGGCCCCAGGCTCCTGAACCTGTTAGAGGGCCAACAGGCAGGGGTAGTAGCCCACTGGCACTCGGTGCCAGTGACTCCAACTGATGTTCCTATTGCAGTGATGGAATCACTTAGCCCAGTGCCACCATCTTGAACTTTTCCTTCTTTAAGTGTTGGTTCAGAAATCTCAGGTCTAAAATTGGTTGCCACTCTCCATTCTTCTCATGGATCAGGAAGTACCTTGAGTACAACCCCTTCTCATGTTGGAAAGGAAGAACTCTTTCCACTGCTGTTGCTTGCAGCAGCTTTTTCACCTCCAACTCCAGCAGTTTTTCTGCTAGTATATGAGGTGGGAAGGCTCTGTGTTTCTGCAGTTTGGGGAATCTCTTGAACTGCAGGGAACTACCTTGACTCACTATCTCCAGGACCCACTTGTCCATGGCAATACTTTTCCATGCCTGGAAATAGTGAGCCAGTCTTCCCACCACTAGCAATGGTTGGGTGACCTGGACAGACATGTCAGAGATTCTTTTTAGCCTGCACTTTGGGGACTGGAGTGGCTACCACATGTTTGACACCTTTTTTGCCCCTGCCACTGAAAAAGCTCCTCTGGGGAGGGTAGTCATAGGTCACATAAGCTCAGAGGTAATAACCCCAGCTCCTACCTCTCCTTCCGTAAGGCCTATGGGAAGTGGAGGCCTTCTCCTTCCTAGTGTTACTTTTGTAGGTGATCTTATACTCATCCACCTTTTTCATATAAGCCTCTGTCTTGTCACCAAACAAGGAATTACCCTTACAGGGAAAATGCATGGGCTTGGTCTGAGTGTCCTGTGAGAGCTTTGTAGTTCTGAGCCATGCAAACCTTCTCAGAGACATTGCATGTGCCATGACTCTAGAAGCAGTGTCACTGGCATCCACTACCATAAGGAACTGGCATTTGGTGGCAACCATGGTAGCAATTGCTGTGTCTGCCAGGTCCTGATCCAAGTCGCCAGCCAATTGCTCACTAATAGCCATCACCAGGCTCCAGAGTGCCTTTAGGTATTGAACAGTGCAGACCATACAAGCTGCCTGTCTCAGCGGCAAAGAAGCTGAAGTGTAGACTTTTTTGTCCATACTTTCCAGCTTCCTGGAATCCCTTTTTGGGGGCAGGTATGAAAGGGGTACCTTGGCCTTGTCACAGGCAGCAGTCTGTACCACCCCTTCATGGTCAGGGTGTGTATACAAATAATCAGCGTCCTGCCTATCCAGCTAGCATTTTTTCTCAATTTTCTTATCAATACCAGCTGCATATGTGGGGGCTGCCAGAATCTTGCAGCTGGCCTTCTTAAGGGGCTTATGAATGGGCATAAAAGAACAGTTACATACTTACTATAGCAGTAGATCTTTGAGACAATCTCTTTCATCAGGCCACACATATAGAACTCTAAGCCACCAGGCGCTGGCACCACATGGAAACTTTTGTAAGCAGTCCACCAGGGGCTGCCCATGACAATGTTAGACATCGGCTTTCCCATATAAACATGGGTGGCCCCTCCTCTTCTCAGTTCACTGCTGGAGACCACGCTCAGAGGACCTCTCTATAGGGAACCAGGAGAGAACCCAGCACTCCATGAACCCAGGTGAGGCAGAGAGCTATAGGTAGACCACAGTGGAGATGTAAACAGCAAAAGCTGAAGTCTCAGGCACATAAGGAGGAAGGATGGTGGGAAGGCATGGCCTGATGAAAGAGATTCTCTTGAAGGTCTACTGTAATGGTAAGTACTAACTATTCTATCTTCTTCAAGAATATCTCATCAGGCCATACCTATGGAACCGGTATCAAGCAGTACTGACCATGAACAGTCTGGGAAGCTGGGAACTACAGGCCTAAGAAAGTAGGCCTTGGAGCAAAGCTAGGCCAAAGTCAGCCAGCCCTTTTGTGAGAGACAATGTCCAGACCAGTATTTAGTGAAGGTGTGGATGGTACTCCAGGTGGCAGCTGCACAGATGTCTGCAGCAGAAACATTTTTAAAACAAGTAACAGAGATGGCCATGCCTCTTGTGGATTGAGCACAAACCACCCCAGGAAGTCTTGCCAGACTTCCTGTAACTCAGACACCACCACATCCTGCAGAGACTTTAGCCCTGACAGGGCTGCTCAGCCAAGTGGCTGCCACATGGAGTGCCTCCAGTCGGCTGCACTTCCGGACCTGCACAGTTCCCCCTGTTTCACCCCAGTCTAGAAGAACACTAGCGAGGGGCAATGCTTTCTCCCCACCAGTAAAGTCTTGTACAGTGACATATTTATTGGGTATAAGCTGACCCTTTTACCAATGTCAGGGATGCCACTGTGTCTCTTAACCCTTGCGTCTGTACACCATTCACCATGACTGGGTGCATGTTTTCCTTCATGTTCATAGGCATGTTTCCAGGGACACACAAACAACCCACTTCTTTCCTAGCCCTCGGTTGTGTATTGCTCACCCTTTTGGGACACTATCTGGCAATATGCCCAGTTTCTTTCCACAACCAACATTAATTTTTTTCTCAGTGAAATCTTTTCTCTGAAACCTGGGGCTAACTGGTTTTGGTGGAGGCAGTGAGGGTTTTAGCTGCCCTGAAGGTGTGCTTTTCCCTTTCTGCACTGCCATGCCCACTGGATTCACTTTCAGAGCAGGTCTGTTCTCGGCATAGTGGTCCAAGAGTTCAGCAGCCTCTTGCACTGTTTTGGGATCTTGGTCCTCCAGCCAGGTTTTCAGCTCTGCTGGGCATGCCCAGAAAAACTGTTCTAACAGAATCACATTTTCAATTTTATCTACAGAGTTTGCTTCAATTCCTTCCCACCAATGTTTTAAAAACTGACGTTGTTTCATGGCTAGCTCCTCATAGCTCATGTCAGGGCTTCTCCTGAGCTTACAAAATTTAGCTTTGTATGATTCAGCAGTTAATTCAAATTTTTTTAACAGTGTAGCTTTAAGTTTGCTGTAATTATTTCTGTCCTCATTGTCTAGTTGACCGAATGCATCCTGAGCTTTCCCAGTAAGTAGCGGGGATAGCTGGAAGCTTCAGGACTCCCTAGGAATTTTAGCCTGAATACAAACTTTTTCAAAAGAATTTAAAAAGGCATCCATATCCTCCCCCTCTATAAATTCAGCCATCAATTTGGAATTCAATTCGTAACCCAGTCCTGTAGTTCCAGTTAAACCCAAGCCACTTACCTGCTCTGGTGCTGGTGGTTGGAGTCGTAGCTTCTCCAGTTCATGTTGCCTCTGGCGATCTCGCTAACTTGGTCCACCTCTCACTGTTCACACTCCCTCTTCTCCTCTGTGGCTCACTTCTCTCACTCTGCTTCTCACTGTTCACACTCCCTCTTCTCTTCTGCAGCTCGCTTCTCTCGCTCTGCCTCCCTCTGGAACTCCAGCTCCATTCTGCACAACACAATCTGCAGCCTGAGTACTTCTGGCTCCAGAATGCTGGTGACCTTCCCCTGCTGCTGTGGACCATCACTGGCACTGGCCCTGCTGCCCTCCTCATCAGATCTGAACACTGCACTGGCCACTAGCCCTTCCACACTCAAGGTTCGGTTCCTTACAGTCACTGTCTGTGACTCGATGATCTGGGTATCTGCTACCATTAGGGCATCCACGAGGTTCTTCTTGGTGGCTTTCACCTCATACAGGACTCCTCTGTTCCTGCACAACTGCTTTAAGTAGTCTACAGTGTGTCCGCTGTAGTTGGAAGCCATCTTCTTCCCTAACTATGGCTACTCTAACTTGCACTTTAAAAAAAATAAAACAGGTAGAAACTTGACTGTAAGCCAAGTGATATAGTTCTGAGTCCTTTTTATAAAAAATAAATCACTGCCTTGTTTTGCAAGTGAGCTGACTGTATTAAGCTGACACACTGAACAATAAAAGCTTGTATTACCAAAATTATGCACACCGCTGCCCAGCAATCTGTCACAACCCACCTCAGCAGGTTGTGCCCTCTGCTCCCACAGTGCCAACCTCTGAGTGCAGTATTGTGAACAGGGTAACATAATAGGGTAACCCTCCTGTCTGTTTTGTGGGTCCGAATCACCTTTGGTCTCAAGTTCTGGAGAGATTTAAACTGTGAACCTCTTGCTAGTGTACCCAACTGTACAGACTCAGATAATTCTGCTCTTCAGGGAATGCCAGATCTCTTTCACCTACAGGCACCTAACCAGGTATACAAAATTAACCCTTAAAAACTCTTTGAGAGACCTTAGATAAATTATTACCTTTTCCCAGTTTGGTATACCATTAAGCATATGAACAGTGTTGTCAAACTCTTAACCATCCATGCATCACAGGCAAAAAGGAAGGACTTGGAAGACACAGGCAGTCTCTTTAAAATAAGAGGTTTTACTTAAAATGAATAAAATATGTAAACTGTAACCACAGAACAATATATCACAAAACATACAATCGCTTAAAAGAACGAGGTAAAATACAAACATAAACTCCTACCACAATACACTTAGACTTATCTATCTAATGTATACCTTCTTACAGTGCTTTAGTTAGCTGTTGTTTCAAGAGAGTCCAAACAGGAATGTGTCTAAGTGGAAATACAGAATACAGTTAAACTGTCTTTAAACCTGCCCCTTCCATGATGTCACTTAGCTCTTCCCTGTAAAATATAAAAATTAATACACACAAGATGTCCCATCACTCAGGGGGGTATATTAAATAAGGTGACATCAGCACAAACTCGTTTCCCCATATGACCCTTTGATCTTGAGTCTTTCCTTTGATCTATTGTGTTTTCCTGCTTTTTCAAAGACATCATAGAACTTTTTACAACTCTGCAGTTTTCTCACCTAGCTGCAACATAGGTTTTCAGCACCAGTTGAAATTAAGTGCCTTTCCTGAGAACGTCATAAAATGGATATTTTAGTTCCTGGCTTCAAGCAACACAGATCCTAAACAAGACTATAAAATGCAAGTTCTTGGAAGTTAATCACATTACAGAGATCTGCTGTTTAACATATCCTGTCCTTTGAACTGAAACCTGGGGGGGAGGTCATCCCAGGAGCAGAGGATGTCTCATGAGAGACAGTCAATAACACATTTTTGTATTACAAAATCATAGAGCAATCAGAACCAGCTGTCTAAGAGTCACAAGGGGAACAATCAGGTTCTATTGGTTCTTCTTCCTCCTCCTTCTCCTCCTCATAACAACTCAGCTTCCTCTGCCACAGGCATTCCTGTAGGTAATGGAGCCTGGGCGGGGGGGCAAGCATGTTCATAAGAGTCCCCATAGCTTAGAAAACCTGGAAAAACTGCCATGCTTTGGTCATGTCCTCAATAGAGGGCATTTTATTCTTGTCAACTGACGTCTCCTTTGCTTCTTCAGCAGGAGAGGTAGTGACATGTTTCTCTTTCTGCTTTTTTCATAGCAGGTCCTGGTTTCAATGTCTGATCAGTGGCCCTTTTAGACTTAGCAGATTCAGGGGTCTCCCTGTCAGACACCCTGACCTCTCTGCCACCTTTAGCAGACTTGTCTTTTTGCTTACTCTTAGGGGCTGGACGCTCACCTGAGTCAGGTGATGGTGAAGAGGCACACTGAGAAGCCATGATTTCCTCAAGTTTTTGTGGCCCTCTTTTTGACAGTTTTGGGGCAAAATTTAATACACAATTCACAACTGGTAAAGTCGTGATCAGGACCCTGGCACCAAAAGCAACTTGTGGCAGTCTGCCTTAGCCAAGAGTTTGAAACACTTTGTACAATTTTTTAAAACCTGTAGGCTTTGTTCTCTTTTTAGGTCTGTCAGACATGGTAATTACTGACAACTTAAGGAGACAGAACAGTTTCAGAAAAGAAAAAAAACATAAGCTTGCGATTCAGTTTCCAAGTAAACATACTGTAGGCACCATGATTTAACAGTTTAAAATAGAAAGTGTGAAATTATCCTCAAGACAGGGACCAGGGTCAAAACAATGGGAACCACAAGCAATTTAAAAATAAAGACAATCACTAGTAGCAGTTACTTATATATTTTTTTCATAATAAATGCAGTTCCTTAAAGCAGAAAGGCATGTCTCTGGTTCCCTGGAACCAATAGGAAACTTAAGAAATTCAATAAAACACCACAAAAATCACCTAATGTGGAGAATTGAATACTAACTACAATGAACACTAGACTAGAACTAAAAACCTGTTGATGTCAAAGAAGTGAAGAGCAGCTTCAGGGTGATGCTTCCTTTCAGGCAAAGAAGATAATCTGCCATTAGAGGGCAGGGGTGAGTGTGATCACTCAGCAGAGATTTGAATTTAATTCTAAGGTTGTCTAATTAGCATAAAATTCTAAAGCTCTGAGGCACCTCATTTCAGGGGAATGATGCAGTTGTTAAGCATAAATGAGGGATTCCTGGGGTTTGAACATCTCATGTGACACAATATTCCTAGATTTCAAAAAAGCTTTGGATTTAGTCCCCACTGGGCAATTATAGGAAAGATGGAAACATTGCAAATTAATAATTCAATAATACACTGGCTAGCAAACAGGCTAACTAACTGCACCCAGAGAGGGGTAATCAATGGATATAAATCTGAAATAGGCACGGTCACAAGTGGACTCCTTTAGGGATCAGTTGTGGGACCAGTAATATTCCATATTTTCATTTCTGATTTAACCAACAATTTAATATGTAACTCACACAAGTGTGCAGATGACACAAAACTAGGTGGACCGTGCCGCATGCAAGAACAAAGAGAAGACCTACAAAAGTACCTTGACATAATATCAGACTGATCAATAAAGTGGGAAATGCAATTTAGCATTGATAAATGAAAAAAAGTAATGCTTTTAGGCCACAACAATATGAATTATCATTACAGACATTGTGGAAATACATTACTGGCAACTGAATCAGAAAAGGACTTA
The DNA here is from genome assembly GCA_016271365.2 of Neoceratodus forsteri. Lineage (NCBI taxonomy): Eukaryota > Metazoa > Chordata > Ceratodontiformes > Ceratodontidae > Neoceratodus > Neoceratodus forsteri. The sequence continues at coordinate 625,287,187 of CM057449.1, forward strand.
GAGGTCATAACATCAAAAGACTTTCAGAATAAAAAACAAACTAATGAGTCTATAGGCGAAAAATAAGATCCTCCAGACTACCATGAAAAAATTCAAATCTAGACATAAGGAGGCAATATTTTTATTATACAGAGCATATCTTCGACCCCATCTTGATTATGCATCCCAGTTTTGGAGTCCATATAATAAAACTGAAATAGCAGATGCAGGAAAAAGTCCAAAGAAAATCAACAAAAATCATAGCTGATCTGAAGGCTGTGTCTTATACAGACAGAATTTAGGAATTAAACTTAATGACACTGGAACAGCGTAGGATCAGAGGAGACATGTTATTAATGTACGATATTGTGGCAGATCCATATCTAATTTGTGAAATGAGTTTATGTTTCAAACAGACACAAAGAAATATGAGGACACCCCTGCAGATAGCTGGGTAATGGTTCAATACTCAAGTACATTTTTCTACACTCGAAGAAGTGCAAATCTATGGAACAATTTACTTGTTGAAATCATTACCAGTAACACCAAACTGAAATGTAACAACAAAATTGACACATACATCAGTCAAGTGGTTTAACATGATACTACTGAATAGTGTGGAGTAATATGGGCTAATACCTTCATGATTCTGTATATCCTAAGTATGATCATAAGTATGGATTTTTAAAGCCTGTAGGCCCGGTTTTCTTCTTAGGTCTGTCAGTCATGCCAAACACTGAAGACCCAGTAAAAAAATAGTGTCAGTTCCAAAAAAGCAAAAGTAAAATTGACACAAGCTCAAATATGTTTATAAACAAGGACTTATATGTAAATGTAGTTTGGTTTCTTTCAAAACAAGAACTGCAAGGTTTTTTCACCTCAGGAAGTAGTGAGGTGATGAACTTGTAAAAAGATACCTTCCCTAGGAATCAGAACCGAGTGTGAAACAGACAAAAAACACAAACGCAGTTATATCGAGAGAAGTTTTTTAAATAAAACATATTAAAGTATAGTGGTTCCCTAAAGAAGAGAAGTGTGTTGACTAGGAGCCTTGGTTAAAGTAATGGCATTGCATATGCCATTTTCTATAAGAATAAATTTTTTACTGCAGGTGGCTGAACATGAATTCTGATCACTGCCATGTAGTGCCTCTATACGAGGCTTTGTCCAGCTTCATACTAGAGCCTTCTCTGGTTCCTGGAAACCAATTGGGAACTGAAGGAAAACCATTAATTTGACAAATTAGTACAAAATACATCCTAACTAACATAGAGTTTTCAAGAAATAAGCTAAATAATTTATAAAGTACTTAAAATGAATAAACCGTAAACTGGCCATAAGTGTAGAGATGCACTTCAGGGTGACTGCTTTCTTCAAAGGAGAAATACATCTGATGTTGGGAGGCAGGGTGGAGCATGACCACAGAGCAGAGTTTGAACTTGATTACAATGTTCCATAATTAGCATTAAGTTCCAAGCTCCAATGCTTCTCCTTCTTGGAGAATGATTGTACTTTGGGAATACAGTGATGGATTTCTAGGGTTAGAACCTGAGAAACAAATCTGATTCTGAGGAAAATTCTATAGAAAATCCAATTCACTTTACCAGGAACCGGATACAGTTTTACAGCAGTTTGTGAACTGTGAGGAAAAAACTTATAAATTTCGGTCTGGTTCCCTCTCAGTGGGAACGGTGACTTGTAAAGTCCTAAACTGTCTCTTAGAGAGACAAGTGGTAATGTAATCAAAGTGACTAAAAAATAATAGGCAACAGGAGCAGTTCACTAAAGGTAAGAATATCACTAAGCTGCGGCCTTCTCCGGTTCCTGGGCACCAATCAGGAACCAGAAAACTGTAAATACAAATAAACAGTAAAATACCCTAAACTAATGCAAAATAGTTGAAATCTAACTAATCCACTAATGAAGTTCATAAAAATTAAGAAATATACTGTCTGGAGACCCAGAAAACCAGAGGTGACTTCAGGGTGACTGCTTTCTTCAGCCAGAGAAACAAATCTGACATTAGAGAGCTACAGTAGGGGGGCCTGTAACCACCACACTGCAGAGTTTGAATTTGTATTCTAAGTTTCATCTGTAGCACAAAGTTCTATCTCCAGGGCATCACACTCTGGCCAGAGGATGATGCTTTTGTTGTAAAGCATCAGTGAGGAATTCCCAGTTTTAGAAATAATTTTTAATTTGTTGGCAATTTTCGCAAGGCTGGAACCATGTTACAAATGTAGCCTTCTCTGGTTTCTGGACCCAATCGGGACCTGGAAAAAACACAAAACGTACTAAAAATAAAGAAATAAACACCTCAACACAGAGTATCGAGAAACTAACTTAAATTCAAAAATAACAAATGACTGAACAAAATATGACTTAGTTGACCAAAAAGGCTAGTGCTGTACTTTGGGGAGACTGCTCTCTTCAGACAGAGAAACACATCTGATGTTAGAACACTAGGGGGAGTGTAACTACAATGCAGAGTTTGAACTTGCATTCTAATTCTAAAATCAGCATAAAGTTCTGTCTCTGGGGCATCACACTCAGTCAGGATGATGTTATTATAAAGCATCATTGATGGATTCCTGTTGTTTGAATGAAAAGTGACAGTACTTAATGTAACTGAGAATCTTCCTCAATATCTTCTCCATAAAGTACCACTCTTGGGCCTTAGCCAGAGCTACTAGGACCCCATGGGAGCAAATGTTTTCAGCTAGGGTGTCAGCACAGACTACTGGTGAGGACACATGCATGACAACATGTGCTCTGAAAAGATTTGCTCCTGCTGCATACTAGCACCTCCGGTTAAGACCCAAGAGTGGAACTCTATGTAAAAGACTGAATCTAGGAAGAGAACCAAGTCACCGGTATTAGACGAACTGCCGTCTGTGTTTTATAAGAGCTGTAAGGAGGTGCAAATACCTTTCTTGTTCACTACCTGTAAAGAAATTATGGAAAAGGGGTGGGGGTCCTGGAACTGGCAAGTGCAGATATTGATACTTCCAGAACCAGGAAAGGACCCCACTATGTTTGGTTCTTACAGACCAGTCTCTTTGATAAACATAAATCTAAAACTTTTACTGGGATATTGGCAAGTCATCTGCTGAAGCATATTGGCATGATAATGCATCCAGACCAGATGGAATATAGAGGATAATGTATGGTCCTCTATCGGTAACCGGTCTGTTAACTGTTGAGAGGTTGCCAGGGCAACCGTGTAAACCTTGAGACCGAAGCTCGAGAGGTTTACGTCACCATGGCAACTTTGAGACGGTTAATAGTGACCAGTTGCCGATAGAGGGACCATACATTATTTTTTATAATGTATGGTCCCACTTAAAAAGTAAAACGGCTTACTTTTTTAAAAAGTCACCATAGGGGCCCTTCAGTCCTTCCCTAACCGCCGCATTCATCCGTCGGTTCCTGTCTGAAAAAAAAGGCACGCACATGTGCAGACCGATCGCTGTTGTTAACCTATTGATGTGACGTAGCATCGATAAGTTAACAACATTTCTACGTCACATCGATAGGTTAACAACCTTAGGAAATGATGATTTCCTAAGGTTAACAGCATTCTACCATACATTATATACTATTCAAAGGCCACTGCAAGATAATATCTGCCAAGTATTTAATATTATCATGGCACAACAGGGACAGTGGGCACTTCAGTTGGCTAGCTCAATGGACACAGGAAAAGACTTTGATAAATAACAATTTTTAAAACATAAACTGGAAGCTGGCCTGCTAGCACAGTGGTAGCACTGCTACTTGAGACACCACTGACCCAGAACAAGCCTGGGACACTGGAAGGAAGGCTGGGGGAGCATGGCTGAGCGTTGCATGGATGCTCACATCCACAGGGAGGAGGGAGTGCTCTGGTCTCTGCTGTTCTGCTGCCATCTGGGTGACCACAGGTGCCTGTACAGATGGAGCCAGAATTAGGGAAGGGAGCATTGCTGCACTGACGTCGACATGTCAGACCGCATCACTCTACCAAAGCTCAAGGGTGGGGCAGCAACAAAGTGGAAGACTCTCATCTGTGCAGAATGCCATCCACTGTCCCGTTGCAGGTCCCACACCATCAACTGGGATCTTGTTCCTCTTTGAAGCTAAACTCTGCTTGGAGGCTAAAGAAGGTGGCCCCCAGGTGGCTCTTCCCATGGGGGGGGTCATCCACAGGGGGACATGGTGCGAGGTAAGTCCCAGGGATGGTGGGTGATAGGGCTGGGTGGGGTGGAGGACTCAAGGGGGCTGGGAAGACTCTAAAGAAGGAAAAGAATATATATATATATATATATATATATATATATATATATATATTACACTGGAGAAAGTATAATTTGGCACCAAATTTACAAATTGTATGATGGCCCACAGACAGTGGTGAGAGTTACCTGTACTAGGTCTGTGAGATTCCTTCTAACATGGGGTATGAGGCAGGGGTGCCTTCTATCCCTATTATTGTTTGCCATATGTCTGGAACCCATAGCAGCCAGGGTCTGAGTGGATGTAGTCATCAGGTGGGTCATGGTGGGGTGGAGCAAAAATAAGGGTTACTCTCCTCTAACCATAGTTCTAGGAGTGGTATATGGTGCACATCCACACCTAGGCAGCCTTTCTTTCCCTTTTAAATCTGTCTGGAATGCCTTTAAGCTACATTTCTCTGGGTGGTATACTCCTTAGCATCACCCTGTGACTTCAGATCATGCATGTTGGAAGCAGGGATATGTGTGCCACTTGCCAGGAGAGATTGGGTGGATCATGTGGATGTACACCATATACCACTCCTAGAACTATGGTTACAGGTGAGAAACCCTCATTTCTAGGGGGTGGATATGATGCATTATCCACACTAAGGCAGACTCCTAGCAGTTCTCCAGGAGGCAGAGATAAGGCGCACACCCTATCTGGTGAACAGGGATCGTAGAACTGAGGTCTTAAAACCAGCATCCTGGCGTGACTCAAGGTCAGTGTGGTGGTGGGAAATGAAGGTGTGTGCTGACCTGCAGTAGCAGTCCTGCAGATCTCCTTGATAGGGACATCCTTGGAAGCAGCCACTGAGGTAACAGTATGTCTGGTGGAATGAGCCCTAAGCCATATGGGAGGCTCTCTGCCAGACAACCTGTAGCAGCAGTCGATGCAGGAGACAATCCACCTGCCAGTTGTCCATTTTTATGTTTGCTTGCATGCATGTGCAAGAAACATAGTGCCATCATCCAAGTTTTTGGAGGTGTGTCACCCCCTCTTCCAATTCAGTCAGTGTGTTGGCAGGTGTGGCCCCAGTCCTCCAATGCATGCTGGAGCTGTCTATGACAGCTCCAAAATGAAGTGGCGTACAGTTGAAAGGGAGAGCTACGCTCCAGTGATCAGTGATCAGATATCGTCTGCTCATGCGCAGCTCCCCTACACACACACACACACACACACACACACACACACACACACACACACACACGCGCATGCATACTGCGTGCTGCCCCCCCCACGCACACACTGTATAGCCGACGAGGGTGCCCAATCCCCCATTGGCTGTGCTGCGCTCCCCCCCAAAAGTCTTCCACATGCCACGCTGGGTGCCCACCCCAACGTGGCAACTCATGGTATAGCTGATGGGGGTGCCCAATCCCCTGTCGGCTCCACTGTCCCCCCAGAGTACAGGGTGCCATGCTGGGAGCCCACCCCAGTGTGGCAATAGATGCTATGGCTGACGGGGGTGCCCAATCCCCCGTCGGCTCTACACCCCCCCAACCAGCCGTCCTTGTGCCATGCTGAGGCCACCCCAGTGTGGCAAGCGTCCAACGTCGTCATTTAAAAAAAAACCTGTAAAGAAAAAAGCGGTCCCACGCAGTCTCCCTGCCCCCACAACCCGCAACCACCCACTGCGCACCCTGCCTCCCACACCCCCCAACCCCATACTTACCTCCGGAGCTCGGCCCGATGATTATCGGAGGACCGGGAACACGTCTGCACTCTTCAAAGCCGACCACAAACTGAGGAAATGCCGGTAAGCTGTATAATGGGATAGATAGGGTTTTTTCAACTTTGTTGCATATCTCAGGCATTTTTTGGAATTTTTGCACCAAATTTTCAACATGGGGTTTTTGGGACCCCTTCTCATGAATGCTGTCACTGTTGTGGCCTTATTTGGCCCGAAGGGTGATTTCGCAATCACTGCGTGAAATCACCTTTTGGGACTGATTAACGAAATGACACTGCCAGTGTTCATAAGGTGGGCTCTCAAGAAGTCTATTTTGAAAATATGGTGGAAAAATTCCAAAAATGACTGTTTACCTAACGTGCATTAGCAGTTCCTATGCCTTCTTAAATTCATAATTTTCAATATTTTCACTCCAGATTTTCAACATTGCCATTTTACCACACCTTCTTATGAGCAGTACAGCTGTCATTTTTCACATCTCACCCAAAACGTGTTTCTGCCCATGTAGCGCACAATGGCGCAGTTGTTGTGCAAAATCAATGTACAGGACAAATTAAGAAAATCACAGTGACACTGTTCATGAGCAGATGTCTTAAAATGGCTATGTTGAAAATTTGGTGAAAAAATTCCTAAAAATGACTGTTTTATGAGCGTGCGTGGCGCAGTTCCTATGCATGCTCGTAAGTTTGCGAATTTAATATTTTCACTCCAGATTTTCAACATTGCCATTTTATTACACTTCCTTATGAACAGTACAGCTGCCATTTTTCATATGTCGCCCAAAATGTGTTTTCGCACATGTAGCACACAATGGAGCTGTTGGTGTGTGAAAGCAATGTTTGGAACAGATTACACTGTTCACGAGCAGAGGTCTTAAAATAGCTATGTTGAAAATTTGGTGACAAAAGTACATAAAATGACTGTGTTACGAGTGAGCATTGCGCAGTTTCCATGCACCCTCGTAAGTTCATGACTTTGTAATATTTTCAGTCCAGATTTCCACCAGTGGCATTTTTCCACACTTGCTTATGAACAGCACAGCTGTCATTTTTCACAACATGGCCGAAGTGTGTTTTCACACTTTCAGTGCAGAGATCGTGGTCACTGTGGAAATCATTGTTCGGCACAGATAAAGAAAATCACAGTGACACTGTTCATGATTGGAGGCACCAAAATACCTGAGTTGACAATCTGCTGTAAAAATCCCCAACCTAATTATTACGATTGTCGTTGCACAGTTTCTATGTCATCATGACTTCACCAGTTTTTATATTTTTACTGCAGATTTGCAACATTGCCTTTTTACACCTCCCACTGAACAGTACAGCTGTCATTATTTACATCCTGTTGAATGTTTTGCACCTGTGGTGCTAAATGCCGTAGTCGCTGTGCATAAGCAGCTTTCAGCTAACAAACTGATATAGCCACTGTTCATGAGGTGGGGTCACAAAAAACCATGTTAAAATTTGGAGTGAAAATACCAACGAATGCCTGAGGTATTAGGGTTTCCAACCATAGCAGCCCAACCCTGTAAGAGAATGACAGGCATCAGGGGTGTGACTTGGGATTCTTGCCTGTAATGCTCATACCATTTCCACACCTGTAGCCAGTGAGAGGCATCGAGGTATGCCTTGGACTCTTCGGCCCCAAAGTTCACCCCATTCTCCTATATCGCACCCATCTCACCGTATTTCCTAATGGAATGGGGTGCGTATAAGGGCCAAAGACCCCAAGGCACACCCTGACACTTGTCAGTGTCTGCAGGGTAGGGTGTGGTGAAATGATGTGGCCGTTATGCCTGATGACCCAAAGGCACATCCCGATGCCTGTCACTCTCTGCAGGGTGGTGGTGGGGTTGGCTTCAGTTCAATACTTCACTGCCATTCCTATTACGCAGCTCTGTAACTTCTACACTACCACTGCCAATGCCAGCAAGCAAACATTCGGCATTGACAAATGCTTGTTTATTTTATTTTTTATTTAGTACATTGTACCAGGAAGGTGGACTGGATCAAAGATCTATTTTCAGCCACACCTGGGGATGAGGGAGTACAGTAGCTGAACAGAACAGGGACAGGTCACAAAAAAGCAATGATCCATCACTAGTGTCAGTGTAGTACAATATTTATAAATTTCCATGCATGATATAGGTGAGCAATACAGAGACAGGTCTCGAACAGGCAGTGAGCCATCACTGGCATCGATATATTACAATATATACAAATTTCTATGCATGTTTTAAGTGTGTGATTAGATTTTGTGGCAGTAGAATCAGGGTACATCGAAACAGTTACAAAGGGACAGTGTCTTACTGAGCTCACTCAGGGTTTTCTTAAAAATAATAGGTTTTGCGTGAAAGTCTAACTCCTTTTCAATTAATTTGTTTGCTAGTTTTGAACCAGAGTTTGATAGGGAACGCTCATCTATCTTTACTTTGCACCTTGTTTCACTGTATTGTTTTGCTTTTCTTAATGATTTGGCAATTTGCACCTCTGTAAATTTTTCACCGAGTTCCCTTAGCACTTCAGTATTCACAATTCTGTAAATGAAGACAAAGAGTGAAGCCAGAATTTGAATTTTTGGAGGGAGAATGTCAAACTTCCCATATGAGGTACAGTGGTGTTCCAACCTTCCTGTGTCTGTAGCAAAACGAAGATGTACAGGTAATCTCATATTTTCTAATATCCATTTCTGGCAAGTTATAGAGGAGTAAAGAATTGCATTATAAAGCCGGTAGTAGGATTTGCTTTGCAATGGTTTTCTTAGTATCTTTTGTTAGGCTGTATTTGTTTCTGCTATTTATCTTCTTTGTGACTTTTGCTATGTGGTCATTGTAGGACAAGGTTTGGTCTACTGTTATTCCCAGGTAATTGAAGTTTGCTACTTCCTCTAGCTCATAACCATTGAGCCCTTTAATTCTTCGGTTGTTTCCTATTTCTCCTACTTTTTGTCATGTCCCCAGAGTCATTACTTCAGTTTTCTTCTCATTCAACAGCAGTTTATTAACATAAAAACATATTTGTAAAGTATTGTATAAGCGTTGGAGTTCTCCTGCTGGTCTGCTCCTGTCCTGCCTACACAGCAAAGTACCCATGTCATCAGTACACATTATTACCGATGCCTTGTTACATATCTGCAGTAGTTAATTTATAAATATGGAGAACAGAAGTGGACCTAGGACCGAACCCTGTGGTAACCCCCCCCCCCGTTAATGATTCTCATCTCCGATTTCTTGCATCTGATTTTTACTGTTTGCTTTCTGTTAGTTAAGTAGTCTTTAAGTCAGTTAAGTATGTAGTCCCCTACTCCCAAGTATTTTAATTTTCCTAGTAGCAGGTAGAAGGCCTTGGTCAGGTACACACAAAAATGGCTCCCATGAGCATCCCTTTGCTGCCAGTCTACCAAGTGCGGCTTCAGTGTAGGTGACAAACAGCTGGCGAACCTCTCCCTGCACTCCCAGCCGTGTGTTCCTTGTAATAAGTGAGTACTCACCTCAGGTCCAACACGTGGAGCCTGCGTTTGGCCTCCGAGATTGAAGCAGTGAAGTACACTGGGAGGTTAATCACCTGATTAAGGTGAAACTCTGACATAACCTTTGGGAGGAACTTTGGGTGGGAGCAGAGGACAACCTTATCCTTGTGGAACACCAAATAAGGAGATTCCACCCAGAGTGCCTGGAGGTCACTGATCCTTCTGGCAGAGGTGATAGCCACCCAGAAGGCAGTCTTCTACAATAGGTGTGACATCTCACATCTGTACATTGGTTCAAATGGTTTGCCCATGAGCATTGCCAGTGCCAGCAACAAGTCCCAAGGTGGTGGTGGTGGTGCATGCACCAGTGGGAACAGGTGGTGAAGCCCCTTAAAGAAGCACCCAACCACCTTCTCCTTTCCACCTTCAGCACGGTATGCACAGATGGCTTCCAGATGCACCTTGAGGGTTGTTGAACTCAGGACTGACTGAGAGAGAGAGATCATAGGTAATCCAGAATGCTAGACAAAAGGCAGACCATGGGGTCTAGCTCCTTGCCCTGGCACCAATGAAAAAACAGGTTAGTCACCTGTAACAGTAGTTCTAGGAGTGGTACATGGTGTACATCCACACGTCTGGCAGTATTCCTTTCCCTTTAAATCTTGCCGTAAGGTCTTCAAGCTGGCTCCTCCCACCCATCCAGGGGGTAACTCCCTTGACACCACCCCGTGATGCCAGATCTTATCTGTGGGAATCAAAATCTGTGTGCCACTTGCCAAGTGAGGTCAGGTGGGTCAGTGTAGATGTACACCATATACCACTTCTAGAACTACTGTTACAGGTGACTAACCTATTTTTCTAGGAACGTGGATACGGTGTACAGATCCACACTTCTGGCAGACTCCTAGCAGTTCTCCGGGAGAAGGGGGTCAGGCACACACCCCCTATTTAGGAAGAAAGATTGGAGAACTGAGGACCCAAAACTAGCATCCTGGTGTGACTCAAGGTCGATGTGATAATGGGAGATGAAGGTGTATGCTAACTTTCAGGTAGCAGCCCTGCAGATTTCCTGGAGAGGGATATCCCTGGAAGCAGCCACTGAGGCAGCAGTATGGTGGGTGGAATGAGCCCTTAACCCTATGGGAGCCTCCCTACCTATCAATCTATAGCAGAGGTCGATGCAGGAAACAATCCACCTGCCAATCATCCACTTAGCTGCCAGTCTGCCAGGTGCGGCTTCAGTGCAGGTAACAAATAGCAGGTGAACCTCTTCCCAAACTCCAGCTGTGTGCTCCTTATAATGGGCAAGTACTCGCCACAGGTCCAAAGTATGGAGCCTGTGCTCAGCCTCCAAGGTGTGAATGGTGAAGAACACCAGGAGATTCATCACCTGCTTAAGATGAAACTCAGACACAACCTTCAGAAGGAACTTCAGGTTGGGGCGATGGACAACCTTGTCCTTGTGGAAACATAGAAACGTAGAAATTGAAGGCAGGTAAGGATCGAAAGGCTCACCCAGTCTGCCCATTTTCCCTACCTGCTGCAAAAACCACAGACACTACTTGATCTCCGGCTTTGTTCTCTTTCCTATTTCTAGGGTTCCCCATGCCTATTCCATGCATTTTTGAATTTCCCTACTGAGTTAGCCCTCATGACCTCTGCTGAAAGGCAGTTCCATGCATCCACTGCCCTTTCCGTGAAGAAATACTTCCTCACATTATCCCTTAGGCCCTGTCCACACAGTCATGCAGTTTTTAAACATTTACCAAAACATTTTTATTTCCATGTTTGAGCATGGTTGCTGGTGTGTCCACACTGTGCTCTGACAACTGTGCTTGCCTGCTTGTGTTCCCAGGCATGATTGTGGCGGAACAACGCAGTGTGCAGTGCCGCAATGCATGTTGAGATACTCGTAATGGGACTCGGTAATGGATCCGGATGAAAATGGTGCCGTACTGTTTAGGGGATCACTGGGAGCTTGTCAATTAGTGTAAGTCCTCCCCCTTTTGTCCTGGCAGCATTATAGAGCCACAGAAGAGTTACAGAGGTTGAATTTAACTGTGTTTTAGCATGGTTTGTATCCATATGACTGTTAACATGGTTTAAGGTAACCGTTTTGATCTGAAACCATGCTAGAAACCTGCTCTGATCAGGTTTCTAGCATGGTTTTTAATACACAGTTTATAGCAAGGTTTTACCGTGCTACAGTGCGAACACAAACCGTGTTTGCCGTTCTTGTAATGTTACTGATTGCCGATAACATTACAAGAACTCAAGCATGGACAGGACCTTAGTCTACCCCTTCCAGCCTCATGTCATGTCCCCTTGTTCTAGAACATATCTTTTTCTGAAAGATGCTACCCTCCTTTACCTTATTTAGGCCCTTGAGATATTTGAAGGTCTCTGTCATTTCAGATGGAGTTTGTTGTTCTTTTTATTACATTCCTCAAGCACGAGGTACAGATGGTTGTAAGGTGGGCTGGGCATGAGTGGATCATTTTTACATTTGGGAACATTTTATACTATTTGATTATTGGGGGACTAAGTTTACATATCTTCAATGATTTTTTGCTCCCTGAACAGTTACTAGTATCTATTACTTTGTCTCTATGGCCCTACCTTATTTAGCTTGCGTAACCTGGAACATTAAGGGGGGGCAATTCCCCTATGAAACGCCTTTAGGTCTTGAAGCACTTTGCTTCTTTTAAACTGGATCTAGATTTGCTTCAAGAGACCCACTTGTAGCCGGTCCGGTGGTGCTGAGGGTTGAGGCGCTGGACGCCACACCGAATGCCATGCCTGTGACCCAGGTTCGGAAATGAGCTCGGGTCATTGGGGGTTGGCAGAGGCAGGAGAGGACTGAGCATCCGGAGGACTGCTCTCCTCTTCTCGGGATGGGTGGACTGGGCATCCCGCTGTACTGCGACTTGCAGTGGAGACTGGGGGTATCGCCACTTATGGGAGCCGCATGTAGTGGTATAGAGGCAACAGCGGACATCCTGTGGGTGGGTGAGGGAGTGCACCCACCACATGCTGAACGTCAGTACATGTCCGCACCTCTGGGAACTGGAAAGAAGGAAAAACTCCGGCACCCAGACAGGCAAAGATGAGGCCAGTGGGCGACCACCACGCCCTCTGCTGGGCCTGACCTAGCTGGGTCTCTGACTCTCCTCCACTCCCTGACAGCCCTTCTAGATTATAGATAGAGTGCTGAAGGAATTAAAAGGCAGTCCCACCCCAGGGCACTCAGAGATGGTGGGGAGGGGTGAGGCAGTTGGTGGAGTTGGGGGAGAGTGCTAATAAGCGGAGATCTGAGTCAGGGGGATCTCAGGTTGGGTGAGATATGGCCACTCCAGCTGCCCCACTGGAGAGAAAGTCTAAGGGACCAGTGATAGGAGGATAAAGAAAGTTAAAAAAAAAAGGAGTTCAATGAATGGCTGAAGGGGTGGTGTGAGCAAATGGGGTATGGGTTAGTAGGGAACTGGGGATCAACGTGGGGGGACAAGAGCCTAGTTGTAACAGACAGACTGCACCTGAATAGGGAGGGTGTGGTGGTACTAAAAAGCAGATTAGGTGGGTTTATAGAAGAAACCTACAATTTAAACTAGATCGGGGGGGGTATTCCGTGCCACAAGGCAGGAGATACGAGGGGCCACCAGCTTCCCCCCAGGATAGTAATAAAAGTTTGGGCAGAAGGGGGTCAAGTGAAGGGGAGATGGAGGGGGAGCTTGGTGGAAGGGCTTAGCAGCTAACGCCAGGAGTTTAGGGAACAAGATGGTGGACTCAGAGGCCATCATGGGAATGAAGGACTAGACATAGTAGCAATAAGCAAGACTTGCTGGATGGAGCATCATTCCTGGGAAATGACTATTCCAGGGTACAGACTGTTCAGAAGGGACAGGGAGGGCAAGGGGGAGTGGCTTTATACATCAGGGAAGACATAAATGTCACTGAAGATCAAGAGGAGGACTGGGAGACTGAGCTACTGTGGGTAACACTAGGCAGGAGGATGGGAGAATCCTTGCAACTGGGGGTGGTGTACAGACCACCTACGCAGGATGAAGGGATAGACAGCTAATGCAGGCAGTCACAAGGTAGGCCCTAAAAGGAGGGCTACTACTGGTAGGGGACCTAAATGTCCCAGATATAGACTGGGAAATCCCAGATGCAGCATCGACAAAGAGCAGGGAGATATTAGCTGTGCTGCAGGGAGTATTCCTTCAACAGCTAGTCAAGGAGCCAACAAAGGGCAACAACCTGCTGGACGTGGTCCTGACAAATGGGGAGAGTGTGGAGGAGGTGCAGGTAGGAGAAGTCTTGGGCACCAGCGATCACTGCACTGTAAGATTCAGAGTTAGGGCAGGGCGTGAGACAAATAAAACCAGTACTACAGCCATGGACTTCAGACACACAGACTTTGGCAAAATGAGAAGGATAGTAAGGGAATCAATGGAAGGAATGAAGAATATAGGGGCAGTGAGGAACTTTGGGAGTTTATCCAAGGAGGGATACTGAATGCCATGGAAATGTGTATAAAAAAGGTTAAGAAGAGCAAAAGGGGAAGGAGACCTCTTTGGTTTACAAATAAGGTTGCGGGGCAGTCAGGGAAAGGAGGAGGGCTTTCAAAAACTTTAACAGGACACAAAGGGAGGAAGACAGGGAAGAGTATAGGGAGAAGAGGAGTCTGGCAGGGAAGAAGATCAGGAGGGCAAAAGTGGATATCGAGGAGAAAATAGCCAAAAAAGCCTAAAGGGATATAAAACTTCTTTCAGATATGTGAGGGAGAGGAGGGGGGCAAGGCAGGGAATTACCAGGCTGAGGGGAGGGAGGAGGGATAAATTGGAAATGGACTGTGAAAAGCTTAGGTACTGAATAAGTACTTCTGCTCGATATTCACAGAGGAGGAGGACAGTAGAGGACCTGAGCTAACGCTGAAGGGGAAGGAGGGCAAATGGGTGGATCAGAGCCAGATCACGGAGTATAGGGTTAGGGTAGAACTAGATAGCTTGAGAATAGACAAGGCAATGGGGCTGGATGAGTTGCATCCCAGAGTGATCAGGGAAATGAAGGAGGAGCTGGTCGCCCCATTGACAAGGCTCTTCAATCTGTTCCTGGATATGGGGAGAGTACTGGAGGACTGGAAGAGGGTGGATGAAATGCCCTTACACAAGGGAGGTAGTAAGGGGGTGAAGGAGAACTATCGGCCTGTCAGCCTCACCTCAGTGGTGGGGAAGGTAATGAAGATATTCATCAAGGAGATAGTGAAGGATTACCTGGAGGAGTGAGGCTTGCAGGACAGCAGACAGCATGGCTTCAGAAAGGGGAAGTCATGCCAGACAAACCTAATATGAGTTCTTCGATTGGGTGACTCGGGTGGTTGAGCAGGGAGGGGTGGTGGATGTGGCCTATCTGGATTTCAGTAAGGCCTTTGACACTGTCCCTCATAGGAGGATGGTGAGCAAACTGGAAAGTCTGGGGTTGGGCAGGAAAATAACAAGGTGGGTGGAAGCCTGGCTAGCTGGAAGAACTCACAGGGTGGTGCTAAACAGGGTGTACTCCAGGATGGCAAGGGTGAGGAGTGGAGTGCCACAGGGGTCAGTTTTAGGTCTGCTTCTTTTTAACATCTACATAAGCGATATTGCAGAGGGTTTGAGGCGGAGGGTGTTCCTAGTTGCTGATGATATAAAGATCTGTAATAGGGTGTACATCCCAAGGGGGGTGGAGGACATGATGCAGGACCTAAAGAGGCTAGAGAAATGGTCAAAGAAGTGGCAACTGAAATTTAATGCCAAAAAGTGCGTTGTGATGCACTTGAGGAGTAGAAACACATGAGCAGGATACACCCTAGGAGGGGAGGAAATCAAAGAAACAGAACAGGAGAGGAATCTGGGGATCATAGTCTCCTCAAACCCTGAGGTAGGAAACCAATGTAGCAGGGCAGTGGGAAAGGCCAATTTAATGTTGGAATGCATAGGCAGGGGCATTACTATCAGAAGGAGGGAGGTAATAATGCCCCTTTACAAAGCCATGGTGAGGCGGCAACTGGAGTACAGGATCCAGTTCTGGAGACCACATCTCCACAAGAATATAGATGCAATGGAGAGGGTTCAGAGAAAGGCATCCTAGATGGTGCAGGGTATGTAGGGGAAGACATATGAGCAGAGGTGTAAGGACCTGGATCAGTACACGCTGGAGACAAGGAGGGAAAAGGGAGACATGACTGAAATTTTCAAATATGTGAAGGGACACAATAAAGTAAGAGAAGGGGATTTACTTAAGAGGAAGGACGGGGCCAGAACTAGAGGGCATAGCCTCAGACTGCAGGGAAAAAGATATAGAGGCAATGTGAGAGGGCGATTCTTCACAGAGAGGGTGGTGGAGCCCTGAAATAGACTGCCAGGTGAAGTGGTGGGGGCTAAATTGGTGGAGGAATTCAAGAGGGCATGGTACAGGCATATGGGGCTGGTTAGAGGGGGAAGGGAGAGGGCTGGCAGTGAGTGGGAGGTTTAGGGGTGAAAACTGGGCAGACTTGATGGGCCGGTGTGATCCTTTTCTGCCATCAAGCTTCTATGAAGAGACCCAGTTGCTGGCTAAAGATGCCCATCTTTTCCATCAGTTGTGGGTGGGATCTTCTTTTGGTGCTGGATGTAGGTCCTGAAGGGCTGGGGTTATACTTTTGGTTCGTAAAAACCTGCCCTTCCAAATACTTAAAGAATATGTGGATGCAGAGGGCAGGTACCCTTTTCTTCATATTACGATTGACATTTCTGAACTTTTAATTGGTAACATTTATGGACCCAATGCAGATACTCCTTCTTTTTTTGTCCCTGATGACCCTTATTTCTACTCATAATTCCCTTCCCAAAATAATCTTGGGGGACTGGAATCTGACAATAGATGACACCCTTGATAGATCAGGTTCCACACGAAAGGATTTTTATCCAGCTCAGAAGGTGATACGTGAATTACTAGATAATTGTGGCATGGTTTATCTTTGGCGCACCCTTCATCCTTCTGACCGGGAATATACCTTTTCTTCCCCTTTGCACAAGATCCAATCCCACATAGACTATGCTTTGATCAGTCCCGTTTTCATCCAAATGGCTAGATTCTGTGAAATACACAGTCAGATCATTTTGGACCATGCCCCGGTCTCATTTTCAGTGTGCTTGTTTTCGATTTGTGAAAGCGATAAATGGTGGAGCCTCAATAATCATATTTTGAAGGACAATAGCTGCTGCTCCAAGTTAAAGCCGGTGACCACAGAATTTTTACCCTCAACGAGCCTTCTGTGCAATCCATGGTTACCTGTTGGAGCGCATACAAATGCGTCATCTGTGGGGAGATCAATAGTTTGGCTTTTGCATGGAAAAAGTGTAGGGGGAAAAAAAGCCCAGGAGCTGCTATGCTCCATTCAGAATCTAGAAAAGAATAGTTATCCCACTTCCTCCGAAGATGAATGGTTGCACCTTAACCAGGAGCAAGCAGCCTACGCTGAATTGAGCAGAGAACAAGCAGAGCATGCTTTATTTCATTCTGGCTTGAACTATGAAATGTTTGGGGAAAACTCCAGTAGATTAGTAGCTATGCGACTTAAACAAATGGAGATGGCTCACTTGGTTAAATGCATTCGCTCTAGATCGAATAATGTCGTCTTAACATCATCAAGAGATATTACACAGGAATTTGTTATTCTGTGAAACACTTTATGATCAGGAGACAGAACCACAGGATTTGAGACCTTAACTTCAAGCTTACTTGAAGGAAGCCAGTCTTCCTTATTTAGATCCAATTTAGCCCCTGTTTTGACTGCCCCTATTACTGTCTCAGAAGTGGATAAGGCTTTTTCTTCTCTTACCCTGGATAAGTCACCAGACCCCAACGGCATCTCCCAAAACTTTTATGCCACCTTGAAAGCAGAACTAGTTTCCCCCTTAATGGATTTTTACAACTTTTGTTTTCAGCATGAAGCCTTTCCCTCAGATTTTCTTGAGGCTTTTATCCTTCGATCCCCAAACCAGGTAGGGATCCCTTGGAGGTTGCTAATTATAGACCAATCCTGTTATTAAATGTAGATGTCAAGATACGTTCCAGTATTTTGGCAAATAGACTGGCTCGAGTATGACAACCACTAATCGATTGTGAACAAACAGTGTTTATGCAGGGCCATTTAGTTTCAGACCATATGAGGAAAATGTTTCATTTGCTTTCAGCCTCCAGGGAGACTGATACCCCTTCGGTGCTGGTCTCCCTTGACGCTGAAAAGGCCTTCGATTGGGTCTCTTTGCTTTTCTTGTTTGAAACCTTGCAGGCTTTTGGGATACCAGATGAGTTCATTAAATGGGTCAGTTTTTTATACTCCATGGCTTGCATCTATTGTAATGGGGTTTTATCAGATCCCTTTAAGTTAAAGAGAGGCACGAGACAAGGGTGCCCTCTGTCCCCTTTCTTATTTAATTTATATTTGGAGCCCCTGACTAGACATTTCATTCTACAACAAAAGATTTCTGGAATCTCCGTTGGTCCTCATATTTTCAAGCTTTCTGCAAACCCAGCGGTCTCACTGCCCACAGCCCTTTAGGTTCTTTCAGATTCTGAGGGTCTGTCAGGATACAAATTAAATTTATCTAAAACCTTTATTATACCCCTTAATACAGCAACACAGAAAATTAGTATAGGAGGGTGGCAAGGGACACCATGGGGGAAGGAAACAGCTCCTGATGGGGGACTCAGTTGTTAGGGGGGAAGAACTGGGACAGGGAGGGGTGTGGGAGGTAAGGTGCCTGCCTGGTGCCATGGCTTGGAGGGAGAGGAAGTGAATCCTCAGGATTGTAGGAGCAGTGTTACGGGAGAGGGAGCTAGACATCATTGTCCACCTTGGGACAAATGATCTAGCTGGGCATGGAATCAGGGCAGTGCAGTTTGTGGAGTGGGGGAAGGGCCTTGGACAGGTAGCATGCATGGTAACCTTCTCAGAGGTGCTGCCTGTCTATGACATGGGTGAGGATAGGGTACTCCACACCATACAGTTCAATGAATGGTTGAAAGACTGGTGCGGAGCACAGGATTTTGGCTTCATTGTGGACTGGGGGTCCACCTGGAGGGATGCTGGCTTATACTGGCACGATGGTCTGCATCTGTCCAGAAGGGGAACCAGGCTCCTAGGTTATATGTTTAAATGCTTCATTGGCAAGCTTTTAAACTAGCCAAGGGGGAGAGGCGCTGATATGAAGCAGGAAATTCCAAGCATCCCCCCACAAAACAAGGTAGTTAGTGAGGTAATCACCAAGGTACAGAGGTCAATAGGGAGCAGGACAGGGATAAATGGAGAAAAAGGCAGTAAGGGCAGGGATGGGGCAAAAAAGGGCAAGGACATCATAAACTGGAGGGCAATGAGTGCCATTGCCCATAGTCTGAGTAACAAGCTTCCTGAGCTAGTGGCCCTGATGGAAGAGAAACACCTGGCTATTGTGGCAGTCACAGAAACATGGTACATGGAGAACCATGACTGGGATGTCAACGTACCAGGGTACACAATCTACAGGAGGGACAGGGAGGGTAAAAGAGGAGGAGGAGGAGGAGTAGCTCTCTATGTAAGGGAAGGGACAAAAGCCACAGAACTAAAGGGTAAATGGGGAGGAGAGGAGGCACTGTGGGTCACCTTGGAGACAGGTAGTGGCACCACAATCCGCACAGGGGTTGTATACAGACCCCCATCTCAGGGGGAGGAAATGGACAAGGAAATGGTAGAAGACATCCTCAGAATGGCAGAAAAATGGGCTATATTGTTGATGGGGGACCTGAATATGTCAGATGTTAACTGGAGCACATTTACTGCAGCCACATCCAACAGTAGGGTCATTCTCGATGCCCTACAGGGGGTATGCCTCAGACAGCTAGTGTTGGAACCCACTCGGGAGGGAGCAATCTTGGACCTGGTACTCTCAAATGGGGATGGAGCGAGGCTCACAGATTTACAAGTGGGTAGCCATCTGGGAACAAGCGACCACCACACAGTGTGGTTTACAATAAACACAACCATGGAGTCAAGCCATACAAAAGCGAGGATACCGGACATTAGAAGGGCTGACTTTGGCAAAATGGGGGAGTGCCTAAGGAGTGCAATCACAAATGGCCAGGAAGGAGGGTGAAAGATCAATGGGTAAAAATCAAAACTGCCATCATAGAGGCAACAAGCCTTTGTGTGAAGTGAATAAAGAAAACAAAATGAAGTAAAAAACCACTATGGTTCTCAAAAGAGGTGGTGGGGAAGGTTAAAGAGAAAAAGATAGCATTCCAGAAGTATAAGGAATCACTGAAGGAGCAGGACAGAGAACTGTATCAGATAAAGCAGAAGGAAGTGGGGAAGGCAGTCAGAATAGAGAAGGCTCAAACTGAGGAAAAGATAGCCAACTCAGTTAAGAAGGGGGATAAAACCTTTTATAGGAACATCAGGGAGTGAAGAAAGATCAAAGGAGGGATAGTGAGGCTTAATAAAGGAGAGAGAAGGTGGGCAGAGGGTGACAGTGAAAAGGCAGGGATACTGAACGAATACTTTTGCTCAGTATTCACAAAAGAAGAAGAGGGGAGATACCCAAACCAAACAATAGAAGCATTCTGATGGGAGGGAGGCGATACCAGTCCATTCACAGAAAAGGGTTCTTGAAAGAACTCTTAAAACTCAAGGTGAACAAAGCAATGGGGCCTGATGGGATTCACCCCAGAATTCTAAAAAGAACTAAGGGAAACCTAGTGACACCACTGACTACCCTTTTTAACAAATCATGGGAGGATGGTGTGGTACCCGAGGACTGGAAGAGCGCGGATGTGATTCCACTTCACAAAAGTGGGAGCAAGGCAGAGGAAGGAAACTACAGACCTGTTAGTTTGACCTCAGTGGTAGGGAAAATGATGGAATCACTTCTGAAAGAAATAATTGCTGAGTACCTAGAGGCCAGTGAGGCACAGGACCCAAGGCAGCATGGATTTACAGCGAGAAGGTCATGTCAGATGAATCTAATAGATTTCTTTGACTGGGTAACCAAAGTAGTAGACCAGGGAGGGGCTGTGTGGATATGGCCTACCTAGACTTTAGCAAGGCATTTGACATAGTCCCACACAAAAGATTCATAAACAAATTAGCCAGCCTGGGAGTGGGTCCGAGGGTGGTAGCCCGGGTAACAAATTGGCTGGACAACAGACATAGAGGTTAATAGTAAGCGGAGTACACTCTGAAGAAAGGGGGGTTACTAGTGGGGTACCACAGGGTTCAGTACTGGGACCAGTCCTCTTTACTGTCTTTACAGGAGACATTGTGGAGGGGCTGGAAGAAAAAGTATGCCTCCTTGTAGATGACACAAAGACCTGCAACAGGGTTGATAGACAAGGGGGGTGTGTGTGTGGAAAGGATGAGATGGGACTTGACAAGGTTGGAGGAATGGCCAAAAGTATGGCAGCTTAGATTCACTGCAAAGAAGTGCAAAGTAATGCACCTGGGAAACAAAAACCTAGGGGAAGAGTACACAATTGGGGGGGAGGTACTAACAACAACAAAAATGGAAAGGGACCTGGGGGTAGTCATATCATATGACCTTAAGATAGTCAAGCAATGTAAAAAGGCAATAAGCGGGTCTGGGTGGATACTGGGATGCACAGGGAGAGGCACCACCAGTAGAAAACAGGAAGTTGTTATCCTTCTGTAGAGACAGTTAGTGAGACCCCATATGGAGTACTGCGTGCAGTTCTGGAGACCCCATCTCCGCAAGGACATAGACAGGATGGAGGCAGTCCAGAGGATGGCAACTAAAATGGTGCAGGATCTGCAACAGAAGCCATATGACGAGAGACTAAAAGAGCTTAATATGAATACCCTTGAGGAATGGAGGGAAAGGGGGGACATGATAGAAACTTTCAAGTACCTCAAAGGAATAAACAAAGTCCAAGAGGTGAGCATCTTTCAGAAAAAGAGATGCGCATGAACAAGGAGGCACAATTTGAAGATAGAGAGGAGATGCTCAGGGGCAATGTGAGGAAGTATTTTTTCATGGAGAGGGTGGTGGATGGGAACAGGGTCATAATCTCGCATCACGCAACCTCGCAGCAATGTACCGCACTATAAATTCAGCGGATACATTGCTGCCGCACAGTCATACTGCCAAAGCTAATTTTGGCGACATAAACATGTGCTGTTTTTTGTTATCTGCAGGGGGCTCTGCCTTACACACACCCTTGCGGGCCAGCCCCTCAACCCCCCGATTAAAATAATCAACTTCAGTGGAGTTCAACTCAGGGACAGGGAGAAACACCGTGTGGGAGAAAAATAAAGAAACCGCACAATGCAGTTTCCAAAAAGTCTGGGAACGTGATTCAAGCCCATGTCCACAGATGCACAGCAACCTCCTGTACTGCTGCAACTCATCCCGCTGAGCCACGGCGGCAGCTGGGTAGACCACCTCCCAAACAGAGGTTTTCATCTCCACATAACTCCTCCTCCTCCTCCCCACCCATGCGCGATAGGGTACAAAACCGCACATACACCATATCTGTCTTGTAAGGTTGTTTACCCTATCGTGCCAGTGCACTGCGCAATGTATTCCGCGTGGTATTCCATGCATGTTTTTCTCTGTGAGATAGTGACATGGTAGGGGTGGATGCATGGAACTGCCTTCCTGAGGAAGTCGTGGGGTCAAAAACAGTGGGGGAATTCAAGAATGCATTGGACAGACATAAGGCAATTATAGTGGGGGGTAGGAGGAAGTATGCTGTTGGTTAACTAGAATCTGCAGCTTATCTAGTAGGTAGAAAAATAGGCAGACTAGGTGGGCCAAGCAATCCTTATCTGCCATCAAAGTCTATGTTTCTATGTTTTTCTATGTTAGTATCCCTTTAGAGCTTCAGAATTGTTGGTCTAACGATTGTCTTAAATACTTAGGGGTCATTTTAACTCAAGGTGTCAAAAAGTTAGTGAATCTAAAACTACAACCCCTAGACAATGCTATAAACGCTGACCTAGCTCATTGGCAAGCTTTGCCCTTGTCTTTGTGGGTGAGAATTTTGATTATTCATATGAATATTTTACCTAGAGTCCTTTATTCCATTAGTATGATAGGTGTTCCATTACTCTAGGCTTGGTTTACCACATTACACCAACCGGATGATTTCTGAATTCTTATGGAAAAGGAAAATACTTCACATTGCTTATTTGAAGTTAAAATTAGCAAAATGCCATGGTGGACTTCGACTCCTTGCCAGCTACTATGAACAATATCTTGTTGATAACCAGGACTGTTACCTGCATACCAACCTTGAACATTGCTTTCTGTAACCCAATTGTCTTTCTCTGTTTAAAAATATGTATTGTTATCCCAGATCGCCCCTGCAAAAGGGACCTTTGGGGCTCAGTGGGCCTACCCAGTTACCAAAATTTAATAAATAATAAATAAAATAAATAAACTCCTGAATTTGTATTCGTACTATTTGGTTTCTCAGGCCAGTACATTTCTGAATTGGTATTTAACAGATATGGGGATCAGTACAGGACAACCCTACCCACAGTGGAAGGACATTTGCAAGATGCATGATATCTCATCCACGATCCTTCCGTATATCACTTGGTCCAAACTTTCTGTTGCCTTATGAGGCACTCTGTTAGGCTGGTCAATGCATATTAAGGGACAATTTTGTTGTCTGTTTCAGTATGTACCACAAAATGGCCCTTGGCAACTGGTCTGTCTGAATTCAAATATTAAGATTGGTAATCAGGGCCCCGTGTTTTCTGCAATTCTGCGATTGCAGCAGTGGCCGCAGAAATCAGGGCTGACCTCAGAAATCAGTGCTGGCCGCAGAAAACGGAAAAACCACCCATACGGCCGCAGAAATGCTAACTATGCTGTGCAATGACACAAGGCAAGGGCATAGCTACTGATACGTTAAGCATGCCATGGCATATATACTCATTAGAAGCAGCAACAAACTGATGCCACATGCTACAAAGCTGAAAAGCTAGTGGCCACATGCTGGCTCTTGTTACATAACTCTGTCCACCCAGTACTGTGGGGGGAGACTGACGTAAGAGTAGCAGAGCTTGATTAGGTCCACAGCAGTTATGATTTGCTGCTATGTAAGTGTGGCTAGCTCAGCCATGTTAATTTTTCATTGTGAGGCTGCTCATGGTGCATGCTGAGCCAGGGTGTACTAGAACTGGAGCGAGCAGATTTGGAAAAAAATCGTACTGGAGAGTTGCATTGATTGTTGCTATATATAAGTGAAATGAGGATCACTGACTGAAGACCACCACCACCACCCCTGAATTGCTGGGAGAAGAGAACATGCTAACCAAGGTTACTCCAGCTTACTAAGAATGATTTGCTTGCATTTGTTAGTGTGTCCCCCCAAAAGAAAAATCAGGAATCAACAAATCCTACAGACACTGCAAGTTACACCCTCCATCACTATTATAGGAAGACAACCCCCCCCCCCACACACACATTTGCACACTGCACTCAACATGTTTGTTGCAAGGCAGTTGGAGTATTCCTGGTTTAAAAAAACTATAATCTAAAAGAACACTGATCAAAATCAGAAAAAATAAAATAAAATGTTTGAGTCAAGTTGGAGTCTTTCTTTACGTCTGCTAACTGTAAATAAATCCAGAAGAAATCCAAGCAGCTTTTGCCTTCTGCGTCATTTTAGCTGAGTGCTTATGTCCTCCTCCAATTCTAACCTAGGAAAACAGCAAAGGACACCAATTTCCAGAAGAACAGATGAGCCTTCAAATTCGGGGTGGGAGGGGAAAAGTCTTTAAAAGAACACTGATGCTCATGGCTGTGCCAGGTTTGGGTTATTTAAGTTTTAATATTTGTGATAAGAAGGCTACATACTGTTAAATGTCCTGCTGTTCCACTTTCAGTGTAGCGGAGTGGTTGCACGAAGGTAGTCAAAGGGTTAACTAAGACTTAATCCCCTTGAAGATATGCTGTTTAACTACAATTTATCTGCCGCAGAATGGCCGCAGAATCAGCAGTTGTTCTGCCACGGAAAGTATGAGGTCCTGCCGCAGAATGTAGGTCCACTTTGCCACAGTAAACATGGTGCCCTGTTGGTAATAAACCCATCCCTTTATCCTTTTCGTCACAAGCAGATTTACAAAAAATATCTGATCTGATAAGAGAAGACTGATTTCTCATCTTCATAGAGCTTTGCAAATTATCCCAAACTCCCCAATTGACAGTTTTTTCCTTTTTTCACTGAAAACATTCTTTACAAGAATTTTTTGGCCCCCATCCATGGCATTTGTCTGATGGTCTGACTTTAAGAAAGTTAGCAGACCGGGTGACTCAACCACATGTAATATCTATTCTTTGCAAAACTTTGCGAGATATGTTGGGGACTGAGTTACAACCGAGATGTAAGTATTAGGAGAAGGGATTTCCAGGCTTCTCATCCACCCTTAGATCCATGGTTCCCTGGGATTTCATACATCAGTACAACAAACTAGATAAATTAAGGCTGATGCTATATAATGTCTTACATCATGCATGTTACACCCCGCAGAGGCTTTTCACTTTTGGGTCCTTAGATAACCCAATTTGTGGTAAATGTTAAGTTCAAGAAGGCACTCTTAAACACCTTTTATGGGACTGCCCTCCGATTCACAGTTTTGGGGTTTGTATTGAATCCCACTTAGACCCCCTTCTGGATCTTCAAGGATGTTTTAAACCTGAACTGTGTCTTTTAGGAATTGGTATCAAGCAATTGATTGGTCCACAAAAATTTCATCTTGCTCTTATTGCCACTTTGGCAAAGTTAATCATTTTGAAACATTGGATGGACAGCCAGCCTCCTTCTTATAAGGAGTGGCACGCAGAATTGCTGACTATCTTAAGGAAGGAGAAATCCCTAACTAGCTTAAGATGCAATATTTCTTGCTATAAGAAGAGATGGGAAAAGCTGGATGTCCTTCTCCAAATATCCTAAAGTTAAAGTTGCTTGGTTTTGCTGTTAGCAATGTGTGGGGCCCCCCGATTACCATATTTACATGGTAGATCCATTATTAACTAGTCCCCATGAGCTGTATTGACTCATGACAGAACCTGACTTTGGCTGTACCCTTAATTTTTCTCAAGTCAAAAACTGGCTTTTATGGTTATGTGTTCCTATGGTATATCATGGATTGTTTCATTGATATGTACTGCTCTTGCCTTTTCAGCTGACTTGTTCTATTTTGTTATCAATTGTCTTTCTGTACCCTGTGCTCTATAAGTCTTCAATAAAGTATACTCAGTTAAGAAAGGTCTTTATCATATTCCCCCTTTCTCTCCTCTCCTCCAGGGTATACATGTTGAGGTCCTCCAGTCTCTCCTCGTGTGACGTTTGGTGCAGACCCTGCACCATTTTTGTTGTCCTTCTCTGAACTGCCTCTACCCTATCTCCTTATGGAGATGCGGCCTCCAGAACTGGACACATTTCTCCAGATGGGGTCTCATTAATGATTTGTACAGTGGCATCACCACCTCCTTTCTTCTGCTGGTCATACCTCTCCCTATGCACCCCAGTACCCCACTAGCTCTCCCCACAGCTCTGGTACATTGTTTGGGCACCATTAGGTTTTCTGATATGATTACCCCTACATTCCTTTCCTGTTTGATGGCCGTCAGAATCTCCCTCCCTCCCGTCATGTAAGCCTCCCGTAGGTTCTTGTGCCCCAAATGCATGATTTTGCACTTTGTTGCATTGAATCTTAGCTGCCACACTCTTGAAAATTCCTTTAGTTTACCTAGGTCTCTCTTCATTTTTCCACCTCTCCCAGAGTGTCTACCCTGTTGCAGATCTTAGTGTCATCTGCAAAGAGGTATACATTTCCTCCCAGCCCCTTTGCAATGTCACTTATGAAGACATTAAATAGGACTGGCCCCAGAACTGATCCCTGTGGCACCCCACTGGTCACCCTTCTTTCCTCAGACTGAGCTCCATTTACCACCACCCTCTGTGTTCTATCCCTCAAGCAATTTCTAACCCAGTTTACCACCTTGGGATCAATTTCCAGGCTGCCTAGCATGTTTACAAACCTCTTATGTGGCCTTGCTGAAGTCCAGGTAGGCCACATCCATCGCTTCCCCCGATTCACTTCACTGGTCACCCAGCCAAAGAAATCTATCAGATTTGCTTGACATGACCTTCCCACTGTGAATGTATACTGTCTCAGATCCTGTGCTCTACTGGATTCAAAATGTTCCACAATCCTTTCTTTTAGCATGAATTCCATTTTCCCCACCACTTAGGTCAGGCTGACAGGTCTATAGTTTCCAGCCTCCTCCCTACTCCCACTTCTGTATAAAGGGACTATATTTGCTCTCCTCCAGTCCTCTGAAACCACTCCCATTTCCAGCGATTCATTCAACAGGGCTGCCATTGGTGGTGTCAGCACCTCCCTAAGCTCCTGTAATATTCTAGGATGCATCCTGTCTGGTCCCATTGCCTTGTCTGCTTTCAGTTTGGTGAGTTCCTTTAGAGCTTTCTCCTCTGTAAATGGACTGGTGTCCACCTTTCTCCCCTTACTGCTCCTGTCACTTAATTGTGGTCCCTTACCTTCCCCTCTTCTGTGAATACTGAGCAAAAATATTTGTTCAGGATTGTTGCTTTTTCCAAGCCCCCTTCTGCACATTCCCTTCTTCCCCTTTAAGCCTTACAATACCAACCCCTGTCTTTCTCCTTTCACTAACATACCTATAAAAAGTCTTGTCCCCCTTCTTTATTGCCTGGGCTCTTTTTTCCTCTGTTAGCGCATTTGCACTCCTGACTGCCTTCCATGCCTCCCTCTGCTAATCCAGATACACTACCCTGTCCTCCTCCTTCTGTGTTTCCTTGTACTTCCAGAAAGGAAACCTTTTTCTCTTACCTTCCCGGTCACTTCCTTTGAGAACCATAGTGGTTTTCTTTTTCTCTTGCCTTTATTTGCCTAATGCAAAGGTTAGTTGCTTCCACTATGGCTCCTCTTAGATGGGTCCACTGTTCCTCAACTCCCACCCAGTCCTCCCTCCCTCCCTCCCTGCTAGGGTTTTTCTGAGACATACCCCCAATTTTGCAAAGTCTGCCCTCCTGAAGTCCAGGACACTTGCTTTCATGTGGCTTGACTTGTGGAAGACCAAATAAGGAGACTCCACCAAAAGCACCTGGAGCTCAATGATTCTTCTGGCAGCAGTCTTCCATGACAGGTGAGACACGCCACACCTGTGCATCGGTTCGAATGACTTGCCCATGAGCTTTGCTAACACCAGCAACAAGTCTCAAGGTGGTGGTGGTTTATTGCACCAGAGAGGAAATGTGGTCAAGGCCTTTGAAAAAGTGCCAGGCCACCTTCTCCTGCACTACCAACGACATACCAGCCCATGACCGGTATGCAGAGATGGCTACCAGGTGCATCTTAAGGGTCGTCGACCAAAGGCCCAACTGAGAGAGGGACCAAAGATAGTTGAGAATGTGAGCCACTGGGCAAGATAAGGGGTCAAGTCCCTTGCCCTGGCACCAGATGGAGAACCTCTTCCATTTGAAGGCAGAGCATTTTCGGGTTGACTCCTTCTGAGAAGCCTCGACCACGGTGATAACATCTTTGGAGAGACCCAGAGCCTGGAACTCTAGCCACTCCAAGAACCAGGCAGTCAGGTGCAGGGATTGAAGATCCAGATGGAATACCTTTCTCTGACTGCATGAGAGCAGGTCCGGGCATAGAGGAAGATGCCATGGGAGCCTTCAGCTGACACTGAGGAGGTCAAGGTACCAGAACTGGTGAGGCCACTCTGTGTCTTGTCCCTCCTGGTCTTCAGCAGCATCTTGTGGCTCAGTGGAAATGGAGGGAAGGCATACATGAGGCTCAGGGTTCAGGGCCTTAAGAAGGTTTCCCCCTGCAGCATTCCCTGCTGGGAGGGGTGGGCACAATACAGACTTAGCTTTGCATCCTCTCTGGAGGTGAACAGGTCTGCCAGAGGGTGCCTCATTGGGAGAACAGACTGTGCACTACCTCCTGATGGAGAGACCACTCATGAGATGCTCGCCATGCAGCTGAGGGTGTCTGCTAGCTAGTTGGATACGCCGGCCGCGTGGATGGCCTGGAGATTGGCATCCAGGCTGAGCATGAGGGTCCAGATGCAGAGACAAACAACGGATTCTCCACCAGGCCCAACAGACCATGCTGGTGCATGCCACCATGAATCCCAGGAGGTGCAAGAAATCTCAAGCAGGGTTCAACTGCCCAACCCGAAATGATTGGGCAGAGAAGGAGAGAACCTCCGCCTGGTCTGCCAGGAGTCAAGCTCTGGCTCTGCAAGAAACAAGTTCTGCCCCGATGAAATATATCACCTACAAAGGTACAAGCTCTGATTTGGCTTCATTCACCAGGATGCCAAGGGACCAGCAGGTCTGAAGGGCTAGGTCCCTGGACCACTCCACTTCCTCCTTGGAGGGACCTTCTATCAGCCAACCATCCAGGTAGGGGCACACCTGGACCCCTCGACGTCTCCGGTTGGTTGCCATCACTGCAATACACTTGGTGAACACTGTGGGAGCCAGAAAGAGGCTGAAGGGCAAGGCCTGGAACTCATAGAGATTCCCCTCCACTCAGAACCGAAGGAATCAGTGGTGGGACGGATGAGAATGAGGAAGAACACATCCTCAGGATCCACAAAGCAGAACCACATGTTCTGCTCCAGGGATGGAATGATCTGAGACAGAGTAACCATCTTGAAGTTGCGCGACTGGAGGAATTTGTTCAGGTCATGCAGATCTATGATGAGGCGAAGCCCCCCATCTGCTTTGGGACCAGGAAGTAGTTGGAGACAAAACCTGGGCTTACTGGAGGGTCCAGGACTTAAGCCACTACCTCCTACTTGAGGAGCTGGGCAATGTCTTCCCAAAGGGCTGACAGCATGTCTGCAGACACCATGTCCTCCCATGGGGCATGGGCTTGGCAAGGTGGGTAAGCCTCAAACTCTAAAGGCAGACCCTGGCTGACCACTTTGAGGACCCACCTTTCCATGGTGACAGTGGACCAGGTGGAAAGGAAGTGGCAGAGCCAGCCCCCCATGGGAGGACCAAGGGGAGACAGCATGGGTGTGGGGGAAGCACCCCTCCATCCTGTCACTGGGCAGGCTTGGAGAAGGAAGAGGGACCAGCTGAGGAAGCAGTGGGGCCTCGACCACCTGGTTTGTGGATGACCGAAGCAACTGACTTTGGTCGAGGATGCCAAGCCTGTGCCTGCTGCCCAGCTGGGGGCTTGGATGGCTTGGCTGCAGGGGCAGAGAAGGGCTGAAAGGGCTTCCTCCTTTGAAGGTTGGAGCCCTTGGGATCCTTCTGGGTGGAGGTGACAGAGTCCAGGTTGGCACTGGACTTCTCAGTTTGAGTGAGGCATCAGTCCACCCCTGTCCCGAACAGGTTGGTGCCCAAGAAGGGGACATCTGCCAACTTATGCTGGCATCTACCATAAAGGTAGAAATTTGCAGACAAGCCCTGCGGTGCATGGCCACAGTGCGCAGCCACTAGACCGGCGCAGGAATCGCCAATGTCCATGGCCGTCTGGAGCTGCTGTTTTGCCACTGCTCGCCCTGGTCCCAGACTTGCTTGACCATGGTCTGTAAGTCAGCCAGGAGCTGAGGAAGCACCTGATTGAGAGTGCCTTGAAGGGCATGAGCGAAATGGGCCACTAAAAGGGCCGAATTCACCTGCCAAAGGTTAAGAGAAGAGGCCACATAGACCTTTTTGGCCATGTGATCCAATTTCTTGGATTCTTTGTTGGGAGGCTTGTCTGTGTCCCCGATATTGCTGGTACACAGAAAGACTGAGTTGGCCACCAGACCTTTAGCTGAGAGATGCTCGGTCAAACCCAACAGAGAACCCATAGGGACCGCATACTTTCGAACCATATGTGCCAATGGCACAGGACAGGAGGTAGGGTGCTACCAAAGCTTCAGAGTTGGGCCAAGAATGGCCTCGGCAACTTGGAAGGCAACTCCAGGGGGGTTCCCTTGGTCAAGAATTTTGGTCAAGGGATACTTGGCCATCGCTTCTTGGCCTTTTGGCTAAGATCAAGTGAAGGGATACTTGGTCTATTTTTGGACAGGCTCCATATGGATCCCAGTGGATTCTGAAATCAAATGGAGTAAGCCCCTGAAAGAAGTGGGACCATGCTTCATAGACAAATGCTCCCCTGATTTGGTATCTAGTGGACAGGAATGCAGGGAAAACCCCTCAAACTCTGAGAATTTGCCAAAAAGCAGTCATCCGCCCGAGTCCCTGCTGACCCTGCAGGGTCTATCAGGAGTAACGGTAACCAACAACCAATAAGGAAGCCAGGGAGCAGTACAGGCATCCTTAGGAGGGGGACCATCCTTTGGCTGCTTAGGAGGTGGCTTCACCTGAATGGGTGGAGAGGCCAGAGTAGGCCAAGCTGGAACTGGCTGTGCTGGAGCAGGCTGGGGCCTCGGTGGCGGGAGGTAAGAAACAGCCATGGTGGGGGGGCAGAATCATCTTAACCCTGGAAAGCATGAGCTGCTGCCACATTAGCTCTTCATAGTTCTGGCACATTTTGCTTCAGAGCCTCTCCTTGACCGAGGAGGAAGAAGAAGAAGAATAGCAGTGGCACCGTTTGCCTGAGTGCCGAGAGTGGGAACACCAATGTCGGTGAGGGCTGCTGGACTCCAGACTATGGGATCTTGAACTTGACCTCAACCATCGGGGAACCTGACAGCAAGAAAGTGAGGGAAACAGAGAAAGCCGAGGATCTTCCGAGGTAACAGGATCTCAAGGGTTAGGGACCGGATCAGGATGCCTGTTCGACCTTTCCCAAGAGGTAATAGGAAGAACCAGAGTCCTAGAAAGTGAAGAATCCACCTCATCCTGTGACAACGCGTTGACCGGTTAGAGAAAAATTTCAACAGGTTGGTTGACTGGGATCCTGGCTGACTGGCCCAATGGGGAGACCGTGGAGCCAGAGGCCTGGACCAAAGGATCGACCGTAGTTGAAACCTTCAAGGCAGCATGGGAATCAGAGTCCCGAGAGTGCTCACAATCCCATGATCATCGATTATATGTATTCTTAGTCTCCTTCTTAGACAATTTTGAGGATTTTGTGTCCTTAGAGGGGACCCTGCCCAAGGGTGGGAAGGGACTGGCACAAGTCCCTAAATGCTCCTGTAATGGTGGCGCCAAAATAAAGTGGCACAAAAGCCAAAGAGGCATGTTCCAAGGCCTGAGCCACCATATCTTCAAAAGCCGTGAGTTGTTCTGTGAACCCCGCAGCCTCAGAGACTGCCCAATCAGCGTCTTTCAGTCGAACGGAAGGGTCCCATTCATCCTGTCACCCTAGAAAGAGTCGAGCGAGCCAGTCCTCCAAGGTACTGGGATGCAAGGTGCAACATAGGCCACAAGCCTGGGGATCAGAATCATGACCTGCAGTAGACACATGAGGTGTGCAGGTCCATCTGGGACATCTTCTGGCCGCAGTCACAGAGCTTAAAACTGGGCGCCGACTTCAAGTCATCCATGACAAGAAATTTGAAATTAATTTGAAAATTGCTTGAAGATGTAGTCAGATTGGAAGTTTTGAAAAGCAAAGGGCCAACCCAATGCAGAGTAATGAGGGAACCTTCTTTTTCCAGTGGAAAGGAAGATCTGGCATCATGGGATGGTGCCGAGGGGGTTACCACCTGGGTGGGAGGGAGGAGCCAGCTTGAAGACCTTTCAGCAGGAGCTAATTGGAAAGGAATACTGCCAAAGTGTGGATATGTATACCATATCCACGTCCCTAGAAAGCCTCTTCCATCTGAAGGTGTAGCACTGGTGGGTCGACTCTTTCTGGGAGGCCTCCACAACGTGTAGAACCTCTTTGGAGAGATCCAAAGCCTGGAACTCTAGTCACTCATGAATCAGGCCGTTATGTGCAGGGCCTGAAGGTCCAGATGCAGGACCTTCCCCTTGTGACAGGTGAACAGGTCCAGACATAGGGGCAATCGCCATGGAGGCCTGCTGCTAAGGCTGAGGAGATCTGGGTACTAATACTGGCATGGCCAGTCTGGGGCTACCAAGATCCCCCATGCCTTGTCCCTCAGCACCTTTACCAACACTCTGTGGATCAGTGGAAAGGGGGAGAAAGCATAAAGGAGGCCTGGGGTCCAGGTCCTCACGAAAGCATCCTCACCAGTGTTCCACACTGCGGGGGGGGGCCGGTGTCATTGAGGCACAGGTCAGGAAGAATAGGATGACCAGGAGCAGTTGTAAAATTCACAATGAGTGTTTTATTATTATTAACAGCAAAATGAAAAGGAAAAATGTGTTCAGTATAACTATTTACAAAGGCAGTACAAACAGAGAAAACAAAGTATTTCTGAGTACTTCTTCTCAATTTCAAATCTCAATCTCTCCAGCAAAAATATTGCTGCTCTTTTTATAACAGGCCTTTACTGAGGAACTCGTTAAGGAGAATATCTTGTTTTTCTGAAAATGTTCTTGTCAGTTTCCTTCCTTACAGGTGCAACAAAACAGTATATGGTGTCCCAGAACTGACCTCCTGTTGACAGATTCTGCAAAGAGTTTGCAAACCAGCATCTCAGGTTAACCTCATGAAGCTCCAAATAGCTTTTTGCAATCATTTCAACAATATAACCATATACATTTTCAAACCAAGGGATCCCACTTTCACATAAAGATTCAGACATATTTCATAACTTCAGAATGATACACACGGGGAAATAAAAGCTAGAAACAGCAAGTGAAGGCAGAGAAATAGTGGGAGGAGAGAATAGCGAGATAATTGGAGTGGCCAGTTCCTAGGTCTCACAAGAAAATTTGACTGCGCAGTCAGACAGACAAGAGACAGAACAGAAGAGGATAAAACAGATCCTTGCATTTAACTCTTTCTACGTAACAACTCTTTCTACATAACAAATGTATTAGGGTCTTATTCAACCGAGTCACAGTGGGCACAAAAAAGCCTCAGCTTTGCATTCTCCCAAGAGACAAACAGGTCGACCAGGGGAGTGCTCTACTGGGAGAACAGGGGTTTCACCACCTCCTGATACAGGGACCACTAGTGAGATGCCTTGCCTACCTGTCTGAGAGCATCCGCCAACTGGAAGAAGACTCCTCCTACATGATTCGCCAGGAGATCAGCATCCAAGCTGCACATGAGGGTCCAGGTGTGGAGGGTCTCCCGACACAAACGAAGGGAGTACGTTTCACCCTGCTTGATCAGGTAGTACAAGGTCGTGGTATTGTCCATCTGGATCTGTATGACCTGACCCCAGACAAATGGAGCGAATTCCTTCAGAACAAGGTGCACTGCAAAGAGCTCCTGCAAGTTGATGTGGTAATGGGACTTCCTGGGGGTCCACAGCTCATGGGCCCTGTGGTCCCCCAGGTGTACTCCCCATCCCACCAGGGATTTGTCAGTTGCTAGCATGACTTTCAGCTCTAGGCAGATGAATGGGATTTCTTCCTCCAGATTTTCCAGTATGAGCCACCATTGGATGGCATCCCACATCAGCTGAGTCATTGCAGCTGGCTGGTCCAGGTAACCTAGGCGCTGAGACCACTGTCAGGCCAGCTCCCACTGCAGGTGGCACATCCCCCAGTGGACCCATCTGACCATGCTGGTGCAGGATGCAATGTACTCCAGTAGTCACAGGAAGTCCCAGGCAGGGCATGAGCACCCAACTTGAAATAATTGGGCAAAGAAGGTAAGATTCGATGCCTGTTCAGCTCGGAGTCAGTCCTTGGCCTGGAGGGTGTCTAGCTGTGCCCTGCTAAAGTGGATGACCTGCCAGGGGTTGATTGCGAATTTGGCTGGGTTGACCAGAAGGCCCAAGTCTCTGCAGGTCTGGAGGGCCAGGTCCCTGGACCACTCCGCCTCCTTCCTGGATGGCACTGTTATCAGCCAGTTGTCCAGGTATGGATAGACTCAGACTCCTCAGCTCCACAGGAATGAGGCCACCACTGTGATATACTTGGTGAAGATCCTGGAGGCTGAGGAGAGGCTAAAAGGCATGACCTGGAACTCATAGAGAATCCCTTCTGCATGGAACTTACTACCAGTGAAATGGACAGACTGGAATGTGGAAGAAGGCATCATGGAGGTTCACAGAGCAGAACCACATGCCCTGCTCCAGGGATAGGATGATTTGGTTCAAAGTGACCATCTGAAATGTGTGCTTCCATAGGAACTGATTTAGATTGTGAAGATCCAGTATGGGGCACCAGTTCCCCTGTCCATCTGGGGACCAGGAAGTACCTGGACATGAAGCCCTGGCTGGCCGTAGCATCTGGGACATGGGCTATGGCTCCTTTTACTAGGAACTAAGTGATGTTCTCCCTGTGGGAGGACAGCGTGCTCTGTGACACCACGGACTCCTGTAGAGTGTGGTTCAGTACAGTGGGAGAGCCTCGAAGTCAAGAGGCAATCTGCTGCCCACCACTTCTAGCACACATTTGCCCAAGGTGATGGCAGACTAGGTGTGCCAGAAATGGCAACACCAGCCCCATACACCCTGCAGCCCTCAAAGCTGAAACCACTCCAGGAATAGCACTGGACCGAGTTTCTAACAAGGCTCACTCCACCCTGCAGCCCTCAAGGCTGAAACCAAGAGTAGCTCTGGACCAGCCAGCCCAGTGGCACTGAGGGTTGAGGCGCTGGATGTCACACCTTGAACCACGCTGGCGATCAGGGTTCAGGAACGTACTTGGGCTGCTGGGGGTCAGCAGGGAAGGGAAGAGATTGAACGTCTGGAGGACTACTCTCTCTTCCCGGGGTGGGCTTTAGGGATGTGTCACACAAGTGCAATCTCTGGCGACAGTCAGAGTAAGCTAGGATTATGTCACCACGCAGAGCGAGGGTGCGGATCTGGGTTGGTGTCGGCACTTGTGCCCAGATGCCAGTGCACGACCGAGCTCCGGGGGAAACAGAAAATGGAAAAAAAAAACTCTAGAGGAGAGGCGATGGCACCACCTACTGCACCAAACTCCCAATGCTGGGCGCCTCACTCTCCCCATGGCCGACACTCCGACTGGCACTCTACACTATAGAAAGAGTGCCCTGGGAGGATAGGGCTGCCCTTCCCCACGAGGGTTCAGATCTTGGGGTTTTGCTGGTTTGAGTGAGGGTAGTAGTTGCAGTGCCACAGCAGGAGGTAGACAGCAGGTAAAGTGGATGCCGGAGAGAGTTCCTCACAGTAGGGGTGCAGAAATAAAGTCTACAAAAAAAAAAAAAAGAGAGAGCAGCACTGGACCGAGTCACTACTAAGGTTTACTCCACCCTGCAGCCCTGAAAGCTGAAACCACCCCAGGAGCAGGGCTGTGCCAAGCCACTAACAATGTGAATTTGTGATCCTTGTCTTCCTGTTGATGTGCTACATGTACTTGTGTTAGCCCATCGCTGCTTCACGGTGACTGCCCCGCCCTCCACCCACGTCCGCCCCTAAATTTATACCTGCTGGGGTATCACATGACAGGTCACCTGACCCCTCATCTAGATTCTATCTGCTCAGTTCCCCATTAGCACCTTGTACTAATCACCCACCAGGGGTCACTGTGGTTCTCACAATCTCACTAATTCTCCTACCCTCAGCTGCTACCTCTCTCTCCCTAGTGACCCTATATTTTCTTTACTGTCACAGTTCATACACTCTCCCCCCTCTTCTAAGGTTCATACTAAGAATTGTCAGGAGCTAGAAGGCATTGGCCCATATTCGCTCCCATCGCATTCATCTTAAAAATATTTCATGTTCCCTCCTTTAAGTATATATTTGTCCAATTTCTTTTCAAACTGTAACTTTGTTTTACTTATAACTTCAGTCAGTAGCCCATTCCATATGTTCGCCACTCTCACTGTATAAAGGTACTTCCTTGATTTTCCTACAAATTTTGACTCTTTAATTTGCAGAGGATGTCCTCTTGTCTGCATTTTTTCCTCCTTGAATTCTAAATTCAGTTAATTAATCAGCATTGGGTCCTGCATTATGTCAAACATAAGTAATATATCTCCTCTAATACGTCTAGTGGACAATGACATCATATTAAGTGATTTTAATCTTTCCTTATAACTTTTGTTAGTTAACCCATCAATAGATTTTATAAAGTTTCTTTGGACTTTCTCAATCTTATTGATTTCTTTTTTTCTAGACGGGGTTTCACAATTGTGATTCAAATTCTAGATGTGGGTGAACATAGTCCTTATACGAGGGAGCTATCACATAGCTATCTCTAGATGTTATGTTTCGTTTACTTGCCCAACTAAGTTTTGTGGCTTTTTTGATTGTTTCTGTTGTTTGCATTTTTGTATCAAAACCATCTGTAATATGGATACCCAAATCCTTTTCATTATTTGCTTTTTGTAATGGCGTTCCTTTCATATAATAAGCAGTTTGTTTATTCCCCTTGCCCATATGTAGTACTTTGCATTTATTTACATTAAGTTTCATGCTTCATTGGGTTGTCCACTCTACAATCCTATCAAGATCCTTTTGTATTATTTCTACTTCATTTAATGAACTTGCTGCTCCACCCAACTTAGTGTCATGCATATTTGGACACCCAACTTTCCAGATCATTTGCTAAGTCTGCTATAAAGATCTGATTTAGCGCAAGTCCCAGTACCCACCCCTGCAGGACCCCACTCATCACCCGTCCCTTACCAGACAAAGTACCATCCAGGAGTACCATTTACCATAACCCTCTGTAGCCTGTTACAGAGCCAATTGCTAAACCAAGCTATGCCTATGTATGCTGAATTAATGTTAGTCTTATACAATTTAGTTATAATTGCCCAGTGTGGTGTAAGATCAAAAGCCTTCTCTCATTTCCACACTCTCCTCCTCTAGCCTTTCTGAGACTCAAACCTCTGACCTTCTCTACCAAAGGCAGTGTCCCTAACCACTACACCAGTGAGGCTGCCTACTTCTACTTAACCCTCTGCTTGCCTTTTCCTGTGCACCTCCTTACCCTGTAACAACTGTGACACCAAGTATTCCCATTCCACCTCAAGCACCAGACACTGACCAAAATGATACCTGACAGGCTACTCCACTTAGCCCTTTCGTTCTCCCTCTGAATACTGTTCTATCTCCACACACCCTCACCCCCCACCCAATGGTCGTCTCCCGCCCCCAGCCTCCTCCCTCTCTCTTTGGCAGTCAGCCCCCCTTCCTCAATCCTCCCTCCCTCTGCTACTCACAGTTCCTCCTCCCAGCCCCTCTCCCTCTCAGCCACTCTCCTTCCCTCTGGGCCCTCAATCCCTAGCCCCCCCCCATCGATCTAAGGAAAAAAAAACATTCCCAAAATTCTTATTCCCCTGCCTCATCATTCTCCTACTTGCTGATGATGTGGAACAAAATCCCAGGCCAGCCTCCATTGCACCTCACCCCTTCCCAGCAAATGGGCTGGGCAGTTATCATATAAAAGCAGGGAGCCTGCTGCCCAAATTAGATTACATTAGGGCCTGGACTACACAGTGCTCACCAGACATCCTCTGCATTACTGAATCATGGTTATCGGCCAAAGTCCCAGACACCTTAATCGCCATCTTGGGGTACACCATTTTCCACCAAGACAGGGGCAAACGTGGTGGTGGTGTCACCATCTATGTCCATGAGTCCCTCCATGCCTCCACTGTCCTCCAGGCAGCCATCCCAAAATTACATGAACTACTCCTCTTAAAGCTGATATTCCCCTCCTCTTCACCCCTCTTTATCACTAATTGTTATTTGTCTCCCAACCCATCCCCTGCAGCCATAATCTAAGCTTGCCTCTCTTCTTTCCCACTCCTCCTCTGGTGAGATCCTCATCCTTGGTGATTTTAATCTGAATTGGTCTGCCCCACTATCTTGTCCAACCATTCTAGAAATAGAGACTCTCAACCTCACACAATTAATATCTGACCTCACTAGGCTTAACCTCCATTCTCATAACCACTCACTCATCGATTGGATCCTAACAACCCACCCACACAAATACTCCTCAGCTGGCACTCTCCCTGATGCCTTTAGCAATCATTGCATCACCCACTGTGGCAGGAAGTCTCGTCCCCCTCCCGTCTCTCCCAAGTACATGTGGTTCAGGCCTCTAAGGTCCCTAAACCAACAGTCCATGTTGGCCGATCTTTATCTCACTGACTGGTCTGGAGTCTTCACCGCTCCTGATATAGATTCTGCTCTAGCTGTCTTTAACTCAACCTTCCTGAATATCTGGAACCTCCATGCCCCCCTAAAGAGATTAAGACTGTGGTTAGGCAACATCCCTGGATCTCTCCTCAATTGGTAAAGCTCATCAAGGACTGTGATTGGGCTTGGAAAATCTACATGGCCTCCTCGGACATCCCTGACCTCCAAAAACACAGAACTCTAAGGAACACTTGCACCAAGGCAGTGCGAGCCGCCAAAGCCGACTTCTTTAAAGCCCGGCTAGACAATTGTCATTTCACTCTGGCTGCTTTCTGGAAGACCTTACACTCCCTTCTAGGCCCCCCCCTCATACCCCCCACTCCTGGGTTCTCAGTCCCCTGACAGGTCTGGTGACGCCACATCCTCCATAAACCATTATTTCACCATCTGTGCCTTACCTTCAGGCTCCCCCCACCTCTCTCTCCTTTCTCGAATGCACTCAGCCAAACTCCTGGGCAGTCCCCCGCACAAACCTCCACCACCCCAACCCCACTCTGCCACGACTCCCCTTACCCCACTAGAGGTAATCTGCGCTTCAACTCCCTAAACACATCCAAACAGAGCCCAGACAGAATCAACCCCAAACTCTTAAAAATCTCTGCCCCAGCCATCGTGCCTGCTGTCGTCCATCTTTTTAACCCATCCCTTGCATCAGGCTCCTTACCCAAAGCCTGGAAACTAGCCATGGTCATTCCCCTCCACAAATGGGGCAATCCCTCAAATCTCAGCAACTACAGGCCTATCTCACTTCTCCCCTCCTTCTCCAAGATTCTGGAACCCCTCATTTCTAAATGACTAAACTCCTTCCTGTCCTCCAACGACATCCTGACCCCTTATCAATCCAGCTTTCGACGACACCAATCCACCTCCTCATCTCTTCTCCATCTTACCAACCATATTCACACTGCTATGGATAAAGACCACCTAACACTGGCCATATTTATAGACCTAGCCAAAGCATTAGACTTCATCACCCACAAACTCCTAATAGACAATCTAGTTTCAATAGGCCTCCCCCCCCACAGCCATCAATTGGTTTAAGGCCTACCTTTTGGACAGGTTTCAGATCGTCCAGCTGGGTGATATTAAATTGCCCTCCCCTTCCCATCCAAGCTGGAGTCCCACAGGGATCAATCCTTTGACCCACCCTCTTTTCCATCTTCATAAATAATCTGCCATCTGTCTGCCCTTCTTCCCCAGTTCAAATGTATGCTGACGACTTCATGATATTCGCTTCTGGCCCTTCCCTTGCCCTGACTGAATCCATCCTCCAGACTGATTTTGAGAACATGCTGCATTGGCTTGATGTAAAATCTCTTAAATACAACACCAACAAAACAGTCGCGATGGCTTTCAGTTCTGCTCAGAAGTTGGCCAAACTGTCCTCCCCCTCCTTCTATGCCCTGGATGGGTCCACAATCTCAGTAGTAGATAGCTACAAGTTCCTGGGTGTGGCTTGACCCCAAACTGGACTTCTCCCTACACCTTGACTCAATCCATAACAAGCTCTGCCCAAAACTAAGCGTGTTATATAGACATAAAAACTGACTCTCCCTCCCCGTCAGGAAAGATATTATAACTAAGCTTATCCTCTCTTCCTTTGATTATGCTGACGTGGTTTACAATTCTGCCCCCAATCCTTCCTAGCCAAGCCTGACCTTCTATTCCACACCTTCTGCCACTTTGCCACCAACCTCCCCTACTGTATGCATCATTGCCACCTATACCACGTGGTTTCTCTCCCCACCTTAGCAAATCGCCATCTGGCACACTGTGTATCCTTCATCACCAAATTCTGGTTTGACATGCTTCCCTCTCCTCCCTGCTGACCCCTATCCCCTGCTCTGGCTATGCCTCATGTTCCCATGACACACGCTCCTTTTCATTAGCCACCCCGCATTCTCTCGCAGGGAAACAAGTCTTCGCCTACAGGCTCCCTGCTTTGTGGAATCCATTGCCCCTCATTGTTCATGGTTTGCCAATGGTGGTGGCCATTAAAAACTACTTCAGGCATCTCCTCCTCCCTCCCTGTCTATGCCACCCCCTCCCTAATCCTCCAGTCCCCGGCACCCTCCCTTCTCCTCCTCCCCCTCCCCTCCCCCAATCCCCGTCCTCGCACCAATACTAGCTCTTACCTCTGTGTGTGAACACCCATTACCAAGCACTATTGTACTGTAGCCTGCACCTTGGAAGTGCTTCTATGTCCTATGAACTGCTGTACACTCCAATCTCTGATTTGTCTTGTACCATTTATTGCTTGCACAACTGTATCTATTCGCAATGCTGTGTGCAATCTGAAAATCTGTGTACTTATGTGTAACATTGTATTTTTGTGTAATATTGTGTTTTATGTAATATTGTATCTTGTTCCCTTGCCCTTCCCCGGGTTGCACTGCAATCGAGCCTCTGCTCAGTGTGCCTTTCCCGATTATCAACTTTTAAATAAATAAATAAAATACAGGGAGCTGAGGCAGAGACTGGAGAGGTGGGAGGTAGACACCCCCAAACCATCACTGAACAGCCTTGGAGAAGGAAACAGCACCAGCTGCTGGAGGGTTCTCGCCACCCAAATCCTGGGCTTCTTGGAACTCTGGCTGACAAACTTAGGCTTAAGTTGCCAGACCTGTGATTGTCCCAACTGAGGCTACTACAGTTTGTGCTGCTGGTATGGAAAGGGCCAAACCTAAAAGGACTTTTTTTTTGCCACTTTCCTGACTGAGGACGTCACAGAGTTGAGGGTGGCATTGGACTTTTTTTATGCTTTCTTTGTTATAAAGCCATTTGTTTCAATAAAGCTTACATTCAACTCATTATGTTTATGTATATTTCAGATTAAACTATCATCCAATTAATATAATAAACTATTACTTGATTCTAAAAAAAACAAAATAAATAACAGGCAACAAAAAATAACAGGAATAAAAGAAATGAAGAAAACACAATGCATTGGGTCCGATAAGTAACATCGATCCATTTTCTCACTTTTTATTGTTTTTTCCCTTTTTTTTTTAATAAACTGGCTTGTTCTTTCCCTCATCTAGTTAACTGGTACTGAGATCAAACAATAGACATGCAGAAACCTGGTTCCTGGGGGTCGGGGAAATCGAGATAATTTGGGCCTGGAGGGACCAGATGTCTGGTCCATTTTTTATCATTATAACTATATGTGTTAGAGGAAGCCCTCGTAAAATCCCATCTGGTCTAATGATTTTTGATCTATCTGATGTGCGAGACCAAATGTAAGTCTCTCTAATCTTTGTGCATGTGTGACCATCTGTACCCATTCCTCAGCTGTAGGGAGATCTTGTTGTAACCATCATTTTGTTATAATTTTTACTGCAACAATTGTTAAAATAGCCCAAAAGTACCTGTCTTCTCTGCCCCTCACCTCTCCTGGATAACTTGCCAGCCCAATCATGATCCTGAATATGCCCTTTAGATGCTGTTGCACCTTCCTTCAGAATGGTTCAATTGCCTGGCAGTTCCAAAAAATATGAGTCTGTGAGGCCTTCGCTTCGCCACATCCTCTCCAACACGATGGGAGTGCATTAGGGTCCCACTTAAGACCTGTACTGGAACCAGGAAATATCTCACTCTGCGTTTCCAGCCAAATTCTTTCCAAATTGGAGAAGAAGAGGTATACCATGTATTTCTCCACAGTTGGACCCACTGCTGTTCACTGAGAGAGATATCTAGGTCCCTTTCCCATTTATTCTTAACATGCTCAGAGATGTATTCTTGATCATTTATGTATTTAAAATACAGTAGAGAAATGGCCTTCTCTCCCCTCAAGGACCCCCAAATATTCTGACATATTGATGGGCCTAGGACATCTATTCTCTTCTGCTGGGTCCTCATTAATCTATTAGTATAGTCTCTCAACTGATGAAATCATAGTCTATCCTTCTCCCTCAATCCATACCTCTGCTGTGTTGTCTCAAAGGAGATCACTGATCCCACCTGCACTACAGTGTCAGTGGCTCAGTAGATAGCACACTCGCCTCTGAGGCCGGGAGATCAGAGTGCTGTGGGTTCAGTTCCCACATCTGGCATGTGGGTTAATATCCCAGTACTGACACTGTAGTGCAGCATGAGAGGGGTGTTGCACTTCTGAGGTGCCGTCTTTTGGATGAGACGTTAAACCGAGGTCCTATCTGCCTGGATTGGTGGTAGTTCAGGTGGATGTTAAAGATCCCATGGCACTTATCGAAAAGAGTAGGGGAATTTTCCCAGTGTCCTGGCCAAATTTCCCTCATTCACTAAAAAAATACCACCAACAGCTTAATCTGGTTCAAGGTCAGTTGGCATTCATCTGTATCTCCCTCCCCCGGGTCGTGCCTGAAAATAGGCAGGATTTGTCTAGTGCACATACCTGGTCAACAGAAACTAAATAAATTAGGTGTACTAGTGAGGTGACTCCCCTCCGTGCCTGCTGCCGAAACTAATTATCCTGCTGCACTGGGAGAAATTCCAGGTCATTTATCCACCATTTACATTGCCAAAGGAGAGCCTTGGTGTGGCCTTTTGAAATTCCCCTTCTTCAGCCTTCTAATAGTGCTCTAGTACCCACAAATTTAGATTGAAATGACTTCAGTTGTGTAGGCTGAAATAACAGAGCCTGAAGTGTCAGTTCCCCATGTTCTACTAAATCTATGTTTCCACCCTGAGTTATACTGAGAATTTCCCCAGAGTAGGGCCACCCGCATCTGTGCCGCCACCCAGTATTCCTGCAAATTGGGTAAAGCCAGCCCCCAGAGTTTTAGGCAGAAAAAGTGTTTGTTTTATAATCCTCGGCCACTTTTTACCCCCACAGAAACATAGAAAAGAGCCTTTGTCCCCTCTCTAGTTCTCCTTGGGGCACCATGCGGGGAACACACACTGAAACAGATAAATAAACACAGTAAAACATTAATTTTAAGGGACTGAACTCATGCACAGATAGAAATCGGAAGCAACAACCACCTCCTAAAGTCTTCTTTCAGCTGTTTCCACAGGGGCATAATTTAATTTGTAGATCTCGGATGAACTGTTCCCGAGTACTATCCCAAAGTATTTCATAGACTGCATGTCCTAATGCATGGGGAATTGTTGTTTAATATTCAGGGGGACTTGGTAATGTAGACTTAGGACTTCTGTCTTACCCCTTTCACTGTGTATCCTGCTAGGGCAGAGAATTCCTCACTCTGCTGAAATACTGTCGGTAATGACTGCTCAGGATCTGTCAGATAAAGAACATCTTCGGCATAAAGTGCTAATTTATGCATTCTGCCTCCAAGCTGAACCCCTTTTATCAGATCATTTAGCCATATGGATTGTGCTACGGGCTCTGTATATAGGGCAAAGAACAGCGGTGAGAGTGGGTGGCCCTGCCGAGTGCCCCTTCCCAGCGTGAACCCTTATGAAATATGGCCATTAGCTCTTACATACCCCTTCAAGTGGTGACACAGCTTGAATAAGCCAGCTAAGAAGGGGTCAGAGAACCCAAACCCGGAAAGGACCTGCTTCAAAAAGGACCAAGAAACCTTATCAAACGCTTTTTCAGCATCTAAGCTCAGCAACAGGGAGGGTAGTTTAGCCTCATTAATGTGATCAATAATATGGACTGTTCTCCTTAAGTTATCCTGGACCTGTCTTCCTGGAACAAATCCAGTCTGATCCAGGTGTATCAGTTC
This sequence comes from Neoceratodus forsteri, assembly GCA_016271365.2. Classification (NCBI taxonomy): domain Eukaryota; kingdom Metazoa; phylum Chordata; order Ceratodontiformes; family Ceratodontidae; genus Neoceratodus; species Neoceratodus forsteri. The sequence continues at coordinate 625,331,451 of CM057449.1, forward strand.
AGGAAGAATTAGTTGAATATGGTGGGCCAAAATTGAAGTCAATATTTTATAATCATTATTGAGAAGAGACATGGGTCTATATGAGGGGCAAAGCTTAGGGTACTTTCCGGACTTGGATATGACAGATATCACTGCCTGGCACCATGAGGTGGTGGCCCCCCCTCCCAGAATATGTCATTAAAAGTGTTAAGTAACAACGTAGAAAGATCTCCTTTAAAAGTTTTATAGAATTCAGCCAATAGCCCATCGCTACCAGGGCACATTCCAGTTTTAAGTCTGAAGACATCCGCTGTCAACTCCACTGTGGAAATCGGCAGCAGGAGCACCTCCTTCTGTTGTTCCCTCAACTTTGGCAGTGCAGTGCAATTGAAATACTCTGCCACCCTCTCTAGATTTGGTTCTGGATCTGACGTATAGAGTTCCTGATAGTAGCCCTGAAACATTTCTGCTATTTCAGGTATTGTTTTAACTATCTCCCGGGATGCAAAATGCTTGGTATTATTGCTCTAGCCCTTTGTATGTGCAGTCTGCCCACAAGGAGTCTAAGCGACTGCAGCCCCCCTCATAATACTTCTGATGTAGAAACAGGAGCATCTGTTCAACACTATAATCTAAGAGCTCATTTAGTTCTTAAGTTTTGAAAGGTCTTTAGCTCTCTGTTTGTTGATTTTAATCATTTGGAGGGCCTGTAATGAATTAATCCGATGCATTAAACAAGTTTGCCTGACCTCTCTCTCTTTTTTCTTCCTACTAGCAATTTATATAAATTTCCCTCGCAAAACCGCTTTAGCAGCATCCCATAGCATGGCAGAAGTTATCTCCTGTGAGGTGTTATCTTGCAAGTACTGCCTGTAGGTATCCTTAATGTCCTCTTTTACCTCTGGATCCCACAGTAAGGACACATTCAAGTGCCAAAAGGAGCTTCTGCGAATTTCCACCACTTCCAATTTTAGAAAAGTGGGGGCGTGATCTGAGAGGACAAAGTCCCCAGCCCATAAATCTTTAACTATGGCCATCTGTTCTTTGAGGACTAGAAAATGGTTGTTTCTCCAGTACGTTTGGTATGCAGCTGAATAAAAAGTGTAGTCCGTCTGGTGGCCAAAAAGTTGACTCTAAACGTCTACTAATCCCAGCTCCCCAATAATCTACATACTTCCCTCACTAGTTTATAATCCTTCCTTAGATTACTCGATGAGGTGTCCAACTGTGGGTTAAAAATCAAATCAAGGTCCCCCCACAGATGATAGATCCCTCTGCCCATTCCTGTAATGCAACAAAAAATGCCTTATAGTCCTGGAAGGATGATCCCGAGGGAAAATACAAGTTAGCTAAAGTGACCCTAGTCCCCATATATAGTCCTTTCATTAATGCATACCTACCCTTCTTATCTCTCAACATGTAAGTCATCTAAAATTGTACCCATGTAGGGACCAGTATTGCAACCCTTCTTCATCTTCCCTTTTTGTAGGATGCTATGACTGTAGGCCCAAACACAAATTTTTGTAATTTGTCATGTTCCTTTGCTGACAAATGGGTTTCCTGTAAAAAGATAAAGTCTGCAGCACTGCGCTTTAGATAGGTTAAGACTTTACCTAAATAGTACACACATATCTAAGTGCTCTTCTGTCAAACTGAGGACTATTATCTATTAATATTAGTTGCACAAATCTTTTAAAAGTTCTATTGCACTTTAAAAATTAGTATTTCTCCTTTCCAGGTGTCTTTTTAGGTTGTAGTACCTATTGCATAAATGTATTTGGTTTAGATCTTGTGTTTTTGGTGGGAGGGAATTTCCTTTATGCACCTTTACCACAGACTAACAGCCCAACATATAAAGATCATGTAATCCTACCGCGTAAGGAAACAAATGTACAATTTGAGGGAGATTACACTGTGTGGCAAGGAAAAATAGCTCCGCATTTACTGGATGGAAATGTGTTTAACATTATGGTTAAGTGGATCTCAGTACTTAAACATGTTATCTTGGGGGGGAAGTCAGGGAAAGAACAAAGATAATCTTCGGTCATGTAAAAAGTTGAAAAAACAAAAACAATGCCATCCAATCATTTTTGTAGAGTTTGTAGGATGTTCTTTGTGCTGTTCTTGATTATGAGTGGAGATGTACCCCCTAATCCAGGTCCTCAAATAAATGAGAATAGGGAATTTTTGAAGAAACCAGAAAGTAGAGAACAATATGTGAACCACGTTGACATTACAGATGAGATATTTAAAGATCAGGGATTCAGTGTGGTACACATTAACATTCATAGTTTATTAGACAAAATTGACCATCTTAGAGAATGATCTATTACATATAAGCCCAATATTATTGTAATCTCCGAATCCTGGCTTAGTAAAAAAATCCCCAATGAAGAAATTATGATACAGGGACATAATCTGTCAAGGAAAGATAGAACCAAGAGAGGTGGGGGTATGATAATATATATATATATATATATATATATATATATATATATATGTAAGTCCTTTGAAGTATCAAACATAGATTGCTCAATAGATTGGAATGACTCTGAAGGACTGTTATTGGAAGTAACGTTAGCATTCCATAAACCTATGATGTTATTGGATATGTATCGTCCACCTAAGGGTAGCTGTTTAATATTTCAGCCAGTACAGGAGCAGTTAGAAAAATACGTCCAAAGCAATGAAATACTTATAAGTGGAGATTTTAATATTGACTGGAGAACAGTGGGACATGACCATACAATAAAGGATATGGCCATTACTCTAGGTTTGACTCAACTTATTCAAGATATTACAAGATTAAATATTAAACATCCTGACTCCTCAGTAATATTGAGCCTAATTTTTGTCTCCCATCCAAACAGATTTGTTGCTAGTGGGGTTCTCCCTGATTCACTATCTGATCACCAAATGATATACTGCAAGATGAGACAAAAATAATAGGATACCTGGGAAAACTGTTAAGTTTAGAACCTACAAGAATTTTGATTATGTACATTTTATGCTGGATTTAGAAAACCAAAAATGGAATAGGATGAAACTGATTCCCTCTGTGGATGAAGCCTGGAAATTCTTTTATGATGAATTTATGGAACTTTGCAATAAGTATGCTTCACTAAAATCAAGACGGGTAAAAAATAATAATGCCCCCTGGTAAAATTTAACATCTATATAAAATAAAGCAGCTGCGTGATAGGGCATGGCATGTGGCTAAAGCTGAACAAAACAAAAATTGGTCAAGATATAGAAAACTTCATAATCAATCTACATTGGAATTGAGTAAATCCAAAACAAATTATTATAAAAAAGAATTAACTTCCAGTTTGACAGGTAATGTGAGAGAATTTTAGAGAGTTATGAAAAAAACTGCAGGGATCACAAACAATGGATTTCCCAGAAACTTTTGAAATATGGGGTGGGATATTCAAAAGGGTTGCGCCATGCGCAACAGGGTTGTGCATGCTCAAGTTCTACATTATGCCATTCTGCGATATTCAGCAGGAGGCAGTTGCACAACTGAAAACAGGCTGAGCAACAGCGCAATGCAAATGAATGCATGCTCAACAGGAGGGGGAGGAACCATGCATAAACTGCACAGCCCGATATTCAGCCGGGCTGTGCAGAGTTGTGCAGGCGCAACCCCCAACCTGAGCCTGCAGGACCTTGAGCCAAAAAAAAAGGCTTAAGTAGAGGGCCACCCACAGGTGAGCTGCTGTATTGCAGGGCGCAACACAGCAGCTGCCACCTGTGGCTGGCCCCCAACTCAGTCCCTGTGCCCCCCAGCCCGATCGCGGGCATAGTGTACTCCCCCCACCAGGCCGATCACGGGCATCAATGTGGCTCCCCCCCTCCTGTTCACATCCCTGGTGGTCCAGTGGACCGAAATGCCTGATCGCGGGCAGAATGTAAAAGAACCCCCAACATCTCCCTTAATGCCTGATCGCGGGCAGAATGTGAAAAGAACCCCCGAACACGTTCCTAGTGCCCATCACGGCAGAATGTAAAAGAACCCCGAACACTTTCCTAGTGCCCGATCGCGGGCAGAATGTAAAAGAACCCCCAACATCTCCTGGTGGTCCAGTGGACCGTAATGCCCGATCAGCGGGCACAATGTAAAATGACACCCCAGCCCAAACATCTCCTGGTGGCTAGTGTCCCCCACCCTACCCACCCACGAAGCCCCACCACCCCGCCTCCCCCGCAGCCAGTGGGCGGCAGCATCCCACCCACCTGCCGCCCGCCGCCTATCGACTGATCTGTTAGAGGCTGCACGCCCATTGGTAGAGTAAGAACCAATGGGCGTGCAGCCCATACCGTACATGACAGTCCAGATTTGTGAATGGCTTAGATCTGCAGAAGGAACAGAATATCATCTCCCAAGATACAATACAGAACTAGGAAGGTCGCATTTTTTCTATAAGGGGCCACACTTATGGAATTCATTACCTGTTTCATTTAGGCAAGAAGGTGGGAAGAAACAGACCGCACAAATAAAATCTTGGTTTAGGAAGGAGAGAATAAAAATGGGACCAGGGATTAATTGATTGTAATTGTATTTGTCCAATATTTTATATCTGTATGTACTCTATGGATGGGATATTCAGACTGTGCCAGGCAGGGGCGCAAGCCTGGGTGCAGTGCATCTTGGCTGCGCCAGGGCAGAGATCAGGTGATATTCAATGGTGCTGCACCATGGCTCAGCACCATTGTATATGGCACTGAGGGCACACGTACTGTGCACGGCACAGTGGCACTGCGCCAGCACAAGTGGCAGAAGGGGAACTGAGGGCTGTGCCAGCGCAAGTGCAGTTGCACTAGGTGCAGCAAATGCGATATTCAGCCGTGGGTAAACAAATGAGGCCATTATGCATGCAAGGTGCAAATGGGGCCATTTGCATGTCATTATGGCCCCATTTGTATTCGGTATGCCGATCCCTGGTGACTTGCGCCTGGTGCCCTGCCAGGCTGTAGCCATCAGGGATCGATGCCCTGCTGCCCCACAGCGGACTCTGCTCCCATTTGCCCAATCGTGGGCATGTGTATATGTAACCCCCCCTGTTACCCGAGGTTACTAGAACCCTAGTAAGACCTAGTGGCAGGCAGGGACAGGCAGCTTGTGATCTCCAGCTAAACGGATTTCACTATGTCTTGCTCTGTTTTCAGTCTCTGCTGAGCTGGAGCTATGACATCATTTAGAAGTGTCGCAGCTGCATAAGCCACACTGGAATGTTGCACTTGGAGGTTAGAGTAGAACGTTGGGGAATTTGAAGTCAGTCTGTTGCAGTCTGTAGTAGAGAAAGGAGGTGCTCTGCTGTAGGCAGGCCCTCAGAGTCCTAAGCTCTGTTAAAGAGCTATTTTTTTAGAGGTGTGTTCTCACCTGGAGAGGAACACAAGAAGAGCCAAGTGAAGTTGTAGAGACCGCTTCCTGTGAGCTCAGGGTCCCATCCCTGTGGGGATGGGGGGGAAAGAATCAGCCTGTTTCCAAGGGCAACCCCCCTGGTCCAGCTAGGAAACAAGAAGCTGCCTGAGTTTAAGTTCATGCTGAGGAACCAGAAGTTCTGGACGAGATTTGTTTGGAAGAGACAATGCCTGTGGGGCACCTGCAACCAAGGGGTGAGTTCGCTCTGCGAAAGGCCCAATGTGTTTTCACCTGAGACAAGATGAAACTAAAGTGACTGTTACTGTGGAGTCAGGAAAAGACAGCCAAGTATAGTTTGGAAGATGTGGGGATTGGTCTGCTTAACTCTGTGGGGGGTCTAGAGTAATGGACATAGCCACTTTTTAAGTATGTTCAAGTTCAGCACAAATGGGATGGAAAAACAGTAGACTGGATGTGAAATACATTTAAAGAGAATCTACATAGCAAAGTGTTTTAAGGATGAGGTGTCACAGTCCAGAGAAATGGCCGAGTATGAATTATGGATGCAAGAGGTGGGAGACCCCCCCATCAGTAGTAACCAAATTCACCTCTACGGGTTTGCTTTAGGACACCTGTTGCTTTCTCTCAGGTACTTGGCCAGTGCTTGAGGAAAGTACCCAGACATGGGACTGATGAGGAAGATTCCCTAATGGAGTCAGGAGTGCTCATAGGTGGTTTAGGGAGCCACCAGTAAATGTTCCATGCTATATGGAAAGTGTCCAAAGGGCTGGCAATGGAGCTGAGCCAGGGAAACCAAAAAAGAGTTGAGTTAGGGCAGAGTGCCCAGAGTGTCTCGAGACCTGAGGGTTTCAGTGTAAAGAGAATGTGTTCTGATCTCCATAAATCTGCATTACCAGGAGTGTAGCCCCATGGGGGTCCATCTATGCTTTGTTATTCTGTTGGATGTGAATAAAAGCCACACTTTAAAATCCCACTTCTGGTATTAGACATTACAGTTATTGCTTCCTTTGTCTGGAGTTTCTTGGGTGCCCCTGTTGCAGAGTAGCCAAACCTAGCCAATGTGCCGAGTGACATATTGCTCCCTGAACCCAGCCCACCAGGTAGAGCTGTCAGATAGAAATGGCATAGCTGGGTGGGGGTTAGACTAACAATTCTGAAGTTAGCCCTTTTCAAAGAACTACTCTTCAGAAAGGGCTAAATAGCCAGTTTCCTGGCAATGAGCAGTGAGGAGCTGCTATGACATACTGGCAACTTAGAATTCCAACTTCTGGTATTGGATATTACAGTTATTGCTTCCTGTGTCCGGAGTTACTTGGGTGCCCCTGACTAGAAGTCAAACCTAGCCAAAATACTGAGCAACAGTTTCCTCCTCAATCCCAGGTCCCAGGTAGGGGGTTACATATGGAGGCACCGCACAGCGCTAATAACACAAAAATATCACCAACTCGACCCCTGGGGTAACCTACCGGTTACAAAAATGGAGGCTACCACTGGGATTCTGTTGAAATTTGGGAGAAAACGCAAGAAAGGTTGCTCAGATAGTGGCTAGCATTTTGTCTGTCTGGCAGTAGGTAGCCCAAAAAGCTGAAGCAATGTAAACTAAATGTGCCACTGTGTGCTGCTGTCTATGTGCTGTTGTGATATTGCCAACTGTTACCAAGGAGCAATAAAGCCTGAGTGTGTATGCCCTTGTCCTCCATCAAATTACTGTGTTTGCCAGCTTTTAAAAGTGTCTATAACAAAGAAAAGTGTGGAAAACTGTGGGTAGCAAAAGGAAAATTGTGCCCTAGATGTTAGAAATGCTTTCTGTGTGAAATGGGAGACTTGTTGTGCTTAATGGCCATGAAAAATGGTTGAAATGGGCTCCCGACGAGGAGCTACAGTTAAGGAAAAAAAAAAGTGGTTTGCAGTTTAAATTTTGCCTGCTCAATGATCGCCATGAGGAGAAGAGCATTTGAGAGGAAAGAGGCTCATTTGCATGGCGTCGAGTGATTGGTGAGACTGCAATCAGTCCCACCCCCAAGCCAGCTCTAGAGCGACTGCACAGCATTCAAAAGGGAGAGTGAGTGAAGTGTGCGAACTGGCATGTTAGGAGGAGCGTCACAGTGATTGAAAGCGCTGTAAAAAGTTAAAAAAATGACTTTTCTGTTTAAACTCGGGCTCAACCCACATCTCGATCAACTGGACTGTGAGTGTGGTGTTCAGAGGGACAATCAGCAGGACTGCCAACCCGCTTCCTTCCAGAGGCCTCCAAGACTGGCTGCAGGCCATTTTTCCATCGCAGCAAACAACTACTGATAACAGTGAGTACCAGCCAAATGAAACAGCTCAAATTAAACGATTTTACCAAAAGCCAGCTGAATCTGTGTGTTAGCAGTGTAATCGCTTTGCAAAGAAGGACTGTCAGTTTAACTAGCTAAAAGCAAGAATTATAAGCAACCGACTGTGAGCATAATTATAGGTTCAGCGTCAGTATAATTTTCAAAGCCAAGTGAGAGACTGTGAGTTGTATAAGATATGCAGCAAGAAATACAGGCAATCCTGTGCTATGAAATACTGAGGCTTTAAAGGACTGTAAGCTAGAGCAATGTCTTCAGCAGGTGAAAAGTCCGTGGTACATCATATAAATATGCTAGCAGAAAGAACAGTGCAAGTTTGTGCAGTTTGGGCAAAGTTATCAGTAGAGTGTGTAAATCGGATGCGCAGCAGATTGACCCAATTACAGAATGTTGATGCGTAGGAGTGCTGCCGCCGCCATTACAGGGTGGGATAGTAATGTAAACACAGCAGCAGAGGAGCCATTTTGAAAAAAAAAACATTTCAGTGATGTGGGACTTGAAATAACAGTGAGTATTGTTTGTTCTTCTCTGCAGTCATGGCTTCAGGACCAGCCCGATACCCGGATCATGCCCGGGCTGTGATAGCAGTAGAAGTTAACAAGTTAAGGGACATTGAGAGATGTTACTATGGAGGGCGATTGCCTCCTTGTGTGGCTATTCCTGGATATCCAGTGTGAGTATGTTTGATGTGCTTAAATGCTGGAAGGGACGTCTTCATGGTACCTCACTGTTCTGGGTGCCTAGAGAAATATGGTTTGTTTAAAGTGCTCAAGATTCGTTTGGCTCCCACATAGACAAAAGTTCAAGAATCTGTAGTTGGCAGCACACAGCACCAGGAGAAGACCCCTCAGAGTGTGGCGCGAAGCTAGAGGGTGCAGATTTACAGACAGAACAATGTGCTGATGTTTCAGAGTCTGAGTCGCAGAGAGACATTTCAGGAAGAGCATCAGTAGACCCTTGGAGAGAGGGGCCTAGCCCAAGTCTCGTAGGTGAAGACAAGACGAAGGAGGCCTTTGAATGGGATGTTTCGACCTCCGCACCCAGCAAAGAGTGGACAGTCTCAGGAGTGAGGACGACTGCTCACTCCAGGGCACAGATTCTCAGTGAGGAAGAAGAAGAAGGGGAACCTAGGTGGCCTTGTGAAAAAGGAACTGGTACACAGCCTCAAGCTCTTGACTCAGAGGAACGCTTGGAAGAGAGTGGTGATTCCACTGCCTTGGCTGTGCAAGAAGAAGGCAGGGATCCATTTTTTGTGTCGTTAAGAATGCATAGCTGGCAGAACCAGGACTGGCTGCCCCCAAGCCAGGCAAGAGGTCTCAAGTTGACCAAAGCTAGTAATGAGGAAAGACTGGTTTGTGGGAAAGCAAATGAAATCTACGAGATGTCCTTTCCTACCTTTCCTCGGAGAGTCTGAGAGGAGATAGAAAAAAGCCAGAAATCCTGGATTTAGTAAGAAGCAATGAAACATGTGCATCCTGGTGCAAACAAGCATGTCAAGATCAGAATGTTTCAAGAAAAATGCAGCCAGTGGAAAAGAGGCAGGATGCTGTTTATGGACACTGTTCAAATTGTGGACGGAGAGGAACATGAAACCTTTCACAGTGTGAATTATGAGCACCCAGACGGGGTAATAATTCAAGCACCTGACCCATTGTGCTATTGGCCACAAAGCAAAGACCTTCCTGCGAATGTGCCCATGCCTACCAAATGGAAAGCAGAGCAGTGGTAGCCAGTGCTGCCACTCCAGCAGTTGCCTATGTTGTTTTGCCAGTCTGGATGTTCAGAACTCAGGTACCCCACATTCATCAGTTCTACAGTGTACTGGCTTTCCAGATTCCATCGACTGACCCACCAGATGACTTCAGATCCAGAGAGGACACCAGCCCAGCTGTATGCTGATTCATCACCTGGGTATCGGATGACTTCTCACCAGCTGTTTTCCTTTTTGTTCCTGTTCCAAGGTTCCATCTCCAGAGATAACAACAACTCAGCAGTTTCCAGATGTGCCCTCCTGTCATTTCCCGGAAGATGTCTGCCCAGCTGTATCGGAAGAATGCTGCCAGGTAGAGTCTTCGGCTGAGGACCAGGTGTGGTATCGTGTTGTTCAACGAGGGACTGGTAAGTCCAGACTTTTCTATGTTTATGACACTGCAGTACACACCCTACACTAACAGACTCCAGATGTTTGAACTGTCCTCAAAGACTCTCCCCTTCAGGACTTTGGCCTTCTAGAACTGTGCTTCACCGGGCTCTGGCCCAGGAGAGACTCTTTAATGGACTTGCCTTTGGGCACTGTGGTCACTAGATGGGACTTTTAGGGCACTCCATCCCCCAAATATGGTGTATTGTAAAAAATGTCATTGGGGCGTTTATGAGCAGCTAAGAAGCAAGACGTGATCTCTTCGAGCTCCACAACCCAGAGACCAAAATAAGTTGTTTTTTAAAGATAAAGAACCAAAATGCCAAGCATAATAAATTAGTAAGATAGAGCTGCATAACGATGGATGAATATCTAACGAATGTACCAGGAAAACCCACAAGAAATGCGGGGAAAAACCCGAAGAAGCAACCGACTGGGCCCTCATCAGAAACAGCAGATCCCATATCTTTTTCAGCGGCAGAGCTAATGATACTGGGGTGTGAGGTGACTACACAGGTCCTTGCTGCCTTGAACCTGCACTTAGAAAAGTTGGAGAATAAAATTGAGGCTAAGCTGCAGGAAATTGCGGAATGAACAGCGGCACATGGAGAAAGGCTGATGGAGTTGGAGGATCATACATCCAGAGTGGAGGATACGGTGCAGCTGTTGCCTGGAAAAGTTACCGCACTGGAGAGGGAGTTGGAGGACCTCAGGGAGGCCCTTGATTATCAAGAAAATTATTATCGATGCACCAACTTGCACCTACAAGGGTCCCTGAGGGTCAAGAAGGCACAGATATACTACGATTCTGTGCAGAACAACTGCCAAAAATTTTGAATCTGCAGCAGAAAGGAGGAAAGCACAAAATCAAAAGAGCGCACCGGGCTGTGATGCCAAAACCAGGACCGGGCCAACCTCCCCGAAGTATTGTGATAAGATACCACAATCTTCAGTATCGGGAAGCAGTGATCAGAGCCTTCAGGCTCAATCAGCCAGTCAATAAATGGGGGCACGTAGTCCATGTAACGCAGGACTACTGGCCAGTCTGCTTAAGAAGTGATGAGCGCTCAGCGCGGTGATGACCCAATTAAGAGAAATGCGGTGAAATACTCATGATTTATCCAGCAACCCTAAAAATAAAGCACGAAGGAGCTGTATTCTCTTTCTGGGAGGTGGAGAAAGCTAATGTCTTCATCACTGAGCTCAAGAAGAAAATAGGCTGAAATCGGAGATGGAATCGACTGGCAGTGTTACTGGGACTAGAGACTTTCAGTTTGCTGGTTGGGGTAATACCCTTGTTTAGGATATCTTAGATTATAAAGCTAAGCTGACCCTGAAAAGCTGCTGATGTGTCTACATAATTTTCGATCGAGCTGCAATCTGAAAAGAGGCCTCAGCTGTATTAATGGGAGGCGCTGAAGAGGCGATGCAAAGCGTGGAGAAACATCCAAGGAGCGCTTCCTGCAAGGTAGGCGGGAGGGTGTTTGGTGGCTAGGGCCTAGCGATGTATTTTTTTTTCGCTGCCTGCTCTGGTTGACCTCCTGACTGGGCCATAGCTACAAACTGAGGACATTTAGATAAATGGATTGTGAGTTCTACTAAAGCAGCATAGGGGATATAGTAGCCGCAGTTGTAGATGTTGAGGAGTTGGCCTGTTTTGCTGAGCTCCTAAATGAAGCAGTTCTGTGTGAAAGTTATGCTGTTTGGGATTTCTCTTTAAATGTTAATACACGTTGTAGTATCGAGTTGAGTTTGGGTCTTTTTACACAGAATGGTCTTGGGGAAGGGTGAGGGGAGGTAGCTGCTCAAATAGCAGATGGTGGGTCACATAGCCATGATAGAAGATGGCAAACAAGACAAAAGAGGGCTGAGAAGGGGAGATGGGGTTATACTGGAGTAGAGTGTTAAGATCAGAGACTAGGGGTGTGATTACTGTGGGAAGAGGGGAGATAGAGGGGGAGGCGAGGGATGGGGAGTAGATACGAGGGGTATTATGGGTCTGCCAAAAGAAGGATTAATGTATATTGTTTTATTTTAAGCTAAATGCTCTTATAGTTTTTTTTGTGGTGGATGCTATTGATAAAAGGTTCATGTCGAAAAAATGAGCTACTACTAATGGTAGGGAATAACCTGATGATGTCAAGGAGGATGAAGAGGGAAAAATGTAGAGAAATAATGGTATGTAATGAGCTAGTTGTACAATCCTGGAATGTGGAACTTCTCCTCCGAGTAGAGAGGAATGCTATCCTACAGCCCTCATGGAGGACACACAGTGCAAGTAGCCCTATTGCAGGAAACACGTTTGACTTTGGTGGAGCACGCGAAACTTCGCAGAGGCTGGGTAGGGGCCTGTTACTCCTCTTCCTTTAACTCTCGTAAGCAGGGGGTGGTGGTACTGATAAATAAAAACTTGCCTCTACAAGTTACAAAAGTAATCATGGACCCAAAAGATGGCAGGTATGTTTTTGTATCTGGGAATCTCCATGGTGTGCAGGTTACATTTGGGAGTATTTATGCACCAACAAATCTGGATCCAGAATTTTTTCACAGAATCCTAGCTATATTAGTAAAAGAACAATTTGAAAACCTAATTATGGGAGGGGATTTTAACTGTACGCCAGATGCAGTCCTGGACCACTCAGAGGGGAGAGGACGCAGGGACCCATGCAGGAACTGGAGGGAGGGAGGGAGTGGCAGAGTTGAATATGGTGGATGTCTGGAGAACTGCGTACCCACAAGGAAGAGTTTATTTTTTACTCCAATCCACACAAAACATGGTCGAGAATAGATCATATATATGTGGCGCTGAGCTGGTATGAAAAGTTGAGGAAGGTGGTACATGGGCCTATACAAATTTCAGATCATGTGTAACAGCCTCTTTCGGCTGCCAAGTGAAAGGGGGAGGCACAGACGGGAGATTCCCACTGCATGTTAGGTCACAGGAGTTCCAGGATTACTTGAAGGAACAATTTAAGTTTTTCCTAGACACCAACGACTGACTGCCTCCTCCAAACAAATATTGTGGGATGCTAGCAAAGCTTATATAAGAGGGGCAGTTATAGGCTTTATGGCTAAGTATAAAAAGAGCAAACTGGAAAAGTAAAAAACCTCCAACATAAGCTGAGGGTATTAGAGGGGAAGGTGGCAAGAGGAGAGGGGGGTGAGGAAATGCGACAGGTGTTGGTGACAGCTAGACAGACATTAAACACCCTACTGCTAGATGAAGCCCAAACTAGGTTGTATTACTTGAAACACAAGATATATGAATGGGGTAACAAACCAGGCCCACTGTTGGTTAATTTGGTAAAAGGAAGAAAAGGCCCAACACATATTATGGGTATTAAAAATGGGAGGGGGCAAGTTGTCACTAAATATGAGGAGATAAGAGGGATATTTAAAGAATGTTATGAGTCCTTCTACCAGGCAGATGGAGGGAGGGAGACAGGAGGGCTGTATGCAGGATTTTCTTAGAAGACACCAGTTGCCCCAAATAACAAAACATCAACAAAAAATGCTAGGTAAGGAGATTACCAAGGAGGAAATTATACTAGCCATCAGTGCTTTGAAGTCTGGGAAAGCCTGTGGTCTTGATGGGCTGCTGGCAGAATACTATAAGATATTAAAGGACGATGTAAAAGAGATCATGTGGGAGCTGTTTAAAGAGGGGAGGGAGAGAGGGGAATTACCTAAAACATGTGGCAATGCCATGGTGTGTGTGATCCCCAAACCAAATAAGGACATAAAGGAATGCGCATTGTATAGACCCATATCCCTTTTAAACTGTGATGCCAAAATATATGCTAAAATCTTAGCCACCAGATTGGAGGGCATACTTCCTGAATTGATACATCCGGATCAAACTGGATTCATAAAGGAAAGGCATTCATATCATAACATCAGAAAAGTCCTTAATGTCTTAGGGCAATCCAATCGACCGGGGGGGGGGCGGCCGTTTTGTCTATGGACGCTGAAAAAGCGTTCGATAGGACTGAATGGCCATACTTATTTGAAATTCTGGAACGGTTTGGTCTGGGGGAGGACTATATAAAAATGGTTGAAGCACTATATCGAATGCCTAAAGCTGCAGTGTTGGTGAATGGGACCCTCTCAGAGCAATTTGCACTACATAGAGGAACAAGGCAGGGATGCCCTTTATCTCCTCCACTCTTTGCAATGGCGGTGGAACCATTGGCCATAGCTGTTAGAGAGGATCCAAGAATACATGGGGTGGAAGGGAAAAGTGGAATGCAGCACAAGATTATGTTGTATGCTGATGATATGATATTATACATTACGAGACTCCCTCAGTCCATACCAGCTTTACTAGAGGTTATCTCGCAATTTGCCATGTTTTCTGGATATAAACTGAATTTGGAAAAATCCGAGATTATGTTTATAAGAAAGGAGATGGGAGGTGGAGACAATACGTGGGGCCTGCGCTGGGTAGGATCGTGTTTCACCTATTTGGGGATAAAAATAGGGAGAGACCTCTGATCATTATATAAATTTAATTATAGCCCATTACTGAGATCAGTGAGGGAGGAACTAGGTAGATGGAGGGCCCTACCTATTTCATGGCTGGGATGTATTAATTTAATTAAGATGAACATATTGCCTAGAATGTTATATCCACTGCAAATGCTTCCTATAGGGTTAACGGGGAAAGACATAAAGGAATTTGGGAAAGCATGCTCTAAATTTATATGGCAAGGAACGAGGCCAAGGGCCAGTCTAAGCAAGCTGAAGGCAGACCAAGATAGGGGAGGGTTAAATTATCCGGACATGAAGTTCTATTTTTGGGCAGCGCAAGTTAAGATTATCAAGGACTGGGTATATCGGCCTAGAGTGGCTAGCTAGTTAGATCTAGAAAAGAAGGGACAGGGTGTTCGGTTATCCTCTTACTTGGCTGAAGGGAGGAGAAAAGCCTACCGGGAGAAAAAAAAGACAATAATATTTTAGTGAATAGTGTAATAGACAGTTGGGAGCAAATAAAAAAATTGACTGGGCATCAGAAGGGGGAGACGTTTATACTACTACTGGTAGGTAACTCTTTTTTTATACCGGGCATGGGAGAGCCCTCATTTTGGATTTGGGAGGAGGGAGGAATCCTATGCCTCAATGATTTAAGAAAGAAAGAAGGGATTTACTTACGTAGTGAACTCAGAGAAGGATTGGGTTTACCGACTAACCATCTGTTCAGGTATATATTCAGGATATCGAGAAGCAGAGGGAACCAAACTCTCAAATCCAGGCCCTTGAAGGTTTGCTGCAGCAAGCTAAACTAGAGCCCAAAGGTGTCATAAGAAAAGCTACATCCCTTTTACGTGCTCAATTACCAGACATGACAGGCAGAACTAAATGTCTCTGGGAGAGGGATTTAGGAATGGCTTTAACAGAGGAGCAATGGACCTTGATGAAAGATATACACCGAGGGCTTCTGCTGTGCAATAAGTATAAAGAAGCAGCATATAAATTTGTACATAGGCTGTATAGTCCACCAGTGGCAGTTAATAGGTGTAACACAGCAGTTTCGGCTACTTACCAAAGATGTGGCAATGCCTTGGGTACATATATCCACTCATTCTGGTCATGCCCGATACTCCAGTCTTTCTGGGGGGAAGTGGCGAAAGAGCTGTCGACTATGAGGGATTACTGCATAAGAGTGGGTCTGCTTCTAATGTTGTTTGGCCTGGATGACACAAACCAAGAGGATTGGGCGGCTGTGGAGAGATGGTTGAGAATACTTCTCGCGCTGGCAAGACAGTGTATCTTAAATACATGGATATTCGGGGACAGACCTACCCTTAGGCAATGGAGGAATCTAGCATGGGAAGCTCTGCAGCTTGAAAGTATAACTTATAAAGCTAGGGGGCGTGAAGACCTGTTCATGAATATGTGGACACCATTCTGATGCACTATGAACACTATAGAAAAGGAAGTGTTAAGTTGAATGCAAGGGTTAGGGGAGTAAAGAGGCAGGGAGTGTAATCATCGGCTGCTATATGACAGTAAGAGTAGTCCTGGACTACTGAGCACTCTTTATCTTCCAGGACTAGTCAACATAGAGGTGTAATAGAGGATTAGGAGACAAGGAGAGGCATAGTATGCACTAAAGAAACAATTCTTAGTATATGCATTAGATAACGTGAACCTATGATAAAATGGGGGAGGGGGAGGGGGGATGGAGGGGAGTGGGGTTTTCCTTTTTTTTTTTGTTCTTTCCCTTTTGTTTTCTGTATTTTGTGTTTGTGTGTGCATATTTATAGATGGTTGTAAGCAGCAATACCTGAATTAAATAGAGAAGTGTAATTAGCATAATTGGGAAAGATTTGTAAGTCTTGGAAAATACATTTTTTTGTATGTACTGGAGTGTTAATTGTTGCTCTTGTTATTGTGCTAATAAGATAAACTAATAAAAAGTTTATGCCAAAAAAAAAGTAATTGTTTTCTACTGTTTTCTAATGTTTATACTGTTTTTTCTACTTTTCTAAAAAAAGATGTATTTTTGGGATTCTCCAGTGTTTTGATGGTAGGGGTTTAGACAGACTGTGTATGCAGATTAGGAGTGTGTGTCGTCTTTCTTTTTCTTGCAGGTGTTCCTGAAGAAGATAAGAAGAGAAGGCAAGAAGGGGAAGAGGGACTCAGCAGAGTTCCTCAGTAGTACTTTAGAGTGTAGTGTTTAAAGTACTGTAGTTGTTGTTGTTGGTTACTGTGTGTAACTTTTCCTTCCACAGGTATGGTTGTGGGTGAGTGTGGGAGTAATGCATAGTGTATGGTATTAGCTCCTGGTGTGTGGTTGCATGGTGTCCAAGGTTGGGGGGAGGTTCCCTGTTTGTTTTGTTTTTGGGAATGTTGAGTTAGAGGCAGACAGGTTTTCCCTAGAGGGCTAGGGGGGATAGACAGGCTGTGGTTCTGAATGGCCATAGGGATCGCAGCACTGATCTATTAGGGCTATGCTCTGGACAGTTCTTCCAGAGCCACTGGGTACCCATAGTCAACGGGTAGAGTAGAGGGTGATGCATCAGCCGATGGCCTCTGGGCCCTTGGTGTTGCCTGCCTTTGCCTAGCACATGGTAGGAGGGGGTCTGATCACTCCTCTCCGTAGGTAGCACATAGGGTAGGATGGCCTAGGTTGGGTAACTAATGACTGCAGACAGTCATTCTCCTGGCCCAGGGTGAGTGTAACCCCCCTGTTACCTGGGGTTACTAGAACCCTAGTAAGACCTAGTGGCAGGCAGGGACAGGCAGCTAGTGAAACTCCAGTTAAATGGATTTCACTATGTCTTGCTCTGTTTTCAGTCTCTGCTGAGCTGGAGTTATGACATCATTTAGAACTGTTGCAACTGCATAAGCCACACTGAAATGTTGCAGTTGGAGGTTAGAGTAGAACGTTGGGGAATTTGAAGTCAGTCTGTTGCAGTCTGTAGTAGAGGAAGAAGGCGCTCTGCTGTAAGCAGGCCCTCAGAGTCCTAAGCTCTGTTAAAGAGCTATTTTTTTTTTGTAGAGGTGTGAGTTCTCAGCTGGTGAGAAACACAAGAAGAGCCAAGTGAAGTGGTAGAGACCGCTTTCAGTAGTTCAGGGCCCCATCCCTGTGGGGATGGGGGGGAAGGAATCAGCCTGTTTCCAGGGGCAAACCCCCTGGTCTGGCTAGGAAACAAGAAGCTGCCTGAGTTTAAGTTCATGCTGAGGAACCAGAAGTTCTGGCCGAGATTTCTTTGGAAGAGACAATGCCTGTGGGGCACCTGCAACCAAGGGGTGAGTTCGCTCTGCTAAAGGGCCAATATGTTTTCACCTGAGGCAAGATGAAACTAAAGTGACTGTTACTGTGGGTTCAGGAAAAGACAGCCAAGTATAGTTTGGAAGATGTGGGGATTGGACTACTTAACTCTGTGGGGGGTCTAGAGTAATGGACATAGCTACTTTTTAAGTATGTTCTAAGTTCAGCATAAATGGGATGGAAAAACAGTAGATTGGATGTGAAATACATTTAAAGAGAATCTACATAGCAAAGTGTTTTAAGGATGAGGTGTCACAGTCCAGAGAAATGGCTGGGTATGAATTATGGATGCAAGAGGTGGGAGACCCCCCATCAGTAGTAACCAAATTCACCTCTACGGGTTTGCTTTAGGACACCTGTTGCTTTCTCTCAGGTACTTGGCCAGTGCCTGAGGAAAGCACCCAGACTTGGGATTGATGAGGAAAATTCCCTAATGGAGCCAGAAGTGCTCATAGGTGGTTTAGGGAGCCACCAGTAAATGTTCCATGCTATATGGAAAGTGTCCAAAGGGCTGGCAATGGAGCCGAGCCAGGGAAACCGAAAAAGAGTTGAGTTAGGGCAGAGTGCCCAGAGTGTTTTGAGACCTGAGGGTTTCAGTGTAAAGAGGTTGTGTTCTGATCTCCATAAATCTGCATTACCAGGAGTGTAGCCCCATGGGGGTCCATCTATGCTTGTTATTCTGTTGGATGTGAATAAAACCACACTTTAGAATCCCAACTTCTGGTATTGGACATTACAGTTATTGCTTCCTTTGTCTGGAGTTACTTGAGTGCCCCTGACTAGAAGTCAAATCTAGCCAAAATACCAAGCAACAGTTTTTTCCCCGAGCCCAGGTCCCAGGTAGGGGGTTACATATGGAGGCACCGCACAGCGCTAATAACACAAAAATATCACCAACCCGACCCCTTGGGTAACCCACCGGTTACATATCAGTAATCCCTGGTGGTCCAGTGGACCGCTATCCATTGCACTATCACGGGCATATGTCAAACATCCCTGGTGGTCCAGTGGACCATTCCCCTTCGCCCAATTGTGGGCATAGGTTACAAATCCCTGGTGGTCCAGTGGAACCCCCCCAGTGCCCGATCATGGGTGGAATGATCTACGGACACCCTGGTGTTCCAGTGATACCTCCCCTCCCCACCTGCCCACTGCATCCCCCACCACCCTACACCCCCCCTCAGTCAGCGGCGGATGGCAGCACCCCACCCGTGAGCTGCCTGGCTGCCCGCCAACTGACAGCGTACAGTAGGGCTGTACGCCCATTGGCCCATGCTCATTCACAATTTGGGACTGTGTAGTACAGTATGGTCTGCATGCCCATTGGCCCACACAGTGGACCAACAGACGTACAGCCCTACTGTACACTGCCAGTCGGCGGGTGGCCAGGTGACTCACGGGTGGGGTGCTTCCGCCCGTCGCTGACTGGGGGGGTGCAGGGTGGTGGGGGACGCAGTGGGTGGGCGAGGAGTGGGGTACCACTGGACCACCAGGGTGTCTGTAGATTGTTCTGCCTCATGATCGGGCACTGGGAAGTTCCACTGGACCACCAGGTATTTGTAACCTATGCCCGCAATCGGGTGCTGGGAATCGGTCCACAGACCACCAGGGAGATATGTTACCTATGCCCTATATCGGGTGAAGGAGAACGGTCCACTGGACCACCAGGGATCATTTAAACATATGCCCATGATCAGGCAATAGATAGCGGTCCACTGGACCACCAGGGTTTATTCAACATATGCCCCGCGATTGGGTGGGGGGGCATGACGCCCCCTGGGCAGGGGGCTTGTGGACTGTGTCCTGGGTGGTCCGGTGGCCACCCACAGCAGGCGGCTTCCGTGTTGAGCCTTGCAATATGGCAGCTTGCCTGTGGGTGGCCAGGACTTGCTCCTGGTTTCGCTGGGCACAACTTTGCACCCCCCTCTGTGGCGCAAGTGGAGTATGTGCCAGCATCGCCCGCACATCCGGCTGAATATCGGGATGCACGATATGCATGGGCACGCCTCGCACTTGCGCCACATACACACTGGTGCGCCTGTGCATTGGGGGTTGCGTCACCAACCTGCCCTTTGAATATCACGCTAGGTGCATTGGTGGGTTGCTCATGGCGCAACCCTGTTGCGCCATGCTCAACTCCTTTAACTATCCCACCCTCTGTATATTTAAAGTGTGTTTGTATTTAATTGTGTGACTACTTTTATGTAATAACTGAAGTATGATTATGTATAACAACTGAAGCAAGCATTATACATTTTGGACCTCACTGAAAATGAATTTGTCTCAGTTGAGCTTCCAGTTCATGTACTGAATAAAAGTTTTTACTACTACTACTGCTACTTACTTCTCTTCACAGGATTTGTCAAGCCATGAGCATTGTATGAACATACCACTGTCCTCTGTTAACTAGCCATTATAGTGTTCAGTTATCCTGCAAGATACCTCATTCTCTACCAACCCCCCTGGCCACATGTTCCATGTATTCTCCCTGTACCAGGAATTCACTAATCCCATGTATTGTGACAGACCCCAAAAACAAAACAAGTATTTATTCATAAAGATACCATACATCCTAAAACAAAGGGATTAATCTTATAACTAACTTAACTGGTAACAAGTAAAACCCAACTGAACTATGCTTCCAAGGTAGGAAGCCCTAAGAGAACTAAGGACCTCTGTTCCCTGGTCCTGGTTAAAGACGACTGATGTAACAAACATCAGGATAAGGGAAGGGGGAGTTATGTGTCCTCTGTATCAGAGGTCTCCCCCTGAGCAGCCTATTATATCAGACAACTACTTGTAGAGCAGAAACCAGTCCTGATAAACCGCGACACAGACCTCAGTGGCTGAAGACTCACCCATCAGCCCGGCTCCCCCAGTCTACTCAAAAGAAACTCCCAGCTGGCCTGGTGGTGCAGAGGGTTGCGGCACTGGATGCCACACCTCGAATCGCGCCGGCGACCCATGTTCGGGGAACAGACTGAAGCGCCAGGGGCTGGCAGGGGGAAGGAGAGGATCGAGCATCTGAAGAACTGCCCTCCTCTCCTGGGGAGGGCTGGGGGGTAGCTCTGCTCTGAAGTGACCCCTGGTGGAGACCAAGGGTACTGCACATAGCGGCACAGGAGGGACTAAAGAAAGCCTAAAAACAGCTTCGGTGCCACTGGATGATGGCCGCCATTCTCCATGCTCCTCAGAACCTCCGAGAGCCTTCTCCAACACAGCAGCACCCCCGGACTGAGAAAAATAGTGTGCTGGGCTGCCCTGCCACCCGGTGCCTCCCCCCTTGGAGGAGGGGGACCCACCCAGCAACGGGATATGCCGGGGCAACTCGAGGGATGGTTCCAATGTATGTGTGTGAGGGAGAGCTTCTGAAGAGGATTGTAGGGGGGCATGGAGCACTAGGTGGCCCGAAGGAGAGGCAGACGCTGGAGTGGATAGGAGGAAGGTAAAAAGATAACACACAAAAAAAGAAACTCCCACCACAGATCTTAGTGGGGTCAGACACTTTCTCCTTCTATGTCAAAAAATCCACAATTGGACTATAAGCATGGCATGGGGGGGAGGAGTCCTCTGACCCATCCCCTGACCCCCCAGATAAAAGTATGCTACGGTTAGACTGTTTATCTGTAACCTGCCTGTTACAACTTCCATCGCTCAGGGAATAAGGGAGTACCCACGTATAACATTAAACTGCTGGTCTTCTCTTTTAATTCAGAGAGTCCGGGATGTACAAAATGCAGCTACTTAACTTAAATTATAGGTGTGTTTATAGAGGTACTCTTAATTTCAGTGCTGTTTTTATATTTATACCCAGTAGATGTTTAAAGTGAGGAAAAAAAAAGAAAAAAAAGCTGAAATCTCCAGCTGAACCTCAGTGGCACTTCTAAATAAAATTAACGCATTCGTATAAATCATTTGTGCATATGTCCTCAGCTAGTGTCTATTAAAATTATTATCTCTGGGCATGTCCATATGTAGATCAATTCTGTCCAGCACGTTTGTTTCAAACAAGAGAATAAATCAATGTCTCAAGGGCAATAACTAACAGTACCAACCAGGCAACGTTATGTCCTGAAGTTCCGTGGATTTCTCCAGAGCATAGTACAGGATTCATTGTACCATCTATTTCCCATGGGGGGAGAAATGCCTTTTACACAAACTGTCCAAACTGAAAATGAGCCTCACATCAGACCCCCGAGTGATCTTCTGCAATTGCAGCTCTGTGCTACCTTTAGCAAGCAAGCCCAGACGCCTCAAAGCCTCCTTAGCCAACTGCAGGGAGGAAGTACCTTTTGCTCTCTATGTCACGGCTATCCAGTCCTGACCAGGAACACTTCTTCCGATGTTCTGTTCCATGTCTGACATAGGAAGCAAGATACCTTTCAGTTTTACTTCTTCCAATGCTTGGGCTGCTGAGTTATAGACTTTGGGGCCCTCCTGCCAGAAGATCCGAAGTTTTGCAGGAAATGGTGTCTGGGACTGCACTCCTTTCTTCCATAGTGCCCAGAGAATCAGGAGATACTGCTGTTGAGCCTGTTGGACTTCAGGGGCATAATCTTGATCGAAGGTGAGTTTAGAACTATTTGATGTCTTTTTTTGCCAAAGTTCTCCATAAAATATCTTCTTTGGTCTTGAAGCTACTAAACTTCATAACTATAGAGCGGGGGCGGGCTGTGGGATCCGTGGGCCTCTGTACTAGTGAATGGTGTGTTCTGTCAATGTTGATGTGGTAGTTTGGTGACAAATCCAGCACGTTCTTCAGGAGATTTTCCAAAAAGGCAGACAAGGGGGCCATTTCTGCTTCCTCAGCTAATCCATATAAACGTAAGTTCTCACATCTAGAACAGGCCCTCGAGGTCTAAGCACTTTGCCTGCATCCTAACTGAGTGCTGGAACAGTGCCTCGACCACTCAGCCTATCTGTATGTTGCTGTCCTCCATCACTGAGATTCTCTGCTCCACCTGGTTGAGACGCTTCTCGACTTTTGTAATTTCTTGGGATAAGTTGTGGAACTCCCTCCTGTTCTCCTCTTGAGAGTGCTTTATTTCTGCCAACAGGATCTCAAACCTTGATCTAGAGAGTTTCTCAGTTTCTTCTTTGGTATTGTAATCTGTCCCTTTAGTGCTACTCAGGGATGGTGAGCAGCTGCAGCTCTGAGACTCTGTATTTAATCCATCGGCATCCTTCATCTGTTCTTTGCTTTTATTTTTCTGCCTGGAACCCCTCCTTGAGTTGCGTCCTCTTCCTGACATTTTGTGTACTTTGAGTGAGTAAATAAGGAAAATTGAGGACTTTATTGGAGCTAGGGGGGCTGGAGCAAGTAGTTTAAGCTGCCATTAGGTCCGTGGCAGAACCGGAAGTCTGGCATTGGACTTTTTGATGCTGGTAAGGTGCCTGTCCACTTCAGGGCTGAAAAATTTGTTGCTCAAGAAAGGGACATCAGCCAATTTGTGCTGGGTGTCTGTTGTAAAGGTGAAAATCCATAGCCAGGCCCTGAGATGCATTGCGACTGCTGCTGCCATGGACTGGGCACAGGAGTCTCCAATGTCCAAAGCCATCTGAAGCTGGTGTTTGGCCAGCACTTGACCCTGATCTCTGACCATCATAACCACTGTCTGCAGATCATCAGAAAGGTGAGGGAAGACATGCTCAAGGACTCCAGTCAGGGAGTAACCAAAGCTGGCCATCAACAAGGTGTAACTCGCCTGGCAGAGACCCAGGGAGGACACAGCATAAACTTTCTTGGCTGCGTGGTCCAACTTCTTGGACTCCTTGTCGGGAGGGTCCACATCCCCAACGTTGCCAGTCTGACAGAAGATGGAATCAGCCACCTAATCCTCAGCTGAGAGACCGGACAGGAAAGTGGTCAAGACTGAATACTTGTGGACAATACAGGCCAAGGACACCATGCAGGAAGCTGGATGCTGCCAGAGCTCCAGCACTTGTTCCAGGATAGCCTCCACCACCGGGATGGCAATCACCAGGGAATCATCCCGATCAAGGATTTCCATGAGGGGGTGCTTAGTCCACTTCTGCACTGGCTCCAAGGTGATCTCCATTGATTCAGAGATCAAGCGGAGCAAGGCCCTGAAGAACACTGGACCATTTTCGGTGGTCAGCTCTTTGGTCAATTCACAGTCGAAGCCTGGGATCCTCAATGATTGCATGAAGGATTCTTTGAAGTCCAAAGACTCCTCAAAGACCACCCTTGGCCGCTCTTCCCCATGAACTAGCCTGGATTCATCCAAGTGGGTAATCTTGACCGACAGCCAGCTGGATAGGCCAAGGAGGGGCTCCCTGTAAGGGTTGCCTTGGCGGTGGGTCCACCTGAATTGGTGGAGAGGCTGGCACCAGAGACACTGGGCACAACAGAACCAGAGCTGACCAGGGAAGCTTGTGGCCGGGGAAGGAGCCTACCCTACCCAAGGATCCCTTGCTGCCACATCAGATCCTCATAGCACCACTGCAGCCTGTGATGGAGACTCTCCTCATCTGAAGAGAGGAGTGCCAGTGGCACTTTTGGGCTGAGGGTCAAGCGTGGAAAAATGAGGAGTACCTTGACTGAGATCTCAACCAACGACTGCAGCATTGACAGCGAGGAGAAGTGGGCTGAGGGCCAGGTAAAGAACACTCACTGACTCCTGCCATGGAGCCTCAGAAAGAGGAAACTCCTGGTAGCAGACTGCCTGATCTACTGACTGCCCCTGACCCTCCTGATAGAGTGTCGAAAGGATTGGAGTCCTGGAGACTGAGTCATCCTCAATCCCCTCAAACAACAGATCTACATGGTTGAGAAAGAGCTCCACTGCCTGGTTGGCTTGTGTCATGGCCAACAAGCCCAATGGTGGCACCGTGGAGCTAGCGGCCTGGCCTTCAACCAACAAAGGCTTGGCCAAAGCTGAGTGCTCGATGGCCATCAAGTGGTTAAGGGAATTGTGGAAGCGGGAAGAGCATGCCGGTTTCTGGTTCCGTGACTGATGGCGGTTATTTTTCACCTTTTTCTTTTCACCACGGGAAAGGCCTTCCCTGAATGCCTGGAGAGATTTGCACTTAATCTAAATATGCCAGTGAAGGACACCCCAACACTGGCCCCAACCAAGAGCAGCGCAAACACCAAGGCAGCACCACCCGCAGCCTGGGCCACCATCTCTTCCATGTCTATAGGCTGGGTTGCCAATCCTGCCACTGCTGATATCACCTTATGAGCATCCCTTGAGTGGACCAGGGGCTCCTGTTCATCCAACCGATGAAGGAGGAGGCATGTGTAACAATCCATAAGTGACGACGGCAGGGGATATTTATAAGGGGTGCAGACCTGAGCTCTGCCTGAGGCAGTAAATGCATGACAAGTGCGGCTCCATCTAGGATACTTTTTGGCTGCAAGCAATGTAACATTTGAAACTGGGAGCAGAACGGGCTTCTTCTCGATCCATGATGAAGTGGTAACCGAGAGAGAACACGAAGTGAAGACAAACACCAATGGTGAGGTTAGGAATTGCTTTTGGACCTACAATACACTGCACATAGAGCTGCGAAGTAGGAGACCTAGGAAGATCTGATATCATGGGGTGGTGCTGAGGAGTATGCCACCCAGGTGGGTGGGAGAAGCTTAGCTTGAAGACATTCTGCCTGGATTTAAAGGGGAAAGGAAGGCTGCCTAAGTGTGCATAGTGCACCATATCTATGCCCCTTGAACATGTCTTTATACACTGATGTTCCCATTTTTGAGAGGACCTAGAGAGATTGGTGTCTCTGTTACAGAGCTTTGAAACATTATCAGGCTATAAAATCATTTTCACAAAATTGGAGAAGTTAAGACAGTGGGTCATACATGCAGGAGATTAATGTTTCTTTTTCTTTTGCTTAGGCCCCATCTAACAAAATCCATTATCTAGGGATATACGTAAGCATTAAGCCATGATGGAGGTGGCATCTAATGGAGAACTAATGCATGGCTGGTTGGGGGGAAGGGGTTGTGGCACAAGGCCGAAGGCCGAGTGCCTACAACCTCCCAACCATGCATCAATTCCTCATTAGATGCCACCTTCGGAGTGACTTAATGCTCTTGTAACATGGCTTCTTTCAGGTGAATGTCATGTTTTTTTTTTCATGCAATGTGAAAAAAGAAGGGAAACACCTGATGTATTTGTCATTATAAATTTAGTGCACTTTTTTCCTGGTCTCACAGTAACAGTGACATTTATTCATAAGGTGATGTTATCAGCACAACAGGAGTTATCTGTGCACAGTTATTCTCATTACACATGTTTGTATATTTTCCTTTATATTCTACATGGCTATTCATTTGATAACCTGCCTGGGAGGTCCATGATGTTGTAGTCTATCCGTTGCATGATCTCGGACTGCTGCTCATTTGCATAATTGTGCCCACCGATGTGCTTTACTGTGGTGCTTTCTGCAAGACTTCCTATTGTCCCTGCAATCATCGGACTACGCTTCCTTCCCACTTTCTTTACATTTCCCATTGGTACAAGTGAGTTTGTGACTAGTATGGTACGATGAACGGTGCCATATACGGAGTTACAGGGGGAAATATTTCCATACTTCTGCACTCTATTCCGGTTTTCAGATCCGCAACTCCCTCTATGCTGCTCTGTGATTTGTCCAGTGCCACACTGTTCCCTTGCTCTGTCGCTGCATTTCATATAGCAGTACCACGAACTGATGTTGTTAGTTGAGCAGAATGCTTTTTTTTACTCTTGAAATGAATGCATTTCAACTGCTAGAGAACAAACATTTACCACCTGAACAGCTCATCTTGTAGTATGGGAAGTGATTTTATTTTGTTTTTCTTTACTGGGTAGTGCACACAACTTCAGGTACTGGAGATCGAGTTCACTACAATAGTCACGGGCATTACGGTGGGAGGGTGGGAAGGACATTTTGCATTTTGTTGTCATTTGGTGTCGTTAAATAGTGCACTGCTTCATTTACAACTGTGGACTGCTGTGGTACTTCACTTTGAGGATGGCATTTTTGTAAAATTAATGCCGTCTCCAAAGTATGACATGTGATGCATTTCATCCAATCATTGCTACTCTTTTGTGCTTCTATTATTTTGCCATGTTGTAAACAGCAGTTGCCACTACCAGGCTTTTTAAATGAAATTATGGAAAGCTGTACAACAAAGTACAGGCAGATCTGCCCAGGTGAAAGTGTTACCAATGTTACTGATAGAGAGATCATCTGTGAAAAATTAATATTCTGCCTAGATATTTGTTCTTGTTTCACACACTTCCACTTCCCATCCCTCTGGGATAGTGAAACAAACTGTTCAAAGAGTTACAGCATTTTATGTGGGGTGGAAAGTGAGCATGTATTAAGCAAAGGATACAACAGTTACCACAGAATGGGGGAGTTGCTGTGCCACATTTGAAAACATGATTTGGCAGGTCAGACCACTCCATTGCTCTACCATACTCATGTCTCCTATTCTAACTTGTCTCTTATTCTCTCTCTCTTTCTTATTCCCACTCATCTGCTTTCTTTATTTAATTTGTAAGTGTGCTCATTATCCACCCTAGGCCCTTATTTGTAGTTACTTGATTCCTGTACCCTTTTTTAGCTAACTGTACTGCACTAGCGAACTTTGTGTTGTTACCACAACCATCTGTACTTTTTCTCCCTTATCCCCCCTGTCGCACCTGGAAACAGGCCTTGGCTCACTGTGCATCTTCCGCTCACCAAAATTTAAATAAATAAACACATAAACAAATAACTAAATCAATAAATAAATATATGCACATGGTTGAAGCAAAACATAGATGCCAATTGGTATAACATAGAAGAGGCGGTCCTGGGGAAAATACAACTGCTTGCTGTTCCAGTAACATGATAACTCAAAGAGACCAAACAGAAGTTAAAGAATCTCGAGGACAGCAAAACCCACCACACATATTAATGACATTGAGTAAACTTACACACGGGAGGGACTGGGGCCCTTATCACTGAACAGAAAGATGATAGAATTTGTGCCACCTAGTTTAGATGTGGGTTATGTAACATGGGAAGTTTGCCATTTACAGCATTTGGAAGGGGGAAAATGAGGGTTACTCACCTGTAACCGTAGTTCTAGGAGTGGCATACAGTTAACACCCACACTTCTGGCAGTCTCCCTCTAAGAGCTGATTTGCCAGCCCATCTTTAAATGAAGCTCCTCCCACCACCTGGGTGATATATACCTCAGCTCCGCCCCGTGACATCAGATCTTGCACGCTAGAAGCAGGGATCTGTGTGCCACTTGCCAGGGAAGGTCAAGTTGTTGTGTGCATAAGAACCATATACCACTGTCTTAGAACTACGGTTACAGATCAGTAACCCTTATTTCTAGGGACGTGGATATAGTTCACTTACCCACAGTTCTGGCAGACTTCCAGTAGTTCTCTGGGACAAGGCACACATCCTATTTGGCAAAAAAAGACTGGAGCACTGAGGCCCCAAAAGCAGCATCCAGGCATGACTCAAGGTCGATGCTGTAACGGGAGAGTAAGGTCTGTGCTGACTTCCAGTGAGCCACCTTACAGATCTGTACAGGAATGTCCATGGAAGCAGCCACTGAAACAATGGTATGTCTTATGGAATTAGTCCTGAGCCCTACGGGAGACTCCCTACCAGCCAACCTATAGCAGAGGTCGATACAGGAGACAATCCACCTGTCAATTGTCCTCTTAGCTACCGGTCTGCTGGGTATGGCTTTAGCGTATGTTACAAAGAGTTGGCGAGTCTCATGCTGAACTCCAGCTGTGTGCTCCCTATAATAAGACAGCACACATTGCAGGTCCAAAGTATGGAGCCTAAGTTCGGCCTCCAGAGATGGGCTGGTGAAGTATACTAGAAGGTTAATCACCTGGTTAAAGTGAAACTCCGATCTTACCTTAGGGAGGAACTTTAAGTGGAGGCAAAGAACTACAGTCAAGCCCACTTAAGTGCACACCAGATAAGTGCACATCCCAGTTAAATGCACATAAATTCAATATCCAGTTTTTTTCCTATATCTGCAATGTTGAATATACTGGATAAGTGCACTACACATAAGTGCACATTTAAGATAAATGCACAACTTTTAGCATAAAAAATGCTCATTTATTGTGTAAACCCGAGATAAGTGCACTTGAACAACGCAGTCTGCCGTAGTTGATTGTTAAATTGGAAACATCTTGAGCACCGACAGTACCGCAACTGACCACTGGATTGCTGGTACATGAAGACAACTTAGAACAAGGCACAGTTCAGTAGCACAGCATGGAGAAAATAAAGAAAAATGCCCCGACGCTTGAGCAGAAAGTATGAAACACACAATACGATCACTGAACCAGGGAAGGAAGGGAAGCGGAGGGGATACCAAACAAAGAAAAGAACAAGGGGAGTTTGACCACAGTAAAAGGCACGCAGAGATAAAATATTCAGGGTAGCAGCAGAAATTTACACTGCTGTACAAGATACAGAGGTAGAGACTGCTGACATTGTTATGAAGCAGATCTGCCACCCAGTATGTTGGTCCGTGATTTCGTTGCCTATGCGGACATAGATGCAGCCTTACAAACTAAGGGAGCTCTGGACGAGAAGAAGATATGCAGTGACATCACGGGGTTAACCAGTGCTGACCAGGATGAAAAGGGTCCGGAGGATGAGCCAGTTACCGTAGCAGCTGCAATCACAGCTATGGAAACAGGAAGAAGTTTCATTTTGAGTTGGGAGTCAGGAGAAAAGTGACTTTAGTTTATTGTTCAGCTTTGATAGTTAAGTTATGTAAACAGTTTGGCAATCTCAGATCAAGTTTTTAAATGTGTGGATTGTGATTAATGAGAACGTGCAGTATTGATTTTATGTGACCGCACCTGTGGTAATAAAGTGCCGACCTCAGTACTTCACCGCAAGTGTGGAAAACAGTTCTGTCTGGTTAAATGGACAGCCCGCTAAAGTGCACAAAAAGGTAATATCCTGAGGGAGTGCACTTAAGCGGGCTCCACTGTATCTTGTCCTTGTGGAAGACCAGGTACAGAGACTCCACTGAGACCACCTGGAGCTCACTGATCCTTCTGGCAGAGGTAATAGCCACCAAGAAGGTGGTTTTCCACGACAGATGTGGCATCTCACACTTGTGCATGGGTTCAAAAGGCTTGACTGTGGGTACTGCCAGAACCAGCAACAAGTCCCAAGGTGGTGGTGGTTCACACACCAGAGGGTTCAGGTGGTCAAGGTCCTTGCAAAAGTGCCCAACCACCTTCGCCTGCACCACCGTCAACCTACCAGCCCACGCCCAGTATGAAGAGCTACATATGAACATATGAATACACGAAAGTGCCAGCAGAACAGACCTACTGGTCTATCAAAGTCTGTTTGATTGTGCAGCTAGCCCCCCTAGAAAGCAGCTGCCCCTCCCCATCCCCCTTGACCTCCCTTTGTTGTCCTCATCGCCCACCCTTACCCACCCTGTGCTCTGTCCCAAGCGTTCTTAAAGACATCCACATTTTTGCTTGATATCACCCCTTCTGGTAGTGCATTCCACCTTGCCACCACTCTCTCTGTGAAGTAATGCCTCCTCATCACCCTCCTGAATCTCCCTCCCTCTTTTCTTAGCCCACACCCCCTAGTTTCCCTCCCGCTCCTCAGTGTAAACACCCCCTCTGCCTCCCCCCTTGTTGATACCCTTAAGGTACTTGAAGGTCTCTAGCATGTCCCCCCTATCCTGCCTCCCTTCCAGTGTGTACATATTCAGTTCCTTTAGCCTTATCTCATAGTCCATTCCCTCCATCCCTGGAATCCTCCTTGTCACCCTCCACTGCACTCCCTACAGCAGATTGACATCCTGCTTTAGGTATGACCTCCAGAACTGAACACAGTACTCCAAGTGCGGCCTGTCCAGCAACCCGTAGAGGGGCAAGATCACCTCCCTGCGCCTGGATGTGAATCCCTGTGCTATGCAACCCAACATCTTGTTTGCCTTCACTGCCACTCTTCTGCATTAGACAGTATTGTTCATGCTCCCTGTTATTAATACCCCCAGGTCCTTTTCCCCCTTGGTGATCCCCAGCTTGATCCCCCCCAGCCAGTATTCTCTCCTTGGGTTCCTAGCCCCAAAATGCAACACTTTGCATTTTTTCGCATTGAACCCCAGCTGACACTTCCCTGACCACTCCTCCAGCTTGATCAAGTCCCTCTGTAGTTGCATCTATCCTTCTTCACCATCCACTACTGCACCCATTTTGGTGTCACTGGCAAACAGGCTAATCCTGCACATCACCCCCTGCGCAATGTCCGAGATGAATAGCCCAAACAGCACTGGACCCAACACCGAGTCCTGCGGCACCTCACTCATCACAGATCTAGGCTCTGAGACTTCTGCGTGTTGCATGTGTGCCCCAGCCGGGGGCGCTGATTTTGAAGAACTTGTTTGGATAAGGCCACTTTGGCAGAACAACAAAGCATCTGCATCTGGAAGTTTCCTAAAAAAAGAAATGAATGACGTCTTGCAACTTGATTGTAATTTGTCCCTGGTTCTCAATCTCAAGTCAAGTTACATTTCAAAACCACATCTGTTAAGTAACACAACCTGTGTGCAACTTTTTCAACACTGTCATGGTCAGGGCTGCACAGCTGCAAGTTCAGAATACAGTGCATGAATGATATC
Organism: Neoceratodus forsteri; assembly: GCA_016271365.2. Taxonomy (NCBI): domain Eukaryota; kingdom Metazoa; phylum Chordata; order Ceratodontiformes; family Ceratodontidae; genus Neoceratodus; species Neoceratodus forsteri. The sequence continues at coordinate 625,362,723 of CM057449.1, forward strand.
TTGCAGAAATAGTTTTGGTGACATACACATGTCCCCTAGTTTATGAATCATACTCAGTCGCATTTGCTGCAGTCTTTCCAAAACAATGAAATGGATTAAATAAAATCTTCATACTTACCAGAATGGATTTCAAATGGATATTTCATAGGTTCCTCTGTACGGTTCAGCTGCAGTACTATTCCTACCGAGTTTCAGCGAAGGAGAGTTTTTTTGTTAACCTGTAAAAAAAAACAAAATAAGTGTACGGTATGTGTTTGACCATTGCGGCTCTGAAAAGCTACAGAAACAAAACATACAATTAAAGGAAGTTAAATAGCATAACAAACATTAGTACACATACTCACTTTATGGTTTAAATATTAAGAAGCATTGTGCCTGTGGCTGATGGATGTGGGCTCCTGCTCGGTTCCCTCTGCCTTGGCATGGTAAATGTAAATGTAATTGGGGAAATATTGTCTGAATAACACTGATGGTGGGTGCTGGTGGTGATAGCTGTGGCACATGATGATATTCTCTGTTATATCTTCCTGAATCTGGTAGTGGTGGTGGCAGTGGCTAACATCAGTCCCGGTGGTGGTGGTCTGGGGGCGGACAGACTCATGCTCAGTGGTGGCAGTAGCTAACATCAGTCCCAGTGGTGGTGGTGGACTGGGGGAAGACAGACTCATGCTCAATGGTGGCAGTGGCTAACATCAGTCCCAGTGGTGGTGGTCCAGAAGTGGACAGACTCATGCTCAGTGGTGGCAGTGGCTAACATCAGTCCCAGTGGTGGTGGTGGTCCAGGGGTGGACAGACTCATGCTCAGTGGTGACAGTGGCTAACATCAGTCCCAGTGGTGGTGGTCCGGGGGTGGTTGGACTCATGCTCAGTGGTGGCAGTGGCTAACACCAGTCCCGGCGGTGGCGGACCAGGGGCCGACAGACTCGCACTCAGTGGTGGCAGTGGCTAACATCGGTCTCGGTGGTGGAGGACCGGGGACAGACAGATTCATGCTCAGTGGTGGCAGTGGCTAACATCAGTCCCAGTAGTGGTGGTGGTGGTCTGGGGGGGGCACACCACCTTTTAACAACTTCAGTTAAAACCTGCCAACATTAACCACATCGTCATCCTCATAATGAAAGCTGCCCTCACAGTCATCTATGTCTGAAGTCTGACCACTGGGAAATTCTTTCTCCATTGTGTCATCATCTACGTCAGTGGTGGGCCGTTTCATGCTGTCACTGCCATTGCCACCAGGATGGTCCATTTCCACATCACCAAAAGCACCATGACTAGGCCGGGGTACAAATACTGAGGTTGCAGTCTGTGCTGGTATGTGCTTCTCATTCATTTTAATGAATGTTAGCAAACTAACATTTGCAGGAGACAGGTTTGTCCGACGATCCCTGACTATTGCACCTGCTGAGCTGAATACCCTCTCAACACTTACACTGTAGGGTGGGCATGTGAGATACTTCAGTGCTACTGCAGTCAGCTCTGGCCATTCACTGACCTTTCCACTCCAGTACAAAAGAGGATCATCAGTTATTGTCAGATGCCTGTTTTCAGACAAATATGACTCAACCATTCTTCTGCCGCACTAAGTCCAGTGGTTGATGCATCATTCTGTTCTCCCGAATCATTTATTTCACAAATCCCCACTTGGGACAAAGCCTCCCAAAGCGGGTTGACGCCAGCCACTTTGGATGACAGACCACATGGAACTGCAGTCCCTTCCCCTTGCAGGATATGCTTGATGGTCTTTCAGGTACACCTTCAGCTGGATTATGCTGCTGAGGTTTGTTGACCTTGGCACGTGACTTCTGTGCCCCATGAACCAAGCGCACCAGTTGACCACTGATATTTTTTACCTGTTCAGGCCCTTCCTCCAGTACTGATGCAATTCCACGTTTGTATCGTGGGTCCAGAATTGTTGCTATGGCAAAGTTGTCACTACGCTAAATGCTCACAATGTGACGATTCTGGTCAAATACTGTCAGCATATGTTGCAGCAACATACTGCTACCACTGTCTCTGGCAACATCAAGGCCATGTTGTACATTCACCAATGTCTGCCTCAGCACTCACAGCAGTGGAATTGATAGGCTAATGGAGGCAGACTCGCCACTCACTGCCTGTGTGGCATGTTCAAAAGGCCGCAAAATTGTTATTACAGAGTCCATGAGGCACCACTGTTCAGTCATCATAGACATGGAGGCCTCAAAACTGTCACGGCTAGTGCGCATCACAAGATATTCTGAGATGGCTTTGTATTGTTCATACAACCTCTTTGCCATGTATAAAGTGGAGTTCCATCGGGTGACAACTTCCAGCTTCAAGCGGTGCTGAGTCAGGCTGTTTTGTATCTGCAACTGCCGCAGTTGGTTACGGGCCTTTCCAGATCGTGAAAAGTGAGAACAGATACGTTGTGCAACAGTCAGCATTTCCTTTACATCAGGGTGCTGCAGAAACTCCTGCACCACCAGATTTAAACAATGGGCCTTGCATGGAACATGAAAAAAACACTATTCATGATGCATTTCACCACATTTGACTCATTGTCACTTGCTATGAACCCAGCTCTCAGGGACAGGGAGTTCAGCCACTTGTCAATTTCAGTCAGTATCACATCCAACATGTTCTCACCAGTGTGTGAATAAGTCACATTGCGCATAGCAATCGTTGCATGCTGTAAAATTCCTGGAACATTGCTACCGTGACAGTCCACCTTACTGCACTGATTATTTACACTACCAACATCACAAACAACCCCCCGACACCTGCGCCCAGTGTGCAGTTATACACAGATATGAACTCCCTGCTGTTTTGCTACTTGTCCACATATCCATACTTAAATGGATGAATGGAGAGGAGGAATGTTGAAGGGCATGTCTTACTGAGTCGGACACAGTACGGAACAACTCGGGGACAGCACGGGTAGAAGAGTATGTCCTGGATGGGACTTTTCATTTTGGACAGGCACATGCAGCAAACTGCCAGAACCCAGAATTCTTCACAAAGGAGAAGGGCAAAAGATTAGTTGCCAGCATTTCAGCTACAGCAGCATTAATTTCACGTGACACTGTATGATTGAGGGGTACTTCAGCTTATGTGCAAAAACATTCTGTAACGTGGGCTGACTTAAACGTTTTACATGGGGTGTGATGACAAATGGTTGTGCTCTGTGATGAATAGCATTGGTAGGGGGTGGAGTGTGGACGTTTGAAGACGGTTGCACAGGTGATGATGACAAACCCAGAAATGCAGTTATTTTTCCAGATTTGCCAGCCGGGGTTGATGTGCCACTTGCACTAGACATACTGCATTCACCACCACCACCACCACCACCAAAACTGCTACTCTCACTAGCACTGGACAACATTTCAAAGTCATTATGCTCCTCCACCTCATCATCCTGTAGTAATCCTCTGCTCTTATTACCACACTACTGCACACGTTTATTTTCCTACTGGATTTAAGAGTCATAGAAGGGGATAACATGCTGACAATGGTTGCTGATGAGGGTGAATGCCCCACTGTGGTATTAGCTGCCAGCTTGTGCTGGGTCCACAGTGCCAAGTGCCTATTCTTAAGATGCATATGCTGTCCTCCTGTGCCCAGATGGCTCCCCTTTTTACCTCGACTCACACGCACATGGCAAACCTGGCAGATTGCAACTGACTCATCATTTGCATCTTGAACAAAAAATCCCAAACAAGGGATTGTGATGCTCTTCTTTAACATGTCCATGAGGTGGCTTATTTAACTCTGTTCTATTAAGCACTGAAGTGGGGGCACATGATGTTTCAGGCACTGCACACCTGGACTGCAACTGACCACCACGGCTACCTATCTTTATTACTGGATCATCATCATCAACTGAAACTGGTAAATCACAAGTTTTTACGGGGGGAGGGGGATTACTGCAAACAGACTCAGACACAGCCACTTTGAATTTCTTTTTCTCTGGTTCCCAACTAGGGTCAATTACATCATCATCATGTTCATCAACATCACACACATCCACATCTTCTGCTTGGATGCTGGCATGTGGACTGCATGTTACAACAACAGCAACGTCATCATCACATTCATCATCAGCATCTACACCACCATCACCTGATATTTTTTCACCACACTGTGAATCACTCCATGGAAAATGCGTGACATTAACCACCACGGTGGACAAAATATCACATTGAATGCTGTCGTTGACATGATTATCAGAATCCTAAGGTTCACTTACTGGGATGTTACTGGGAAGTACGACATCATCTACAATGCCACTCACTTGCACTGCTTCACACTCTATATTTTTGAATATAGTACACTGGCCAGAATTTGAACTTGAGGCACCAATACTCATACTACAACCACCACTAACACCACTAACACTAATACCACCGGCTGGGAAAACATCATCTCCTCCAACTATGAGTGAAGCTACTGATTAGGCTGTAAAAAACATTGCAGGAGAAATACCTTTCCTCACATCAGCAATGCTCTTCTGAGTCTGCGTACTACCATGCCCACAGACTATCTTACTGGCAGCAGTGCCATGGCTAGTACCAGCTTTGCTTGCACATCTCTATGTGGGCATTTTGGGGGATCAACAACAATATTATAAACAAATTTAGATTTTGGTATGTTCACTCTCTGATTGGGGGGACGCTGGATGTGAAGCCGAAAAAACAACTGTGGCTTCAGCAACAGATAGAGACTGTCACGCAATGAAAACAACTTCAGTAACCAGTGGTGCTGATGAGGTCATTAACAATCAAATCTGGTAAAAAATTCATTTTGCCGGTGGGGGTGGGGGGAGCACTGACTGCAGATTTTTATGGCAGTACAGGCAGCAAAACAAAGAACAGATACCACGATCGCAGTATAAAATCAGGCAGCTGCAGTGGATAGCAGGTTCACACTGCTGCGCCTACAATTACATTAGTCTGTGGCACAATAAAAGGTGTATTATTTGATGTCACGCAACACCGCACACACACTCACAGAACAGTTTGTCTACAATGGCGAATGAGTAATGTGTAGCAGATTTAAAAGTTCAGTAATATGCCATGCATTGTAATGTAAACAACTGGAAATTATGAACTGCTGCACCCAGAACCACACAATCAGCAAGAACATTTCAACAATTGCTGACAATATTACTGTGTGTAAATTAACACAGTCAGCTATATAACAAAAATATAACCAAAAAACAAAGAAATCACTATTTCTCCAACTTAAATCTACTTATACCACAGATACGCCCCTTCCCTAAAGCACACTTTCACTGTCTTTCACTACACACACTCAATGTTGTACATTAACATTCAAAATCCACACAAAAACAAAAATGCTCGATGATATGAGCACAGCAGGGTTTCCTACAATTGATGAAATAAAGTTTGAGCCCCCCAAAAAGTGCAAAAATGCTTTTTTAACAGCTTTTAGAAGGTTTTAATCACAGACAGCTCTCAGAGCACACTGTCTTCTACAGTTTCCTACACACACTACCCCAAACTGAGGCTGTGCGGATCAATATAGAGCCCAAGTGACCTGAAATCCCATGAATCACTGCAAAATTTACCTCCGGAGCTTAAAAACAAGACGAAGTGCATTGTTTTCAATGCACTTAGCCTTAAGATTTTGGTGGAGTAGTGGTCTGGGAAGGTGCAGTAACACAAAATCATTGTTCTCAATGGACTTCGCGTTACTCATTATGGTGCAAAGTACTCTGCTTCGCGTTGTGGAGCACTCCGCGAATCCGCCTTTACTCTGCGAATCACTTCGAGGAGCAGATTGAGCCCACTTCGCCCCCCACTAGCTAGAATGCTCTGTGAAAAAGACTGGTAATGGACTGATTCAAATGGAACTCAGAAACCACCTTAGGAAGGAACTTCCTATTGGTTCTAAGAACCACCTTGTCCCTATGGAAGGAAACGTAGTTCTGCTCAATGCACAAGGCCTGAAGCTCACTAATTCTTCTGAATGAAGTAATGGCCACCAAAAAATAACAGTTACATAAGAACCTATTGTAACAGTAGATCTTCGAAAGAGGTTCCTGCAGTAGGTCTTCACATATAGGACTGCACCCCATGGCATCAGGACCACACAGCAAACTTCTAGCTAACAGTCATTAGTGGAGGACCACCCCTGCCGTCACATGATGGGACGGCAGTGTGACTGTATAAAGTGGGCGGTCCTCTTGCCTGCCCTCCAGTTCTTCCACCGGAGACCTTGGAAGAAGAGAAAGGAGTAGAAACTCCTGAAGCCCTGAGCTGCTAAAACAAAGCTCCAGGAAAGGAAAAGAGGAGAAAACAGGAGTAGGGGGAAGTTGGGAAGGAAATCTAGACCTACTGCAGGAACCTCTCTCGAAGATCTACTGTTACGGTAAGTTCTTACATAACTGTTTTATCTTACTTTGAGAGGGTTCCTGCAGTAGGTCTTCACATATAGGACTGAATACCAAGCAGTCAAAGAAAAAAGGAGTCAGAGACTAAGTTCCGGGAGGAGGAGGAAGTGTCTGTCAACTAGAAGTCTGCTTAAGACAGGAGGCCAAAACCGGCTCTTCGCCTAGAGGCAGTGTCTAGACTGTAACACTTGGTGAAGGTATGGATGGAAAACCACATTGGCTGCTGTGCAAAAGATTAGGAAAAAAGGATATGGAAAAACTTGCTACCAGTATGAAAATGGTGGATGACTGAAGCTGTTCACCGCGAGGTCCGACGAATTCAGCTCGATGGCGGGAAAGAACTGGAGAGCGGGTGTGGAGACCGCCTCCTTTATATAGTTATGCCGACATCCCATCATGTGATGCTGGGGGTGGTCCCCCGCTAATGATTGCTAGCTAGAAGTTTGCCGTGCGGTACTGATGCCAGGGGGCACAGTCCTATATGTGAAGACCTACTGCAGGAACCCACTCGAAGTAAGATCACTGTTTTCCAGGTAACATATTTCAGGTGAACTGAGACCATAGCCTCAAATGAGTGTTCCATGAGTTTGGGAATGCATATATTCAGGTCCCATGCAGGCACCGGTTCCCCATGAGGAGGGTGCAGATGAGCCAGACTTTTGGAAAACTACTTGCAAATGGGATTGGAAGCTATGGCTACACCCTTTCCAGTTGAAATATATGTTGAAACTGAAACCAAATGCACCTTCAGAGCAGTAGGCTGCAAGCTCAAAGAATGCAGATGGATAAGGTAGTCCAGCAAGACTGGGACTGCTGCCTGTGATGGTACTACATCATTTGCAGAACACCATATACAGAACCTTTTCTACTCAGAAGCATAGGTCTTTTTAGTAAAGGGTTTTCTGTACCCTCTCAGGACATTTAAAACACTTTCGGAGAGATGCAAGCCTGCATAATCTAAGTCCTCAAGAGCCAGGCCTTGAGCCACAGAGATCTGCGGTTCAGGTATGGGATCCTCCCCTGGGAGAAGGTTAACAGGTTTTGCCTCCATGGGAGGTGTATTGGTGGGGCAACAGACATGGAGAGCAGCAGTGAGTACCATGGCTGCCTGGCCCAGTCTGAAGCTATCAAAATCATTGATGCTGGCTGGGATTTGATTAGGACTCTGAGAAGCAGGGGAAATGGAGGGGAAGACATACAGCTGTTTCACTGACCAATCCAGAGTAAGGGGCATCCAGGGGTACTGTACCTCTGGCTGGTGGTCTGCAACAGAACTGTGGCAGCTGGTGGTTCTCGTGGGACACAAAGAGATCTATCTCTGTAGTGCCCCACCTTCTGAACACCACCTCCAGTACCTGCTTGTTGAGAGTCAATTTGTGATGACCCTGGTTGATTCGACTCAGGGCGTCTGCCAAGTTGTTGTCTTTCCCCTGGCTGATGAATGGCTGCCAGTGAAGCCTGAAGTGAGTAGATTAGACTCCCACACCATCATTGCTTCTGTGCACAGAGGGTTGGACCGTATTCCTCCCTGCTTGTTTATGTAGTACATTGTGGTAGTATTGTCTGTCCTGACCTGTACCACCTTGCCTTGTATCATGGCTGCAAAGGCCTGCAGGGCTAGGAACACAGCTCTCAGTTCCAGCAGGTTTATGTGCTGAAGTGACTCTGCACTTGACCAAGTGCCATGTATTGTATGGTCCCCAGATTAGCTCCCCAGCTGAGAAGGGATGCATCTGTTATAAGGACCACTAATGGGGACTCCTGCTGGAAGGGAACTCCTTCCCTTAAGTTTTCCCTTACCTGCCACCATAAAAGGGCTTGCAGTAATGTCCCTGTTACTGGAACCAGTTTTGAGAGAGGGTTCCTCCTTTGGCACCAATGTGCCATGAGGTGAAACTGTATGTTTCTCATTTGGAACCTGGACTGTATGACTCTGCCTGTTGCTGCAGTCATATGTCCTAGGAGCTGCAGAAATTGCCTTACTGGCTTTAGCCTGTTCAGCCTGAAAGACCCAGCAATCTGTAGAATGTTGCTTACTCTTTCCTGAGGTAGGTACAGTAAGTCTTTCCTCTCAGTGTGTCTAGCTCTGCTTCTATGAAGTGCAGCACCTGCACTGGTTGTAGGACAGATTTCTTGAGGTTTATCAAGAATCCTAAAGACTCCAGAAGGTCCTGAGTTGCCCTTACTTAATCCTTTACCTGTTGTGGTGACTTACCTACCACCAACCAATTGTCCAGGTGGGGAAGAAAAAAAATACTCACCGTAGTAATCTTCTTTCTTCCAAGGGGTCCTTTAGCATCAGTAACTATAGCAGTTAGCTGGCTAGGTGCAATTGCCCCAAAGGTATGCCTTTAAGATAATTAGCATAATGAGCTTGGGCACTGGTCAATCAAAAAAAAGGAGGGGAGTGTGCTGAGAGGGAGCAGCCCGGAGAGCTTCAGAATTTTTTCCAAGATAATGGGCACATGTCCCAAAAAGCGAACCAGCAGGATTCAAAAAACATAAAAATGTTCAAAACCTGAAACTAGATAACAACCTGAGCATGAAAACTCTTTAATAAAAACCCACATTTTGGTAATAAAACTGGGAACAGAACCCTTCTCCTAAAAGATGAACTGGGGAGGAAGGGTGGGAGCTTACTGAAGCTAAAGGACCCCTTGGAAGAAAGAAGATTACTACAGTGAGTCATTTTTTCTTCTTATTCCAGGAGTCCTTTAGCATCAATGACTATAACAGACTACCGAGCAGTACCAAGTGGGAGGTGGGCAGAGAACCTATTTACGAAAGAGGCTCTGCAGAATCGCCCTGCCAAATTTGGCATCAGACCTGGACTGTACATCTAAACTGTAGTGCTTAATGAAAGTGTGCACAGATTTCCAGGTAGCTGCTTTGCAGGCATCCAGAAGGGGTACGTCCCTTGCTGCTGCCACAGAGGCTGCAGTGCCCCTGATGGAGTGGGCCCTGAGCCCTACAGGAGGTTGATGACCAGCTTTTTCAAAGCAGACTCTAACACAAGAGACCAACCAGTGGGAAATAGTTCTCTTGGTAGCTGGTCTTCCTCTGCCTACATCCCTGTAGGCGAAGAACAACTAAGTGGAAGAGCCTCTGGATTGCCTAGTATGCTCTAGGTAGTAAAAGAGAGCTCTTTTGACATTCAAACTGTGGAGCTTTTGCTCACCAGGAGTGGTTTTCTCAGTAAAGAAGACAGGTAGAGTAATAGACTGGTTAAGGTGAAACTGAAACCATCTTAGGCAGAAACTTCCTATTTGTCCTGAGCTCAATTTTATCTTTGTGAGGAATGAAGTAAGGCTCAGTGCACAGGGCCTGTAACTCTGAAATCCTCCTGGCAGAGGTAATGGCCACCAGGAAGATAGACTTCCAGGTCACAAACTTGTTATGTGCAATGGCCATAGGCTCAAAGGGTGGTTGCATGAGCCTGGCTATGCAGAGATTCAGGCTCCAAGGAGGAACTGGCTCCCTGACTGGACTCTGGAGGTACAAGAAGCCTTTGAAAAACTGTTTTGACTATGATGTGGGAAAAAATTGACTTTTTCTTCCCCACCGAAAGATAGGCTGAAATTACCACCAGGTGTAGCTTGAGGGAAGAGGGTTTCAAGCCTGTCGCCTGCAGATATACCAGGTAATCCAGCAGTTGAGGGTCTGAAGCTGTAAGAGGATTGACCTTTTTGCTCTTGCACCAGAGGGAGAACTGTTTCCATTTGGCTGCATAAGTCTTTTTTGTGTTAGGTTTTTTTAGCCATTCTTAGGATCTTAAGGACCTGCTCTGAGTACTGAGAGGATGGAAACTCTTAACTCCTCAAGAACCAGGCCTTTAGGTGAAGAGAGTGTATATCTGGATAATGCACTCCTGTCTGTGGAAAGGTCAGCGGAGCGTGAGTTGTTGGCAGGTGAATGGGCCTGCTGCAGGATAGTGAGAGAAGGAGAGGGTACCTGGCTTCCCTGGGCCAATCCAGATCCACCAGAATCGTTAATGTAGGCTGTTGTCTGAGTTTCAGCAATACCCTGAGTATCAGGGGAAAGAGAGGGAATGCATATAGGAACCTCCCTGACCAGTCCTGGATCAAGGCAACCAGGAGAAGCGTTCCCAGGACTGAGGGCCTGCAACAGTATTGAGGAAGCTGGAAGTTGAGAGGAGAGGCAAACAGATCCACTTCTGGTGTGCCCCACCGCCTGAACACTGTGGCTAGTACTTGCTTGTTCAGAGTCCATTTGCTGTGGTCTTGATTGATGTGACTTAGAGCATCTGCCAGGGTATTGTGCTTGCCTGGGTGGTGAATAGCTGAAAGGCTGACTCCCAGGGAGAAGGCAAGAGACCAGATTTGCAGATCCTCCGAACAGAGTATTCCTGATCTGGTACCACCCTGCTTGTTTATGTAAAACATTGCAGTGGTGTTGTCTGTTTGAATTTGTACAGTCTGTCCTTTTATGACAGGAGCAAATGCTTTGAGAGCTAGAAAGATTACTCTGAATTCCAGAAGTTTTATATGTAACTGTGACTCTTGGAGAGTCCAGGTGCCACTTACTGAGGCACTGTCCAGATGAGCTCCATACCCCAGGAGGGAGGCATCTGTGGTGATCACCTTTGTGGTAAGCGGAGCTTGGAAAAGTATCCCTACTGCCAGATTTGCAGAGTTCTTCCATCAAAGCAGAGCCTGAAGGAACTGCTCTGCAGCAGGTATCAGCTTTGAAAAATTGTTGCTTCTTTGAGATAATTCAAGAAATGAACTGCACCGAGCAAAACTGGTGCTACGACAAGTATATCAATAAAATTTTTGAAAGAATCAGCACCCAGTCCAAGCCAAATATATGAATAAAATAGCATCAGTGCAAATCTACCAGTTCTTAAAGCATGATGCCAACAGACACAGAAATAACTTCTTATGTTTTGCAAGGCTAAACGCCAAGCTTCTTTGAGACCAGCAAGCTCTGAGATAGGCTTGCAGGTGTCGCATCCTGTACGTGACCCCTGGGACCACTGTAGCTATTGAAGCCATGTGTCCCAAGAGCCTGAGGAAATGTCTGGCTGGTCTTGGCTGTCCTTGGATGAAAGAATCTGCCAGTGAAAGGAAACTTTGAATTCTCTCCTGTGGGAGGAAGGCATATCCTTTCTGAATGTCCAGCTGAGTTCCTATGAAGGTGAGTAGTTGGGTGGGTTCTGGGTGAGACTTCTTTAGATTTACCAGGAATCCCAGAGACTCCAGAGTCTGCTCAGTAAGGGAAAGGGACTTCTTGACCTGACATGGAGACTTTGCCAGTATGAGCCAATCGTCTAAATAGGGGTAGATAGAGACACCCAGCTTCCTGAGGTGTGCTGCTACCACTGCCAGGCACTTGGTAAAGACTCTTTGGGCTGAGGTCAGGCTGAAGGGCATTGCAGCAAACTGACAGTGGCCCGAAGGGAGTTTGAATCTGAGAAACTTCCTGTGAGACCTCCTTATGGGTATATGGAAGTAAGCATCCTTTAGGTCCAGGGAGGTTAGCCAGTCTCCCTGCTGTAAGGACTGTATGACTAGTGACAGAATGACCATCTTGAATTTAGGTTTTAACTGACGTTTGTTTAAATATCTGAGATCCAAGATAGGTCGTCACTCCACAGTTTTCTTTCGTGTCAGAAAGTACCTGGAGTAGAGGCCCTTGCCCTTTTCATGGGCCAGAACCCTCTCCACTGCTCATAGAGCTAGATGTTTTTTTCCCTCCAATTCCAACGGTAGCGCCTGTGTTGGGGTTAGACGTTTTGTCACCTGGGTAAACTTGAGGTCTGGCATCTGCTTAAACTGTAGTGGCAGACCCTTTTCCACTATCTTCAGAACCCTCTTGTCCAAGGTAATGAGGGACCAGTTCTGAAGATAATGGGGGAGTCTGCCTCCTACTGGCAGAAGGGGGGCAACCTGGACACTCACATCAGGGCTTAGACTGCAAGGCTGCTGGCTGAGTAGAGGTGGCCCTTCTTTGGCCCCCTCTGCCCCTCTCTCTGAAAGCACCCCTGTACTGAGAGAAATCAGACTGGGGATACGGAATGTAAGGCCTGGGAAAATAACCTCTCCCCTACTGCCCCTCAGGTGGGATTTCTGCGAGGCAGGAGGCTTAGATTTAGAGGAGTGACTCTGCCAAGAGGCCTTGTACTCATCGACCTTTTAATGTAGTCAGTTGTTCTGGAATTGAACAATATGTTTTGATCACAGGGAATGTCCATGGCCTTAGACTGGGTGCCTGGGGTCAGACTGGTAGTTCTAAGCCAGGCAAAGCACCTCAGAGAGATGGCATGGACCATGGCCCTGGAAAAGGCATCATTGTTGTCATCTGCCATGTGGAATTGGTATTTCGTAGCTTTCAGGGCAGTTTTTGCTGTATCCACCAGCTCCTGTACTATTGTCGCTGACCAATTGTGGGTAGTAGCCAGGACAGAATTCCACAGTGCTTTCTGATATTTGGCAGTGAAAGCCATGTAGGAAGAGTCTCTGACCAGCAGGAAAGCTGTGGTATACATTTTCTTTGCTATGAAATCTATTTTTCTGGATCCCTTGTCCTGGGGTAAGGAGGACAAGGAAACCCCAGTTTTCTCACAAGCTGCCTGCTGTACTATACTCTCATAGCTAGGAAGTACAGACAGGATTGGTGTTTTTTTCTCAGCCCGCTTGTCAACCCCTGTCACAGAAGTGGGAGTTTGAAGCAATTTCATGGTATTTTTTCTGAAAGCATTATAGATAGGCATGACTAGTCTCTTAAGGTGTGGGAGACCTTTCATCTCCATTTAATCTTTATCCTTCTCCTCATCCTAGATGGACTCCTAAGTAGGAAGGTCCAGGGTGCCTAGCATAGTTTGGATAAATGTAAGCATAGAGCAGGGATCCTCCTGGTCAACTGAGGAAGCTCCAAAAGGAGGGTCGTGGGACACATCAGGTTCTAGACCCTCCAAATTCATGTCAGGGGCATCATAGAAATGTTCATCATCCTCTGCATCACCCCCATAGTCTCCAGAAGAGAGAACTATGGAAGAGTGCTTACCAGCCCAGAGTAAATATAAACCTCATCTTTTATAGGGTCTGAAAGATGTGCTTTGCTTTTGCCATGTCTTGGACAGATGGGAGTTCCTGCACAGACTGACTGCATATGCTTTTTTTTTCTTTATGCTTTAAGCTGCCTGTTGTCTCACTATTGGCTTTCCCAGGAGGAACAGGAGCGTTTTTGTCTTTACAGGCTATCTTTTTAGCCACTTTATCAGCAGCTTGATCATGCTTCCTTTTTTGTACAGACACTTCATCATTATATTATTTTTAAATTTGTGAGGAACGTCATCAGCTCCTTTGGAAGCTTTATTTTTTGGCTGGAACATGGAGGCTTCATCAGCACCCCTGTTTGAAATTTTATTGTGATTAATTTTAGATGGCCCCCTCATCTATAGCCTTTGGTTTTTCCTCATCCATGTTTATTTATTTTTGTAGGTCTCTTTGCTCTGTTTCTCACCAAATTTGTACAAAGAGAACCAGTAGATCTGGACCAAAACACCTGAGGCACAGGTTGTTGAAAAGCTGTTAAGCCAAATCCTGTGACAGATTACACACTTTTTAAAAATTCTGTAGGTCCAGATTTCTTTTTAGTTCTGGGAATCTCTGACATGCCAATCCACAGAGAACCCAGCAATAACTGTCAAAGTTTGAAAATCCAAACAGTTATCTCACGGTAGGGACCACTGATTTCTGAGGTAAAAAGTAAAGAAGAATCTTAAAATTTGACGGTTTCTTCAAGAAAAGTGTTAAAATAGTGAAGAACCATTGAAAATACACATTTGCAGTAAAAAAATGTATATAAAATATGCAGATGCGGTAAAAATTAATATAAATATACGCAGTTGCAATAAAAATATACACAGATGTGCGGAAAATAAACAAACCACAAAAAAATAGTAAAATTACACTCAGCACACTAAAAAGTTAAGTTTGTGAGGAAAACTTTACCAAGAGAAGCAGAAAAAGGCTGTCAACAAGGAAAGTTGAGAGACACCTCTGGGGCAATGTTGCTCAGTCAGCAGAGAAAAAATTCTGAAGCCCTTCAGGCTGTTTCCTCTCAGCACACTCCCCTCCTTTTTTTGATTGGCTGATGCCCAAGCTCATTATACTAATTATCTTAAAGGCATACCTTTGGGGCAGTTACACCTAGCCAGCTAACTGCTATAGTTACTGATGCTAAAGGACTCCTGGGGTGAGAAAATGTAAGTTATGTACCTACCGTAATTCTTGATCTTCCTGTGTCTCTTCACCATTCATCACTGGTGGCAGGTGATTGCCCAGAGCTGAGCACCCCACGGGAGGAGCTGGTGCCATTGGCTCTGCCCATGAGGATGACACACTGAGTGGCGCTCACAGGTTGGCCAGAAATGGCCATTGGCTCCTCCTCCTCAGTTCTGCTCACCGGAGAGACCGGGAAGAAGAAAAAATTATTCACCATAGTAATGTTGTTTCTTCTAATAGAGTATTGCTGTATTCTGACATTGCGCAGTTAGCCCCAGCACCTGAACTGCCCCAGAGAGGAAAGAGTTAACTCTATGCATGAGCATAGAACATTGAGCTCCAGCTCAGTTTTGAAACCTCTGTCTCTGGTACTTACCAGTGTAACTGTCAGATTCTTATGAGCAAACTAACTAAGCACTAACATATGGAAATTGTATGGTATATGGCCAAAAGGCAACAATTTGGGTCCCAAAAGACTCAAGTCAAGAACCCAAGAAAAAAGAGGTAATGACAATAATATATATATACATAAATATATACATACATATATATATATATATATATATATATATATATATAAAACAACATAACATTTTCAAAAACAAATACCCCACCCTGAAGAGGAAGGGTACAAGGTACACCCCTGAGGTGCAACACTGTACCTGCCAGCCCACTTCCCAAAACTAGGTTCTGAGAGGGGAGGCAGGGAGGGAGGTCAGAATATCGCAAGACTCCATTAGAAGAAACAACATTACTACGGTGAGTAATTTTTTCTTCAAACAACATGAAGTCTTGCTGTATTCTGACATTATGCAGACTACCAAGCAGTTCCCCCAGGAGGAGGGAATGCAGAACCTACTTAGGGAACAGACTCTGCAGCACTGCTGTGCCAGACCTAGCATCACTCCGAGCCTGGATATCCAGAGAATGATGCTTGGTGAATGTATGGACTGTTTTCCAGGAGGCTGCTTTACAGATTTCTAACAAGGATATATCTCTGGCAGCAGCCAGAGTAGCAGCAATACCCCTAGTCGAGTGAGCCCTTAGGCCTGGAGGGGGAGTTTTGCCCAATTTGTCATAGCAGAATTGAATACAAGAGACAATCCACCTGACAATAGTTCTTTTAGTAGCAGGCTTACCTTTCCCCACTTCACCATAAGTGAGAAACAATTGGAGACAGTCATTTCTGTGTGCCTTAGTATGCTTTATGTAGCAGCAAAGAGCCTTTTTAACATCCAAACTGTGTAATCTTCTTTCCCCTGAAGAAGAATGGTCAGTGAAAAACACAGGAAGAGACATTGACTGGGTCAGATGAAAATCTAATACCACTTTGGGTAAGAACCTCCTATTGGTTCTTAGGATCACCTTATCCCTATGGAAGGAGATGAAGTCAGGTTTGACTGACAGGGCCTGTAATTCACTTATCCATCTGCCAGAAGTAATAGCTACCAGGAACACAGTTTTCCAGGTCAAGTACTTCAGCTCAGCCGAAGCCAGAGGTTCAAAGGATGGCTGCATAAGTTGGGTAATGCAGTCATATCCCAAGCCAGAGTAGGCTCTTGAAAGGGAGGGTTAATGTGAACCAGACCTTTGAAAAACTTACTAAACACAGGATGAGAGGCCAGGGAAGAGCCCTTCCCTGCTGAAAGGAATGCAGAGACAGCTGCTAGGTGAACCTTCAGAGTAGACCATTAAGGAATAGCTTGGCAGAAGACACCAGGAGAAAGGACTGCTGTGTGACTGGACTTCTCTACTGGGACTAAAGAAGAAGAACTTTTGTACTTGGACCTTTTATTTAGGGTATAAAAACCTAACAAACAAAACCAACAAAAAGTGTGTGTTTGTCTGAGTTAACTGAACTGAATGGTTACTGAACAGTTATCTAGGTGTAAATCTCAGGTGATTGAAAGGACTTAATAGCTGTGAGGTTTAAGTTACTTGTAGAAAGATCTAGTAAGTGGGGGAGTGGCTTAGCTAGAAGGAAGCTACATTTAAAGACTGCCTTAGAAAGATTCTGCTAATAGCTTGGCTGAAGACACCAGGAGAAAGGACTGCTGTGTGACTGGACTTCTCTACTGGGACTATATTGCCCTCCTTCCCTCCCCATCAAAGCTAGTTCTACTTTTATAGGCACAGGATTTGACTGACAACAGAAACTTCCTGTTTGGGAGCAGGAAGTGAGTGATCACAGAGCCACCAAAGACCCACCATCCTAGAAGGGCAAGAGTAGCTCTCCGGCCCCCTCTAGCTGCTGGAGGTCAACCTCTGAGCAAGTAAGGGATCTACTGAGAAATATAGGATGTTCTTGTCTCAGAACAGGACAATCAGGAGCTTAAAGGGCACACAGGCAGAAAGTAAGGAGAGAGAGAGAAGAAAACAGAGGAAAGAGTAAGGATTGCAAACAGTTAAGGGGTCAGAAATAAGACATGATTGGAGTGGTGCAGTGCAGTGGCTGTGGAGCAGCAGTCTTCTGGAAGACATTCTGGAGGATGCAGTGTTGTCCCATCTGCAGGCAGCTCTCTGGGCTGAGGGAGGAGGTTGCTCATCTCCAGGCTGAGTTGTCCAGGATTTGTGGGACCTCCTCTTCCATCCAGGGACCAGCAGTGCCACTGCCGTTGCCTCAGAGGTTGCCACAGTGGGTTCAGGGAGGGTGAGGGTGGTGGAACAGAGGTGCATTCCTCCAGTTGTACCTCTCCATAATTCCTATGCCATTCTGGCAAAGTGTGGTTCCTCTATGGAAGCACCCACAGTGGAGACCAAGGAGGATGCTGGGAACCTCCACAAAGGAGACCCACAGAAGGGTGGCAGGGGACTCTGCAGGGGAAGGAAACAACTCCTGGTGGGGGACTCCATTGTTAGGAAGGTAGAACTGGGGGAAGAAGGGGAGAGGAGGGTGGTGCCTGCCTGGCGCCATGGCTTTGAGGGACAGGAGCAATCCTCAGGATTTCTGGAGCAGCTGCACAGGGGAGGGAGCTGGATGTCATTGTCCACCTAGGGACAAATGACCTGGCTAAGAAAGGGATTAGAGAAGTGCAGGAAGAGTTTGTGGAATTGGAGAGGGGCCTTAGTCAAGTAGCATGTATGGTAACCTTCTCAGAGGTGCTGCCCATCTATGGCATAGGAGAAGCTAGAGTGTTCCACACCATGGGATTCAATCAGTGGTTGAAAAACTGGTGTGGAGCTCAGGGATTTGGCTTCACTGGGGACTGGGGGTCCACCTGAGTGATGCAAGCCTATACTGGCATGATGGGTTGCATCTGTCTGGGAGGGGAACCAGGATCCTAGGTGATAGGCTTAAATGCTTCATTGGCAAGCATTTAAACTAGCCAAGGGGAGGCACTGGAAAGGAGCAGGGAAATCCTAGCCCCCAAAAATCATGGTAATAAGTGCTGAAGCACCAACATAGAGGTGTCGATAGAGAAGGGCAGGATAAAATGGAGAAAGTGGACAAAGGCAAGAAGCACAAGGATGGGGTAAAAGGAGAGGGCCATCAGAAATGGAGGGTAATGAGTACCAATGTCCGTAGTCTCACAACAAGCTCCCTGAGCTGGTGGCTTTGATGGAAGAGGATGCCTGATATCGAGTAGTCACAGAAACATGGTACACAGAGAACCATGACTGGGATGTTAACATACCAGGGTACATAACCCACAGGAGAGACAGGCAGGGGAGAAGAGGGGAGGAGTAGCCTCTATGTAAAGGAAGGGATAAAAGCAACTGAACAAAAGAGTAAACAGGGAGGAGAGGAGGCACAGTGGGTCACCTTGAGACTGGAAAGGGCACCACAATCTGCACAGGGGTTAGGTACAGACCCCCATGTCAGGGGAAGGAATGGACAAGGATATGATAGAAGGCTTTCTTAGAATGGTAGAGAAAGGGGAGATACTGTTGATGGGAGACCTGAATATGCCAGATGTTAACTAGAGCACATTTGCTGCAGCCACATCCAAGAGCAGGGCCATTCTTGTTGCCCTACAGGTGGCAGGCCTCAGACAGCTAGTTTCGGAACCCACTCGTGAGGGAGCAATCTTAGACCTCATACTCTCAAACGGGGGCAGTGAAAGGATCTCAGATCTAGAAGTGGGTTGCCATCTGGGAACAAGTGACCATCAAACGGTGTGGTTCACGTTAAACTCAACTACAGAGTCAAGCCATACAAAAGTGAGGGCACTGGACTTTAGGAGGACTGACTTTGGCAAGATGGGAGAGTGCCTCAGAAAAGCACTAACAAACAGGCTAGAAGGAGGTGTGGAGCAACAATGGGGAATCATCAAAACTGTCATCACAGAGGCAACAAGCCTTTGTGTGAAGCAAATAAACAAATCAAAATGAAAGAAAAAGCCACTACGGTTCTCAAAAGAGGTAGCTGTGAAAGTCAGGAAGAAAAGATAGCATTCCAGAAGTATAAGGAAACACAGAAGGAGCAGGACAGACAGCTGTACCAGTTAAGGCAGAAGGAAGCAGGGAGGGAAGTCAGAATAGCAAAGGCCCAAACTGAGGAAAGATAGCCAACCCAGTGAAGAAGGGGATAAAATCTTTATAGGCACATCAGCGAGCGAGAAAGACAAAGGAGGGATAGTGAGGCTGAATAGAATGAACGGTGGGTGGGAAGAGGGGACAGTGAAAAGCAGGGATACTGAATGAATATTTCTGCTCAGTATTCACAAAAGAGGAGGAGACGTGCCTAATCCAATTAACAGAAGCACTTTGATAGGGGGTCAATCCCAGTCCTTTCACAGAAGAAAGGGTTCTGCAAGAACTCCTAAAACTGAGGGTGGACAAAGCAATGGGTCCTGATGGAATTCACCCCAGAATTCTAAAAGAATTAAGGAGGAACTAGTGAAACCACTGGCTACTCTTTAATAAATCATGGGAGGATGGTGTGTCCAAGGACTGGAGGAAGATGGATGTGATTCCCTTCACAAAGTGGGACCAAGACAGAGGCAGGAAACTACAGACCTGTCAGTCTGACCTCTGTGGTAGGGAAAGGATGGAGTCCTTCTGAAAGAAAGAACAGTTGAGTACCTAGAGGCCAGTGGGGCACAGGACCCAAGGCAGCATGGGTTCACAGTGGAGGGTCATGTCAGATGAATCTAATAGATTTCTTTGACTGGGTGACCAAAGTAGTAGACCAGGAGGGCTGTGGACATGGCCTACCTAGACTTTAGCAAGGCATTTGACACAGTCCCACACAAAGATTAATAGTCAAATTAACCAGCCTGGGAGTGGGTCCCAGGGTGGTAGCCTGAGTAAAACATTGGCTGCACAACAGGACACAGAAGGTAATTGTAAATGGAGTCCACTGAAGAAAGAGGGGTTACTAGTGGGGTACCGCAGGGTTCAGTATTGGGTCCAGTCCTTTAATGTCTCCATCAGTGACATTGCAGAGGGACTAAAGGAAAAGTATGCCTTTTGCAGATGACACAAGATCTGCAACAGGGTTGATACACAAGGAGGCGGAAAGGATGAAAAGGGGGCTTGGCAAGGTTAGAGGAATGGTCAGAAGTATGGCAGCTAGGATTCAATGCAAAAGTGCAAAATAATGCACCCGGAAACAAGAACCCAGGGAAGAATACACAATGGGTGCAGAGGTAGTAACAAAAAAAAAAGGAAAGGGACCTGGGAGTAATCATATCAGATGACCTTAAGGTTAGCAAGCAATGTGAGAAGGCAGTAGGGAGGGCTGGGGGTATACTGGGATGTATAGGGAGAGGCATCAGCAGCAGAAAACAAGAAGTTGTTATCCCTCTGTACAGACAGTTGGTGAGACCCCATCTGGAGTACTGCATCCAGTTCTGGAGACCCCATCTTCGCAAGGATATAGACAGGATAGAGGCAGTCCAGAGGAGGGCAACCAAATGGTGCAGGGTCTGCAAGAGAGCCATATGAGGCGAGACTAAAGGAGCTTAATATGTATACCCTGAGGAAAGAAGGAGAGGGGGACATGATAGAAACTTTTAGTACCTCAGTGGAATCAACAAAGTCCAAGAGGGTAGCATCTTCAGAAAAAGAGACGGCAAGAACAAGGGGACACAATTTAAAGATAGAAGGGAGGTCTAGGGGCATGAGGAAGTATTATTTCACAGAGAGGGTAGTGGATGCATGGAACAGCCTTCCTGGGGAGGTTGTGGAGTCTAAAACTGTGGGAGAATTCAAGAATGCATGGGACCGACATAAGGCAATTCTTGTGGGGGGTAGGAGGAAATAGGCTGTTGGTTAACTAGGACCTACGGCCTATCCTGTAGGTAGGGAATTGGGCAGACTAGATGGGCCAAGCGGTCCTTATCTGCCATCAAAGTCTATGTTTCTATGTTTCTTAAGATGAACCAAATAATCTAAGGCTGTAGCAATGCCTGCAGAGTCAGGCACAATGCCCTTCTGAAAACATCAAATGCTAAATCTTTTCCATTTCAAATTGTAAGTTTTTCTAGTGGAAGCTTTTCCTGGAAACCTTCAAGATATCCAAGATTCCCTGGGAAAGATGCAGGCCTGCATATTCTTACTCTTCAAGAGTCAAGCCTTGAGGTTGAAAGGCTGGTGATTGGGGTACCAGATCCTCCCCGGGAGGAGGTTAGGAGATTGTATCTCTTGGGAAGACACAGGGGACGTAACACTGCCAGAGACAGCAGCAAAGGATACCAAGGCTGTCTGGCCCAATCTGGAGCTACCAGTATCACTGTGCAGGGTTGAGATCTGATTTTGATCAGGACTCTGAACAACAGAGGGAAGGGAGGGAAGGCATAGAGAAACCTGCCCTTCCAATCCAGAATGACAGCATCCAGAGGAACAGTCCCTAGGACTGGAGGTCTGCAATGAAAAGAAGGAAGTTGGTGATTGTCCGGGGTTGCAAAGAGATCTATCTTTGGAGTCCCCCATCTGGAGAAGATGACCTGAAGTATGTGAAGGTCCAGGGACCATTCGTGATGCCCCTGAGAAATTCTGCTCAGAGCATCTGCTAAAACATTGTCCTTCCCTGGAAGGTGAACTGCTATCAGGGAAGTCTGAAGAGAATAAGCTAGAGACCACAGTTTCATGGCTTCTGTGCACAAGGCCATGAACTGAGTGCCTCCCTGCTTGTTGATATACCACATTGTGATGGTGTTGTCTGTTCTGACTTGGACCACCATGCCCCTGACTGATTCCAAGAAGACCTGAAGGGCTAGAGAAACTGCCCTGAGTTCTAGGAGATTGATGTGAAGGAGAGACTCTTGTGGAGACCAGACCCCATGAGCTGTAAGGGCTCCCAAATGGGCTCCCCAACCTAGGAGAGAAGCATTGTAGTTAGGTCTACTGAGGGAACTTGAGAGAGAAATGGAACTCCTTGCATGAGGTTGTCCTGGTCCAGACACCACTGGAGAGCTTGGACCAGAGTCTGAGTCACTGGAATCAGTTTGGTGAGAGAGTCTCTTTTCTGAGACCAAAAGGACCTTAGGTGTAACTGAATGTCCCTCATCTGAAATCTGGCTCCTTGTACCACTGCAGTGGAAGCTGCCATGTGACCCAGAAGTTGCAGAAACTATCTTGCTGGGCGAGAGACCAGAGGACGAAAAGAGGAAGCAAGATCTGTTAGGGCTTTTACTCTTGTGAGAGGAAGGAAGGCCTTTGCTTGGATAGTATCCAACTCTAATGCTATGAAAGTAAGGAGTTCTACTGGTTCAAGAACAGACTTTGGGAGTTTGAGGAGAAACCCCAGAAAACTGAACAAGTCTTGAGTGGTTTGCAGAGCTGACTTGATCTGGTCTGATGACCAACCCACAATTAGCTAGTCATCCATATATGGGAAGATGGAAATGCCCTGCCTTCTGAGGCAGGCAACTACTACTGCAAGGCATTTTGTAAACACCCTTGAAGCTGATGTTAGGCCAAATGGCATGGCTCTGAACAGATAGTGGCTTGAAGGTAACTCAAACCTGAGGTACTTTCTGTGGGAGCACCTGATAGGAATATGGAAGTAGGCATCCTTGAGGTCCAGGGATGCAAGCCAATCCCCTGGCCTTAAAGAGGAAAGAATCATTCCCACAGTCACAATCTTGAATTTTGGTTTGGAGATGTGTTTGTTCAAATACCTTAGGTCTAGGATGGGTCACCACGCCCCTGTTTTCCTTGGGGGGTAAGGAAGTACCTGGAGTACAGACCTTTGCCCCTGTGTTGAGTAGGAACCTTCTCTACAGCTCTGAGAGCCAGAAGACAGGACACCTTTGCCTCTAAGGCGAGGGTCTCTGGGATGGATGCAGGTGGAAAAACCTGGCCCTCAGTTTTGGGAATCTTCTGAAGCTGAGGGCTAGTCCCTTGCTTACTACCTCCAGGACCCACTTGTCTGAGGTAACAGACTTCCAGGCCTGGAAGTAGTAAGCCAGTCTGCCTCCTACTGGGATGGGGGAGTCGACCCAGGCTGACACATCAGGGTGTCTGCTTGGCAGGAGCCTTGGACTGGGAAGAGGATGCAGCCCTGCTCATCCCCCTCCTGCCTCTCCCTCGAAAGAACCCCCTCTGAGGAAAGGAAGAAGAAGCAGGGGTTTGGCAGTTGAAATTCAATGCAAAGAAGTGCAAGATAATGCATATGGGGCACAATAACCCTGGCACAATATATCAGTTGGGGGGTGAGGACATAGCATGTACCAAGCAGGAAAGGGATCTTGGGGTTATCATCTCTGATGACCTCAAGGTAGGGAAACAGTGTGACAAGGCAGCAGGTAAAGCAAATAGGATGCTGGGATGTATAGGCAGGGGCATCACCAGCAGGAAAGGGAGTCATAATTCCACTATACAAGACACTAGTGAGGCCCCACCTAGAGTACAGTGTACAGTTCTGGAGACCATACCTACATGGAGACACAGACAGGGTAGAGAAGGTTCAGAGGAGGGCAACAAAGATGGTGCATGGATTGCATCACAAGTCCTATGAAGACAGGTTGAAGGAACTGAACATGTACTCCCTGGAGGAGAGGAGGGAGAGAGGGATATGATAGAGACATACAAGTATCTTACAGGGAGGAACAGGTGCAGGAAAACACTATTTTAAGCGAAAAGATGTTCCAGGACTAGAGGGCATGGGATGAAGTTGGAGGAGGACGATTCAGAGGAAACATGAGAAAGAATTTCTTCACAGAACGGGTGGTGGACAAGTGGAACACCCTGCCAGAGGAAGTGGTGGGGGCTGAAACAATCACGGGATTTAAGAATGCATGGGATAGACATAAAGGAATTCTGGAGGTCAGGGGTAAGGTACAACAGACTTCTAGGAAAACAAACTGAACTTACAAGCTCAAATGGGCAGACTGGGTGGGCCATAGGCCCTTATCTGCCGACACTGTCTATGTATCTATGTAAGCCTGGGCTTGGTAAAAAGGTCTGTGAAAAGGACTGTCCCTGCCCCTAGACTGCTGCTTCTGAGGAGTGGCTTGCCTCTCCTTGGCATGTGCACTCCTGTAGGTGGTAGTGTATTCTTCCATTTTTTTTATGTAAACCTCTGTCTGCTCCCCAAACAGAGAATTACCTACTACAGGGAAATCCATAGCCTTGGCCTGGGTATCCTGCAAAAGGCTAGTACATCTAAACCAAGCATGTCTCCTGAGAGACACAGATGTAGCCATGACTCTTGATGCCACATTATTGGAGTCCACAGCAGCATGAAATTGCACCTTGGATGCCTCAATTCCATCAGCAGCCACCTCCTCCAGCTCTTTGGCTAGCTGGGGGGAGGCCTGTTTAGCCAGTTCCAGAACTGTATCCCACCTGGATTTCTGGTACCTGGCTGTGTAGACCATGCAATTTACCTGCCTGAGTCACAAAGAGCATGCCAATTATTGTTTCTTAGCCATGGCATCAACTTTTCTGGAGTCCTTGTCCGGGGTGTGTGAAGCCAAAGGTATGTTAGCCCCGTCACAGGCTGCAGCCTGAACAACTCCAACATGGCTGCAATGAGTGTATAAGAACTCCATGCCTGAGCCTGACAACATATACCTCCTGTCTATTCTTTTATCCACAGGAGGCAGTGAGTTAGGTGTTTGTAAAAGCGTTTGTGTCTGTTTCCCCAAAGACTTGTGGAGAGGGATAGACAATCTTTTGGACTCTGGGATGTCCATCATTTCTACAAAATCAGGCTCTTCCTCCTCCTCCTCCACAGCTTCAAGCATAGGGATCTGGAGGGTTTCAGCCACCTTCTTGTAAAAAAGAAGTGTGAAGGGGACTCAGAAAGCCTGGGAGGGGAGATATTGGAAGGCCTGTCTGGGGAGATGTCCAGTTCAATATGCACATCCAGACCTTCATATTCATTGCCTTCATCTTCATCATCAGGATATTCTTCTTCTCCCTCCCACTCCTCATAGAAAGCATCCAGATCGTAATCCGAAGGAGTCAGATTCGACCAAACCGACTGCCTAACCAGCGGTACTGGTTTGGACGGAACCGGGTGAAGCGATTGAATTATACTAATCACCTTGGCTATCTCATCAGCGATTGGAGAAGGCAGTGTTGGATCCAAACCGGCTGACTTACGCTTCTTTTTCGATGGAACCGACCCCTCGGAGTCGGACCTCCTTTTGCCCAAGGAGGTATCGCCTAGGTCAGTAGGCACCTCCTCAGGTTCGGCCGCAACCGAACCGGGCTGGCCATCTGGATCTACGGACTTCTTGGCCTCCCTTTCCTTCAGCCTACTCAACCTTTTTTCAAGAGTGGCTTTAGGGAAGTTTTTGCAAATCTGGCAGTCTGTTTTGAGATGGTCAAACCCCAAACAATAAACACAGATGAGGTGGGGGTCGGCCTTGGCAAAGGCCTCCCCACATTCAGTACAGTGTTGAAACCCAGTGGGACCATTTTTTTTCTTGGGTTTCTCAGACATGGCCAACCTAACAAAATTACCCTTAAACCTTTCAAGTCAGGTAATGAAGAACCAATCGGTTACGAATCGTGTCACGGGTTCTGTAAAAGAACAAGAAAAAGTCCGGTTCTTTTGAAATTGATAGGCACTGGAACACCACACTAATCCCAGAAAATTACAAGAAATAAACAGACAAGTCGGTTCCTAACCGGACCGATCGATGAAGAACCGAGACAAAAACACAATTTCCAAAAAAACCACAATAAACAAGTTACCACCTATCTACCACATTACCTGTACCGTAGACAGAGGCTGGAAGTCCGAAAAATAACAAACAAATTGGTTTGAACCGATGCTATTTTAAACTTTACTGAACCGACAGCAGAGGAAATCTCCAGAGTGACTTCACTGTTAGGTGGAGTAAAGAATCTGACAGTTATACTGGTAAATACCAGAGACAGAGGTTTGAAAACCGAGCTCATGCTCAACATTCTATGCTCATGCATAGAGTTAACTCTTTCCTCTCTGGGTCAGTTCAAGTGCTGGGGCTAACTGCATAATGTCAGAATACAGCGAGACTTCATGTTATTTGAAACCAGAAGAACAGAAAAAAAAATGAGGGCAGGGCAAGGGAGCCTGAGTGACAGCATAAGAAGAAGATATAAACTGAAAAAGGAATAGGCTGGCCAGAGGACAGAAGAGGAGGATGATCTAGGAGGGTATGGGCCAAAAGGCCCCAGTCCCTGGATGGCCATATGGACAGAAAAGGATTAAGAAGAAGGAGAGAGAGAGAGAGAGAGAGAGAGAGAGAAAGAGAGAGTGAGCAAGAGAATGGGAGGAAAGAGAGAAGAGAAGGAGGGACCCAACTAAGCATCTTGACATTAGAGCCTTGAGACTAGGAATTGCTTCCAGAGGCAGGAAGGCAGTGGGCTGAAGGAAGTTGCTCCAGAATCTGCAACCAGGTCTATCATCCCCTTCCAGGGATAGTCTAGATGGCAAGGAAAAAGGGTCCTTCCCTCCTTCTCCCAAACCCCCATTGGGCGGAAAAGCCACCCTGTTAAGGAATCCTCACTCCTCCCCAGTTACCGTTTTCATGAGTTCAGGGGAAGGGAGTGAGAACCCCACCTAATAAATAACATCTCCCCTTCCAAAAGGGGGAGGGAGATAGAGGAAGCAAAGAAGTAAGAAGATAGGGAAGTAAGGGATAAGGGGGAGTCCCTGCCAGCCCAATTCCTCTCCCCCATCCCAGGGGACCCAAAAAGAGTCAGCACACCCCAAAGGGGTGAGCTGATCTCAAGGTCTTACCCAGAACAAGGGAGAAGGGCCCACCAGGAGTCTTCCATCTCAATTTGGTTGAGAGGCCATACTAGCCCTCCTACCAGGAGTCCCCTCCACCATCTCCTAGAAAAAGGAGAGGTCATAATGGTACAGAGGGACCCAATTGGATCCCTGAGGAGGAGGGCGAGCAGGTAGGAGGTATAGCTCAGGGACTGAGGCCTTCTGAGAGAAAGATGGGTAGGATTCAGTAATGAATGGTGAAGACACACAGGAAGATCAAGCATTATGATAGGGATGTAATTTACATAACTTTGTCATCGAGGCACATGTCAGAAAGCATAGGAAAACCCAGGAGCAGCTGTAGAATTCACAAAATGTGTTTATTAGTACTAGCAGTAACATAAAAAAAAATACAATTGTTCAGAATGACTATTTACAAAGGCAGAACAAACAGAGAACATCCATCTGAGTTTTCCTTCGATCTCTGTGCCTCCGAAAACATTGCAGCTCTATCCCTTATAAGTCTTTGCAACCCTCCTCCTTAACAAGCATCCTGTTTTTTTCTAAAATATTCTTGTCAATTTCAGGCAGGTGCAGCAAGAACACAATGTCCCAGAACTGAGGCCCCTTCTCCACAGCTTCTGAAAAAGTGCTTAAAAACTGCTCTCAGGTTAACCTCTTGAGTTCCCAATAGCTTTTTGCAATCATCTCAAACTATAATTGTACACATTTCAACAGTAACACTATATAATTTCTAAACAAAGGGATCACAATATCAGTTACATTTCCACATAATGATTTGCATATATTTTTATACCAGCAGATGTGCAAGGGAGGAAAAGACAGAAACAACAAGTGAGGGTACAGAGATAACGAGAGGCAAAGAATTGCAAAACTGTCGGGGTGATCAAATCCTAGGTCTCACAGGAAAATTTGGTTTCGCAACCAGACAGACAAGAGACAGGAAAGGAAAGAGAGAACAGATCCCTGCATTCAAACTCTCCATAACAACTGAGACAGGGTCCTATTTAACCCTGTCACAATCTTCCCTGTATCAGTCTTCACCATTCATCATTGGTGGGTGAGTACCGAGCCCCCTGAAGGGGGTTCAGCACTTCCCTGAGGGACTAACACCCCTCAGTCCCCCCCCATAGGGGAAAACACTTGGGGAGGAGGAGGAGACCCTTTCCAGGACAGCTATGTCTGGGACTGATCAGGGCGAAGTGGGGTCCCCTGTTTCCTGGTGGAAGGAAGGCACTCCTGCAGTTCCCATCTCACCCTGCGGGAGAAAAGGTGGGTCCCCCAGAATGTGGAGGTCATCACACTATACTGTGCCAGGGTTGATAACCAAGAGAGGCAAAGCCACACCATCCATCTAATTTATTTATTTAGTTTTTGTTGACCAGGAAGGAGGACTAGACAATGTTTTGTTTTCCAGCCTCATCCCGGGGGGGGGGGTGGATACAGATGGATGCCAACTGAAATTGAACCAGATTTTAAGCTGTTGGTGATATTTTTAGAGAAGGCAGATCGTTGTCCCCGCAAGCTGTGAAGAAACTTCATTGGCATCATAAGATGCCCTTGACTGGTGCCTCACCAGCTCCAGGCCTATTGCGGAGAGGTCTATGGCCTGCCTGGTAGCCTCTGAATCAGGCAGTGATGCCAGTGCCTGCCCCAGCATCACCCACAGTTGCCTGTTATAGGCAGTGTGGTATGACTGATGTGCAGCGATACACAAAAGCATCTGCACTGAGGAGAAGACTCTCTGCCCCAGGTGGTCCAACTCCACAGATTCCAGATTGAGGGCCAGTCATGGACCAGGCGTCTATGCCCGGTAGGGGTGCCCAGTTATGTCAGTCCCATAGAGGGATGCGGCAGTGTACCAGGAGACCTCTGGGGTGCACAGTACCGATGCTGGCAGTCCAAAGGGTCTAGAGTTGGGGTGGATGGAAGCTGTCAGGCACTGTACAGCACATCCTGGAAAGGGATAGGCCAGGATGGGACCACCAAGTGGTCCACACCATAATCACCCAAGAAGGCTTGCATCGTACGCTCAGTATTGCAGTGAGTCACATAGAAAGTATGCAGGTCCTGGACCAGCCTCGCAAGGAAGCACTGATACTCTACCTGATCAGCGTCAGAGGACAGATGAATGGAGATCTCTTCTTCCTCTATGGAGGAGGACGATTGGGCCGAGGAACCTGATGCTTCAGACTCTGGCTGCAGAGGGGGAGACAGGCAAAATACCTGCTCATCCATGGCCCTAATGTAATAGGAAAAATCCACAGTCTGGGATCTGAACTGTTCCCAGGTCAGAGGTCCTGAAGGACCAACGTGGCCTGGGAGAAGAGGGACTGGATGCAGAGGCAAGGGGAAGTCCTTACCACAGCAAGATAAGTGCCTCTGCCAGGGCTAAGGGACCTAACAGGCAATCCTGGAAGAACAGGGGATCCATAGGTCTGCTCTGTCACCAGCCTGTGAAACAACCTGAAACAGTCCAGACTGAGCCCTGTAAGAGAAGCTTCCCTATGAGGGGACCGGGGCTGCAGGGATCCAGAAGGACAGTCCTCAGCCCCACCCAATGTGGACTCCCTCAAATAAGATGAGGGAGAGAACTTGGGTTCAGCACTACAGCTCCTCTCTGAGCCTCAAAGGACTGCAGAGGTGTGCCACAGCTCCTCGCCCCATCCTCTCCATCCTCTCAATCCTGCCGATTCTGAGGAAGACCTCTTCTTTGGACCCTCTGCCATAGGATCCCCAAACAATGTAGGTTCCCCGAGGACAGCCACAGTGGAGGGAGTTCCAATCCTAGCCTTAAGGGGGGGGTGGCAGCTGACCCCTTCCCCAAAGCCCAGATCACCACACCCATAGCATCCGGGCTGCTGACCCGCACCACCACCCTGATGCTGCTGTCGGCATGGGGGTCGGGGCTGGTCACAGTCTCCGGAGCCATGGGGGGGCACCTGGGGAGGCACAATGGTCCTGGGCCCCCAAGAACCCACCAGCCTCGGGGAGTTAGGTGCCACTCCAGATTAGCCTCCCAATCATCTGGCTCTGGAGAGGAGGAGATCCAGAGGAGCTCTAGACTGGCAAGCCCGGGGGCTCTTCCACCTACAGCTCCATGAGCGGTACCACAGGTAGGCCTAGCACCCCTTGCAGTGATGCCCTGATCACCAGAGCCATGAATGGCTCCGGGATCCAGGGCAGCACCAGTGGGTGGTATTGAGGAACACCCTATGCTGGACCCAGTGACCGTGGGCTCCAACAACGGGGGAGCCTGCACCTCTGAAGAGGTGACTGGCAGTTCCGTGCTCCCTGTCCTGCCTCGGGTGGAGCCAGACCGGTCCTCTGGCACCACAGTAGAGACCTCCTCCATGGCAAGGCTAGATGAGGAGGAGGCTCCCTCCTCACTGAACCATACAGGCCTGGGTGGGGACCCAGAGGAAGGTTGAAGAGTCCTACACTCGGACTGATGAGAGCAACACCACCCCCGAAAGTCGGTGGAGCCCTACTGACTTTCAATGTATGGTTCTCGAGAACACTGTGGTCAATCAAGAAGCAGGCATTGCCGTAATCTAGGTCATGCTGGGGTCCAAGGCAGGAAAAGCAGACATCAATCCGATCCAACACAGAAATTTGCTGGCCACAGGGACACCGACACATAGGAGGCCGGCCCGCTTTTGAAGAACGCTTCTTGTCCCCTGAACCTGGCATGATGCAAATGGTAACTCAAAACTAAACCGTAAACACTAGACACCATTAAGGAAAAGAAAAGGAAAGATCTTACTGGGTGTTCAATAATGGCACAGAGTAGTGAACGGCAGAACTAAGGTGGATTACTTAGGTAGCGTCGACAGCGGCTCCGCGATGGCATCAAAAATTGCTCTGAGGACCGACTAGGCTGCAGTGGTGCACTTCAAACTCTTCTCAGCTCAGGCAAGGTGCTTTCTTGATGATGGGAGAAGTAGGATGGAGGTGGAGGAGGAGCCAACGGCCATTTCTGGCCAACCCGTGAATGCCACACAGTGTGTCAGCCTCGTGGGCAGTGCCGACAGCACCGGCTCCTCCCCTAACAAAAAAAAGCTCCCACGGGGTGCTCATCTCCAGCCATTCATCCACCACCAGTGATAAATGGTGAAGATTGACACAGGGATGTTCACTGTGATTCCCTGCCTTCTGAGGTGTGCCACCACCACTGCCAAGCACTTTGTGAACACTCTTGGAGCTGAAATGAGGCTGAATGGTAGTGCTGAGAACTGGTAATGACCTGATGAGAGTCAGAACCTGAGGTATTTTCTGTGAGACTCCCTTATGGGGATGTGGAAGTACACATCTTTAAAATCCAGGGATGCCAGCCAGTCTTTCTGGAGGGTTGGCAAAATCACAGCTAGAGTGACCATTTTGAATTTTGGCTTTGTCAAGGGTCTGTTCAGTAACCTTAGGTCGACAATAGGCCACCACTCCCCAATTTACTTTGTGGTCTGGAAGTACCTTAAGTGAAATCCTTTTCCCCTTTGCTGTAGGGGAACTGTTTCTACTGCTCTTGACAATAGAAGATTTGTTGTTTCCTCCTCTAACAGCTTCCTCTCTGAGTTTGAAGCTGGCCTGAAGACTCTTGTTCTTAAGGGTGGGAAGAACTGGAAACTGAAGGACACAGCCTGACTCACTACCTCCAGGACCCACTTGTCTGTGGTGATGTTTTTCCAAACCTGGAAGTAATGAGCCAGCCTGCCCCCTACTAGTACAGGGGAGGTGACCTTGGCAAGCATATCAGGGACTCTGTTTAGTCTGAGGTTGGGCCTGGTCAGCCTTAGACCCCTTTTCTCTCTACCTCTTAAGTATTCTGTTTGCTGAGGATACTGCTGGTACTGCTGTATGGCTTGTGCTTGAAAGAAAGGTCTGCCATAGGTAGACCTACCCCTGCCTCCTCTTCCATAAGCCTGCTGGAAGTTGATGGCATTTCCTTGGCTGAATTGCTCTTGTAGGTGGTTTTGTATTCATCCACCTTTTTTATGTAGGCCTCTGTTTTGTCCCTGAACAGAGAATTATTTTCACAGGGGAAATCCATGGCCGTTGTCTGGGTATCCTGTGTCAGGTTAGTGGCTCTAAGCCATGAGAATCTTCTAAGAGCCACTGTGAGGCCCGTCCACCTGTCAGCAGTATCATTAGCATCTGCAGCCATCTGGAATTGGTACTTAGAAGCCTCTAAACCAAACCTTGCTGTTTCTGCAAGGTCAGTAGACAACCCAGAGGGAGTCTTGTCAGCCATAGCTATTACTGACTGCCACAGTGACTTCTAGTACTGGGCAGCATAGGCCAAATAGTTAGCCTGTCTGATAAACAGGGAAGCTGACAGGTAGCCCTTCTTGGCCATACTATTCAGGGTTTTATTTAACTCTAAAAATTGATCAGCGTTTTGCTCATAAAAGTGCTAAAACATTGTGAAAATGCATAGCACCTGCCTCACTGTGTTTAACAAACATAACACTTCTAGAAAACCTATATAAATACTTTCTGTACAGTTAGTATTGCCCCAAGAAAAAAACTGCTAATCAATTATTTAAAACCCTGCTATTAGTCTTCCTTGAATCCTTGTCTGGGGAGGTGAGATGCCAAAGGCACTTTTGCCCTGTCACAGGTGGCAGTCTGTAGAGCACCCTGATGGTCAGGATGGAAGAATAACAATTCTGCCCCTTCCCTGTCCAACTGATACTTTCTGTCATCCTTTTGTCTAAGGGGAGCACAGAATTTGGGGTTTGAAGTATTTTTAAAATGTGCTTCTTGAAAAACTTATTTATAGGAAGCAGTAGTTTTTTAGTATGGGTCAGCCCCATGATGTTGGTGTATTCCACCTCCTCCTCATTTTCTACCACCTCATTAATGGTGATATCCAGAGCATCCATTTTCTTCACAAAAGTGAAGTGTGATGAAAAATCCTCAGGTAATCTAGGTGGAGACTCAAATTCTTGGTCTGGGGAAATCTCAGGCTCAATGGGTTCCCCATCATCATCACAGTATTCCTCTTCATCCTTGTAATCCAGGAGCTCTGAAAAACAGAATGCAACCTGGGATACTGGTTGCTGAACTGAGGGCTGAACTGGGGGATTGACTGGTACTTGTGGAACCAGAACTGGTACCAATCCCTGTAGAGCCTAAATAACTTTGAGTGCCTGAGCAATGGCCTCTGGTGTAGGCATGTAGGCATCTCAGTTTTCTCCCCAGAAGTCCTCTTATGCTGTCCAGCAGGGGGTTTTGTGTGTCTTGTTTTCTTTGATTTTTTTGCCAGTTCCGTTTTTTCGACTGGTTCATTTGGTTTTTGAAGATTCACCCCTATCCAGGGTAGATGGCTCTGGTTCAATGGTTTCACCCATATTTGTAGAGGGAGTAGGCTGGTCAGAGCCGTTATCTCCCGAATTTTTTTGGGAGAAATCTTTTTCTTAAACCTTTCCAGCCTTTTTTCAACAGTTGTTGCTTGAAAAGTCTTACAAACTTCACAGTCAGACGTGAAGTGGCATTCACCAAGACAGACAACACATTTATCATGTTTGTCTGCCTTGGCAAAAACCTCTCCACACTGAATACAATTTTTAAAACCTCGAGGGCCAGTTTTCTTCTTTGGTTTATCTGACATTTTAATCAAATAATCAAACCAAAGTAACCGCAATAAAACTTCCTTTTTTTTTTCTTTTTTTTTTTTTAAGTTGTAACAATGGTCTTGGAACCATGGCTAATTCCTGTCAGGAACCACGATCATGAGGAAAAAAGAACAGGAATATCAGTTGTCTTCAGAAACAATACATAATACTAAATTAAAATAAATAGAATTTAACTTAAAAAACTGACAGAAGCATCAATTCCTCAGCAGTTGAGGGGAACCAAGAGCAACAGCTAAATAAAAGAATAAAACTAACTAAACTTTGCATTACCTAATAAAGACAGAAAGTAAAGGTAGTAGATGGAAAATATTAAAAGGTTACTTGTTTTTCTAGTAGTAAACAATGAAAAGTAGAAATTACGTTCCTACCGTAATTCTTGATCTTCTTGGACGAGATCTCCACTACTCATTCACACTAATGGGAGTTCACCAGAGGTGCTAGGACCCAGCAGGAGCAAACTTTTTCAAGAGGGCCAGCGCCTGAGATGGATCTGTGAGGAAGTGGCACTGTGAGCCCCGGCTCATGTAGTAATGACTATCTCAGTGTCGACCCTCCAACCGCCTCAGTACCTTTTTTCTGAGGAGGTGCAGTGTAACTAACCTAGAAGGACTAACCTAAAAATCTGACAGAAGATAGTCCGAATGACCCGTGTAAGAACTATCAACAATAAAGTCTTCACAGCTCAGCCATTGAGGGAGTGAAGACCAAAAACAGAGAAGTGAGCTCGGGAGATGGTGGGTGGGCGTGTGAATGAGTGGTGGAGACCTTGTCCAAAAAGATCAAGAATTACAGTAGGTACATCATTTCCATATCTTCCTGGACATAAGGTCTCCACCACTCATTCACACTAATGGGAGAGTACCAAGCTAATAATTCCCCGAGATTGGCGGCTGGAGATAAAGAGCTCACATACTTAGGACAGAAGTCTGTTAAGAATGGTCCTGCCACATGACAGATGTCATCTGGCATGGACATTCAAGGTGCAGTGATTAACGAAAGTATGCACTAAGCTCCAAGTAGCTGCATTGCAAATATCTGCGATGGGCATGTTGCAGATTTCCGCCAGAGATGCCGCAACTGCTCTGGTAGAGTGAGCGTACACTCTGCCTTCCAGCTTGACCTGTGCCATAGAATAGCAGTGATGAAGGCATGCCACCAGCCACGTTGAAATGCATCTAATAGTGATAGGTTGACCAAGCTGGGTCTCACTGAAGGAAACAAACAGTTGTTGAGCCTTGCAAATTTCTTTTGTTCTATCTGGATAGAATCACAGCGCTCTCTTAACATCCAGTGACTGAAGGGTACACTCTCCTTCATTCTGGAAGTTCGCAAAGCAGGTAGGAAGGACTAAATGTTGGTTTAGATGGAATTCTGAGACAACCTTTGGGAGAAACTTAGGATGAGTCCTAAGAAATGGAAATTACGTACCTACTGTAATTCTTGATCTTCTTGGATGAAGTCTCCACCACTCATTCACACTGATGGGATCTATGCCAAAGGTGCTAGGACCCAGCGGGGAGCAAATTTTTTTGCAGGAGGGTCAGCGCCAGAGATGGAGCCACAAGGAGCAGTGCCACGAGCCCCGGCTCATGTGGTAATGACTATCTCAGTGTCGACCCTACAATCACCTCAGTACCTTTTTTCTGAGGAGGTTCAGTGTAACTAAACTAGAAGGATAGCCTAACAAAAACCAGACATAAGATAGTCCAGAAGACCCATATAAAAAGGGTCAAAGAAAGAAGTCTTTACAGCCTAAAGATTGAGGGAAGTGAAGACCAACAACAGAGGTAAGCTCAGGGGATGGTGGGTGGGTGTGTGAATGAGTGGTGGAGACTTTGTCCAAGAAGATCAAGAATTATGGTAGGTACGTAATTTCCATATCTTCCTGGACATAAAGTCTCCACCACTCATTCACACTGATGGGAGAGTACTGAGCTAATAATCCCCCCGAGAGGGTGGCAGGAGAGACCAAGAGCTCACAATTTAGGACAGAAGTCCATTAAGGATGGTTCTGCCAAACAAAATATGTTGCCTGGCATGGACATCCAGGGCATAGTGCTAGACGAAAGTATGCACTGAGCTCCAGGTAACCGAACTGCAAACATCTACAATGGGCGCAGTGTGGATTTCCACCAGGGATGCCACGACTGCTCTAGTAGAGTAGGCGTATACTCTGCCCTCCAGCTTAACCTGCGCCATGGAATAACAGTGGCAAAGGCATGCCACCAGCCATACTAAAATGCATCTGATAGCTACAGGTTGACCCAGCCGGGTCTGGCTGAAGGAAACAAACAGTTGTTGAGCTTTGCGAATTTATTTTGTTCTATCTAAATAGAAGCGCAGGGCTCTTTTGACATCAAAAGAATGAAGGGTACACTCTCCTTCATTTTGGAAGTTCACAAAGTAAGTAGGTAGGACCAAAGGTTGGTTTAGATGGAATTCTGAAACAACCTTAGGGAGAAACTTAGGATGGGTCCTAAGAATTACTCTGTCCTTATGAAACACAGTATACAGAGGGTCTGTGACCAAGGCATGTATCTCAGAGACCCTGCGGGCTGATGTAATGGCCACCAGGAAGGCCTTTTTCCAAGTGAGAAATTTCAGCTCACAGGAAGCTAGAGGCTCGAAAGGCTTTCAAGTGAGCATGTCTAGTACAAGATTAATATCCCAGGCTGCGACTGGACATCTGATAGGAGGTCTGGTATGCAGAATTCCCTTAAGAAACCTCTTAATGACAGGTAGCTGAGCCAGTGACAAGGAAAGTACTAGCTCATGATAAGCTGAAATGGCACAAAGGTGAACTTTGACTGTAGAGTATTGCAGACCTGAATTTGAGAGGACTAAAAGGTACTCTAAAACTTTATTGGGTGGGCAGGAAAAAGGATTCAAAGAGGATTTTGCACACCGCAGAGAAAAACGCTTCCATTTGGCTGTGTAAGTTTTCCTAGTGGCTGGCTTGCGAGCAGCCAGAAGAATATCTGAAACTCTGTGAGAGACATTGAACCTATTCACCTCTATCTCTTCAGGAGCCGAAGGTGAAGCAACCTCAGATTGGGATGGACCACAGGCCCCTAAGTCAGAAGGTTCATCTGAAAGGGAAGCGCTTTCGGAGGGGTTTTCAACATACTGAGTTGAGTAACGGAAACCACATTTGTCGAGGCCAGAAGGGAGCAATGAGGATCATTTTGTCCCCCTGGGACTCGAACTTGAGAAGTACCCTCTGAACTAGAGGAAGAGGTGGAAAGGTGTATAGAAAGCGGTTTGTCCACTACAGCCTGAATGCATCCTGACTGAAAATGCCAGGCCCTGGATTTCTGCAGCAGAAGAGAGGCAGTTTTGTGTTAAGTAGGGATGCAAAAAGGTCCAGGTCTGGAGTTCCCCACTCCATGAACAGTGACTGAACCACAGTTGAGTCGAGAGACCATTTGTGAGGATCTGTCTCTGTTCTGCTGAGACGGTCTGCCAGTTCGTTCTGCAGTTCTGGCAGGTAGACCTCGTGAATTAGAACCTTGTGCTCCAAGCACCATTCCCACACTCTCATCGCTTCCCTGCATAAAGGGTAAGAGTGGGCAACAACCAGCTTGTTCATGTAATACATCACTGCTTTGTTGTCCGTATGAAGGAGAATGTTCTTGTGACAGAGAATGTCCTTCAAAGCCCAGACTGCATAAAGGACGGCTCTCATTTCTAAAACATTTATGTGAGGCTGGGACTTGTCCTGAGTCCACGTACCTTGGGTGTGGAGATTCTGACAGTGAGCTCCCCACCCCAACAGGGACGCGTCCATGGTAATGGAAATCTGATGATCCAGAGGAGCAAAGGGATACCTTTCCAGAAGATTGTCCTCTTGCAACCACCAGGGTGAGTGACCTCTTCAGAGGTTCTGTCACCTTGATGAGAAAGGACTGAGGGTGAGTGGTTGGGGACTACTAAGTACTGAGCATCCATTGAGAGGTTCTCATGTGGAGGTGTGCTAGGAGTACAGTGAACACCGAAGATGCCATGAGACCCAGAATCCATTGCATCGAGATAGCTCGAACCGAGCTGTTCTCTCTAATGTATCAGGCCATCTGTAGGATATCGCTCCTTCTGTCCTCTGGTGGAAAAGCTTTCGCACAGGAGGTGTCCAAAAGAGTTCCTGTGAAAAGGAGCTTCTGGGAGGGCTGCAACTGCAATTGCTTGAGATATAGCAGGACTCCCATGGATGTGAGGAAGTCTGAGGCTGTGGCTGCGGTGTTGAGAGTTCCTTGCCCAGAAGGGCTTGCTAGAAGCTAGTCATCCAGATATGGGAACACTTGCATTCCAATCTTTCTGAGGTATGATGCGAGAATTGCACAACACTTTGTAAAAACTTGTGGCGCCGAGGATAGCCCAAAGGGCAGGACTCTGAAATGATAATGTTGACCCAAAGCCATGAACCTTAGGTATTTGTGATGCCTTGGGTGAATAGGAATATGTTGGTAAGTATCCTGCATGTCCAGGGAGGCTAACCAGTCGTGTTGATGAAGCTAAGGTAACAGGGTTCCTAGTGATATCATTTTGAATTTCTCTTTGGGAAGAAATTTGTTTAATTTTCTGAGGTCCAAAATGGGGTGCATGCCCCCAGTTTTCTTTGTAACTAGAAAGTAATGGGAGTAGAACCCTGTGTTCCGTTGATCCAGCGGAACTTCTTCTACTGCCCTGTTGTTCAGAAGGCCTTGTATCTCGGAGGTGAGAAGTTCTGACTGAAGAGTTGACAGTTTTGGCTGCCATTTGGGGGCACAATCTGGAGGGTTCTCTGAAAGAGTGAGGGAATATCCCTCACGGATTATCTGGAGGACCCATTTGTCCAATGTTATAGACTTCCACTGGTTGTAGAACTGAGTCAGATGATCTCCCACTGCTAAGGAGGAGTCCCCTTCGGGCAGCTGAGGTGGGACTTGGGCCAGAAACTCAGAAGGCGGCACTGGGCGCTTTGGGCCCTTGTGCTTTCTGTTGCATTTTCTTTTGAGGCTGAGGGGCTTGACTTTTATTAAAACCTCCTCTGCCTTTGCCTTGAAAGGACTGACAGTTGTGAAATTGACGATTAACACCCCTCTCCCAAGAAGGGGCAGGAGCAGTTCTCTAGAGCTTGTTCTACTTGAGGACTGAAGAGATACACACCGTCAAAAGGCAATGCCATGACCTCTTGCTGGGCATCATTCGTGAAGCCGGAAGTGCGCAGCCAGGAATGATGGTGGGTACAAATGCCCGCCGCCGCTCGGGAGGCAGTATCGAAAGCGTTCATAGCGGCTTTAGCCTGTTGGTTGTTGGACTCGATACCCCTGGTTATGGTTTGAAGAAGCTCTGAATTAGCATCCAACTCCGGTAGAGCTTCAACCATTTGTTTGAGTGAATGCCAAAGAATATACTCATATTGAGAGAAATAGCCCTGGTAGCTGGCAATACGCATACCCAGGGTGGATGCGGCAAAGACTCTCTTACCTAAAGTATCTATCTTCTGAGATTCTTTGTTTATAGGTCGAGCTGTAGTATTCTGAGGAAGGAGGACCTTATCATTCTCTGCCAAGACTACAGTAGGGTCCGCAAAGGCTTGAGAGGCCAAAATGGGTCGATCCTTGGGAGCAGCATACTTCCTGTCTATGGACATAACCACAGAAGGAATGAGAGAAGGGTTATTCCACACAATTTGAGAAAGCATCTCAAAGGAGGGCTGTACCGGGGGAGTTAAATCCATAGGGATGTCCGGAACATGAGGGTACTGGAGTCTTAAATGCTTCCCAGGATCGATATCCATAGTCTGGAGAGAAAGAGTGGAATTCAAATTTTTCAGCAGAGACTTAAATGACAGGTCCTCGACCACAGGCTCTGCAGCAGGATTACATCCTGTTCCTTCCACATCATCACCCAGCCTAAGGTCTGGGTCAGGCTCAATATCATCTCATGGCAGCCCAGGAGGGACGGTATGGGCAGGAAAGGAGTGAAAATCATAAGGAAAATAGGAGGGAAAGGGGTTCAGAGTTGAGGACCCTTGGAGGCTGGAAGACATCACACCAAGTCTCAGCGCTGAAGAAGAGCATGGCGCCGCCTGGCCCAGCACAGCGCACGTTACCAACAGAGCCCCCAGCACTGAGGATGGCGCTGACAAGCCCGACGGCACCGACAAACCACACGGCACCGAGAGCAGTGCTTAAAAGCGACAAGGTGCCAAGAACAGCACCGACAACCTCAATGGCGCTGAGGACAGCGCCAACAGATGCATCGATGCCGAGGACAGCGCCGAGTGACCCACTGACACCGACAGTGCCAAAACCAATGCAGAGCCCCGAAAACCAAGATTTGAGGTAAAAGAAGGAAAAGAAGCAGGAGAAAAAGGCATTGGTGTGGCCTCCTGCACCACAGCCATGTGAGGGGGGAAAACACTTGAGTGCGGAGTCGAGGGCACCGAAGGTGGCACCATGCAACTAGGGAGGCCTAACTGCCCTATCCAATCACCCAAAGGGTCAAAGGGCCCCTGAGTGACCAGGCCAGGCAGCTGGACCAACCTCTGAGCCCACTGCTCCATAAGAGTGGCCCACTGATGAAACTACTCATCTGAAGCCCTACCAGAAGGCAGGGAAGGGCTCCAATGTCAAAGAGGTTGGAGACCGGAGACAGAAACCATCAACACTGGAGGAGACCGGCAACAGACCCCAATGACCGACCGTTGACACACAGACATACCAAAAGGTGACCTCCAGTGATGCCTTCTGTTTCTGGACCTACGGGTCGAAGAAGAGCTCGAGGCCGAACAGTGCCAAGAGTGCAACCGTTTTCTTTTATGCTTCTGGGGGGACTGCCCCTTCCTCCAGGCATTGGACTGTCCATTGTCAGACCCTCCCTCCGGAGAGGGCGGCGGACCAGACCCAGCCCGGCTGACTGAACAACTTTCACACAAAGTCTCCCTACCGTCACCTGACCCGCTCATGGTCAACTCCGTCAATGTAGGCTGAGACTTCTTTCTTATAATAAATTATAGTAAGTTGCAACTTTCTTGCAAGAAATACTACAAAATAAAAAACTGAAAACTATGCTGCTAGTTTGAAGCTTAACTCTCGGCGGGCGAGCAATGTCATCACTCTAGCGCACTCGACGGCGGGAAAAAAGGAACTGAGGCGGTTGGAGATTCGACGCTGAGAAAGTCATTGCCGCACGAGCCGGGCTCATGGCGCCGCTCCTCACAGCTCCATCTCTGGCGCCGACCCTCCTGCAAAAAGTTTGCTCCCGCTGGGTCTTAGCGCCTCTGGCATTGATCCCATCAGTGTGAATGAGTGGTGGAGACTTTATGTCCAGGAAGATCTACTTTGTCCTTGTGAAATACAGTGTACGGGGGGGTCTGTGACCAGTGCATGTATTTCAAAAACTCTACGGGCTGAAGTGATGACCACCAGGAAGGCCGTTTTCCAAGTGAGGAACTTCAAGTTGCAAGTAGCTAGAGCAGGGATCAATCTTAACATTGTTTTACTAGCCCAAACACTAGTGCAAATTTACCGGGGCTAGTGCAGCTAACTGTCTACTTATCCGCCTTGACTAGTGCAGATTTTCATGGCTGTTAGTGAAGTTAAAAATGTCTCTACTTTAGCATTCTGTAGTCTTCATGCTAATCTCTCTGTGTTCCAGATGGCCAGGTGTGATTAACAGCTCATTAAGAGCTGCAATTATCTGGCAGTTCAAGAGAGGGATCCCACAAAAGACTCAATATGAGTCATTATCACTCCACTGTTAAGACTTTCAGCTAGTGTCGAGGGTGTGATCAAGGATAGAGTGCTGTTAAGTCACTAGGTTCCAGTTTTCTGAATGTGTCTATGTCTAACAATTTGTCCAACATTATTAAGACCAGTGCCCCTCATTTCTCTACATTTTGAGTGTTTGTATCCAACATTTCAGTGACAAAATGCAAAGAGGTATACAGGATCGGCCCTGCAGGTGGTGGGTTTTATCCCAGCCTCACCATAACTTCCCTCTCCCCTCTAAATCTCTTAAATCTGTTCTTTCCCTGGACACCACTGCAGACCAGACTCTGAAGTGACCATCCATAACTGCCATTACTGGCAAGTGTAGGGGGTCCACAGCTCTTCTAAATGGACCATGCCAGCCATCACCATCCATACAGTTCTACTCTTATCCCACTAAGCATGTCCTTTCAGCCTAAAAACAAAGCTTTGGATCATGTATGGTACAAAAATAAACCTTGATAAAATACATAATTTGAAACCTTGAAATAATCATTCCTGGGGTGAATAGATCATCCTATACAGAAATAGAAATAGTATAGTGTTATGCCTGCATACTGTTTCCCCTGGGCTGATGAAAGGACAATGTTTAGGAAAAATATGTTATTGTTGGGGCAGAGCATATTAAAATCAATGCTTTTACAAATAAAAATCTCATAGTTTTCTATTTCCCAAGCCCCTTAGGTTTGTCTAGCCCCCACTCCAAAGAAATCTTAGATGTGCTCCTGGTTCAATTGAGACTGTACAAAAACTTTCAAAAGTGCAGGTCTCCAGCTGACTATAGGGT
This sequence comes from Neoceratodus forsteri, assembly GCA_016271365.2. Lineage (NCBI taxonomy): Eukaryota > Metazoa > Chordata > Ceratodontiformes > Ceratodontidae > Neoceratodus > Neoceratodus forsteri. The sequence continues at coordinate 625,404,654 of CM057449.1, forward strand.
GGGGACCAAGAGTGTCTTTCTCTGCCTGACTCTGGTTATTGCCCTGTGGGTGGTGGTGACAGTGTGGTGAGGTGCATGATGATGTCAGCTATTGTGTACGCAGAGCTAGGACTGCTTGATTGAACATTTGCTGTTATGATATCCTCTCTCTGTTTGGTGTGGGGGGGCAGAGGAAGAAAGGAGGCTATGGTACAAAACAATGGGGGGCTCACTGTGATGGCACATCAGTCTTTTTTTTCTGCTGGGTAGCTGGAAGTAGTGTGGAAGCAGGATAAATGTGCAATAATCAGAGTATTTCTTGGCTTTGCTTGCATTGTTTCCTGCATAAGTGATCAAAATTTACCATAATAATTACGGGCTAGTGCAATCATCTGCGGGCTAGTACAATTTTGAATCAACTTGCCCTGCTGGCTAGTGCAAAAAAAAGTTAAGGTTGACCCTGAGCTAGAGGCTTGAAAGGTTTACGATTGAGCATGTCTAGCACAAGGTTAATGTCCCAGGCTGCAACTGGATGTCTGACAGGAGGTCTAGTATGCAGAATACCCTTAAGAAACCTCTTAACTACTGGTAACTGAGCCAGTGACACGGAAAGAACCAGCTCATGATATGCCGAAATAGCACAGAGATGAACTTTGACTGTGGAGTACCGCAGACCTGTATTTGAGAGGTCTAAAAGGTACTCCAAGACTTTATTCGGTGGGCAGGAAAAAGGATTCCAAGATGATTTTTCACACCAGATAGAGAAATGCTTCCATTTGGCTGTGTAGGTTTTTCTAGTGGCCAGCTTACGTGCAGCCAAAAGAATATCTGAATCTCTATGAGAAACATTGAACCTATTCACCTCTATCTCTTCAGGAGCCAAGCATGAAGGTGAAGTGACCTCAGATTGGGATGGATCACAGAGAGGCTAGTGGATGCATGGAACAGCCTTCCTGAGGAGGTTGTGGGGTCTAAAACTGTGGGAGAATTCAAGAATGCATGGGGGCAGACATAAGGCAATTCTTGTGGGGGGTAGGAAGAAATAGGCTCTTGTTTAACTAGGATCTGCGGCCTATCCTGTAGGTAGGGAAATTGGCAGACTAGATGGGCCAGGCAGTCCTTGTCTGCTGTCGGAGTCTATGTTTCTATGGGACCCTGGGTCAGAAGATTCATCTGAAGGGGGAGCGTCTTTGGGGGGGGTTCCGACAGACTGTTGAGCAGCGGAACCATATCTGCTGAGGCCAGAAGGGGGCAATGAGAATCATTCTGCCCCCGAGACTCCAATTTGATTAGTACCCTCTGAATTAGGGGGAAGAGGAGGAAAGGTGTATAGAAAGTGTCTTGTCCACCACAGCCTGAACGCATACTCACAAAAAATGCAAGGTCCTGGATTTCTGGAGCAGAAGAGAGGCAGTTTTGCATTGAGTGGGGACACAAAAATGTCCAGGTCTGGAGTTCCCCATTCTTTGAAGAGTGACTGAATGACAGTTAAGTCGAGAGACCACTCGTGAGGATCCGTCTCCATTCTGCTGAGATGGTCTGCTAGCTTGTTTTATACTCCTGGCAGGTAAACCATCTAAATCAAAGCCTTGTGCTCTAGGTACCATTCCCACACTCTCATTGCTTCCCTGCATAATGGATAAGAGTGTGCACCGCCCTGCTTGTGGATGTAATACATCACTGCCTTGATGTCTGTTTGAAAGAGAATATTCTTGTAACAGAGTATGTCCTTCAAGGCTCGGACTGCATAGAGGATGGCTTTCATTTCCAGGATGTTTATGTAAAGCTGGGACTCATCCTGAGTCCACGTGCCTTGGGTGTGGAGATCTTGGCAGTGGGCTTCCCAACTCATCAGGGATGCGTCCATGGTAATGAAGATCTGATGATCCAGAGGGGCAAAGGGATACCCTTCCAGAAGATTGTCCTCCTGTGACCACCAGGTGAGTGACCTCTTCAGAGGTTCTGTCACCTTGATGGGAAAGGACTGAGGGTGAGTGGTTGGGGACCACTGAGTACTAAGCATCCACTGTGAGGTTCTCATGTGGAGATGAGCTAAGGGCACAGTGAACACCGAGGATGCCATGAGGCCCAGCATCCATAGCACTGAGATAACTCGAACCAAGCTGTGTTCTCGGATGTATCAGCCCATCTGTAAGATATCGCTCCTTCTGTCCTCTGGAAGAAAAGCCTTTGCACAGTAGGTGCCCAGAAGGGTTCCTATGAAGAGGAGCTTCTGGGAGGGCTGTAATTATGACTTGTTGAGATTTAGCAGGACTCTCATGGACATGAGGAAGTCTGAGGCTGTGGCCATGGCCTCCAGTGTCTCTTGCCTGGAGGGACTTGCTAGGAGCCAGTCATCCAGATATGGGAACACTTGTATTCTGATTTTCCTGAGATGCGCTGCGAGAATTGCACAACACTTTGTAAAAAACTTGAGGCGCTGAGGACAGCCTAAAGGGCAGGACTCTGAACTGATAGTGCCGTCTCAATGCCATAAACCTTAGGTATTTGTGGTGCTTTGGGTGTATGAGAATGTGTTGGTAGGCATCCAGCATGTCCAGGGAGGCTAGCCAATCGTGCTGATGAAGCAAAGGTAGCAGGGTACCTAGTGATATCATCTTGAACTTTTCCTTGTGAAGGAACTTGTTTAACTTTCTGAGATCCAGAATGGGGTGCATGCCACCGGTTTTCTTCAGGACCAGAAAGTAATGGGAGTAGAAACCTGTGTTTCATTGATCCAGCAGAACTATTTCTACTGCCCTGTTGTTCAGAAGGCCTTGTACCTCGGAAGCAAGAAGGTCTGACTGTACTGCCGACAGCCTAGGCTGTCATTTTGGAGGATGATCTGGAGGGGTTTTCGAAAGACTGAGTGAGTATCCCTCGCAGATTATCCGGAGGACCCATTTGTCTGATGTTATAGATTTCCACTGGTTGTAGAACTGAGTCAGATGTCCTCCCACTGCTGAGGAGGAGTCCCCTTTGGACAGCTGAGGTGGGACCTGGGCCAGAAATTCAGAAGGTGGCACTGGGCACTTTGGGCTCTTGTGCCTTCTGCTGCACTTTCATTTGTGGCAGAGGGTTGTGGTTTTTGTTAAAACCTCTTCTGCCTCTGCCACAAAAGGACTGATGGTTGTGAAACTGATGCTTGTTTGCACACCTCCAGGAGGGGGCGACTGCAGGTCTAGCCGTCTTAATGGCAGACCTAGTCTTCTGTGTGGCCTCCAGAGCTTGCTCCACCTGGGGCCTGAACAGATACATACCATCAAAAGGTAAAGCCATGATCTGCTGCTCGGCATCATTCATGAAGCCCGAAGTACGCAGCCAAGAGTGGCGGCGGGTGCAGATGCCAGTCGCCGCCCAGAAGGCGGTATCGAAAGCGTCCATTGCAGCTTTAACCTGTTGGTTACTGGACTCGATACCCCTACTTATGATTTGAAGTAGCTCTGAGATAACTTCTGATTTGGGCAGAGCTTCTACCATTTCTTTGAGCGAATTCCAAAGGACATACTCATATTGAGAAAAATAGCTCTGGTAGCTGGCAATGCACATACCCAGGGTCAAGGCAGCAAAGACTCTCTTACATAAGGTGTCCATCTTATGAGATTCTTAGTTTAAGGGCCAGGCTGTAGATCCCTGAGGAGGGACAGCCTTATCATTCTCTGCCAAGACTACAATGGCATCAGCAAAGGCTTGTGAGGACAATATGGGGTGATCCTTGGGAAGGGCATACTTACTATCTATGGACTTGGCCACGGAAGGAATGAGAGCAGGATTCTTCCACACCATCTGTGAGAGGGTTTCAAAAGAGGGCTATACCGGAGGTGTTAAATCCATTGGGATCTCTGGGACATGAAGATACTGGAGTCATAAAAGCTTCCCAGGATCGATTTATGTAGTCTGGAGAGAAAGAGTAGAATTTAAATTTTTGAGCAGAGACTTAAAGGAGAAGTCTTCAACCACAGGCTCTGCAGAAGGATTGATCCCTGCTCACAGGGCAGTGTCATCAACATCATCACCCAGGCAAAGATCTGGATCAGGCTCAAAATCATCTCCTGATAGTCCAGGGGGGACTGTATGGACAGAAAAGGAGTGAAAATCAGGAGGAAGAACAGAAGAAGAAAGAATCGGAGTTGAGAACCCCTGAATACCGGACAACGCCACACCAAACCTCGGCGCCATTGAGGAAAACGGTGCTGAGAACAAGGAAGGAGGCGCCATCGGAAACTGCTCAACACATGGCACCGACGCCACACGTGGCGCTGACAGAGCCCGCAGCACCATGGATGGCACTGACAGAGCCCACAGAAGGTGCTGACAGGGCCTGCGGTGCCGCGGACACTGCCGGCAGAGCTCCCGGCACCGTGGACAGTGCAGACAGAGCCCTCGGCACTGCAGAAAGTGCTGAGAGTGTAATAGGGGTCTGAAAACTGCGATTTGAAGTAAAAGTGGGAAAAATGGCAGGAGATAGAGGCATCGGTGTGGACCCCTGTGCTGCAGCCATGTGAGGGGGATAAACACCAGAGCGTGGAGTTGACGACACCGAAGAAGGTGCTGCGTGACTAGGAAGGCCCAACTGCCCTACCTGTCCCTCTGAAACTGAATGACCCAAAGGCCCTAGTGTCGGACTGACCGGCTCAGGCAACTGGACCAACCTCCAAGCCCACTGCTCCACAACAGCAGTCCACTGGTGAAACTGCTCATTGGAAGCTCCTTCAATAGGCAAGGAGGATCTCCGGTGTCCAGGAGGTCAGTCACTAGAGACAGAAACTGGCGACTCCGACAAAGGTGGCCCTAATGACCAACCGTCTATGCGCAGACATACCAGAGGGTGACCTCGAGTGATGCCATTTCTTCTTTGACCTATGTGTCGAAGAAGAACTCGAGGCTGAATGGTGCTGAGAATGGAACCATTTCCTTTTATGCTTTCATGGGTGGACCGCCCATCTCCCTGAGCATTGGACCGTCCACTGTCAGACCCCCCCCTCCAGATAGGGCAGCGGACTGGACCTGGCCCGGCTGACTGAACAGCTTTCATACGAAGTTACCCTACCATCACCTGACCCGCTCATGGTCTACTCCGACAATGGAGGGCTGAAGACTTCTTTCTTGTATAAGTAGAATTAAATATAATTGGTACTTATCAAAGATAAATTACAAAACAAAAAACTGAAAACTAAGCTGCTAGTTTGAAGTTTGACTCCTGGTGGGGGAGCGACGTCATCACTGAAGCACACTCGACAGCGGGAAAAAAGGAACTGAGGCGGTTGGAGGGTCGACGCAGAGATAGTTATTACCGCACGAGCTGGGGCTTACGGTGCCACTTCCTCGCGGAACCATCTCAGGAGCCGGCCCTCTTGAAAAAGTTTGCTCCCGCTGGATCCTAGTACCTTCGATGAACTCCCATTAGTGTGAATGAGTGGTGGAGACCTTATGTCCAGGAAGATACAACAGTATAAATCATGACTGTGAGGAGAGATCTCCGAGACATCTTCACTTCGGAGGCGGAGAATGAAATCTGAGCATTATAGAATGCAGCAGTTGGTAAGAGCAGCAGTTTGAATAGTGGCATGAGTCAATAATGATTCCATAATTTGCATGTGTTCCATTCTCCAGGCAGTTCTACTTTCTAGGCTGACTGCAAGAGTTAAGAATATTGAAGAATTCCTGGGGTTAGAAGTAGCACCTGCTGCAAGAGCTCCTCTCGAAGATCTACTGTTACGGTAAGTTCTTATGTAACTGTACCATCTCACTTAGAGGGGGCTCTTGCAGCAGGTTACACCATTAGAACCACATCTCAAGCAGTAAAAGGACTGACCCCAGTCAGCTGGGAGGAAGTACAGATCAGAGTAAGGCTCTCAAGAAAGCAGGCCCTGCAGGACAGCCAGTCCAAAACTTGCCCTGCGCTGAGAAGCAATGTACAGACTATAATGCCAGATGAAGGTGTGGATAGAACTCCCAAGTTGCCGCTGCACAGATGTCAGTAATGGATACATTTCTGAAGGATGCAAATGAAGCCACTACACCCCTGGCCTTTAACTGGGCCTGGTAAAGGCTTGTTGTACTTGTGGCAGAAGTAAACAATGCAATTAACTAACCATTTGGACAAACATTGTTTAGAAACTGAAGCCCCATCTTTTCTCAGATCAAAAGAAACAAACAACCTATCAGTTTTTCTGATGGCTTGAGTGCAGTAAAAATAATAGTGAAGCACTTGGTGGACATCCAGAGTATGAAGTAAGGTCTCCCCTTGGTTCGAACATTCTGGGTAATACACAGGTAAGTGGATGTCTGGATTCAGAATAAACTCAGACACCACATTAGGAAGAAACTTAGGACTGGTTCTCAAGGACACCCTGGCCTTGTTAAAAACTAAACAGGGCTCTTCACACATCAGAGCCTGACGGTCGGAAGGCTTTTGAGCAGAACTAATAGCAACTAATAACTCTTTCCATGACAGAAAGCATAGCTTGCAACTTGCGTCAGGCTCAAAGGGAGGCAACGTAAGCTTTTCTAAAATGAACAACAAATCCAAAGGGGGAATAGAGTTCCTTATGGGAGGTATCAGATGCAGAATACCCCACAAGAAGGTGATGGGTCAAGCTGTGGAAGGGCATTGCCTTCAATAGGTGCATGGTACGCAGAGATGGCTGAAAGGTACAACTTAATTAACAAATAACTCCAACCTGAGTTGGAAAAGGAAAGGAGATACTCTAGAATGAGATTCTCTGGACAAGAAAAGGGATCCAGTTGGCAAGCAGTGGCCCACAAGCAGAACCGCTTCAACTTCATAGCATAAGTAGATCTAGTGGAGGGTTTTCTGGCTGCCACTAGAAGTCAGCCATCCAGGGAGAAACCCCAAATCTGGCAACTGCCAAGTCTGCAGGAGCCATGCATGAAGATGCAGTGACTTGAGGTTCAGATGAACCAGGGTGCCCTGCTCATGTAAGAGCAGGTCGGAGCATAGAGGCATTGGAATTGGGGGTTACACTGCAAGCTGCTGGAGAAGTGGAAACCAAATCTGGCATGGCCAGTAAGGCACTATCATGATCATCTCTGCCCCTTCTGACTGCAACTTGAACAGAACTCTCTGCAGTAAAGGAAATGGAGGGAAGGCATACAGAAACCTCCTTGTCCAAGAGAGAGAGACAATGCGTCTCACCAGAAAACACCAGGCCCTGGATCTAGCTAGCAGAAACTGGGCAGTTTTGCATTGGATGGGGTTGCAGGTAGGTCCAGCGCTGGGTGGCCCTACCTGTCGAAGAGATCTTTGACCACTAAGGGAAGATGTTCCCATTCATGAGCCTTGGACCAGTAATGGCTTAAACTGTCAGCCAAGATGTTTTGAATGCCTGGAACATGCACAGCAGTCAGGCTCAGATGATGCTGTATGGCCCAATACCACACTCTCATGGCCTCTCTGCAGAGGGGGTAGAAATGCATTCCCCCTTGCTGATTTAGGTAGAAGGTCACAGACATATTGTCCATCTGAATCAAGAGAGGACCTAGGAGTAGGTTCTTCTGGAAGGTTTGTAGAGCATAAAGGATCACCCCCATTTCCAAAACATTGATGTGGAGATGCTGCTCCAATGGTGACCAAGTCCCCTGAGTCTGACGGTCTACCAGATAGGTGTCCCAGCCCTGGTCCAATGCATCTTTGGTCAGAATCTTCCAAGGTGACTATGAATGGAAGAGGATTCCCTCAGAGAGGTTGCATGGGTCCAGCCACCACATCATAGTTTGTTGCACCGAGTTGGATACCTTCACAAAAAGGTCCAAGTCATCTGAGCACTGATCCTATTGGACCCAAAGGTTCCATTGGGCCACCCTCATGTGCAGGCTAGCCAGGGGTACTGTTGCAATGGCCGCTGCCATATGTCCCAGTAGCCTTAGAACTGTCCTGGCTGGAACTTGTCGAGATGATGAGATCAGCTGAGCCTGAGTCTGAAGGCATTCCGCCCTGTCTGGAGGAAGAAAGGCTTCGCCTTGCTCAGTGTCCAAAATTGCCCCTATGTATTGAAGTCTTTTTACTTGGCCAAGGGGAGAATTTGGGGAGGTTGAGGGTTACCCCCAGGTCCTGAAACAGAGAGAAGGTGGCCCCCATGGTTCTGAGCAATTGCTCTTTGGTAGGGCTGTCAGAAGCCAGTTGTCTAGGTAAGGGAAGACATAATGGCCTTCCCCCCTCAAGGCTGCTGCCACCACTGCGAGGCACTTTTTAAAGACTTGTGGGGCTGAGTACAGGCTGAATGGTAGGGCCTGAAACTGGTAGTGGTTTCCTTGAAAGCAGAAGTGAAGGAACCTTCTGTGGGGTGGAAATGCCAAGATGGGAGGATAAGTGTCCTGCATGTTCAGGGAGCAGAGCCAATCCCCCCAGTAAAGTAAGGGGAGAAAGCCAAGAAGAGTGATCATCCTGAATCTTTTGTACACTATAAACTGGTTCAGGCTGCTGAGGTCCAGATTAGGATGTAGATCTCCTGATTTCTTTGGAACCAGGAAGAAATGTGAATAGAACCCCTTCTCTCACTGTGCTGACAGAATGGGTTTGATGGCCTGTTTTCGCAGGAGCGCTTGGATCTCTTCTTGAATCAAGGCGAGATGGTCCTTAGGGTAATGGGAGGAGACTGGAAGATTTTCCGGGGGACTCTCCAAAACTTTTAGGGTGTGCCCATTTCACTAACTGCAGAACCCACTGATCCAAGGTTATTCTTTGCCAACCCTCTCTGTAAAGGGAGAACTAACCTCCACCAGGGATTCTGCTGGGGGAGGGGTAAGGAGTCAGGCAGAGGAGCTGGGGACAGGCAACGTGGCCTGGGAGGTTCTGGGAGTTGTGGGCGCTGAACCTCCTGCAGCCTGGGAAGTGGCCTTCCTCTTAAAGGCACTACTGAGTTGCTGACCTCTGGGCTGCTGCTTGGAGGTGTGATTAAAAGGCTGTCGCTGGGACGACTTAGGCTGGGATCGGTACCGAGTATGAACTGAACGGATAGCCTTACCTGACTCTTGAAGGCGAGTGATTATATTTTGAGAATCCTCACCAAACAAGATGGCACCTCTGAAGGGGCATTCAAAATCTTAGATGGGACATCCGGAGTGAACCCAGAAACTCTAAGCCAGGAGTAGTGGTGGAGGCAAACTCCCATAGCTGCAGCTCTACCTGTGGAGTCCGCAAAATCACAAGAGGCTCGGAGGACGTGGGTCCCCAACATCAGAGCCTTACTTGAGGAGGTGTAACAGCTCAGCATTCCTGAGGAGATCAGGCTGAGCTTATGCCACCTCAAAAGCCTTCTCCCACAAGGCATTCTGATATTGAACCATGTGGGCAAGGAAGTTTAGGGAACGGATAGCACATGTGGCAGAAGAGTAGACCCTTTTGCCAGAATAGTCTATCTGCCTAGAGTCCTTATCAGGAGGCTGAGTGCTGAGGCATGGGGGTCACTTTGAACAGTCACGGGCCGCATTAGTAAAGACTGAATCAGCCTCCAGATGCTCCCTATAAAAGGGTTCATCCCTTGGGGCGTTATACAGGAAATCCGCCTTTTTAGACATCACCGGTGTTGTGGATGAGTGCTTCCAAGCAGCCCTATTGACATCCTTAAAGGAGTTATTTAATGGGGGAACAACTAGAAGCAAAGACTCCTTCTTGCTGAAAATAGTGGCTAGCTGACGTCACTTGGAATCCACTTCCTCAGTATCCCAGCCCATGAGGGGCCTGGATGTGCCTCATCACATCCATAAAGGTTGGGTCAACTGGAGGAGACCGTGGGGTGTCCTTAGATTCCTCCAGCTCTGACGGGAGATCTGAATCTCTAGAATCGTCATAAGATGAGGGAGAGGAATATCCAAGTCAAATTGATATAAACTGAGCCCACTCACACATAAGTTTTAAATAAAAAGTTTTTCATTTATTGTAATTTTCTTTTTTTATGTTTCATATATATCCTCATACAGTGTTCGGTTCGTACATTTCAGAACTTTGTCCTTCATCAGTGTAAACACTATTTGAACATAAAATAACATAATATTCACATTTATCATCCTTTTTTAGTTTAAATGTGGAATTTTAAAATTAGGTATAAATACAAACTGAATTTCTCACCACAAAGTTTTTCTTGCCCTATACGATCAATTTCTTACAGAGAGCACAGATTAGGCAGTATTATGACATTTATTGTAGATGCAAAGTGAAAACTGAAAACTGAATAGGTTTCTTTCTGTTAAATTTGTTTTCTAGACTGAAGTAGGGACCTGTCATCTTTTGAGCAGGCACATTGACGTTATAAAAAGATACATAAATATGTATTATTGAATATTGTGGCTGGAAATTATTTTAAACATGTCATTTTATGTTAGATGAAGTTGGTTTATAAAACCAAGGCTCACAAGTGAATTAAAGAGACAGCCCATATTTTGGTGAGGAAATGTTTGGTATTTTAAATATGAAATCGTTCTAGCAGAAAGTCACAGCCAGATTTAATTAATACTGAATATTTGTTTAAATATAGATACTTCATCTGAGGGCAAGAAAAGCTTTGTGGTGAGAAATTCAGTTTATATTTATACCTATTTATAAAAATCCACATTTGCCAACAACGGTGCTGGAGCCCGCAGCAGTGAAGCCAGTAAAAGTAGTTACTGCCGCTGTTGTCCCCTCTTCAATGCCTAGGGGCTTATGAGGTGGAACAGTAGTGAGCGCCAGTCAGACAAACCGACACCTTCTGTCTACTCCTTCACTGGAGCTGGCAGGGGGAGGAAGACAGTGCCAGGCTCTGCGTGAGGCCTACAGCCTAAGAGGATGTTCTCTCTCTTCAGCCCTTCCTACTTTATTCCCTTCAGAAGAGGAGGGCATGGAGAATGTACTTTGGCATATTATTAGCAAAGCCAGCCACCCTGAGCCAGGTGTGTCTCCTGAGACATGGGCCAGAGGCAACTGCCTTGGCAGCCTCTGATGTGTCATAGGCCTAATGTAGGAATGTTTGCCTACTGCTGCTGTAGCTGTGGGCATAGCTACTAAGGGAGCTTAACCAACTGTATCAGCTGTCCAAACAGGATGTTGACCCATGGGTTACAACCCCTAGGCCTAGATATGTCTGTGACCAATGTTCTTTTGCCCTGGACCTCCAGCTCCCTAGGTTCAATATAAGGCTTCACACTAGGGCAGCTCTTATGTTTACCAGAATGGACACCCAAGTCCGTCAACCTGCCATTCTAAATGTGGCAGGAATCCTGTTTGGCCTATGTCAAACAAAAAGGGTGGCATCCTCCCAAATAGGCACGGTGGAAGGGATAATGATGGAAGGAGGAGCCAAACTGTGGAAATGGCCTGTCCTTCTAAGGCAAGTCCCCAAGCAGCCTGTCAATAGTTACATAATGAATATGAAAGATGGGACCTCAGGGAGCTTATGGGTGTAATATACCAGGTCCTCTTTCCCTGTGGGCACAGTGGTCCAGAGGGGCTTTCCACAGTCTTCCTCCTGGTCTGCATCCTGTATGAAGGGGACAGGATGGTACACTCATAGATGTCGGAAGCAGGGAGTGCTGCAGCATCCCTAACTTCTTAGGGCATAATAAATTGCCCTTGTAAAACACAGCAACAGTTGCTCTTTTAACCCATTCTCACATAGAAATCAATTGAAAAAGAGACCCATATGTGTCTCTCAGGTGTGAAGGGTTAAAATCGCTTCCAGTTTAGGCAGAGCAGATAAGGCAACTGAGCTGCAATCCACACTTATTTTTGTTTCTTGAGCCTTTTGCTTAGTTTGCAGAGAAACAAAAACAACGGTGCCCAGCCCAGCCATGCTGTCTCTTTGCAATAACCCCCCCCCCCATGGCCACACAGTGAGATAAAAGTAATAAATAAATAACTAACATTTACTTGCCAGATCCTCTCCATCCTTTCTGATCCCAACAGCCCTTGCTAGCCATATCCTGTTATAGGGGCACCTCTGAGCACTTCAGTATGCTTTATTGCTTGACTTGTTTATGCTGAATGTATTTCAAAGAAATCAGGTGGATATAAAGAATGAACCAAGGAGTCCCTGGCCCACATTATGTGCTGTGCCCTCATGAACGGTGGTTAATTTACTAGTGGAGTGCAGCACTGTCTGTGAGCCTAAACTTGCCTATACTATTTACAAACAGCATAGAAATCATCCATCTGATCGATCATGTCCAACCAGAGAAAGAACTACATCTGACTACATTCAAGTAAGCAAGCTGAATATAATAAAATGCAATGTTGTTGTTGCTTTGACAGTCAGTCAGCATTGCACAGCATGGCTGTATGGTTTCAAACTTAAAAGTTTATTTTCTGTTTCAGTTGAACTTGTGCATTGTGCTGCTATTTCTTGTGAGCAGTTAGGCAAGCTGGGCACTGTTATCTGATTTGCATATATAGGCTGGTATAAAATATACAGTACATTTTTGTGAATGGTTTCTATAGGACATGCGTTATATGCACTGCAGACCAAACAGTTGTAAGTGCAAACAAGCTATACATACAGTACATCGGCTTTTATGTTTATGGCAGCATGGCACAATAACATATTGCGGCAGCTTGGTGCCGAAGCAGGTTCTGGAGGTGCGGCACTGTTGTGGCCAGTAGTGGCACAGCATTTAAGGGAGTGAGTGCTGTCCACCATTCAGGGGGAACACAGCCGGTGACACTAGTTTCGAACATTGACTCCAACTTGAAAGAAACTAGCTGCATCGGCTGTGTTCCCCCCCCCATAGACAAGCACGCATATTGCGTGCTAATGCGCTCCCCTCCACACACATACTGTATGGACAACGGGGGTGCCCAATCCCCATCGGCTGCAATGTTCCCCAAACAGAGACTGCATGCCACGCTGGGAGCTCACCCCAGCGCGGCAGAAGTCTGTATCGCCGACGAGGTGCCCAATCCCCATCTGCTCCACTGCCCCCCACCCCAAACAGCCTTCCAGCTGCCACGCTGGGAACCCACCCCAGCATGGCAAAAGTCCGCGCATGCTAGGAAAACAAAAAGACACCTGAAACAGAAAACCTTCACTTGCTGGCTGTCATGACCCACTCCCCCACCCGCACCCACCCTCTCGCGCATCCTACCTCCCACACCCCTCACCCCACACTTACCTCCGGAGTCTGGCGCGACAATCTTCAGTGGACCAGGAACATGTCTGCACTCTTCAAAGCCGACTGTGAACTGAGGAAGTGCTGGTAAGCTGTATAATGTAATAAATAGGTGTTTTTTTTCAACTTTGATGCATATCTCAGGCATTTTGGGGAATTTTTTCACCAAATTTTCAACATGGGGTTTTTGGGACCCCATCTCATGAATTCTGTCACTGTAATTTTGTTAATCAGCCCCAAAAGGTGATTTCGCGGTCACTGTGTGGGACCACCTTTTGGGACTGATTTACAAAATGACAGTGTCAGAGTTCATGAGGTAGGCCCCCATAAACCCTATGTTGAAAATTTGGTGAAAAAATTCCCCAGAATGACTGTTTTACGAGCATGCATTGCGCTGTTCCTACACACGCTTGTAAGTTCGCGAATTTTCAATATTTTCACTCCAGATTTTCAACATTGCCATTTTACCATACCTCCTTATGAACAGTATAGCTGTCATTTTTCACATTTTGCCCAAAATGTGTTTCCGTGCATGTAGCGCACAATGGCGCAGTCGGTGTGTGAAATCAATGTTCGGGACAGATTAAGAAAATCACAGTGACACTGTTCATGAGCAGAGGTGTTACAATGGGCATGTTAACAATTTGGTGGAAAAAGTCCATAAAATGACTGTGTAACGAGAGACCATTGCACAGTTTCCACTTACACTACACTCGTAGCTTCATGGATTTCTAATATTTTCAGTCCAGATTTTCACCATTGTCTTTTTTCCACACTTCCGTATGAACAGTACAGCTGTCATTTTTCATACCCTGGCTGAAATGTGTTTTCGCACTTCCAGCGCAGAAATGCGTGGTCGCTGTGGGAAATCACTGTACGGGACAGATTAAGAAAATGACCATGACACTGTTCATGAGCGGAGATTCCAAAATGCCTGTGTTGACAATCTGCTGTAAAAAATCCCCAAACTAATTGCATTATGGGTGTGCATTGAGCAGTTTCTACACACGCTCATGTCTTTACCAGTTTTTTTAATATTTTCACTGCAGATTTTCAACATTGCCATTTTTTTCCACCTCCCCATGAACAGTACAGCTGTCATTTTTCACATCCTGTTTGAAATGTGTTTTCACACCTGTGGTGCCAAATGGCATAGTCGCTGTGCAAAATCAGATTTTGGCTAACAAACTGATATTGCCACTGTTCATAAGGTGGGGGTCACAAAAAACCCATGTTGAAAACTTGGAGTGAAAATGCCAACGAATGCCTGAGGCATTAGGGTTTCTGACCATAACACCCCACCCTGTAGAGATTGACAGGCATCAGGGGTGTGACTTGGGATTCTCGCCTGTAATGCTCATACCATTCCACACCCTACAGCCAGTGAGAGTCATCAAGGTGTGCCTTGGACTCTTCGGCCCCAAAGTTCATGCCATTCTCCTATACAGAACCCATCTTACTGTATTTCCTGATGGAATGGGGTGAGCATAAGGGCCAAAGACCCCAAGGCACACCATGACACTTGTTGGCGTCTACAGGGTAGGGTGTGGTGACATGGTGTGGCCGCTATGCCTGATGACCCAAAGGCACACCCCAATGCCTGTCAGTCTCTGCAGGGTGGTGGCGCTGTTGGCTTCACTTCAATACTTCACTGCCATTCCTATTATGCAGCTCTCTAACTCCTACACTACCAATGCCAATGCCAGTAAGCAAACATTCGGCATTGACAAATGCTTGTTTATTTTTCCCTTAATTCAACCCTGCCCCCACCCCCAATTCTCAATAGAACTGCTAACATTTCTGTCTATATAGAACAATGTTTAGCCTTGTATCAGTTTGTCATGAAATTTTAATTATGGAAGATTCTCAATATATTTTTGGTATGATGCTTTAATAAATTTCAGCAGTAGTTAAATGTTGTAGCAGACAGGAAAACACACTGTTGAAAGCATTTTCTGTTTTACAGTCATAAGCATGTGCAAGCAGTAAGCACCATCTACAGTATGACAATTCTGTATAGTAAAAAGGTAACCTCCAGGAAGAGATGTTTGAAAAAATGCTGGTGGCAGCCATATTTATTGATGTGAATAATCAATCTCACAACTAGCAATAAACGTTATTTTAAAACTCTCTGAGTTAATGAGAAATACACTGATGATGAATACAAGGACGTCAGAAATGCACTAGAGTTTAATAACTGATGGGATGGATGACAGGATGGAGGACGATGCCATATAACGCCATTGTTATATGTTATTAATGTTTTTAGTCAAGTTTTATAACATGTACAGGGCATGCTTTGAAAACAGGGATATCCCTAAATGTATGGTACCTGGATAAAAATAAACTTTTCGTCATCATCCTCCCATATTTGATTTACATTCTTCAGCTATCAAAAGCTATTACTTTGCTGTGCTGAAATATAACAGGAGTTTAAATTAATGAACAGTCTAATGCCCAATGTTTTAGATGACACATTGATACAATACTGGTATTAGTGGCAGATTTACTGTTAGTTAACATTCAAATAACAACAAGTGGTGAGACGGTGGTGTGTGGTGTGGTGTGTGTAAGAGAGTTACTCCACGGACCCCCACATTGCTACACTGTAAAACCATATGGACGCTTCTCCTGGTACTTTAAAGAATCTGTTTCTCATATAGGCTGTTGTCCTGTATTATCTTCCAGAAGGCTTCAGAGAAATCCAGCTGCTCAATCTGGATTGCAGTCAGGATGTGTGCGACATTGTGTGTTGTTGCTTAAACAGTACAGAAGACACAAATCTGACTAAATGTAATCCTATAGATAATCTGTCTGCTGTTTGAATGCATGCAGACATTCCTCTGTCATCCTTTTAAAGAGCTCATGACACCACATGGGAACATTGGAAAAATACAAGTATACACACACATTGTTTTGCTATTTATTGACATAGAATAGCCAGGCTTGACACTTTGCAGAGTAGTCTTGCTTTTCTCATTTTTTGCAGATGAGCAGAGTAAAGCAAGGAGAAGTTGAGTGTTAATTGACTTGCTCGACCTCGTGCAACCATTAAGTTGCTCTACTATGGAATTTGAACTTGGATCTCCAGGTACCAAACCTATTGCACATATACTCATAGTTTTGTTTTACTTTAATGGTTCTGATTTCATATGGAGCTATTGGAGGTAAAGGGTCAGGTGAGGTCTTAATATTCAGTATTAAATATTAGCATATTCATAGATACATAGACAGTGTTGGCAGATAAGGGCCTATGGCCCACCCAGTCTGCCCATTTGAGCTTGCAAGTTCAGTTTGTTTTCCTAGAAGTCTGTTGCCCCTTACCCCTGACCTCCAGAATTCCTTTATGTCTATTCCATGCATTCTTAAATCCTATGATTGTTTCAGCCCCCACCACTTCCTCTGGCAGGGTGTTCCACTTGTTCACCACCTGCTCTGTGAAGAAATTCTTTCTCATGTTTCCTCTGAATCGTCCTCCCTCCAACTTCATCCCATGCCCCTAGTCCTGGAACATCTTTTTCGCTTAAAAATAGTGTTTTCCTGCACCCTGTTCCTCCCTGTAAGATACTTGTATGTCTCTATCATATCCCCTCTCTCCCTCCTCTCCTCCAGGGAGTACATGTTCAGTTCCTTCAACCTGTCTTCATAGGACTTGTGATGCAATCCATGCACCATCTTTGTTGCCCTCCTCTGAACCTTCTCTACCCTGTCTATGTCCTTACATAGGTATGGTCTCCAGAACTGTACACTGTACTCCAGGTGGGGCCTCACTAGTGTCTTGTATAGCGGAATTATAACCTCCCTTTTCCTGCTGGTGGTGCCCCTGCCTATACATCCCAGCATCCTATTTGCTTTACCTGCTGCCTTGTCACACTGTTTCCTATACTGTAAATGTACTCAGCATTATTACTGGCATCATAAATGTGCATTTATTGTATTTCTGTATATCAAATGGTACGGAAAAAGTGCCATTTATACTGTAACAAGTACCCTTCTGACCTTTAGCACCCCCGACTTTTACAATCTTCTGGCATCCCTGGGTACACATGGATGTTGTTGACATGGTTGACAGATTGCAAGGAGTGAGTCTGTAGGACCGCCAATGCCCGGGAAGAGAGCTGGTGTGATGTTGAGCCACTCCAGACACATACATTTCCCTGGGTCAATGGCAGAAGGCTCAAAAGGGAGGGTTGCTTACATGTTGAGAAGAAGAACCTGAAAAGAAAGATCCTCCTGTGGCACAGGAGAAGGGCCTGGTGTCAAATTATTCAGGCTGTAAAAGGAGTCATTGTCGCCACCCTCAGAAATAATGAGGTTGGGGTCAGAGTCATCCCCCTCCAGCTCCTTCCTGGAAAGAGGGGCTGGGAGAGGGGCGTACCTAGAAATGCCTAACCCAGCTCCAGGAGTCAGAAAGACAGAAGACATCAGCAGAGAAGAAGTTGGCACTGACCTCAGAAAAGGGGGAGCCAGCACTGGGCCTGACAAAAAGGGAGTTGGAGCTGGCACTGGCAAAAGGGGGAGCCACTGGTGGTGTTGCCAAAGAGAGTAGGCCCTGGGCATGGCACTGGAAGAGGCCCCAAAGGACCGGATCCAGGTACCGCCTGTGGTGTCGAAGGTCCAGCTGACACACAGAAGTGGCTGACAAAGGTACCTGGGCTGGTCCCAAGACAATGACACTGCAAGGGGGTGTGGCTAGTAGAACAGGCATTGGAGGCACGGTCACCGGCAAGGACCCAGAGGCTGTTGCCGGAGCCAAACACTCTACCTGGCAAGAGTGTCCTGACTGTGGCTCCAATGCCCCCGGCCCCATGGGGCCCTACAGCCGGCTCCACCAGAAGGTGCAATTGAGCTAGACACTGTACTCACTGCTCCATAAGAGCTGCCCAGTGATGAAACTGCCTACCTGAGTCCAGCGAGGCTAACCAATCCCGAGGCTTGAGGAGTAGTAGCAAAGTTCCCAGAAAGATCATTTGGAACTTTTCTCGTTCCATGAACCTGTTCAAGTTTCTGAGACTGAGAATGAGGCACATGTCACCAACTTCTTTGATACGAGGAAGTAAATGAGAGTAGAAGCCTGTGTTGTGCTCCACCTCTGGCAGAACATCTACTGTTGTGTTGTTCAGAAGGCCTGCAAACTCCTTCACCAAAAGTTCTGATAAGTGGGTTGAAAGAAGGGGTTGCTTTCTGGGTGGATAATCCAGAGGTATTTCTGTAAAATTCAGGGAGAATCCCTCTTGGATAATCCTGAGCACCCACTTATCCATCGTGATGGATTTCCACTGTCAGGCACCCCTGTCATTGAGGCACAGGACAGGAAGCATAGGAAGATCAGGAGTAGTTGTAAATATTCGCAAATAACGTTTTATTATCAATAACAGTAAAATAAAAAATTAAAATTGTTCAGTATAACTATTTACCAAGGCATTACAAACAGAGAAAACAAAGTCCTTCACCTGAGTGTATCACTACTTCCAAGTTTCATTCTCTGCCTCCCCCTCTAGCAAAAACATTGCCACTCTTTTTATAAGTCTTTGCCTGGGAATTCATTAGGAGACATCCTGTTTTTCTCAAAATGTTCTTGTCAGTTTTCCGTGCAGGTGTAACAGATAGAAAAATGTCCCAAGCTGACCCCCTGCCAGCAGCTCTGCAAAAGTTTGTGCTGCATGGTAAGTTTAACCCATTGAGTTCCAAATAGATTTTTGCAATAATTTCAACAGTATAACTATATACATTTTCAAACCAAGGGATCCCAGTATCACTTACAGTTTCACACAAATATTCACATACCTTTTTTATAACCATAGATATGCAAGAGGGAAGAAAAGGCAGAAACAGCAAGTAAAACTAGAGAGATACTGAGGCAGAAAATTGCGAGACCCTCAGAGTGATCAGTTCCTAGGTCTCACGAGGACATTTGATTGTGCAACCAGACAGAATAGACAGAAAAGGAGAGGATAGAACAGATCTTTGCATTTAACTTTTTCTGAATAACAAATGGGACAAGGCCTTATTCAACCCTGTCACATACCCCCCTCTTTATGAGGGAACCTGTTTAAAAAAAAAAAAAAACAGGTTTCCAAAACTTTCTATTAATTCTTTTCTAACATTAGCTTATAACTTTTACAGTCCATTGCATATGCAGTATAGCAAAGAGAGAAGTTTAAACCCACACATTTTTTCAACCTTCAGAATTCTTAATTCTTAATCCATATCTTGACAGAAAATCAGCATCGACATTCTCTTTCCCAGATTTGTGCATCACATTAAATTTAAATGGCTGTAGTGCCAGGTACCACTATGTGATTCTGGAATTTGTGTCCTTCATTTGGTTAAGCCAACAGAGAGGATTATGATTTATTATATGTACAAAGTCGGCTCCTAGCAAATAAAAGCTAAGGAATTCCATGGCCCACTTTGCTGTAAGGCATTCCTTTTCAAAGGTGGAGTACCTTTTCCTTCTATTGTGCAATTTCCTACTGATATATAGAATGGGATGTTCCATCCCATCTATATGCGGACTGAAGACTGCACCTAGGCTAGGAGCATGGCCTGACTACTGGCATGAGCAGATGCAGAGAACTAGCGCTCCACTAGAAACAAATTCAAATTCTGATAAAATAACTTATATAGTGCTAATTTTGGGCCAATATCTGAATTTACCAATAGAGCTAAACTCCTGGTGATATTCAGACAACTTGTGGCTTTCACAACAATGAGGAAGCCAAAGAATCAGCCACTGAATGAACAGACAAGGTCTAAGGCCCAGAGCATGAGGGCTGCAGTAGGAGATGCCGCTCCAACAACGTCCAGCAGGGAACCCACTCTGGCCTCACTCCTTGCTGCAATACAGGGGCTGGATAAAAAGACAGAAGATTTTAACAACAAAACAGCCCTGGCAAAAAGCTGAAACTGCAACATCTAAGGCATCCACAGTTGGAGAAGTGGCAGAAAAAGCTCTTGTCACCTGTACGGGGCTGGTCCGGGAGAATACCACCTTACGAGAATCATGGGGGTTTAAAACAGGTGCATGGGTTTGAAACAAGTAGGTAGACGCAAAGCTCTTTTTTAAAGAGGGCATGAGAAGATGCATGGTGTGTTGTTACTGGCAAGGAGGTCCATTGCTGTGTGGCATAGTAAGAGAAAGCTTGGAAACCTTTTGAGGTTTTACACCTGGGTACTTACAGTAGGGACTTGTCAGTCGAGCTTAGGCCATAGGATGATGTTTGAGGAGACAGTAGCATAGTCAGACTAGCAGGAGATTGGGTCCTGATTGCATTATCCACTAGGGAGCCAACTGAGTGGAGTCTCAGCTCAGCAGGTGATAGCCAGTTTAGGTCTGAGTAGAGCTGGCAGTGGTGTTTGAGCCTAGGGGATGAAGATGCATAACGGAAAATGTTAATATAGGTGGTGTCCCAGGCACAAAGCATTGTTTTAGGTATGGCCGTGTACATGACAATTCCATAAGTCAGGGTTGGAAGTAGGATGCCACGGGCAACAGCCAGCCTAGTGGATGGTGTAAGTGTATAGCTAGATCCATAGGCAATGCCTAGCTTAGAGTTTACCAGTCTACAAGTGGATTTGATGTGGAGATCAAATCCTAGATTCTGGTCAAGGATGACCCCAAGATATTTGAACGAGGTAACTGTATTTAAGGGAGGGGAGCCAGGACAGAAGACCTCAATGTTATTGTTGCAGGATTTAAGCTTAGTTGCAGACCCAAACAACATAGCTTGAGTTTTCGATACATTGAGAACCAGTTTGTGATCAGACAGCCAGGTTTGGATTTTATGAAAGTCAGAGGAGAGGCACGAGTTTATGTCAGACAGGTTTTTGGAGCTAGTATATAGAACGATATCATACGCATACAAGAGGGATGAACATGAGGTGAGAGAAAGGGTAATGCTGTTGATAAATATGGAGAAAAGGAGGGGCCCCAAAATGGATCCCTGGGGGACCCCAATGCTTAGAGTAGCCTGGTTCGAGAGTGCGGAAGCATATTTCACAACTTGGGCTCTGTTTGACAGATAACTACTGAACCAGGCCACTACACCCCCAGTAAAACCCATTGACTCTAAAGTAGCGAGAAGGATAGGGTGGTCAACAAGATCAAAAGCTTTGGTCACATCTATAAAGACAACCCCAGGGAGGAGGCCTGAGTCCATAGCAGACAGGGTGTCAGTGGTAAATTTGAGCAGGTGCATGGTGGTGCTATTGCCCTTGTGGATACCATGTTGGGCTGAGGAGAGACTGTTGTTTTTGTGTAGGAAATCAATAGTTTGAGTAGCTACAAGCTTCTCAAGTATTTTACTTAGTACCGATAATATTGCAATGGGCCTGTAGTTGGAGGGGTCTTTTGGGTCTCCTTTTTTGAAAACAGGAGTTATTCTGGCAATTTTCCAGATATCAGGAACATTGCTCTGGCAGAGGGATAAGGTAAAGATCCGGGCAAGGGGAGAGGCAATAAATGGGGCAGCTAACTTTATTAGTCTAGGTTTGATACCATCAGAGGCAGTACTGGTGTTGTCTGAAATGAAGTTCAAGAGTCTTAGTACTTCTGCCCTAGAAATAGTTTTAAAATAAAAGGACAGTCTTAATGTATCAGCGTGGGGCACATGGGGCCGGATATTCAAAAGGGTTGCTCCATGCGCAATAGGGTTGCGCATGCGCAAGTCTGAAAGTGCGCCATTCTGCAATATTCAGCAGGAGGCAGTTGCGCCACTGAAAACAGGCTGAGCAACAGCGCAATGCAAATGAAGGCATGCGCAACCAAAGGGGGTGGATCCATGCATAAAGAGTGCAATGCGATATTCAAAGACTTGCGCAATGCGCAAGGGTGGAACAGCCGGAAGTTGCGCCCCAGTGGAAATGAGCCAAAATAAAAAGGCTCAAGGAAGAGGCGCAAGAACGTGACAGGGAAGACACATGAGGCAGAGAGACAGAGAAGGCCAGAGCAAGAAACAGTGCAGGCCAGGGAGTGCACAGGACAGAAGAGGGGCAAGGGAAGGTGTATGGGGCCACAGAGTGCAGAGGCCAGTAGGTGTACCAGGTGCAGTGGAGGTAGCAGTCAGGACAGCAGGGGTAACAGAGCAACATCAGCCTGGGGGGGGTCACAAGCCAGGGAGATGGACAGTGCCAGCTTCCACATGGAAGCTGTAATGAGGGGGGTGAGAATGCATGCTGCAGGGGGACGTGGCCGTGGAAGGGCCCGTTGGCGGTACGCCCCCCAACAGGCAGTACCGTGCCCGCATCAGCTTTGAGCTGTACATAGATGTAGAGATCGTGGGCCAGTACCGCCTGAACAGGGCAATACTGAGACGGCTCTGTGAGCTGTGCAGTGATGTGATGCGGGCACCCTCACGGTGGAGTCACGCTCTGTAGGTGGAGACCAAGGTGACAGCCTGCATGTGCCTGCTCGCCACGGGCACCTTCCAGAGGCTGACAGAGGACACCACAGGCATCACACAGTCAGCCACGTCACGCATCCTTACCCAATTCCTCAGTGCACTGCTGCCACATGCTGTGGAGCACATCAATTTCCCCAGCACCGCGGCAGAGCGTGCAGCAAACATGCAGGAGTTCAACAGGGTAGCACATATGCCTGGCATGCTAGGGGCCATAGACTGCACCCATGTGGCCATACGCACGCCACCTGACCCCGATGGGGCTGCATATAGGAACAGGAAGGGCTTTTCCAGTGTCAACTGCCAGGTGGTGTGTGATACCACTGGGCACATAATCAATGTCTGTGCCACACACCCTGGAGGAGCACATGATGCCTTTATATGGTGTCAGTCCACACTGTGCCATCGATTCAAGAGTGGGGACATCCCCACAGGCCATCTAGTGGGTGAGAACGCATGTAGGAATTGCAAACATGGGGCAAGGGTGGGAATGCCACAGGTGCCATGGCAGTGGCACACAGGGATATTGGCAATATGGACCTGAACATGATACTCATCTCCACCATCTCCACACAGGATACCCACTCCATCCCTGGCTGCTCACACCATACTGGCGCCCCATGACCCCATCACAGCAACGTTATAATCAGGTGCATGCCGCAACACGCAGCATCATCGAATGGGTGTTTGGGATGCTCAAGGCACACTTCTGATGCCTAGACACCTCCGGCGGTGCCCTACAGTACAGCCCCTCAAAGGCCTGTGGGATATTCCTGGCCTGTTGTATCCCGCACAACATGGCCAAAGACTGTGGGATAGCCATTCAGCTCGAGGAGGGGGACAGCGATGGGGATGCCAGCGGCGCCGGTGATGATGGTGATGAGCAGCCCCCCCTTGGACGGCGGGACCCCCGACTGATCCGGCAGGCCCAGCTGCACCGGGACACCATCATGGAGGAGCATTATGCATGACACAGGTAAGTCAAGGGGCCATGTGCAACCAACACTGTCCTGGCGCAACCCACAGGCACACAGAGTAACACACCAGGGGTGCATGACGGCAAGGGGAGTGGAAGGGACCAGGCACACAAACACACCATCAGGGAAGGGTGAACAGTCATATGGACACACACACACACACACACACACACACACACACACACACACAAGGCACAAAGCGTACATCGGCAGGTGCACAGCAGAGCAGGAACAGACATGGCAAACACACAGATCCATGGACCACACCACCACCTGTACTGTCCAAGTACATGTGTCAGATGCTGGGCACCCTTGCACCTTGATGTACAGTACAATGCAGGCATCATCATGCACATGCACCTGTGGACAGCAGTTGGGATGGTGCAGGTGGTCCATATGTCGGCGTGATGCAGGGCACCCCACGTGCACTGCCCACCATGACGCACAGTGCACACAGGGTAGCACCAGACAGGGCCCGCACTGGGAGACAGGTCAGTCATGTTGCACCATTCCACGGCCACCACGGATGCGTGGGTGGCCCCGCCATGACCCAACAGCACTGGCAGGCTGAGCAGGGGCCACATGGGGTGGCACCGATGGACCACCAGGGGTCCCACTGCGCGATCATGACCTTGTCCGCAGTGGGGTCTGTAGTATGCCAAACATACCTGCACCAGGGGTGCTCGGGATGCCCACAGCAGAACCCGGCATCGACAGGCTTGGTGTCGCACGACACCAGGAACGGGGAGTGGAGAGCGTACTGTGTGGGGTGCGCGGTACAGGGGCACCTGCTTTTGTGCCCAATGCAGCCACGACAGTGACCAATGCCTGGGTCTGCCTGTCAATGGCGGCGGTCACATCCATCTGCATATGGACCATCTCTGCACGGGCCAGAGCACAGTCCCTGCTGTGCTGCTCCATAACCATGAACAGTGCCTCCACGGACGTTGCAACCCGCCTTTGCTGCTGTACTGATTTCCCGCAGCAGGTGGGTGTGCTCTTCAAATGGGTACTCTGCCACAACGGCATCCTGTCCCCGAGGGTATGGAAGGTCCTGATGCTCAACACCCCTTGAGGGTGGGTGCTGTTCACCAGGATCAGGAATGGGCATATCAAAGGGCAGTGGGCATGTGCCACCGCTGGACACTGTACCCCCAGACCTGGTGGGTGACTGCTGCTGCTGCCCCTCCAACCGCTGTGCCCCAGGAACCACTCGTTCCACTGCTGTGGCCGCAACAGTGCCAGACACCTGCACAGCCACCAGTGCTGCCCCACCGGTGCTAACAGGCACAGCCTGGGACTGTGCTGACATGCTGGCACACACGTTGGAACCAGCTAGGCCCAGGGGCATGTGCTGGCCTGCTGTATGTCCGTCATGGGACACACACATGTCACTGCCCATTGCAGTCCTTGCATCATCAATGGTGCAGGTACGTGCTACAGCCACAGTCACAGCGTGCTGGCATGCTTGCATGCCAGACTGCTGAGACACAGGCTGTGCACCCCCCACACCCGACTCACCGACTCCAGAGTTGGCAGCCCGGGCAGTATGCTGGTGCAGTGCATGCTGGCTGGTGAAAGAGTGGATGGACCTCCTCCATGTCCAGCAGGTCTTCCTCACTACCTGGACCCACCACCACCATCCCCTGAAGATGAACAGGATCTGTAACAGAAAGACAGGACATGTGAGTGCATGTGAACAACCTCCCCCCCCAACACCACCATGTCATACCGTGCAGTGATGGGCTTCCACCTGTCTGGAATCCACCTCCTGGTACGCCCTCAATAGCACTCCACTGCATTGATGCAGCCAGTCGGTCCTCAGCCGTGGTCAGCTCCACCACCGCTGGCTGGCCCCCGCCTGTGCCAGCACGTGCCGCCCTGAGGGCTGCCACCTTCTCCTTCACCCTCCTGTGGTCTATCCGCATCTTCTTTTTGCATTTCTTCACGGAGCGCTGGTGGCTTCCATGCAGGTTCACTGCCTGAGCTACCCCCTCCCATGCAGCCACACAGGCCTGAGGGGTGCCCCGCCGTCCACTCAGTAGTGGCTCCTCCTCCAGGTAGGCCTGGAAGAGGGCCTCTGTCTCCGCTGTGGTGAAGTTGGGCCTCCTCCTCCGCCCACCATCCTCACCCTCACCTTGGCTCTGCTCGGTCATGTCGATCTGTATGGGTGGAAGTGGACACCTGTCACTGTGCAGTCTACAGCGTTATCCCATGACCATTGTGCAGAACATCACACAGCATGCAACCCACCTCTCACCTGCAGTAACCGAATCTGGCCAGCGCAGCCCAATGTCGCACATTTATAGCGCAATGCATGCAAATTAGGAGTGGAGCAACTGTAATGAGATGCAATCGCGCCACTGCGCCTTTGAATGGCTGATCAGATGATTTTCATGTGTCGGCTGAATATCGCGCCGTTGCGCAATACGGTTGAGCCGACTGAGCCAATGGCACAGATCTGTGACTGTGTGGTACACTGCATTGCACATGCCCAGGTAGCTTACGCAGGCATCTGCCGCACTGATGACATGCTGTGCACGATCGGCAATTCAGGCCATGGCCACCATTGTGCCAGTGGCGCTACAGCACAGGGCACCATATGGCGCTGTGGCACTACTGCGCAATAGTCCACTGTGGCGCTGGCATGCAGGTGACCGGTCGCGCAGGATGCGTAGACGTCAGATGGCGCTGTGCGTGGCCTTGCGTCATAGACCCCTGACCTGGTGTCTGACCTTTGCCCCCTGGCGCTGTTCGGCTGCCATGTGTACGGCTCTGTTGCATTGTCTGGTGACAGTGCTATGTGAACCGACGGCGCTATACGAACAGCGCGATTGGGACCTATGGTGGTCTATTGCGCAACATTTCCACGTGGGGTTGCCGTGCTGCGGGGCGCCATATTGCCTGCTGTACAACCTCAATTATGGCATGCAGGAGAGCTCCCCAGTGGAGTCAGGTGGAGGTGGCCAACCTGGTGGCTCTGGTTGATTCCCACTTTGGGGCACTGTTTGGTGATCAGCCCCTCACCATGGCCCGCACCCATGTGTAACTGCAGGTGGCCACTGACCTGGTGAGGGTCACAGGGCGGTGCCGGTCTGTGGAGCAGTGCGGGCACAGATATAGTGACCTCCGCAGGAGGGAGACGGACGTGCTGCAATGCCTCAGGTCACGTGCCAGGAGGGGCGTTGTGCCTAGGCCAGGTGGGTGTACCATCTATGCACCTGTATTCTCCATAGGGGTGTGACTGTGTTTTGGTGGTGGTGCATGGGGATGGCTCTGCCATGGTTGGCTGTGTCAGTGTGTGCAGGTGGAGATACATGGGTCTGGCTGTGTGGGCAGGCACACTCACTGGGGCAGGGGGCAGTCTGCTTTGGGGTCACACTGATGTTTTTCTCAACATTTGTCACCCACAGGCCTGGCGGAGAGGATGCAGGCCCAGGCTGAGAAGGGCCGTGGCAGGGCCCAGGTGGCGGCCGGAGGAGGCGTGAGGGGTGGGCCACAGCGGCAGCAGCAGCAGCCACAGCTGCTTGATGAGTGTGAGTGTCATTACATCATGGATGCTATTGCATGCTGGAGGGGGTAGGCATGACCACCAGCCATGGACAACACAACCATGCATGACACAGGTGACAGTCATCACTGTCCAGTGTCACTGCACATCTGTGTGTGCGTCACTGGTGGTCCATGCATGTACTGGGCACATGGCTGTGGAACTGGCATCCCACCACATTGCCACGTCACTTGACAGCCTTGTTTGTGCTGTGATGGACATGGGTAGTGTGTGTGTGTGCAGTGGTGCACATAGCTGGTGCTGCCTGGTTGGGCGTGTCATGTGCATGGTCACTGTGGGTGGGTGCATACCATCACAGGTGCGGGGCACTAGGCTATATGCCTTGCAGGATGGGTGGTGTTCAGGGTTGTGGACAGTCACGGCCATTGACTGTGTTCCCTTTTCCTAGGTCTCAGCATCCTACGCTGGATGGACCGTGCCCTCCAGTGGCTGACGAGGGTGTCAGTCGCGACACATGACCTCCTCAGGGACATGCAGCGCCATGGGGTCAGGCGACACCGGAGGAGACAGGAACAGCAACAGGCAGCAGGAGACCAGCCTGCCAGGCACTGAATGTGCTTCCCCTTCCCACTTCACCCATCCCTCCCACCCTGCCTTCCCTCTCCCAGTTACCCACCCCTACCTTGTACCCCTACCCCTTGTCTTGTACATATCTGTATACAGTTGTGTTATTGGTCTTGATGTTGTACATATCTTTTCCAATACATATATATTTTGTTATGAATACTGTGGTGGTCTCTAATTTGCAGCTGGCTATGGTTGCTCAGTTGTAGTGGTGTGCATGCCATCTGGGGTAGTATGGTCCTGGTGATGTGTGTGTGTGTGTGTGTGTGTGTGTGTGTGTGTGCGTGTGTGTGTGTGTGTGTGTGTGTGTGTGTGTGCATGGGAAGGTGTCTCCGTGTGGGAGTGACTTTCAGTCGGTCTTGCTATGCTGCCGCCCACTGCTGGGTGCCCAGGGTGGGTCTGGCTTGTATGGTTCTGTGCTACACGAGGTTGCAGTGTGCTGGGGGATGGTGGTGTTTACTGCAGTGACAGTCACTGCACTATGGGTGGTGTCTTGGGTCACGGTGCAGGGTGTGCTGTGCAGAAGGGGGCTGATGTGCACTGTGGTTGTCGACCCCCTGTGTGGCGATCTCAGTCTGCCAGTGGTTGTGCTGGGCGTCATGGCCCTGCTGTGCTGATGGCTTGTCCCCATGGGCCAGTGTATCCATCCATCCTTCCCCAGTGATGCTGTGCTTGGGGTGTGCGGGTGTATTGTTGGTTCTGCAGTGTGTTCCTGTGCCTATGTGTGGCATGGCTGGTGGTGGGCCCCAGCCTACCTCTCTGGTTGTGCAGTTCCATTGCTCTGCTGGGGGGGGCTCTGCTTGCGCTATGGCACCTCTGGACTGCTCAGCTGGGCTAGCCTTGTTGCGCTATGGTGCATCATTTCTGCTCAGCTTCCCCTTCCTGGTCGCGTTATGGTGCAGTTTGTCACGATATTCAGATGTTGGCTGCTTGCGCAATTGACCTTGCTCCATGTTTGAATATCGCGCTGATTGCGCCTGTGCGTAAGTGACTTGCGCTTGCTCCTGCTGTTGCGCACTTTTTGGGCGCAATTTGAATATCCATCCCAGAGTGTAAATCTGAGCATGGTGCAGACAGGAAGGCAGAGGTGTGTTTGGACAGGTCAGAAAATTGCTGATTGAAGAAATTAGCAATTGCCCAGGGATCATTACAGTGGATCCCATTTAGGATCATGTTATTTGGAGTAGGGAATGGGGTGGACCCCAGGAAGGACCTAACATGTGTCCAGAAATTTCCAGGCTCCCCTGCAGCATCCTTAAGAAGACTTTTGCAGTATTTGCTTTTGGCAGCTCTTATTTGCTTTTTACATTCTTTGCACTGGGCCCTATAGAGGTCATACAGTAGTCAGCTGGATGACCAGAGGATTTAAAACATTTCCAGCTCTTATCTCTCATTTTAAGTCTGGAGAGGAGGTCCTTTTTTAACCATCTTGTATGTTGTCCCTTCACTCTGTGTGTGGAGTACAGGGTATGGCTATCCTGGAGCATCGAGAATTCCTGAAGGAAAAAGTTTAGGGCTGACTGGGCATCATTAGCTCTGCATAGTTTGCTCCAGTCAATTTGAGAGACATCATTTAGAAAGTGTAATGGATCTAAGCTTGCAAAGTTCCTAAAGGTGATATACTTTGGAGGTGGGGTGGGGCTGGTGGAAACAGGAGACCATAGACAGAAAATAGGGGAGTGGTCAGTAAGTGCATCAGACAGTAGGCCAGCCGTATGTATGTACTCTGGCTGATTAGTTAGGGCCCAGTCAATTAGTAATGACCCCTTCTCCTGAGGGCTGCAGCCACCACTGCCAGGCACTTGGTAAAGACATGGGGAGCCAAGGACAGGCCGAAGGGTGGAGCTTGGAACTGACAGTGACTTCCTTGGAAGGTGAAGCATAAGAACCTTCTGTGGCATGGCAGGACCATGATGTGAAGGTACGCGTTCTGCATGTCCAAAGTACAAAGCCAGTCCTTCTGATGGAGCATGGGGAGCAGGCCTGGAAGTCACCATCCTGAATCTTTTGTACTCCACGTAGTTGTTCAGGTAGCTGAGATCCAGTATGGAGCGAAGATCTCCCGTCTTCTTGGGGACCAAGGAAAAAATGGGAGTAAAAGCCCTTCCCCCTGTGGTTCGGAGGAATGGGCTCTATGCCCATCTGGACAGGAGTGCCTAAATCTCTGCTTTGATCAGGGTGGCATGGGATGGGGAGCAATGAGAGGGAACAAGAAGGTTGTCCAGACGCAGTTCCAAGAACTCCAGAGTGTGTCCCCTCTATTAGTTGTAGGACTCACTGAGCTGATGTGATCTTGGTCCAACCCTCGAAGTTGGGGGAGAACCAACCCCCACCATCTCCCCCAGGAGCTGTGATGGAGAAGGGGGTCTGGCAAGGAGTCAGGTGGAGGCACTAGGGGTGGGCAAGGAGACCTGGAAGGCCTTGGTGGTTCTAGGGCCCGAAGTCCTTGAAGGCTGGGAGGAGGCCTTACATTTAAAGGCTGCTCTGAACTGCTGACCTTTGGACTGTTGGTCCACCGGGCAATGAAAAGGCCAGCATCTGGAGAGAATTGTTACTGATTTGTAAATCATATGAACTGACTGGACAGCCTTTCCAGAATCCTGAAGGCCCGTGATAATCTTTTCAGTGTCTTTCCCGAAAAGAACTGGGCCCTGGAAAGGAGCATCTAAGATGGTCTCTTGAAGGTCCTGGTGAAAGCTGGAGACTCTAAGCCAGGAGTACCTGTGAAGACAAATGCCAGTGGCAGCCTCCCTGGTGGCAGTGTCTGCTGAATCATAGGATGAGCGAAGAACGTGCTTACCTACATCCACATCCGACTGGAGGATGCCCAGTAACTCATATTTGTGAAAAGAGTCTGGTTGAGCCTTTGCCAATTACACAGCCGTTTTCCACAAGGAGAGTGAATGGTACAGGTGACTGAAGAATAGACCTTGTGGCCAAACTGGTCCAACCTCTTAGACTCCTTGTCTGGAGGCTGAGAGCTAAGTTGTCTAGGCTGTTTGGTTCTACCATGAGCCATAGTCAAAACCATAGTCAGCCCTAGGTTGCCTCCCCCAAATAAGGCTCATTCCTGGGGGTTCTGTAGAGCCTGTCAGCCTTCTTGGGGACTGCCGAAGCAGATAAGAGGTGTTTCCAGGCAAGCTTAGTAATGTCCTGGAAAGGGGCCACCAATGGAGGCACAACCAGGGGCTTAGGATCATGCATCCCTTGGAATTGAGCAAGGTGGCATCTCTCTGAGTCCAGGTCCTCGGTGTCCCACCCATTGAGGGATTGGATGTGTTGCATTACATCCATAAATGTGGGATCATCCGGGGGAGACCTTGGAGAATCCTTATGGGTAGCCAGATGAGGAGGAGGAGGCAAGACATCCCCTCCCGATGACCTGGATGAAGAGGAAGAGCTCTGGCTGGAATCCTCTGACAAGGGGGAGCAAGTATAGAAATGCCAGGGCTGGCATCCGTGGAAGCGATGCCAGTGCTTGGAAGACGATCTGGAAGAAGAATGGTACCTTCATCCATGCCGCCTTGAGACCCCTCATCTGAGTGATCAGGAGGAGGGGTAGCCTTTTTCAGGGGCAGTGAGGGTTTCCTGGGTGGAGGGGGAGTAGGCTAGACCTCTGAAGGAGCAGGTTCTGGGGCTTGGGGGCAGGTGGGCCCCTAGGCAGAAGGTCCCCTTTAATCGAGTTTCACCAGGAGTTGAATAGGTCTCCCACATCTGCAAGAGAGACTAGGGAGTGCTGGGAAGCCCGGGCGAGGGAGGGGACATTAGAGGACCCTGGTGTCAGACCTGCCAGAGTGGGCAACCCTGTTGTCAGGTCTGTAGATGCAGGGTTAGGGGGCTATGGCCCTGCGGGCTTCGAGTTATCCAGCCTCAGATTATCTGGTGCCAGGTCAGGGGCGCCAGTTTAGCTGGCATCCGGTCACTGTCTCAGGGGAAGCTAGAGGAGCAACAGGGGACAAGGGGGAAGGCATTGCCCGGTTTGACTCTGGAGAAGCTGGGGTGGAAGGGACAGACTTCTGTCAATGGTGGTCTGAGGTACCGACTGGCATCGGCTGAGAGGGCGTCTGCGAGAGGAGCGAACTGCTGTTTGGCGCTCCTGCTCCTGGCATCACTTAGTGTCACTGGACCCTGAGGCCCAGTCTGACAAAGCAGATGCCCCAGCAAGGTGGACGATGGGCTCCGACCTGCTGCCCAAAGAAGTACCGGCTGATCCACCTGGCTTAGGCCCGGAGGTATGCTTAAAAGGCCTAAGACTCAGGGGAGTGAGGGCCAATGAAGGCGCATGCACCGAAGACCCCCCCCGGTGAACATTAGGACTAGGATGGGAGGCTTCATCAATGGGAGCCCAGAAGGAGTGAGGGCTGCTGGGGTGGCAGAGTCCGACCTCCCATGGGAGGAGGAACTTGAAGAGGCCACCGACTTGTGTGGGGACTTGGAGTGGGAGTCTGACCAAGTCCTGTCTTTATCCCTGTCCCGGTGATGATGTTTCCTGCTGGTTTTCTTCTCTTTGTGGGCTGAAGAAGAGGAGATCCCTGGAACCAAAGAAGGAGAGGAGCTTTGCCTGGGAGGAGTCTTCTGCATGGTGGCCAACTGCTTTTCCAGCAAGAAGCTCTTCAGGGTCTTCAGGCAGCAGATCCTAGTACTACGGATGAAGCTTTGGCAGTGCTGGCAGGCCTCAGAATTGTGGTCGGGACCTAGGTAGATGAGGCAGGCCGAATGCCCATCCTTCAATGGTATTTGCTTGCTGCAGACACACTTGGATTTCCACCGCTCGGATGAAGAGGTTGGAGGTAAAGACATGCACAGAAAAATGGAAAGAATCACTATTTTAAGTAAAATAATAAAGCGTGAGTAAATGTGAAAATAGCGGTCGACTAAGAGCAGAAGGCATCCATGGAGCTGATGTGAGTGGGTCTACAGCAGGAAAAGAACTAAGGTGGGGCTGGTGGACCGCCCCTTTTATACCACTGGCTGACATCCAGGTGGGGCGGTGCCCCACTGTAGACTGCTAGCTAGAAGTTGTCCGTGTGATCCTAGTGGCTTAGTCCTAATGGTGTAGTCTGCTGCAAGAGCTCACTCTCAAAGTAAGAACAATATCTTCTTTATCAGTTTCTAGTAAAACTAACAAAGCAGCCTTTGGTGTTTTTTTCAACCCATTTCTTCAGAAGGTTAGCACGGTATACATTGGTAGGATTTTTTCCTGTCAGGGGGTCTCAGTCTTGTAGTTAACCGTGCCAGTACATCTAAGCACTTATAAGGCCCTTGCCACTTTATTAACGGTTTATTTTCAGTAGTGGGTAACAGTAGCAAGACCTTTTCACCTGGCTCAAAGACTTTTTCTTTTACCCCATGGTCATAATATGTCTTCTGCTGGTTTTGGGCCTCTTCCTGATTACTTCAGGCAATTTCAACATATTTTGCTACCTTCTTTCTCAGGGCACACATATAAGACATAGATCGTTTCTGAGTGGGGTTATCTTCCCATGTTTCTTTTATTACATCTAGTGGACCTCTAGGTTGTCTACCACACAGCATTTCAAATGGTGAAAAGCTTGTTGATGCCTGTGGCACTTCTCTGTAAGCAAAAAAAGCAGGTATGGTAGGTGTTCATCCCTATCTTTCCCTTCCCTTTACAAACCTTTTTAACATGTGTTCTAGGGTTTGATTAAAATGCTCAGCAAGGCCATCTGAGGGTGATAAGGGGAGGTTCTTATGGCAGTGATACCCATGTTGTCAGTACAGCTCCTTCAGTAATGTAGCACCAAAATTACTACCCTGATCAGTAATAATCTGTTTAGGTATGCCTATTCTGCTGAAAATTTTGGCAAGCTCTGCTGCCTCTTTTGGGGCTGTGACAGACAGTACGCATAAGAAATGCCTCTAGTGGTGTGAAAAAGTATTTGCCCCCTTCCTGATTTTCTCTAGTATTGCATATTTGTCACACTGGATGTTTTCAGATCTTTAGACAAAATGTAATATTAGATAAAGGGAACCTGAGTGAACAAATACTGTAACACTTTTTTTTTTTACTTATTTCATTTATTTAATGAAAAAAGTTAACCAACACCAACTGGCACTGTGTGATAAAGTAATTCCCCCCTAGTTAAATCAACCCAATTAAAGGGATAATTAGAGTCAGCTGATTGAACACAGCCAGGCTTGATTACAGCCAGCCCTGCTCAATATAAACCTCACTTTTTTTGACCCTTACCATCAGTCACATTGCCAGCACAAAGATTCAACAATCACATTATGCCACGATCAAAGGAAGTTCCTGAAAAGATCAGAAAAAAAGTTGTTGCTATCTATCAGTCTGGAAAGGGTTACAAAGCTATTTCTAAGGCTCTGGGACTCCATCGAACCACAGTGAGAGCCATAATCTCCAAATGGAGAACACTTGGAACAGTAGTGATTCTTCCCAGGAGTGGGGCCTGCCAAAATTACTCCAAGGGCGTAGTAAAATCATCCAGGATGTCTCAAAGGATCCTAAAACAACATCCAAAGAACTGCAGGCTTCTCTTGCCTCAGCTAAGGTCAGTGTTCATGACTCCACAATCAGAAAGAGACTGGGCAAAATGGGCTTCATGGGAGCAGCAAGCATGGAAACCACTGCTAACCAAGAAGAACATAAATGCTCGCTCTCATTTGCCAAGAAGCACCTGGATGATCCACAAGCCTTTTGGAAAAATGTTCTATGGACAGATGAGTCCAAAGTGGAACTTTTTGGACGGCATGGATCCCATTATGTCTGGTGTAAAGCAAACACCATTCCACAGTAAGAACATCATACCAACAGTCAAACATGGTGGTGGTAGTGTGATGGTGTGGGGATGCTTTGCTGCCTCAGGACCTGGACGACTTGCCATAATTGAAGGAACCATGAATTCTGCTCTGTACCAGAAAATTCTTAAGGAGAATGTCCGGTCATCCGTCCGTCAGGTGAAGCTGAAGCGTAGTTGGATCATGCAGCAAGACAATGATCCAAAACACAAAAGCAAATCCACATCAGAATGGCTGAAAAGAAGTAAAGTTAAAGTTTTGGAGTGGTCTAGTCAAAGTCCAGACCTAAACCCAATAGAGATGCTGTGGCAGGACCTGAAACGAGCAGTTCATGCTCGAAAACCTACCAATGTTACTGAATTAAAGCAGTTCTGCGAGGAAGAGTGGGCTAAAATTCCTCCACAGCTATGTGAAAGACTGATATTGAATTATAGGAAGCGTTTGGTTGCAGTCATTGCAGCTAAAGGTATGAATCAGTTATTAGGTGTAAGGGGGCAATTACTTTTTCACACAGTGCCAGTTGATGTTGGTTAACTGTTTTCATTAAATAAATGAAATAAGTAAAGAAAAACAAGTGTTATTTGTTCACTCAGGTTCCCTTTATCTAATATTACATTTTGTCTAAAGACCTGAAAACATCCAGTGTGACAAATATGCAATAATAGAGAAAATCAGGAAGGGGGCAAATACTTTTTCACGCCACTGTACTACCAAAATGAATTGGTTAACCTTTTTACTTTTGTCTAAGGGGCCAACCACATTCATTGCAAATCTCTCAAAAGGCACATCGATCAAGGGTAGGGGCACCAGGGGCACCTTGTCTTTATTTTAGTCACTGGGACTACTTTCTGACACTCAGCACAGGAACTGCAATATGTAGCAACATCTTCAGGAGTGACTGAAAAAGGGCTGTGCCCAGTCATTACCTGGTAAAAATAAAAAAAATGAAATCTTCATGCATTCTAGGCCAGTAAAATTTGTACAGCAATCTGGCAAGGGTGCGATCCCAACCCAAGTGACCAGGCAAAGGACTATCATGTGCTATCTGTAACAACTCAGACCTATACTTTTGTGGTATAACCAATTATGATGTATGGGAAAGGCTTATTATTAACTAAATTCACACACTTTACAACATCATTATACCATCGATATGACATCGGATTGTTATATCCTCTTCACTGTGTCATATTGATTGTATAACAAAATGGAACGTTCACTCTGTGTAACATTCTGTATTGTGAATTCAACACAAACTGGTGTCCATACACTATAAAAGCTAATGGATGGTCTTCAGGTAACAACCATGCTACAATCACTTCTCGAGTTTGCCATGACTACTGTAAACCTCTTGAGCTTCACTCTCAAAAGTTTACAATTTCATGACAAGCTCTCGAAGTGATTACAGCATGTTTATTACCCGAAGGCCATCCATTATCCTCTATGTTCTGTATGTTCCTGTGTCTGAGGTTTAACCCAAACTCTATACAGTAACCCACTGCATTTTTTTAAACATTGGTTCACCCTACTTTTGTTTCACCCCCAACTGCTTAAAGTAACCTTGGAGAGAAACATTGTTAGTTTGCTCTGAAACAAAATCACAATCGGTTATTTAGTTTCAGCATTTTCATATATTAACCCTTATGTCCATTGGTCTTTTGTTGCCACTGTTTCTTCAGGTGTCTTCTTGCTTTCCTGGACTCCTGGATCTTGGCGCTATGCTCAAACAAGTCCAAATCAAAATCAGTGAAAGGAAGAGTCCCCACTATCTGACATTTTCTTTGCCTGAGGTCTTGCCATTACAGCTACTGAAACATCAAGACTGACTCCCTCTGTGATTAACTCAGTAAATCCTGGAAAGTCATTTCCAATAATCACAGGCACCTTAGGTACTACTCCCACTTTCAATTGATGCGACACCCCATTAATAGTCAGTGTCACGTGGGTGGTAGGATAGTATTGAGTGCCTCCATAGATGTAGATTACACCAGTACCTTGTCCTTCTGCACAGTGTTTTCCCAGCACTTCAACATGCACTAGGGTCTGTCTACTTCCCGAGTCAAAAAGTCCTTTCACAGTCTTATCTCCCACCTTCACATCTGTTAAGTAGTTGCCCCAATTTGCCATGGACAAATCTGCTCCGGTGTTGCTCTCTTTATTACGGCAGTTTTTTTGCATATGGCCTGGCTTATTACAGTTATAGCAAATAAAGTCTTTGGGTGCAGATTTGTTACACCCACCAGAATTCTTATTAGACCTGGAGTCAACCCGTCCAGCCAGCCTGTTCCATGAACCCATTCAGGTACGAACTCGGATTTTCTAAAGTAGACACCTCATTGGTCCTTCGACAACACGACTTAACAGCCATTGGAGGCTGCCACTTCTCCCTCCCTCGCAATTGGTTAATTTGCTAATCCTCTGTTTCCTTGTGCAGTTTCTCTCCAGTGGAGTTTTTTGGCTTTAATTACTAGTTTTAAAAGTGTATTTTTTCCCTGCCTCCCTCCCTCCCCAACCCCGGACATTTTTTCCCCCGGCTTCCCTTCCCGACCCCGGCCTCTACTAAATAGGTTTACCTTCCCTTTCACCCCTTCTCCTGTTGGTTGTATTAAAATCAGCTTCTCAAGCCTACTGGCTGAAATCTAAAGCTATTCTTACAGCCAGGCTTCTACTGCTCACGATATTTAGACACTGCCTGTACCTCCTACATCAACCACGGTGCTATTTTGAATAGCCATAACCTATATCATCCACGGTGCTATTTTGATTAGTATAACTACATATCACTAATCCTGCACCCATTTTGCCCCCCACCTACAAATGCATTACGTCCTTTATCATAGTCCTAGGCTAATTATTGGGTGCACAATCCTATATTCTCAGGATACTGTCATTTTAGTTTTCAACTCCTGACAGCATGTTAAAGCACATTCACTGCCTACCAATATTCTTGCTTCCTGCACTAATCCTCTTCTGCTCCTTTTTCTCCCATGCCTACAGCCCACCATCCCCTATCCTGTCCCCATTACGACTGATCTGCACAGCCAATCTTACTGCCAATCTTACTCTCTCTGCAACTGGGACACACCCATACCCACCCCTTCCTATCCTGTTCACCTGCAGCTTCGTGAACCCCCTCTGGAACTACCCCACAACCATACTATCCTTATGTAATACTGCCTCTTATGTTCAGCTCATTCAGACGTCACTAGTCTTCTATGCATTATATCCCACCTTCCTTCACTACACTGGCACATGTATACAATGTATCTACCCCACACAGAGGCGATCATATTCCAGCAAAGCAAAATTGGTGAGCAGGTGGATCAAATGTGTAATCTTCCTGCTACTAGTCTGTGCTGGTAATATTGAATTAACCTCTGGTCTGCCACAGACACTTGCCTCACAATCTGTCTTTGCAGCTGCTAAAGGGCTGAAATGCATGCACGTGAACGTGTGCAGCCTTTTGAAAAAAACTAGACCTTGTCCATGCCTGGATCATCCACACAGACATGGATATCCTAGTAGTTTCTGAAACTTGGTTAAAAGCATCCACCCCTGACTCAGCCATATCCCTTCCCTCCTATAACCTCTACAGGTGTGATAGACCTATCAGGGGTTGGGAAGTAGCTATTTATATCAAAGACAGATTTACGGTTTCCGAGATCATTCCTACCAGCTCACCCAAGGAATCTGAGTCAATTTTGCTAAATTTATCTCTATCCTCCACTGAAACAATCACAATAATAGGCTGCTACAGGCCACCTTCTGGTGGCATGGAGCTTCTAACCCACATGCATAACACTACAGATTCAAGACAGATTGAAATCATTATAACTGGTGACTTGAACATCAATTGGCAAAAAAACTGCAATTAAAGCCTACAATTCATAGAGGTCTGCAATAAAGCTGGCTTTACCCAACTAATAACGGAGTCCACCCGTCCTAATCCTAAGGGCCTCTCTAAAAGGTCCCTGATCAACCTTATACTCACAAATAGGCCTCACAAGATCACCCATACTGCAGTATTTCACAACGATGTTAGTGATCACCGTGCCATGGCCTGCATTAGAGGACAGGCTATATTCAAAACAGAGAATAGATTCATAAGGAAAAGGAGTTTTCGTAAGTTCGTTATATCTCATTATCTGACTGACCTCAGCATTATTAACTGGACTGACTTCTATCTATCCACAGACAACAACGATGCAGCTTAGCTTTTTAACAACATATTTTGTAACATATACAGGCATGCCCCCATGCTAAAATGCAGAGCCTGAAAACTCTCCTGCCCTTGCTTTACAGCCGAACTTAAGGCTGTGCTAAAGGTAAGGGACTGCCTCTGGTCCAGTGCCAGACAGACCAAGCTCCCCTCAGACTGGGCAGCCTTTTGAGCCTACCACAACAACTGTACCAAAATGGTCAGGGCCTCAAAAGCTAATTACTTTCTATCTGCTTTTGATTTTGCAAAGGTTAATTCCAGCAAATTCTGGCAAATCATCAAACAGGCTGAAGGCAGCAAACCGTCCTCTTCACTGTCTGGTAAGGTCTCATTTAAAAGCAAGTTCTTATCCAATAAATCTGACATCTTATATAGTTTTAACAATCACTTTGCTACTGCAGGTCTCGCATTCGACTCATCCAAGGCAGCTATCCTCACGTCCAGCTTCCCCGAACAATCCCCGATACCAACCAACAACATTTTCTTGTTTACCCCTTTCCAATTCAAAGAGGAAGAAGACCTTCTATTCCACCTAGATGTTAAGAAAGGTGCCAATCCATTTATTCAATGTTTCCATCAACTCTGGCATGGTACCTGATGCATGGAAAATAGCACAGATACTCCCTCTATTCAAATCCCGTGAACCCATGGATCTAAACAACTATCACCCTATCTCCATTTTACCCCTGCTCTCTAAACTACTAGAGAAATTAGTACACGCCCAATTAAGGGACTACCTCACCAAACCAGATCTGATAGACCCAGTCCAATCTGGCTTTAGATCTACCCATAGCACCACCACTGCCCTAACTTCTATCACAAATGATTGGCTCTTTGCTATGGATAACAAACAAGTTTCAGGGGCTGTCTGCTTAGACTTAAGCAAAGCATTTGACACAGTCAACCATACTTTGTTCCTCAACACTCTAAACTGGCATGGTATTTCCGGCTCTGCCCTGTCCTGGTTCAGCAGCTACCTAACTAGTAGACTACAACAGTTGAAGTCAGCTGGCTCCCTCTCCCCTTTCCTTCCACTCATGAGAGGGGGTACCACAAGGCTCTATCCTTGGGTCCCTCCTTTTCATGATTTATATGAACACTATCAGATATAATATCAGCAGGGGGAAACTTCACCTGTTCGCCGATAACACGGTAATATATCTATCCAGACCCTTGATAGCCGAAGCCCGTGTAGAACTCCAATCCAAATTCAGTCTTCTACAATGCAACCTTGCCCTATCCAAACTACTCCTAAACGCAAAGAAAACTAAAGTAATATACTTTTATTCTAATCACCTGACTCACATCACAAACACCCTCGAAGCCTTGCCCCCTATCAAAACCCTCCTAAATGATGACCTTGAGGTAGTCAATAAATTTAAATATCTAGGCTGCGATTTAGACCAACACCTAACCTTCTCTGCACATACCGCATCACTTATGAAGAAAATGCAACAATGAATTGGCTTCTTCTAAAGAAACAAATCTCTTTTTACCACTGATGCCAGGCTTTGGCTGGTTCAGACGACATTCATCCTGCTCCTCAACTATGCAGGTACATTATATGGCCGCTGCTCTGATTCCTTGCTTCATCAGCTAGACACGCTGTATCATAGGGCAATATGATTCATTACTAATTGCCACCGTCGGACACACCATTGTGACCTATATACCTCCTTGGGCTGGACTTCCCTGAAAGCTAGACATTCTATCCACTCACTTATTTGGCTACATGAAGCCCTCCTGTCAAAACTCCCCCCTTACATATCAAACCTCTTTCAGTGATCAGCCTGTTTATACCCTTTGCAAAGATACTCCAACATTATGTTGAATGTCCCCATCACCTGCTCTCATTATGGTGATATGGCCATAAGCCTTGCTCTCCCGTCTGTTTGGAATAAAGCCCAGTTCATCCTAAAACTTCAAAAACTAATTCCCCTAAACAATTTCAGATCCTTGGTTATCAATAAATTTAATGAGTTCTGCATCTGTTTTTAAGAGGTGTTCACGCAAAAGCCCATGATTACACCAATCACCCACACCCCTCACCTCCTCATGAGTACACCACTCACCCCACCCCTCACTTCCCACCCACCCCACTTGCCCACCCCTATTCCTCCCCATCATTTCTTTCCCCCCTTCCACTGGTCCCTGCCTCCTAACCCCCCACTCAATCCGTCCTCCACCACTACCCTCTTCTCCATCCCAAATCCCTGTCCCTCTGCTTGCCCACAGTTATCCACCCACCCTAAACTCCACTCCATCCCCCTTGCCCCACCTCCTACTTCCCTTCTTCACCTGTCACCGCCTTCCTTAACCCCTCACCTCTCGTTCTTCATGCCTACCACCTACCCCTTCTCCGCTACTCCACTACCCTCCCCTCCACATCCTCCCCTGCCCACCTTCATCTATAATCCCCTCCTTTCTTCCACCAGACTGTACTATCGACGTATCAGCCTTCTTCAGACAAGTCAACCCTCCATGTTTCATCACCTTCCTCCCCAACAACCTTCACTTTGTCCTAGCACACATACATTCACTTAATATACCTCTGTACCCCTGGTTCCTTACTAAAACCTAGTACCTCATAAACTGAGATCTTCCAAATGTATGTTGTCTTTTTTGCCTACGATCTTATATTATCTGTAAATATTTGTACATGACCTGTATCTCATTCACCATAGTCTGCGATTATGCATATACTATAAATAGTTGTATTTCACTCTATATATCCGTACACATCCGTATCTTATTCACTTTAGCCTCAATTTTATATAAACTGTAAATAGTTATATATACTCTGCTACATTGTCGTTTCCCCCAGTACACGTTGTGTACAGTTTGTCTGTACCAGGACCTCCATGCAAATG
The DNA here is from genome assembly GCA_016271365.2 of Neoceratodus forsteri. Taxonomy (NCBI): domain Eukaryota; kingdom Metazoa; phylum Chordata; order Ceratodontiformes; family Ceratodontidae; genus Neoceratodus; species Neoceratodus forsteri. The sequence goes on from CM057449.1 coordinate 625,446,116, forward strand.
AGCCTGCTCAATGGAGTTTTTTCCTGTCAATAAAAACTGAACTGGAGTTAAATTGGGGGAAAAAGAGGGTCTTTACAGGTGCTGCTAGGCTGTTACTTTGCTACTGTGGCATCTGTCTCGCCATCTGGTAATCTTCAGCCAAAGAAATGTCCTTTTCCCTACTTTCTGGTCAGTGTTTTTTTACCCAAAGCTGCAGGTCTGCAGACAGGATGTTGATGAACTGCTCCATTGCAAGTGTGTCAATGATCTGTGGGACTGTCTTGCCCTCTGGTTGGAGCCATTTAATAAGGAGTTTTCTGAGTCGGGTGATGGCTTCTTGAAGACTGCCAAATGAAAGGTAGTTCAGGGACTGGAATCTTTGCCTGTACGTCTCTCCTGAGATGTTTTTCAGGATTTCTCTTTTCACAAGGTCATAAATAATTTTTTTTTATTCTTTCTTTATGCTCCCCTGTCGCCAGTCACTCAGTACCCTCTGCCCAGACATGGACCACAGACTTCCACCCCCACAATGGCCACGACCCTCTGATACCCCCTGGATTACCCCCCAAGGATGAGTTGCGGCACCACCTCTAGCGCCGCAGTCAACAGGATAGGTCGGAGGGTTGGCCTTGGGGGCTAATTGAAGCCATGGCAGGCTTCATCGAGGGTGGCTGGCAGCTACTCTTTTTTCTGGTTTTCTGGGGGTTGGGACGTGCAATGACGTCCTGCGTCCACCCCACCCCTGGACCTGCTAGGCGTCAGTCGCTGTGCAACTCCCGGCCTCCGCCAGGGGTTCATCGAGCACCGGACACTCTCCCCACCCTACACTCAGAGAAGAAGAGCAGTCCTTGGGATGCTCCATCCTTCTCCCCATGGCTGGCCCTCCAGCAACCCAGGTCTGTTCCTGAACCGAGGTCACCAATGTCGCAAGCGGAACTCCAACCGCTTCGTCACTGGACCGGCATAGGTCATAGTTTTCTGACTGTGTAGTGTCCATATTACTGTAGGCAAATTGGGTTTTACCTGTCAGGTAAGGTAACAGCCCGATTGCCCATAGCTGTTTTGGCCATTGGTAGGCTGTGGCAACCCTTTCAAAAGTTGTCAGATATGCTTCAATATCATTTGAGGGGCACAACTTTGTAAGTTTAATGACTTTTACGTGTGTGTTTTGTTGCTCTACTGGACCTGTGCCAGATCCTGCAGCTTTGACAGCTTGCAAGGCCTCCAGCCATCACTCCTCCTGTTGCTGCATCTCTTCTTTTCTCTGTGCCTCTAAACGCTGAATCACTTTTTCTCTCTGCTGCATCTCCACTGTTTCTCTGTCTCTTTTTGTTGTATAGCCCACCATTTGAAAAAGGCAGTCAGGCTTTCAGATTCTGTCACTGCCTGTTCTTTTTCCCACACTGGTGCTGGCTGTATAGTCTCAGCTTGGACTTCTGTCTCTGCTAGTTTGGCTGCCATTCTTCTGGCAGTAACTCCTGGGCTTGCTGCTGCAGAATCCATACATTTCTTCTAGGTTTCCCTGGTACCAGGTCTAGTACCCATACACAACACTCCTGGCTTAGAGTATGCACGGCATAAATCCCACTTAGGCTGACACCATCTGTCATCGAGGCACAGGTCAGGAAGCATAGGAAGACCAGGAGCAGTTGTAAAAATTCACAAGTAACGTTTTATTATCAATAACAGTAAAATAAAAATTGTTCAGTATAACTATTACAAAAGCAGTACAAACAAAGAAAACAAAGTCCTTCATCTGAGGGTATCTCTAATTCCAAATTTCAGTCTCCCCCTCAAGCAAAAGCAATGCAGCTCTTTTTATAAATCTTTGCCTGGGAACTCATTAAGAGACATCCTGTTTTTTTCAAAATGTTCTTGTCAGTTTCCTTGCAGGTACAACAAATAGAACAATGTCCCAAGCTGCCCCTCTGCTGGCAGCTCTGCAAAAGTTTGTGCTGCATGGCAAGTTTAACTCCTTGAGTTCCAAATAGCTTTTTGCAATCATTTCAATAATATAACTATATACATTTTCAAACCAAGGGATCCCAGTATCACAGTTTCACACAAATATTCACATACAGTTCTTATAACCGTAGATATTCAAGGGGGAAGAAAATACAGAAAGGCAAGTGAAGCTAGAGAGATAGCGAGGCAGAAAATTGCAAGACCGTCCAAGTGATCAGTTCCTAGGTCTCACAAGAACATTTGGTTATGCAACCAGACAGACAAGAGACAGAAAAAGATAGGGTAGAACGGATTCTTGCATTTAACTTTCTGAATAACAAATGGGATAGGGCCTTATTCAACCCTGTCACAACCCCTACTGGAGAGGTCTGCTCAGGCAGTTGATGCAGGACCAGGGGACTTCAGAGAGTGGCATCAGGTGCTTTTGAGCCCTGTGCCTTCAGCTGTGCTTCCTTCTATGGCTAGGGAGGCTGAGACCTGAGCTCCCTGCCTTTGCCTTGAAAGGACTACTTATTATGGTAGAAGCCTTGCCCCTTCTCCCTTTAGGAATTAGAGAGGGTAGGCCTGAAGGTCTTGATGGCCATTTTAGTTTTCTAGGATGCCTCAAGAGACTCTTCTACTTACTGTCCAAGTAGGTAAGAACCATCAAAGGGAACATTCATAACCTGTTGTTGGAGATTGGAGAAGACAGATGTCCGAAGCCAGGAATGTCTTCTAATACAAATTACTGCAGCAGCAGAGCGCGAGGGAATGTTAAAGGCACCCACAGCCATCTTGAACAGATGACTGTCAGACTCAATACTATTAGTAACAGTCTGAAGAATCTTCTGTTTGGTCTTGGATCAGGCAGGGATTCTGTTAGAGACTTAAGAGAGATCCAAAGGGCATACTCCTACTTAGAAAAATGTCATAGGTAGCTGGCTATCCTCATGCTATGGTAGTAGATGTGAAAGCCATTTTCCCCCCTTAGTGTCTATTTTGCACAACTCCTTATTAATAGGGTGCACAGTCACTTCCTGAGGATGCATGGCTTTGTCATACTCAGTCAAACTGACAATCTTGTCAGCAACTGGTTGAGAAGCAAGGATAGACCTGTCTTTAGGGCAGTGTACTTATGGTCTATCAGTCTATCGGTCTATAAACAGAGGGAATAGATGCAGGCCTATTCCATACTGCGTCTGAAGGAGTCTCAAATGCAGGGGGAGTAGGAGGCATGAGATAGGCCAGTATGGTGGAAACTTTGAGCCGCTTCAGATGGAGATGTTTACCTGGGTCATTAGCAGAAGGCTCTGAGGCAAGCATATCACACATGTTGTGGAGAAGAGCTTGAAAAGAAAGGTCCTCCTGGGGAGCAGGAAAAGGGCCTGGATTTTAAATGTCCAGGCTATAGAGTTGTCGCTGCTCTCAGAAATGATGAGTTCAGGGTCAGACTTGTCCCCCTCCAGGTCCTCCCTGGGGAGAGGTTCTGGAAAAGGGATGGACCAAACTTCCCTAACTCAGGCCTAGGAGTAGGCAACACCGGCACAGGCAAAGCAGAGGCTGGCACCAGAGGCAGAGCCAAGGGTAGGACTGGGTCCGGCACCAAGCCAAGCCCTAGGAGACCTGAACTCGACAATGAGCCGGGTGCTGCCCAAAGGTCCAAGTGGCCCTGGAGTGACCGGCAGAGGTACCGGAGCCTGTCCCAAAGCAGTGACACTGAATGGCGGTGTGGCCAATGGAACAGACGTCACCGGTAAGGACTCGAAGCCACTGATGGAGCCAGACACTTTACCCAGAAGGCCCCAGCTGTGGCTCCAATGCCACTAGCCCCAAAGGGCCTGGGGCCTGCTCTGCAAGAAGGAGCAAATGAGCTAGATGCTGGACCCACTGCTCCATAAGAGCTACCCAGTCATGAAACTGCCCACTTGAGACCCCCAAGCAGACAGTGAGGGACTCCGGGCCTGAGACCCTGACTTCTCACAAGCAAAGCCAGTCAGCGATACGGATGGTGCTGGGGAGGGCCTTCTGCTCCGAGACCCTTGTGGCAGACCTCATGGGACCATTTCTTCCCCATCAAATGGAAAGAGGAAAAGCTCAAGGCTGAGCAGTACCAGGTCCCTGACCAGGATCAAGCACAGGCCTGCTTCTTTTTGTGTCTACTGGAGAGCTGTCTTCTTCCCAAACACAGGACCGTCCATTGTCAAAACCCTCCCCTGAAGGGGGAAGTGGACCAGACACAGCCCCACTACCAAAGCAACATGCCTGAAAAGGCTTCAGTCACCATCCATGGCTGTTGACCTTTGTTCAGCAGGGCTGAGAGAAACTGACAGAAATAGCTGTGAAAAAACTCTAAACTAACACAAAAATAACAAACTTGAAAAACTGATAAGAACTAAACACTGTTGTCGTACAGACATGAAATTCTGATTCCTGGTAGGCAAGCAATGTTATCACTGAAGCACACTCAATAGTGGGGAAAAAAAGAACTGAGACAGTTGAGGATTTAGGCTGAGATAAGCCTGTGCTAAGAGCCCCCCCTTGTGGTGCTGAACATGCACACTGCTTACCTCAGTGCCAGCCTTCTTGAAAAGTTCTGGCTCCCGTAGAGTCCTAGAACCTTCAGTCAGAAACCACTGGTGTGAATCAATGGTGAAGACTGTGTGATGAACTAGAGGTGCTCTATGTAGTACTTTATTCTAAAGGTGGTGAAAAGAGATGAGTGAGGCACCAAGGTCCGAATTATTGTGGATAACTGTTACCCAGACAAGGAGAGGCAGCAGTCGTCCTAGAGATTCAGTGCCTGCAGGGCGTTTATTTTGTACCAGTGGGTAGGGAGACACAGTCACAGGAGGAGGAGAAGTCACCCAAAGACAACAGGGCGGTAAACAAGACAGATACTTTACCTATGACTGCTAAAATTATTACAAGAATAGACTAGAGGCCTACTGCCACTCTTATTCTATAATCATCCTACAATTCAATAAACTTAGGTGAGGATCAAATGACATACACTACTCAGAACAGTATTTGGTTAAATTATCACTACCCACTTCTACCAAAGTCCAGATGTTACATGAGTCCAGAGGTCTGGCGTCTTCGTGTACACCGTCGGTCTGCGATGGTAGCTATGAAGGGGAAGCAAATGGAACAACAGATGCTAACGCAATTCTCAGCACGGACCTTGTAAAAGGCCACTGGGTGGTGAGAGGTTTGTTAAACAGACCATATGAGTCTTCAGCAAAGCCCACTCTCTCCAAGGCTACCGGAATAAAGAACCAGAGCAACTGGTTCCTGAAATAACCCACTGATGGACTGTCAGATTCCCAACTGAAAACAAAGGGTTCCTCAGCCAAAACCCACTTCCAGGGTCGCCAAGGATGAAGAGAGATCAGGACCTGCATGGCGACGAATCCAATCGAGGATTTCCACTACCTGACTGATGCTGCAGCACTCCAAGGGCCAGCTAAACTCTGAAAGATCTCCGATAGGATCAGGAACCAGAAGAATCTGAAGAGATGATGGTTGATTCTGCAATCTTGGCATCAGAAACTAGAACAAAAACAAAGAAACGGCAGACGCGTCCCGTACTGGGCTTCAACGGACTCGACTTTCAGCGAACGACCAGGGGTGCAGACCAGGTTCTCCAGGATGAGCACACTCTTCTGAGGAGGGTGACCAACTTCGGGACATCTGGAACAGGAACCATATGAAACGACACTGGCACGGCTGTCGTGATGCGCTTCGGTGGACGTACCTTCGAGCTGTGAAAACAAGAAACGGTGGGTACGACTTGTACACCTGGCGACAGATTCGACTTCGGCAGACGACACAGTCAGAAGAGATGAGCTGATGGACGATCCCACTTGAGTGAAGAATGCTGAGAAGACGTCCTCTTCTGGGTAGAGACTGATTCTGTGTACGGAGTATTACAGACCACACTATGGGACTGCAGTGTGGTGGAAGATTGAGATTGTCCCCATACGGTAGTAACAACATAGCTGAAAGATGCACCTTCCTGCAATGCCAAAGGGACCACAGAATGATCTGATGATTTGCCGAGGAAAGGCAAATTATTAATTATGGGGTAATTGTTACAGGTGGGGCAATTGTTCAGGTGCTTGGAGCAATAGTTCAAATGCTTAGAGCAGTAGTTTGGATACTTAGGACAACAGTTCAGATGCTTGGGGCAATAGTTCAGATACTTAGGGCAATAGTTCAGATAACCAGGGGTAAATAATCACAATCCATCTACAATACAGTCTTGGTGCTTCTTAGCAAGTTCACAATATTTCGAGTACTTCAGCAATCACAGTTGTATAAACAGTACAGTTATTACAGTAGCTTCACAGTATTTGTGAACTGAGCACTCTTGGATGGACCCCTTCTCCTAAATGTAGGGTCTTCCTGAATAGGATCTGGCTACCTCTGAATGTTTTGCTAAGGATGCCCTAACCCCTATACTGAGGGTACCACTTGCCCTAGGTTGAGTGCCGGGAACACCAAGGCCTAAATGCCTTATTTACTATGGGGCCCATATGCCTCACTTACTGTCACTAGGCTGGATTCAAGTTCAAGTTTTTTGCAGGAAAACTCCATTGAGCAAGCTCATTCACAAGGAGGTCCTGTGACATAAACACTTAAAGTACAAACACGGATAGGTAATAACAGTATATACATGAAATGCACGTTACATGATACAGGCTGGATATACATACAAGGGTACCACATAGGGTGACCGCAGGTGGTAAACATTGATATGAGACAGGGAAGCGACTTACAGGTTGCATACTGATAAATGTTTTGTCCTAATCCGCTAAGCCGGGGCTACCCTTAGTACCAATAGGCTGGTTTGCCCTAATACACTAGGCCAGGGCTGCCCTTAGTACCACTAGGCTGGGTTGCCCTAATGCGCTAGGCCAGGGTTGCCCTTAGTACCACTAGGCTGGGTTGCCCTAATCCGCTAGGCCGGGGTTACCCTTAGTACCACTAGGCTGGCTTGCCCTAATCCGCTAGGCTGGGACTACCCTTACTACCACTAGGCTGGCTTGCCCTAATCCGCTAGGCCGGGGCTGCCCTTAGTACAACTATGCTGGGTTGCCCTAATCCACTAGGCCGGGGACTGCCCTTAGTACCACTAGGCTGGCTTGCCCTAATCAACTAGGCCGGGGACTGCCCTGGTGCCCTACATTTACCTCGGGCCTGATGCCCTACAATTACCTCGGTCCTGATACCCTACCTTGAACTCGGGCCTGACGCCCCCTTTACCTCGGGCCTGGTGCCTTACACTTGGCTGAGGGTCACTAGCTCTTTTAAGACAGGGCCTGATAGCTTTTTACAAATGGGCCTGGTGCCCTTAATTCAGTGGAACTTGTGCCCTCTTTAACTATGGGCCAGATAACCCCTTTTTACTATGGCCATATGCCCTGCTTTGCTTTTGGGCCTGAACTGCCCCTTTAATTGAATGGCCCCTTTAAATCTGCAGCTCTCTGAGAGCTGCTGTCACTCAGTACTGTTGGGCTGCCACCCTTAATCCTGCCCCTCTCATTAATATTCATAGGCCTAAGCTTGGCCTTAGTGTCCTGGCCCCTTCCTGTGGGCGTCGCTACCCACCTGCCCTCCTGAATATTAAATCCCGGGTCCTAGGGACCTGATGCCCCTGTGGCGCTTAGCCACCTTCCTTTGCGCCTCCTGCGCTCTTTCAAAATAAAAAAAACAAACAGGCCCTTCCTCACAGGCGGTCAGCACGTATCAGTGTGCTGCCGCCGACTCACCACTCCGATGAGCTGGAAGGAGGTTGCTGCGGTCTCTGGGAGGCGGGAGGTATGCTGGCAGTGGGAGGGAGTTTGGCAGGCAACTGGGGGACAACCTAGGGGGGCTCGGAGGGCCGACAGGAACTCAGGAGGCGATGTGGCTGTCAGAGCTGCCTACGTGGGACCAAATAAACTTCAAAATACTGGGGCGAAATAATAAAACGACGGGCCAAGGTTAGGCCACACAGCAAACTGCCGATTTACTTCTTCGTAAGCCCTGATGGCACCACCGACCACAGAACAAGGCAGAGCGAGGAGTCTTCAAGCAGGGGAGGCAGCACAGGACCACAGCAAGCCCAGAGGGACGGCTTCAACGCAAGGTAAGCCCTAAACTGTCCCTTGACTTCTGTGTCCTGTCTCCTCAACCACTGCCCAGGATCAACTGCCAACTGAACAAATATTTTTCAAACTTGAACCTACCAGGGTTCTAGAGTGGCTGGAGTGGAATGCTGTGCATGAGCAGCTCAGCACAGCATTCCATCCAGGCCATCGTTTGCTAAAGCTACCTGAATTCCATTTTTTTTTTCAACAGATTAAGTGCACAGGGCACTTTTCTATATTAAGTACAGTGTTTTATACTGTACAGGGAGGGGAAACAACTACTGAGGGGACCCTTTTTACCTAAATACCCTGCAGACTGTACCTAAGGCAGGCACCCTGGGCACCTGCAAACCCCTATCTTTTTATTTTATTTAATTTTCTGAGATGTCCCAACTTTGGGGCATTACAATTTATTCCTGGAAGAGCTTGCATTTCCTCATGTACTGGCTGAGATCGTGCAGATCCAGTATGGGGCACCAGGACCAGGAAGTACCTGAATACATAAACCTGACTGGCCAGGACATGGGCTAACATACTAACATACTAAAAGCCAGCAGATTAGGCCTGACGGTCTTTCGTGTCTGCTCGCTAGCCAGCCCCTATTGGGCACTCACTCTCCCAACCCTCCAGCCCCCTAGAGGGTCATCTTCGGTATACCCATGCACCTGTCCCACCCCCTCTTCAAGCCATCCACTGTGGCCTCCTCCACTAGCCTCCCGGGCAGTGCATTCCATGGCCCCACCACCCTCTCAGTGAAGTAATGCCTTCTACGTTCTCCCCTGTAATTGCCCCCCTCCAGCTTCCACTCATGCCCCCTGGTTGGGCCCCCTTTCTTTAGCCTGAACATTTCCTTGGCTCTGCCCCTGTTAATCCCTTTCACATATTTGAAGACCCCTATCATGTCCCCCCTGTCTCTCCTCTCCTCCAGTGAATACAGCCCAAGGGCTTCCAGCCTTTCTTCATAGGTCCCTTCTTTCTCTCATGCCCTGAATCATCCTGGTTGCCCTCCTCTGAACCCTCTCCAGCAGTGCTATGTCCTTCTTAAGGTGAGGTCTCCAGAACTGCACACAGTACTCAAGATGCAGCCTAACCAAGGCATTATACAGAAGGAGGCTCACCTCCCTCCTCCTGGATGTAATTCCCTGAGCTATACAGCCCAGAATCCTGTTTGCCTTTGCCGTAGATCTTCTGCAGTTTTCAGTGTTATTCATTTTGGTGTCTATCACCACCCGCAGGTCCCTTTCACTCGCTGTGGCTTGCAGTGAGACCCCCCCCAGGGTGTATACATGACCTGGGTTTCTGACCCCCAGATGAAGCACCCTACACTTCCCTGGATTAAACCTCAGTCCCCACCTCCTTGACCACCCCTCCAGGGTATCCAGATCCCTCTGGACTGTCTCTCTCACTTCATCCCTGTCTGCTAGTGCTCCCAGTTTTGAATCATCCACAAAGAGGCTCATCCTACTCCTAGCCCCCCTCCCTATATCAGAGACACAGGCATTGAACAGGAGTGGCCCCAGTACCAAACCTTGGGAGACCACACTGAAGACTTTCCTAGGGGAGGAGACTATCCCACCATCCACTACCCTCTGTGTTTGCCCCGTTAGCCAATTTTCTACCCATCTAAGCAACTGTCCTCCCACCCCCATCCCCCAGCTTTAACAACCCGATGTGGGGTACCGAGTCAAATGCCTTACTGAAATCCAGATATAGGATGTCCAGGCTACTGTCCCTTTCACAAGGAGCTGAGCGATGTTCTCCCCGAGGGTGGACAGCGTGTCCTAAGACACCCTGGACTCTCGAGGTGTGTGGAGGCAGTAAGGTGGGAGAGTCTCGAGTCTAAAGACAATCCTCTGCCCACTGCATCCAACACCCTCTTGTCCGTTGTAATAGCAGACCAGCATGGAAAAAGTGATGTAGCTGGCTTCTGACCAGGAAAGCATCTGGGGACAGGACAGGTGGAGGGATGACACTCCCAACCCATCACTGAATAGCTTTTGTGGGGACACTGGCCGCTGCTGCCAGATGGGTACCACTACCTTTGCCCCCCCTTTTAGGAACTTGAGCCCTCGACTTTGGCTTGGGGTGCCAGGCCGGGAAATGTCCCTGCTGGGGCTGCTGCCAGGGAGGCAGCATCTGAAAGGTCTGGTACTGAAAAGCCTACTTTTTTTTTAGGCTTCTTCTTCTGGTCCCTGGTCCCTGGTCCCTCTGGGACACAGTCCCAGAGTCAAGGGTGGCACTGGATTTCTCAATCTGGGTAAAATGACCTTCCACCCCAGGCTGAAGAAGTTGATGCCCAGGAAAGGGACATTGGTCTGCTTATGTTGGGTGTCCACCGTGAAGGTGGACAAATGCAGTCAGGCCCTGTGACGCATGGAGACAGCCACTGCCACAGCATCAGTGCAAGAATCACCCAAGTCTAAGGCTGTCTGGAGCTGGTATTTAGTCAGGGATTGACCCTGGTCCCTGATGAGCTCCACCGCCATCTGTTGCTCAGGATGGAGGTGGGAGAGGACAGCATGAAAGATCCTCATCAGGGAATGACCATAGTTAGCCATATTAACAGCACACGTTGCCTGCCAGAGACCCAGAGTGGCCGCAGCATACACTTTTTTAACAGTGTCGTCAGTCTCATAGGACTTCTTGCCTGGATACTTGTCAATGTCCCCCTGGTGCCGATTTACGGAACACTGAATCTATGACCAAACTTTCTGCCGAAGGATGGTTTGAAAACCTTTAAAAAGGAGCCCATAGGGACCGTGTACTTGCAGACTATACTGGCTGAGGGTGCTGGGCAGGATGCTGCAAAAGCTCCAGGGCTGGTCCCAAAAATGGCATCAGCCACAGGGAAGACAACCATCAGGATTTATCTCCATCCAAAATGCCTGTGAGAGGGTACTTGGCCCTCTTCTGTAATGGCTTAAGTGGGATCGACATGGACCCTGAGATAAGTCGGAACAGTCCACTGAAGGTCACCGGGCCATGCTCACTGGAAAGCTCTGTGACCAAGCTATGGGCAAAGAGCTGAGTCCCTGAGGAGGCCATTAACTCTTGATCCGAGTCATCTGATGACTCTCAGTTGCTGCTTTTCACAGACCTCGCAGGAATCCTCACAGACAACTGGCCTAGCAAGCCAGTGGCTGAATGGCCAGCCTCCCTGGTCAGAGCGCAGATTGGTGGCTGCTGTGGCGGTGGCTCCACCCTAATCAACGGAGAAGCAGGTGAGGGGAGCGCTTGCAGAATGTGGACAAGTGTGGTAACCGCTGGCAATAGCCAGGGGTCTGGAGGTCCTTGGGGTAGAGCCTGCCCCCTGCCACACAATGGCCTACTGCTGCCAGAGGAATTCCTCATAGCAACAGTGCATCTTGGATTGGTGCCTCACCTTACCAGATGAGGAGGTTGAAGAAAGAACAGTTACATAAGAACTTATCATAACAGTAGACCTTTGAGGGGATCTCAGTCATCAGTTTACACTTTAGGAATCTTCGCCGTTGGTGAAGGGGAATCCGCAAGGAAGATTTTCAGCAGTACAGCTGGGGCTGCCTGTCATCGAGGCAAAGGTCAGGAAGCATAGGAAAAACCAGGAGCAGTTGTAATATTCGCAACAAGAGTATTTATTTCTACTAGCAGTAACATAAAAATAAAATTGTTCAGTACAACTATTTACAAAGGCCAAATAAACAGAAAAGAAAAAAATACTCACCATAGTAATATCGTTTCTTCCAGTGTATTCTTCTATATTCATGACTGTATGCAGTCTTCCTCCTAAGTAGAGCTGCCCAGAGAAATGGAACTATATGCAAATGATGGAACCTATCATTGCTTGAGACACATAATCAAACTGCTGCCCTTATCTACTGCAACGCTCCAGCAACGTCTCAGATTTCGATAAAGCCTACAAGGCAAAGGCTACCTATCTACCTAATGCTATATATGAAATATAACAGAAACCTATTCATATATATAAAATGTATGCAAATATATAACATGTATGCAATTATGCCTAGTTAACTACAGTACTTAACAAATAGAGCATTTCATCTTAGAAACACAAGAAAGCCAAAGAACAAGGACTAAATCCTGCCAAAGTTAAAAATGTACCCCAAACAGTGTGTACATAGTGACTAAGAACCAAGAAAATTCAGTAGGAGTGCAGAGGCTCTGGTTCTACTAGGGGAGGCAGGGTGGGAGAGTTATGAATATAGAAGAATACACTGGAAGAAACAATATTACTAAGGTGAATAATTATTTCTTCTAACCCCATGTATTCTTCTATATTCATATCTGTATGCAGACTTCAAAGCAGTACCTTTGGAGGTGGGCAGAGAACATATTTAGGAAAAAGGCTCTGCAGGACTGCTGTTCCAAATCTGGCATCACTTCTGGACTGTATGTCCAGGCTGTAATGCTTAGTGAAAGTATGTACTGTCCTCCATGTGGCAGCTTTGCATATGTCCAGTAGGGGGATATCCCTTGAAGCTGCTATGGAAGCAGCTGTTCTCCTAGTTGAGTGGGCCCTAAGTCCTAATGGAGCCTGCTTGTCTGCTTTTGCATAGCAAAACTGTATACAACTGACTATCCAGCGAGAGATTGTCCTCTTGGTAGCTGGTGTACCTTTTTCACATCCCCATAGGTGAGGAATAATTGCTGCTTATCCTCCCCATGATCTTTAGTGTGAGATATGTAATAACTCAAGGCCCTCTTCACATCAAGACTGTGTGAAGTCTACATTCACCTGAGCTAGCATGTTCAGTGAAAAACACTGGTAGTGTTATGGATTGATTTAAATGAAAATCTGATACTACTCTGGGAAGAAATATTCTGTTTGTTCTCAGTACAACTTTATCATTGTGGAAGGACAGGTAATCCTTTTCTACACACAGGGCCTGAAGCTCACTTATCCTTCTAGCAGAAGTGGGGAGAGACTGGCACAGCTCCCAAAAGGATCCAGTGAAGGTAGAACCCAGGTTAAGCGGCACGAAAAAACTTTGGCTGGCCAAAGCTTGTGCAGCTTCCTCTTTGAAAGCCGCCATCTGGTCAAGCTGCTCGGTTGATCCTGTGGCCATGGAAACCGCCCACCTGGCCTCCTTTGATTTCACCGGTGGGTTGCGAAGCTCCGGTCTCCCCAGTTTCAGGCACGCCTTGCGGTCGTCCAGGATGTTGGGATGGAAGGCCAAACAGATGGTGCAAGAAGTGGTGTCATGCACGACATCGAAGCAGTAGACACACGAGAGGTGGGGATCGGTGCGCAACATTTTCTGTCAACAGGGACATCCTTGAAATCCGGTGGACAAATTGTCCTCCATGTCCGATGCGCTCGGATCGGTATCGTAAACTCTGATGAGTTTTAAAGAAAGCGATTGCGGTGAAAACCGTTGTTGAGAATCCAGGGCCTACGAACTGCAGAAGTAGCACGAGGGAACCTGAATCTTCCAGCGGAAAGGAAGATCTGGCATCATGGGGTGGAGCCGAGGTATTTACCACCCAGGTGGGTGACAGGAGCCAGCATGAAGACTTTCCGGTGAATTTAAAGGGGAAAGGGACATGCCAGTGTGTGTGGATGAACAACATATCCACGCTCCTAGAAAGACAGTTTTCCATGTCACATACTGAAGCTGAGCTGAAGACATGGGTTCAAAGGGTGGCCTCATAAGTTGAGCAATGCAAATGTTCAAGTCCCACCCTGGAACAGGTTCCCTAATAGGTGGGTGCATGTGACACAGACCTTTGAACAATTTCTTAAAAATAGGATCAGCTGCTATAGAGGTGGTCCCACCTACAGAAATGTAAGCAGATAGAGGCCAAATGGACTTTCAGGGAAATATGTTTGAGGCCCTGATCATGCAAGAAAGTGAGATACTCAAGGAGAATTGGGATCCCTGCTGAAACAGGTACTATGCTGTTTAAGTTACACCAGCACACAAACCTTTTCCACTTAGGTGAATAGGTTTTCTTAGTAGAGGGTTTTCTATACCCTTTCAGTATATGCAATACTGCTTGAGAGAGATTTAGGTTTGCAAATTCTATCTCTTCAAGAGCCAAGCTTTGAGACTGAGGGAGCTGAGGTTGGGATACCCTATTTTCCCCTGGTGGGAGGTCAACATGTTGTGCCTCCGAGGAAGGTGTATCAGCTTGGAAACTGACATGGATAACAGGAGGGGGTACCAATGTTGTCTGGCCTAGTTTGAGGCGATCAGGATAATCGAAGCAGGCTGAGACCTGAGTTATCAGGACTCTTGAGGATGAGAGGAAAGGGAGGAAAAGCATGCAGCCTTCTTCCTGACCAATCCAGTGCCATGGCATCCACTGGAATTGTGCCTTTGGCCGGAGGCCTGCAACAAAACAGTGGCAGTTTGTGATTTTCTTGAGAGGCAGAGAGATCCACTTCTGGGGTACCCCACCTTCTGAACACTGAATTTAGTACTTGTCCATTTAGGGACCACTCGTGGTGACCCTGACTGATTCTGCTGAGGGCATCTGTCAGGATATTGTCTTTTCCTGGGACATGAATGGCCTGCAGGGTGGCCTTTAAGGAATAGGCCAGATCCCACAATTTCATGACCTCTGCACACAGAGGGTCTGATCGTGTGCCACCCTGCTTGTTTATGTAATACATTGTTGTGGTATTGTCTGTTCTGACCTGTACCACCTTGTGTTGCAGCAGATGAGAGAAAGTCTTCAGAGCTAGTAGCACTGCTCGCAGCTCTAAGAGGTTTATGTGAAGAAGAGATTCTGCATTGGACCAAGTCCAATAGATGGTGTGCTCTCCCATATGAGTAGCCCATCCCAATAGAGAGGCACCTGTTGTTAAAATGAGAGAGGGATCTTCCCTCTGGAAGGGGACCCCTTGCCTTAAGTTGTCTGAACTGTTCCACCACTGTAAGGCTTGAATAATAGCCTATTACTGGAACCAACTTTTTTGTCTCTCCTCTAGGACCAGTGAGCCCTGAAGTGAGATTGCAAATCTATCATTCTGTATCTTGCCCCTAAGACTGTACCTGTTGCTGCAGCTATGTGATCCAGAATCTGCAGAAAGTGTCTTGCTGGGCATGGCTGGTGAAGTTTGAATAAAACAACCAGATTGAAAATACTTTTTACCCTGTCCTGAGGAAGGAAAGTCCTTCCTTGAATTGTATCCAGTTCTGCCCCTAAGAAGTGTAACACTTGTACAGGGGTAAGGACAGATTTCTCCTGGTTTATCAGGAATCCTAGGGACTGCAGGAGATGCACTGTTAACTGCAGATGCTCTGAAACCTGCTGTGGAGACTTGCCCATGAGCAACCAGTCATCCAGATAAGGGAAGACTAAAATACCTAACCTTCTTAGATGTGCCACTACTACAGCCATGCACTTTGTAAATACCCTGGGAGCTGAGGTTAGGCCAAAGGGAAGGGATGTGAATTGGTAGTGGCCTGAAGGGAGTCTGAACCTGAGGTATTTCCTGTGAGACTGCCTTATTGGGATGTGAAAATAGGCATCCTTTAAATCCAAGTCTGCCGGCCAATCCCCCTGCTGAATAACTGGTAGTATGGAAGTGAGGGTGACCATCTTGAACTTTGGTTTCGCTAGATATCTGTTGAGAGCTCTGAGATCCAGAATGGGTTACCACTCCCCATTTTTCTTTTCGATCAGGAAATAACGAGAAGAGAAACCCCTTCCTCTGTGGTGCACTGGTGCACTGGTACAGTCCCCACTGCTTTCATGTGAAGCAATATTTGTACCTCCTTCTGCAAAAGCTTTCCCTCTATGAGGGAGGCTGGTCTGAAAATTCTCAATTTTAGAGGAGGAAGGAATTTGAAACAAAGGGACAATCCCTGACTTACCACCTCCAGAACCCACTTGTCTGTGGTAATGGAGACCCATGTCTGAAGGAAGTAAGTCAGCCAGCCCCCTGCTGGCACTGGGGAGGTGACCCTGACCAGCCGGTCAGGGTTTTGTTTGGGGATGCCTGAGATTGTGCAGAATGGGAACCCCTTCTGCACCTGGATCTGAAGTACCCAGTCTGCTGTGGGTAGGACTGTTGCTGGAAAGCAGCTTGGCCCTGATAAAAGGGCCTCCCATAAGAGGACCTACCCCTGCCTCCCCTTCCATTAGGCCTACAGGAGGGAGAAGGCCTGTTCCTGGAGGAATTACTCTTGTAGGTGGCCTTGTATTCATCCACCTTCTTCATATAATCCTCAGTGTGTTTACCAAACAGGGAATTATTTTCCACAGGAAAGTCCATGGCCTTAACCTGGGTATCCTGGGTTAAATTAGTAGTTCTAAGCCATGCCAGTCTTCCTAGAGCTACTGTCAAAACCATCCACCTGGCAGCATTGTCATTAGCATCAGCTGCCATTTGGAACTGGTATTTGGCAGCTTCCAGTCCAAATCTAGCTGTCTCTGCCAGGTCATCAGAGAGGGGCGAGAGAGCCTTCTCTGACATAGCCAATACTGATTGCCACAGTGTCTTTTGATACTGTGCTGCATACACCTGGTAATTAGCTTGCCTCACACCTAAGGAGGCAGCTAAATACCCCTTTTTAGACATACCATCTATTTTTCAGGAATCCTTCTCAGGTGGGTGAGAAGAGAGAGAGGGACCCTTGCCTTTTCACAGGCTGCATGTTGGACTATGCCTTGGTGGTCAGGGTGAGAATATAAAAACTCAGCCCCTTCCCTGTTCAACTGATATTTCTTATCAGACTTCCTATCTAAAGGAGGAACAGAGTTAGGAATCTGCAAAATCTTTAACAAGTCTTTCTTAAACAACTTAATGGACAGAAGTATCTTTTTAGTGGGTGTCAAGCCCATCATTTCCATGTATTCGGCCTCCTCATCATCATCAATGACCTCTGTAGTGGCCAGGTCCAGAGCATCAACTATCTTTCTAATGAAAGAAAAATGTGAATAAAAATCCTCTGGCCTAGGAGGAGAGCCGAACTCCTGCTCAGGTGAAATTTCTGGTTCTATCAGTTCAACTTGCTCGGGCTCCATGTCCTCAAAATCATCAAACTCAGGCTTCTGTCAGAGGAGAAGCAACTGGAGTTGAAGCCCTTAGAGGAGTAGGCAGAACAGGCAAAAGACCTTGTAATGCCTGCATCATTTTCTTAGCCTGGGCATTCTCCTCCGCAGATGGCTGGCTGTGAGGCACAGTGGTAACCCCTTAAAGTGCAGGAGCCCGGGGTTCCATGTGCTTTGTTTTCTTGGTCTTTTTGGAGGGGGCCAGAGAGTCACCTGGACCACTCCCTCTTTTTAAACTGCCAGAAGCACCCGTATCTGGGGTGGTTACAGTAAGTATAGCAGTTTCACCCACATGTTTGGAAGGCTAGTTCAAGCTTGACGGACCACTGACCACTCTTTTGATAAATCTTTCCAGTCTTTTTCAACAGTTTTCTGAGGAAAAGACTTGCAAATATCATAGTCTGCAGAGAAGTGCTCAGTCCCTAAGCAGACCAAGCATAAATCATGTTCGTCAGCTTTGGCAAACACTTCCCCACACTTAAAGCAATTTTTAAAACCTGGGGGACCAGTCTTTTTCTTTGTTTTTTCTTGTAACTCCATTTCCAGGAGAAAAACCCACAACCATTTAATTAATATTCAAACTGAAGTATTTTTTTGTTGTTGTTGGTTCAGGAACCGATTAATGTTCCAGGAAAGAACCAATGAAATATGTATCCAAACCGGGTCAGTGGTTCGCAGAAACCAGGTTATTGGTTCAAAAGAAGCGACCGTGTGGTTCCTCAAAAACATAAATAACAAATTAAAACTTGGAAAAATAATACTAAATAATGGCGAATAAATGCCAAAATTAACTAGAGAAACCTTGGTTCCTCAGCGGCTATACCGAACCGTGAAGAACTGAGAAAAAACACAATTTTTAACCGTAAATAAAATTAAACTATCTTAAACTATTACAGGAACTAAACTATAACAATAAATAAAGGCAGCAGTTCAAATATAGACAAATATATACTTATATGAACTGGGAGCTCCTCAAACAGTTGAGAGGGAGCTCTCCAGGCGTCTGACTTGTCAGGTGGAGTAAGAAATCTGAGACGTTCAAAGAACGTTGCAGTAGGTAAGGGCAGCAGTTTGAATACGTGTCTCAAGCAATGATAGGTTCCATCATTTGCATATAGTTCCATTTCTCCAGGCAGCTCTACTTAGGAGGCAGACTGCATACAGTTATGATAATGGAAGAATTCATGGAGTTAGAAAGTCCATCTGAGTTTTTCTTCAATCTCTGTGTCCATCTTATATGCAATTGCAACTCTGTCTTATAAGTCCTTCCAATCCCACTTTCTTAACAAGCATCTTCCAAAGTGTTCTTGTATGTTTCAGGCAGGTGCTGGCAGGAACACAATGTGCTTGAGCAGAGGCCTCTTCTCCACAGCTTTTGCAAAAGGCTTAAAAATTGCACTAAGGTAACCTCTTGATTTTTCAATAGCTTTTTGCAATCATCGCAAAGTATAATTACATACATTTCAAAAAATTAACACTATATAATTTTTAAACAAAGGCATCACAATATTAGTTACATTTCCACAAAAAGATATGCATATCTTGTTATATCAGCAGATATGCAAGGGATTAAAAGACAGACAGAGAGAGGCAAATAATTGCGAGACTGTCAGGGTGATCAAATCCTAGGTCTCACAGGAAAATTTGGTTGCACAACCAGACAGACAAGAGACAGGAAAGGATAGATCCTTTCATTTTAACACTTTCTCCATAACAACTGGGACAGGGTCCTATTCAACCCTGTCACACACACCCCCCTCAAGAGGGAACCTGTTTTATTAAATAGGTTTCCAAAACTTTCTATTAATTCTCTACTAACATTTGCTCCTAATTTTCAGAAATTAAGCACATGTGCATTTTCCATTTTTTCTATAACAGTACAGCAAACAGTAAAGTTCAAACCCAAACATTTGTTTTTCATCCTTCAGAACCCTCAATTCCTGATCCATACCTTGACAGAAAATCAGCACTGCTATTCTCTTTACCAGATTTATATATCACCGTGAATTTAAATAGCTGTAGTGCCAGATATCACCATATGATTCTGGAATTTTTGTCTTTCATTTGGTTAAGCCAACAGAGGATTGCGATCTGTTATAAGTACAAAGTCATTTCCTAGCAAATAAAACTTAAGGTGCTCTATGGCCCACTTTGCTGCTAAACATTCCTTTTCAATGGTGGAGTACCTTTTCTTTCTGTCATGCAACTTCCTACTTATGTACAGAATAGTGTGTTCCATCCCATCTATATTTTGACTCAGTACTGCACCTAGGCCTACCTCTGATGCATCTAGTTGTAACAAAAATGATTTCTCAAAGTCTGGGCTTCTTAAAACGGGCTGAACATAATGCAGGCTTAATGGCTCAAAAAGCTTCATTAGACTCGGGGGACCATTTCACATTATTTGGGTACTGTTTTTTCAGGAGTTCAGTGAGGGGAGTAGCCAACTTAGCAAAGTTGGGAACAAATCTCTGATAATAACCAGCCAGCCCTAAAAATGACTGGACATGTTTCTTTGTTTTAGAAACAGGGCTGTTAGCTACAGCTTCTGTTTTAGAAACCTCTGGCTTAACTTCTCCATTTCCCAACACATAGCCCAAATATCTGGTTTCCTGCATGCCCAGTGCACATTTGGTAGGATTAATTGTCAGACCTGCATTTTTGATAGCTTGGATAACTGCTCGTAGGTGTTCCAGGTAGCTTT
The DNA here is from genome assembly GCA_016271365.2 of Neoceratodus forsteri. NCBI lineage: Eukaryota > Metazoa > Chordata > Ceratodontiformes > Ceratodontidae > Neoceratodus > Neoceratodus forsteri. Next base: position 625,465,877 of record CM057449.1, read on the forward strand.
TCCAATCTGGACTATACATCACAACATCATCCAGGTATGCAGCACAATTACCAGTGTGAGGTGACAAAATTACATCCATGTACCACTGGAATGTAGCTGGCACATCATGTAAACCAAAGGGCATGATGGTGAACAGATAGAAACCAACAGGAGTGGCAAATGCAGTTTTGTCTCTGGATTCTTTAGCTAAAGGGATTTGCCAGTAATCCTTGATGAGATCAAGGGTATTGATTTACTTTGCACTCCCCAGTCTGTCCACCTAATCATCTATTCTCGGCATAGGTAACTGTCAAATTCTGACACTTGACTGTTTCCTAAAATCAAGGCAGATTTTAACACCCCCTTCTTTTTTGTTTACAATTACCATTGGAGATGACCAAACATTCCTTGATTCTTCTATGATACCCAATTCTTTCATTGTTTGTATTTCCTTAATCACGTCAGCTCTTGTAACCTGTATGTCTTTTGGCTAACAGGATGAGCATTCTTTGTCACTATTACATGCTTGACCCCTTTTGCTCAGCCTAGTACTGTGGTAGAAGTACTGTTAAATGCCTTTATCACATTACAAATGTCTGCAGTTTGTTCTGAGGTTAAGGAAACATTCACCTTTACAGCATCAGCATTTACAGTTTGTTCCAGTCTATCATAAGCTACATTGATATCTTCCTTATCAGTTTCTGGTAAAGCAGCTTTTGGCATTTTTTTCAACCCATTTCTTGTGGAGGTTAGCATGGTATAACTTAATAGGATTTTTCCTGTCAGGGGTCTCAATCTCATAGTTAATGGTGCCAGTATGTCTAAGCACTTTATAAGGCCCTTGCCACTTCATTAACAGTTTATTTTCTGTTGTGGGTAACAGTAGCAAAACCTTTTCACCTGGCTCAAAACTTCTTTAACCCCATGGTCATAATATGCCTTCTGCTGGTTTTGGGACTCTTCCTGATTACTATGGGCAATTTCAACATAGTTTGCCAGCTTCTTTCTTAGGGCACAAATATAAGAAGTTATAAATTGTTTCTGAGTGGGGTTATCTTCCCACGTTTCTTTTATCACATCCAGTGGCCCTCTTGCCTGCCTACCATACAGCATTTCAAATGGTGAAAATCCTGTTGATGCCTGTGGCACTTCTCTGTAAGCAAAAAGTAGGAAAGGCAAGTATTGGTGCCAATCTTTCCCTTCCCCTTTTACAAACTTTTTTTAACATGCATTTTACGGTTTGGTTAAATGCTCAACAAGACCGCCTGTCTGAGGGTGATAGGGGGAGGTTCTTATGGCAGTGATACCTAGTAGTCTGTATAGCTATTTAAGTAATGCAGTACCAAAATTACTACCCTGATCAGTAATAATTTCTTTGGGTATGCCCATTCTGCTGAAAATGTTTTCAAACTCTGCTGCCACTTTTGGAGCTGTAACAATACACATTGGAACAGCCTCTGGGTATCGAGTAGCATAGTCGCATACTACCAGGATAAATCTATTACCCTTTTTACTTTTGTCTAATGGACCAACCACATCCATTGCAATTCTCTCAAAAGGCACATCTATCAAGGGTAGGGGCACCTTGTCTTTTCTAGTGACTGGGACTACTTTCTGACACTCAGCAAAAGAATTACAGTAGGTAGCAACATCTTCATGAATTACAGGCCAGTAAAATCTATACAGCAATCTGGCAAGGGTGCGATCCCTCCCTGACTGACCAGCCATAGGACTGTCATGCACTATCTGTAACAACTCTGTTCTATACTTCTGAGGTATAACCAATTGTTCTGTCTGTTCCTGTGTCTGAGGTTTAACCCAAACTCTGTACAGTAACCCATTGCATTTTTTAAACATTGGTCCACCCTGTTTTGGTTTCACCCCAAGCTACTTACAAAAACCCTGGAGAGAAACATCATTTTCTAGGGACGTGGATATGTTGTTCATCCACACTTCTTGGCACATCCCTTTCCCCTTTAATTCTTGCCGGAAGGTCATCATGCTGGCTCCTCCCACTCATCCATGTGGTATAACCCTCGGCTCCACCCCATGATGCCAGATCTTCCTTTCCGCTGGAAGATTCAGGTTGTTGCCTCTCCGCTACCATGTTTTGTAGGCCCTGGCTTCAATTTCTTCGGATCCTCTGAAGATTAAGCTCATTCAAGCTAGCAATTGCGACTTTTGCTATTCAGTTATGGAAGCTAAATCTACCCCTGGTTTTCGCCGGTGTCCGTGCGACCAGAACATGTTGCGCACAGACCCACATACCACGTGCGTCTACTGCTTGGGTGTCAGCCATGACACCCAGGCATGCGAGCTGTGTCTCACTTTTCACCCGAACATCCTCGATGATTGTCTTGCATGGCTCAAGTTGGGCAGGCCCAAGAAATGGAATCCACTGGTGAAATCCAAGGAGGCCTGGTGGGCAGTCTCTGTGGCTGCGGGGTCCGCCAAGCAGTTACAACAGATGCAGTCCTTTGAGGAAGAGGCGGTGCAGGCTGCAGAGCTCTCCTCTCAGCTGATTTTCATTCCACTCAAACTGGGCTCCACATTCTCGGGCTCCTTCCAGGAGAAGACCTTGTCTCTCCCCACCAAGGGTGAGGGATCTTCAGGCTCGCATACCTCCCAGTCCCATAAAAAGGACAAGGAACCAAGAGATTCTTCATTTCAGCGAAGACGTTCTTGGGATCGAGAGCAATCTCGGTCACAGGAATCTCCAGTCTCGACCTCAGTTGAGACTGCTTCTTTGGCTGCTGGCTTCTCTGTGTTGCCGACAGTTCAGCTGGCTGAGGTCTCGATCAGTGATGCAGTGGAGATCACTCTTGACCCTGTCGATCTGTTGTCACCCGACAAGGCTGACAACTCACTTAAAAGGACCCTGGGGTCCTGCCTCTTCCTGATGAGGAAACTCAGCCTGCTGGCAATCCCATTGAGGAACTTGTCCCTGATCCGTAAAAATCACTGGTTCTCCCAGTGTTCCCCGAATGACCCACTTAGCCAGTGCGATTGAGGCGAGATCTCAGACCCCTCAACCATGAGGCCGAAGAAGGCACATAAGCGCTCTAAAAAGAGGAGACGCCACCATTCATCTTCATCCTCCTTGGATGTTCAAGTTCAAGTTCAAGTCTATTGCAGGAAAACTCCATTGAGCAAGCTCATTCACAAGGAGGTCCTGTGACATAAACACTTAAAGTACATACACAGATAGGTAATAACAGTATATACATGAAATGCACGTTACATGATACAGGCTGGATATACATACAAGGGTACCACATAGGGTGACCGCAGGTGGTAAACATTGATATGAGACAGGGAAGCGACTTACAGGTTGCATAAATGAAACATGATGACTAGTGTGTGCAATACATACAGTATTTTGGCAGCTAGAACAAACAACAGTCTACAACTGAGATGGGGAGGAGTGATTTGATAGAGTAGCAGTGGAGCGTAAGCAAAGATAAAAGCCAGGAGTAGAAGGGAAGGAAAGCAGTTAATATGACAAATCAATTATACCTTACCAGTGGATAAATATGGCACACATGGGAAGGAAGAGACTTAATGACAGTTACAGGTGTCTTTATTTTTGCTGAACTTAGCGATTTGTAGAAGTTTATTGAAACTGTGCTAGTTAGTTTCAGTACGGTTTGTAATTGGTTCCAAATGGAGGAAGGGCATATGCATAGCACGCTTACCAAAGGAAGTCCGCTCCTGGTATGTCAAGCATAATAAAGTCAGATTTTCTTAACGAGTATGCACTATGTGAGATACTAATAAGGAAAGAGAGATAGCTTGGCAATTTCTGCAGGAGCAGTTTAAGAGTCCATAGCCCTGCATGGAGCAGGCGTCTAGTAGTAAGGGATGTCCAACCAACAGCTGCATATAAGTCACAGTGATGCAAACGGTAAGGGGAGTTGGTAATGAACCATAACGCACGGTGATAAAGGATGCCCAGTTTACTTAGATTTGCAAGAGTGGTGGAGGAATAGATTACATCGCCATAGTCGAGTAGGGGGAGAAAAGTGGCCTGTACAAGCTTGTTTTGAGTTTCAAGGGGGAAAAGGGGCCTATTTCTGTAGAAGAAACCTAACCTTGCTTTTAACCTTCTAGAGACATCTTCAACGTGGTCACTGAAAGATAATTTATTGTCAATCCAGATACCTAGATATTTAAATTTGGTTACAACTTCCAGAGGCTTGTTTAGCGTGGTGACAATGAAGCCTTGGGCAAGGGTATTGGGGGGCCTGAGACAGCACTGCAGGAGAATATCATCGCTTTAGTCTTCTTAGCATTGAGCAGAAGCTTTGCCTTTATTAGATTATGCTCAAGTTGTGCGAAGTCCGCTTGAAGCACTCCCTTGACTTCAGATAACGATGAGCCAGAAGTATAAACACAGTATCATCTGCAAAAGTGCAGATTGGACGAGATATGTTAGCATCTAAGTCATTAATGTACAGAGAAAACAAAATAGGGCCTAAGATGGATCCTTGGGGACTCCTCTTGCAACTGGCAAGGCAGCAGAAAAAGCCTTCCGCCTTTACTTTTGGAATCTTCCAGTTAGGTAGCTAGAGAACCACTGGTGGTATGGTATGTGGCACCCAACTTTGCAAGGCAATTGACTAATAGTTTGTGATCAACAGTATCAAAAGCTTTGCTGAGGTCCAAAAGACTGCACCAGTTACCTTCTTAGCATCTATAGCAGAGATCCAATCATTGGTTACTTTTGCTAGTGCAGTGATTGTGCTATGATTAGCCCGAAGCCAGATTGAGCTGGGTTAATGAGAGAGAAGGTTTCCAAGTGAGATTTTAACCGAATATGGATCAGTTTTTCGAGAACTTTAGAAAGGATAGGCAATATGGAGATAGGCCTATAGTTGTTTACATCGCATGGGTCACCAGATTTAAATAGAGGGAGGATATGTGCTGATTTCCAGCAGGACAGCACAGTAGCAGATGTAATGGAAAGATTGAAGATGTGGAGAATTGGGGCAGTGAGATGGGCATAGCCTGACCTTAGGAAAAAGGGTTCCAAGCCATCGTCCCCTGCGCTTTTTTTGGTGTCTAAGTTAAGAAGAGAATCTTCTACTTCTTTATAGGTTATCTCACGCAGTTGGAAGGGGCTGGGTGCAGGACTAGATGTGGCGGGAGGGGTATGCTGGCTCACCGCAGCACCAGCATAAGGTGACAAGTCAAAAGTTAATCCAGCTGTGGCAAAGTGGGAGTTAAGTTCCTCCAGGATTAGGGACTTGTTTTCCACAATCTTGCCACTTGCAACTATCTTTGTTGGGACAGAGGGGGCCATGGGCCATCCTTCTATAGCTTTGATAGTCTTCCATATTTTATGAGGGTTACCTTTAGCTTGTTCGAGAGTAGAAATATAATAGTTAGCTTTAGCAGAGCAAAGTTTTTTCACACAGTTATTCCTGGCTGTTCTAAAGGCCTGCCAATCTGAAGATTCTTTGGAATGTCTAGCTTTAGCCCAGAGCTTATCTCGAGCTATAAGGGCTGCCTTGAGATCCGAGGTGAACCAGGGATTGGAATTGTTCCGTACCCTTACTTTGATGAAAGGGCATGCGTATTTATTATTGTAGTGAGTTTGTCACTAAGGATGCAAGCTGCCTTGTTGACATCTTTGGCTAGGTAAAGATCTTGCCATCTGATCATGCTCAGGTCAGATAGGAAGTTTACTGCACTGAATTTGCAAAAGGATCTTTTTGTTATAAAGATGAGTTGCAGACGGGCCTTAATTTGAGATCTTATGCAAGCAACAATTCCATGATCACTCATGTCATTGTGAAACACTGCCAAATTAGATATTTTGTGTGGATGGGTGGTTAGTACCACATCTAGAATGGAACTGTTGGCAGTATTTAGAGTGTTGTTCCTAGTAGGGTCACTGACTAATTTCCCAAGACCTAGCTCGTCACAAAGGGATTTGAGGCCATGTGATTTAGGTGACAGCCAGTCCATATTTAGATCTCCTAGAAATATTGTTTCAGTTTTTGCATCTACGAACATGGATTTCAAAAGATTAAGGACTTCATCACCACCAGACGGGGGTCTATAGCCACCTAGTGTGGTGAGGCTTCGGAGGAAACTCCATCGATGCTACGAAGATCTAATGTGGCAACAGCTCATTCTGTCCAGGCAGAAGCCTTCTATGGTTTCCACCGAGGCCATTACTTAGTTAACATCTCCCAGGCCAAAGCCGACTCCATTGGAACCTGTAAAATCAGTTCCTCTGCCCGCAGAGCCAGTAAAACTTGCCCTGGTTTGACCAAAATCAGTCTCTCCACCGATAGTGGTGGAGCCACCACCTAAACAGCCTTTGGGCGGGTCTCCTACGAAGGAATCTCAGATGGTTTCGGGTCTTCCTTGCAGGTTATCAGTCACCCTCATTCCTGATCGCCCTAGGCGTGTAGAAGGGAACCTTGGTGGCTGACTGATTTATCCAGATACCTCAGATTCTGACAACACTGATCTCCACTCTTATCCACTGGATAGTCTGTTGATGGAGGAGGGCCCTTCATCATTTTTTGGGAATTCTTTGCCTTATTTCCAAATCCATGGAGATGCCCCTGGAACCTGTCTAGAAACGGGTGGAGTACCCTCTTACAGATATTCTTAAAAGAGGGGCTACCCCTATGGAAGCCTTCCCAGTGGCTGAAGCCATTGTAGGCCTGGCTTTGGAGCTCTGGCAGCATCCTGCCTCCTGTGCACTGCCATCTGTCCAGATGGCCCACAAGTATGCGGTGCCCATTGGGTCCCTCTCAGGGTTTACAGAACATCCCTCAGCGGAGGGGTTAGTGACCACTTCTGTGTTCAGGTGCACAGGCAGCTCTGCTGACACTGATAGACCTCCAGACAAGGAGTGCAAAAAACTGGACCACTCTGCCAGGAAGGTCTATGCAGCCTCCTCTCTAGGCCTCTGTCAGGCAAGCTTGGTCGTCATCATGGCACATTTCTCCCATGCCCTCCTGAGCTCCTTGGACAAAGTTCTCCAGCACCTCCCCGTGGACCTTCAGACTATGGTCAAGCAGGTCCGGGACCAGGGCTGAGCCATTGCGAAGCAGCAACTTCAGACAGTCTTGGACCTCTGGGACTCTTGAGCCCATTTGATGGCAGCCACAGTTGCCATGCGCCACAGGGTGCACAAAGTCACTGATGCCCCTTTCTTGGGTACTGATCTCTTCAGCCCAGGTGTGGATAGTCATGTTCAGCAAATTGAGCAGTCCAATGCCACCTCGGACTCTGCTACTTCTGCTCAAACAGATGCCCCTGGTTCCAAGAAACAGCAGAAGAAGAAGAAGGCTTTTTGGCACCCTGCTCTTGCAACCAAGTTGCCCTCCTTCCAGGGTGGACAGCAACAACAGGCACAAGCTTGGTGCCCTCGGCCCAAGTCCGGGCCTCCAGCAGCCCGAAGAGAGGGAGGTTGGGGTTCAGGCGGGTTCAAATCTGGACCCTTTTCCTCCAAGCCTGCCCAGTGTTGGGATAGTGGCTGCTACCCCTATTTTCATCACACCAGCTCTGGGTCCTCCCGTGGGGGGCCAGCTCTGCCACTTTCTTTCCACCTGGTCTGCTGCTACCATGGACAGGTGGGTCTTAGAAGTGATCTGCCTCTAGAGTTCAAGCAGTATCCTCCCTGCCGAGCCCGGGCCCCACGGAAGGAGAGAGTATCAGCCCACACTTGGTCGGGTCTGAGAGACAACATAGCCCAACTCCTCCTCAAGGAGTCAGTGGTTCAAGTGGCAGATCCTCCAGTCAACCCAGGGTTCATTTCCAGGTACTTCCTGGTCCCAAAGGGGATGGGGGGCTGGCACCCCATTCTAGATCTGTATGACCTGAATCAGCTTCTCATGCCAGACACTTTCAGGATGGTAACTGTGTCCCAGATGATACAATCCCTGGAGCAAACATGTGGTTCTGCTCACTGGATCTCCAGGACATGTTTTTTCATGTCTCAATCTGTCCATCTCACCAGTGGTTCCTCTGCTTCCGAGCAGAGGGAACCCTATATGAGTGCCAAACCATGCCATTCGGCCTGTCATCAGCCCAACAAGTCTTCACCAAATGCATTGCAGTGGTGGCAGCCCATCTCAGGTGTCGAGGGGTCAGAGTATACCCTTACCTCAATGATTGGCTCTTAGCAGGTTCCACCCAGCAAGAGGTGGAGAGGTCCAGAGACCTGGCCCTCCAGACCTGCTCTCAACCTGGCCTCCTGATTAATGAGGCCAAGTTGGAGCTCACAGGTGATATGCTTCATCGAGACAGAAAACTCTTGCAGAGCCAGAGCATGGCTCCCGGTGGACAGGGCAGAGATTCTCTCCTCCTCTGCCCAATCCTTTCTGGTCGGGCACTTGTGACCTGCCCAGGACATTCTGTGCCTTCTGAGGTACATGGCAGCCTGCATCACTGTGTTCCGATGGGCCCGGTGGCATATGCACCCCCTTCAATGGGAGCTGGCCACCCAGTGGACTCAGTGCCAAGGTCATTTTGACCAGCTGATCACTGTGACCCAGAAGATGTGGGAAGCTCTCCAATGGTGGACCATCCCAGATCATTTGCAGTAAAGCCAATGGTCATCCTCATGACCAGTGCCTCTCTCATGGGCTGAGGAGCCCACATGGGGAACAACAGAGCCTGTGGCTTCTGGACCCCCAACTGCTTAAAATAACCCTGGAGAGAAACATCATTATCTTGTTCTAAAAGAAAATCACAATCAGTTATCAATTTAGTTTCAGCATTTTCACATTTTGCCACTTCATGTCCATCAGTCATTTGCTGCCACAGTTTCTTCAGGCATTGTTTTTCTTTCCTGGATTTCTGGAACTTGGAGCTGTGTTCAAACAAGCCTGAATCAAAATCACTGAAAGGAAAAGTGCCCCCACCATCTGAAATTTTCTTTGCCTGCACTCTTGTCACAACAGCTGCTGTAACATCAGGATTTACTCCCTCTTTAACTCAGTAAATCCTGGAAAGTCATTTCCAATAATCACAGGTACAGGTAACTTAGGTACTACCACCACTTTCATTTGGTGTGACACACCCTTAATGGTCAGAGTCACTTGGGTGGTGAGATGGTATCGAGTGTCCCCATAGATGCAGATGACACCAGTACCTGGTCCTTTTGCTTAGTGTTTTTCCAGCACTTCAACATACACTAGGGTCTGTCTGCTCTCGAATCAATGAGTCCGTTCACAGTCTTATCCCCCACCTTCACATCTGTTAAGTACTTGCCCCAATTTGCCAAGGACAAATCTGCTCCAGTGCCACTCTCCTTACTACAGCAGTTTCTTGCAATATGGTCTAGCTTATTACAGTTACAGCAAATAACATCTTTGGGCACATATTTGTTACCCCCACCAGAGTTATCAGGCTTGAAGTTTAAATGGGAAAAAGAGTCTCTTACCAGTCCTTGACTGTTACCTTGCTGCTATGGCATCCGTCTGGCCATTTGGTAGTCCTCTGCCAAAGAAAATAGAAATTACGTACAGTACCTACCGTAATTCTTGATCTTCTTGGACAAAGTCTCCACCACTAATTCACACTGATGGGATCTACACTGGAGGCACTAGGACCCAATGGGAGCAAGCTTTTTGCAAGAGGGCCAGCACCAGAGATGAGCCAAGAGGAGCAGTGCTGCGAGCCTCAACTCATGCAGCAATGACTATCTTGTCATCGACCCTCCTACTGCCTCAGTACCTTTTTTTCCAAGGAGGTGCAGCATAACTAACCTAGAAGGATTAGTCTAACAAAAACTGGACGTAAGATAGTCCAAACGACCCATGTAAGAAAGGACAACAAAGAAGTCTTCACAGCCTAACCATTGAGGGAGTGAAGACCAATAACAGAGAGGTGAGATTGGGGGATGGTGGGTGGGCGTGTGAATGAGTGGTGGAGACTCCGTCCAAGAAGATTAAGAATTACAGAAGAAGCCAGAAGAGGAAGGAAGGAAACATATTCAATTCAGTGCTTTAGAGTAACTGGTAATTGTTATTTTTTCTTTTAAACTTAGATTGTGGGCTTTTAGTGACACTGTGCTTTCTTTGTTGTCTTTACTTAGAATTGTTTTTGAGCTGTTGAAAATTTAAAACGTAGTGGTGGTGTAATTCTGTGCTCTCTTTAATTGCTGCAAATTTTATCTTGGCTTGTCTGACTGCCCTGTAGTTGGGTGAAGGGTGTTAATTGTCTGGCCTCTGACCTCAGCTACGTGATAACTGGAGGTGGGGCTTAGTCAGAGTTGAGGTAGCAAGTAGAGTTTTATTTTCTAAGAAGAAGCCAGAAGGGGAAGGAAGGAAACATATTCAATTCAGTGCTTTAGAGTAACTGGTAATTGCTATTTTTCTTTTAAACTTAGATTGTGGGCTTTTAGTGACACTGTACTTTCTTTGTTGTCTTTACTTAGAATTGTTTTTGAGCTGTTGAAAATTTAAAACGAGTGGTGGTGTAATTCTGTGCTGTCTTTAATTGCTGCAAAATTTTATCTTGGCTTCCCTGACTGCCCTGTAGTTGGGTGAAGGGTGTTAATTGTCTGGCCTCTGACCTCAGCTACGTGATAACTGGAGGTGGGGCTTAGTCGAAGTTGAGGTAGCAAGTATAGTTTTATTTTCTCAGAAGAAGCCAGAAGGAAAGGGAAGGAAACGTATTCAATTCAGTGCTTTAGAGTAACTGGTAATAGCTATTTTTCTTTTAAACTTAGATTGTGGGCTTTTAGTGACACTGTGCTTTCTTTGTTTTCTTTACTAAGAATTGTTTTTGGGCTGTTGAAAATTTAAAACATAGTGGTGATGTAATTCTGTGCTGTCTTTAATTGCTGCAAAATTTTATCTTGGCTTGTCTGACTGCCCTGTAGTTGGGTGAAGGGTGTTAATTGTCTGGCCTCTGACCTCAGCTACGTGATAACTGGAGGTGGGGCTTAGTCAGAGTTGAGGTAGCAAGTAGTGTTTATTTTCTCAGAAGAAGCCAGAAGGGGAAGGAAGGAAACATATTCAATTCAGTGCTTTAGAGTAACTGGTAATTGCTATTTTTCTTTTAAACTTAGATTGTGGGCTTTTAGTGACACTGTACTTTCTTTGTTGTCTTTACTTAGAATTGTTTTTGGGCTGTTGAAAATTTAAAACATAGTGGTGGTGTAATTCTGTGCTGTCTTTAATTGCTACAAAATGTTATCTTGGCTTGTCTGACTGCCCTGTAGTTGGGTGAAGGGTGTTAATTGTCTGACCTCAGCTACGTGATAACTGGAGGTGGGGCTTAGTCAAAGTTGAAGTAGCAAGTAGAGTTTTATTTTCTCAGAAGAAGCCAGAAGGGGAAGGAAGGAAACATATTCAATTCAGTGCTTTAGAGTAACTGGCAATCGCTATTTTTCTTTTAAACTTAGATTGTGGGCTTTTAGTGACACTGTGCTGTCTTTGTTGTCTTTACTTAGAATTGTTTTTGGGCTGTTGAAAATTTAAAACATAGTGGTGGTGTAATTCTGTGCTGTCTTTAATTGCTGCAAAATGTTATCTTGGCCTGTCTGACTGTCCTGTAGTTGGATGAAGGGTGTTAATTGTCTAACTTCTGACCTCAGCTACGTGATAACTGGAGGTGGGGCTTAGTCAGAGTTGAGGTAGCAAGTATAGTTTTATTTTCTCAGAAGAAGCCAGAAGGAGAAGGAAGGAAACATATTCAATTCAGTGCTTTAGAGTAACTGGTAATTGCTATTTTTCTTTTAAATTTAGATTGTGGGCTTTTAGTGACACTGTACTTTCTTTGTTGTCTTTACTTAGAATTGTTTTTGGGCTGTTGAAAATTTAAAACGTAGTGGTGGTGTAATTCTGTGCTGTCTTTAATTGCTGCAAAATTTTCACCCCACCTCCTCCCCTTCCCCCAACTCTTTATTATATGCCCTTTTAAATCTGGTTGACAGGAGCTAAACACAGGGTATAGTAAGGGGTGTGAAGTAGGAGGGGCATAAGGGGGAAGAAGCCCAGCCTCAGCACAAGTGTTTTGACTCAATTATTTATTTATTTATTTATTTTTTCAGAAAATTATTTGAGGATCAGTAGCAGGATTTTTAGGACAGTAAATTAATAAAAAGGGAACTAGTAGAGCTTCAGTAGCAGACAAGTAGTGGAATAGTAGTATAATTGCAGTATAATGTGGGGAGTGATGCAATGCAGTGGCTGTGGGGCAGCCATATTCAGGCAGACCTTCTGGACACTGAGGTGCTGCCCTATCTGCATGCATCTCTCTGGACTGCAGGATGAGGTAGCCAGACTCAGAGCAGAAGTAAACTGGGTCAGGAGTACCATCAGCCCTATCCAGAGACCACCCAGTCCAATGCAACTGCCTTAAAGGATGCCAAGAACGAGGAGCACTTGGATGACAGTGGGCTCAGGGAGGGTTAGAGCGGTCAGGCAGAGGCACATCCCAGATCCTATTCCACTCAAGAACTCATATGCCACACTGGCAAATGAGGACAACCAAATAGAGGTACCCAGAGAAGTGGAAGGAAAGGATGTGGAGGCCAAGGAGGTGACCTCAAGGGGAAAGCAGTGGACCCCAGAGGAGGAGGAGGAAGGAATCTGGTGGGGGACTCCATCATAAGAGGGATCCAGCTAGGAACACAGGAGGGGAGGACAGGGAGGTGAGGTGCTCACCAGGTGCCACGGCATGGAAGGATGGAAGGAAGATCCTGGGGATCACTGGGAAGGCAAGATGGGAGGTGAGCTGGATGTCATTATCCACCCAGGTACTAATGACCTGGCAAATGGGGAGCCAAAGGAAGTTCAGGAAGAGTTTAGGAAATTGGGGAGGGGTCTCAAGCAAGTAGCTAATTCTGTCACTTTCTCAGAGGTACTACCTGTGAGAGGCAAGGGAGAGCATAGGAGTGCATGCACCAGGAACTTTAACTCATGGTTGAAGAACTGGTGCTGAGAGGAAGGGTTTGGATTCATTGGTGACTGGGGACCCACCTGGAGGGATGGAGGTTTGTTCAAGCCTGACGGCCTGCATCCATCCTGGAGGGGAATCCAAGCACTCAATGATAAGTTTAAATTCTACATTGACAAGCATTTAAACTAGCAAAGGGGGGTGGCAGGCCAGCAAGGAGGGTACCTACTTGCTCACCCCCCACAGCTAGCAGTGGAACCAGTAAACCAGAGGAGTGGCTATCTCTTCAAAGCAGTGTGCAAAAGATAGAGATTAGTGCCCAAGAGGTGGATAGGCAGAAAAGGGGCAAAATTCAGCAGAAGGGCAGACAGCAAGGAGAAGCGGTGTTAAAGGACAACCAAGGAAGGGGCTGGAGTAGATTAGCAAAACAGTCTAGGGAGGTCAAATCATGGAAAGCCATGTGTGCAAATGCCAGGAGCCTTAGCAACAAGATGGAAGATCTGGAGGCTATCATGGTGCAGTCAGACCTGGACATTGTGGCCATCACTGAAACCTGGTGTAATGATAACCATGACTGGGAGATGGCCATACCTGGCTACAACATATTCAGAAGAGACAGAGCAGGCAGGAAGAGAGGAGGAGTGGCACTGTATGTGAAAAATGACATAAGGGCCACAGAGATCAAGGAGGAACAAAATGGGGGAGAGATACTGTGGGTTAAGCTGGAAAGGAAAATGGGGCCAGCCATCCGCACAGGTGTGGTCTATATACCACCAGCCCTGGAGGAAGAAACAGATAGGTAGCTGATGCTAGCCATCCAAAGGATGGCAGACAAGGGTGAGGTAGTACTGTTTGGAGACTTCAATATTCCAGATGTGGACTGGAGCATCCCAGCAGCAGCATCAACTAGGAGCAGATTTATCCTGGACTCCCTTCAGGGTGCCTTCCTCAAGCAACTGGTCATGGAACCAACTTGGCAGAAGGCAATACTAGACCTTGTGCTCACAAACAGGGACAGTGTGATGGGGGTAACAGTGGGGAGCACCTGTGGAACAGTGACCACCAGTCATTGTGGTTTGAAATCACAGAAAGAGCAGAACCAAACTACACAAAACACGATCCTGGATTTTAGGGGGCAGACTTTGGGAAAATGGGGAGATACTTGAAAGAGGCATTAAGGGAATGGACAGGAATCAGGGTTGAGGAACAGTGGGCAGTATTTAAAATGGGGATTACAAGAACAACAGAATTATGCATTAAGCAGGTTAGCAAGAGGAAAAGGAAGAGGAGACCATTATGGTTTTCCAAAGAGGTAGCAAAGAAAGTGAAAGCCAAAAAGATTGCATTCAGGCAATACAAAAGACACAAGCAGGAGGGATAGGGAGAAGTACCAGGAGAAGCAAATGGAGGCAGGGAGGTCAGTAAGGGAAGCCAAAGCTCAGACAGAAGAACACATTGCAAAATCAGTGGGTAGAGGGGACAAAACCTTTTACAGGTACATATGTGAAAAAAGAAAGACAAAGGGAAGGATAGTGAGACTGAAGGGGGAGGATGGGGGCTGCATGGAGGATGACAACAGTAAAGCTGACATACTGAACAAGTATTTCTGCTCAGTCTTTACTGAGGAAGAGGAGGATAATGGGTCTGAAGGGAGTACAAGGGTGAGAATGGTGCAGAAATGGACACAAGTCCCTTTACACAAGAAAGGGTCCTGAAGGAACTGGAAGTAATAAGAGTTGATAAAGCAATGGGGCCAGATGGGTGCACCCTAGGACCTTAAAGAACTAAGAGAGGTGGTGGCTGAACCTCTGGCTATCCTGTTTAGCCGATCACTGGAAACAGGGGATGTACCCAAAGACTGGAGGACAGCAGATGTAGTCCCCTTATACAAAAGCGGGAACAAAGAGGAAGCAGGGAACTACAGACCAGTCAGCCTCACCTCAGTAGTGGGGAAGATCATGGAAGCACTACTGAAGGAGAGGTTGGTGGAACATCTGGTTGTCAGTGGACTACAGGACCCAAGGCAGCATGGTTTCACCAGGGGGAGGTCATGTCAGACCAACCTCGTTGAATTTTTGACTGGATGACTAGGGAGGTGGATCGGGAGGGCAGTGGACATGGCCTATCTGGACTTCAGCAAGGCCTTGACACTGTGCCACATAGAAGACTACTACACAAACTGGGGAATATGGGTGTGGGCAGGACAGTAGTGTGGTGGGTAGGTAACTGGCTGGGTGGCAGGACACAGAGGGTGGTGGTAAATGGCTGTCACTCCACAGAGGGAAGTGTGACCAGTAGGATACCACAGGGATCAGTTCTGGCACCGGCCCTATTCAACATCTTCATCAGTGACATTGCGCAGGACCTAGAAGGCAGAATTTCACTGTTTGCTGATGACACAAAGCTCTGTAACAGAGTAGACACACCAGAGGGTGTAGACAGAATGAGAAGGGACCTGAAGAAACTTGAAGAATGGTCAGAGTTTGGCAGTTGAAATTCAATGCAAAGAAGTGCAAGATAATGCATATGGGGCACAAAAACCCTGGCACAATATATCAGTTGGGGGTGAGGATATAGCATGCACCAAACAGGAAAGGGATCTTGGGGTTATCATCTCTGATGACCTCAAGGTAGTGAAACAGTGTGACAAGGCAGCAGGCAAAGCAAATAGGATGCTGGGATGTATAGGCAGGGGCATCACCAGGAAAAGGGAGGTCATAATTCCACTATACAAGACACTAGTGATGCCCCACCTGGAATACAGTGTACAGTTCTGAGACCATACCTATGTAAGGACATAGACAGGGTAGAGAAGGTTCAGAGGAGGGCAACAAAGATGGTGCATGGATTGCATCACAAGTCCTATGAAGACAGGTTGAAGGAACTGAACATGTAATCCCTGGAGGAGAGGAGGGAGAGAGGGGATATGATAGAGACATATAAGTATCTCACAGGGAGGAACAGGGTGCAGGAATACACTATTTTTAAGCGAAAAAGATGTACCAGAACTAGAGGGCATGGCATGAAGTTGGAGGGAGGACGATTCAGAGGAAACATGAGGAAGAATTTCTTCACAGAAGGGGTGGTGGACAAGTGGAACACCTGCCAGAGGAAGTGGTGGGGGCTGAAACAATCACGGGATTTAAGAATGCATGGGATAGACATAAAGGAATTCTGGAGGTCAGGGGTAAGGGGCAACAGACTTCTAGGAAAACATAAACTGAACTTACAAGCTCAAACGGGCAGACTGGGTGGGCCATAGGCCCTTATCTGCTGGCACTGTTTATGTATCTATGTGTCTATGTATGTAATTTCCATATCTTCTTGGACATAAAGTCTCCACCACTCATTCACACTGATGGGAGAGTACCGAGCTAATAATTCCCCAAGAGAAAAGCAGGAGAAATCAACAGCTCACAAATTTAGGACAGAAGTCTGTCAAGGATAGTCCTGCCAAACAAAAGATGTCACCTGGCATGGACATCCAGGGCATAGTGCTTGACGAAAGTATGCACTGAGTTCCAGGTAGCCACATTGCAAATGTCTGCAATGGGCACATTGTGGATTTCCGCCAGGGGTGCCATGACTGCTCTAGTAGAGTGAGTGTAAACACTGCCCTCCAGCTTAACTTGCACCATGGAATAACAGTGATGAAGGCATGCCACTAGCCATGCCGAAATGCATCTGATAGCGAGAGTCTGACCCAGCTGGGTCTCACTGAAAGAAACAAAACAGTTGTTGAGCTTTGTGAATTTCTTTTGTTCTGTCCAAGTAGAAATGCAGAGCTCTTTTGACATCCAAAGAATGAAGGGTACGCTCTCCTTCAATTTGGAAGTTCGCAAAGTAAGTAGGTAGGATCAAAGGTTGGTTTAGATGGAATTCTGAAACAACCTTAGGGAGAAACTTAGGATGGGTTCTAAGAACTACTTTGTCCTTATGAAATACAGTATACAGAGGGTCTGTGACCAAAGCATATATTTCAGAAACCCTGTGGGTCGAGGTAATGGCCACCAGGAATGCCATTTTCCAAGTGAGAAATTTCAGCTCACAGGTAGCTAGAGTCTCGAAAGGCTTTTGAGTGAGCATGTCTAGCACAAGATTAATGTCCCAGGCTGCGACTGGACATCTGATAGGAGGTCTGGTATGCAGGATACCCTTAAGAAACCTCTTAACTACAGGTAACTGAGCCAGTGACAAGGAAAGTACTGGCTCATGATAAGCTGAAATGGCACAAAGGTGAACTTTGACTGTAGAGTATTGTAGACCTGAATTTGAGAGGTCTAAGAGGTACTCTAGAACTTTATTTGGAAGGCAGGAAAAAATGATTCAGAGAGGATTTTGCACACCAGAGAGAAAAACTCTTCCATTTGGCTGCGTAAATTTTTCTGGTGGCTGGCTTGCGCACAGCCAAAAGAATATCTGAAACTGTCTGAGAGACATTGAACCTGTTCACCTCTATTTCTTCAGGAGCCAAGCGTGAAGGTGAAGTCACCTTAGATTGGGATGGACCACAGGACCCTGGGACAGAAGGTTCATCTGAAGGGGAAGCACCTTTGGAGGGGTTTCCAACATACTGTTGAGTAATGGAAACCATATCTGTCAAGGCCAGAAGGGAGCAATGAGGATCATTTTGTCCCCCTGGGACTCGAATTTCAGAAGTACCCACTGAATTAGTGGAAGAGGAGGAAAGGCGTAAAGAACACAGCCTGAACATATCCTGACAGAAAATACCAGGCCCTGGATTTCTGGAGCAGAAGAGAGGCAGTTTTGTGTTGAGTGGGGATGCAAAAAGGTCCAGCTCTGGAGTTCCCCACTCTGCGAATAGTGACTGATACAGCTGAGTCGAGAGACCACTTGTGAGGATCTGTCTCCATTCTGCTGAGATGGTCTGCCAGTTCGTTCTGCACCCCTGGCAGGTAGACCACCTGAATTAGAGCCTTGTGCTCTAGGCACCATTCCCACACTCTCATCACTTCCCTGTATAAAGGGTAAGAGTGTGCACCACCCTGCTTGTTGATGTAATACATCACTGCTTTGTTGTCCATTTGAAGGAGAATGTTCTTGCAACAGAGAAGGTCCATCAAAGCCCGGACAGCATAGAGGACGACTGTCATTTCTAGGATGACAGTGAGCTCCCTACCCCATGAGGGACGTGTCCGTGGTAATGGAAATCTGATGATCCAGAGGAGCAAAAAGATACCCTTCCAGAAGGTTGTCCTTTTGCGACCACCAGGTGAGTGACCTCTTCAGAGGTTCTGTCACCTTGATGAGAAAGGATGAGGGTGAGTGGTTGGGGACCACTGAGTACTGAGCATCCATTGAGAGGTTCTCATGTGGAGACATGCTAGGGGTACAGTGAACACCGAGGATGCCATGAGACCCAGCATCTGTTGCATCGAGATAGCTCAAACTGAGCTGTTCTCTCTGATGTATTGGGCCATCTGTAGGATATTGCTCCTTCTGTCCTCTGGAAGAAAAGCTTTTGCACAGGAGGTGTCCAGAAGAGTTCCTATAAAATGGAGCTTCTAGGAGGGCTGCAACTGCGATTTCTTGAAATTTAGCAGGACTCCCATGGACGTGAGGAAGTCTGAGGCCGTGGCTGCAGCATCAAGAGTTCCTTGTCTGGAAGGACTTGCTAGAAGCCAGTCGTCCAGATATGGGAACACTTGTATTCCAATTTTTTGAGATGCACTGTGAAAATTGCACAACACTTTGTAAAAACTCATGGTGCTGAAGATAGCCCAAAGGGCAAGACTCTGAACTAATAGTGTTGGCCCAGTGCCACAAACTTTAGATATTTGTGGTGCTTCAGGTGTATAGGAATATGTTGGTAAGCATCCTGCATGTCCAGGGAAGCTAGCCAATCATGTTGATGAAGCAAGGGAAACAGGGTCCCTAACAATACCATCTTGACCTTTTCCTTGAAAAGAAACTTGTTTAACTTTCTGAGGTCCAGAATGGAGCGCACACCACCGGTCTTTTTCGGGACCAGGAAGTAATGGGAGTAGAAACTTGTGTTTTGTTGATCCAGCAGAACTATTTCTACTGCCCTGTTGTTCAGAAGGTCTTGTATCTCAGAGACAAGAAGATCTGACTTTATTGTTGACAGCCTGGGCTTTTGTTTGGGGGATGATCCAGAGGGGTTTCTGAAAGGTTGAGGGAGTACCCCTCATGGATTATCCAGAGGACCCATTTGTCTGATGTTATGGACTTCCACTGGTTGTAGAACTGAGTCAAATGTCCTCCCACCACGGAGGAAGAGTCACCCTCGGGCAGTTGAGGTGGGACCTGGGCCAGAAACTCAGTAGGTGGCACTGGGCACTTTGGGCCCTTGTGCCTTCTCTTGCATTTTCTTTTGAGGTTGGGGGGCTTGGTTTTTGTTAAAACCTCCCCTTCCCTTGCCCTGAAAGGACTGACATTTGTGAAATTGATGCTTGTTAACATCCCCCTGAGAAGGGGTGGGAGCGGGTCGAGCCATTTCAATAGCCAACCTAGTCTTCTGTGTGGCCTCCAGAGCTTGCTCTACTTGAGGTTCGAACAGATACATACCATCAAAGGGTAACGCCATGAGCTGCTGTTGGGCATCATTCGTGAAGCCCGAAGTGCATAGCCAGGAATGACAATAGGTACAAACGCCCACCACCGCCACTCAGGAAGCGGTATCGAAAGCATCCAAAGCTGCTTTAACCTGCTGGTTGTTGGACTCGATACCCCTGGCTATGGTCTGAAGTAGCTCTGAACTAGTCTCCAACTCAGGCAGAGCTTCCATCATCCATCTGAGCAAATGTCAAAGAACATACTCATATTGAGACAAATAGCCCTGATAGCTGGCAATAAGCATACCCAGGGTGGAGGCAGCAAAGACTCTCTTACCTAAGGTGTCTATCTTATGAGATTCTTAGTTTATAGGCTGGGCTGTAGATACCTGAGGAAAAACAGCCTTATCATTCTCTGCTAAAACTACAGTAGGGTCGGCAAAGGCCTGGGAGGCCAAAATGGGTCGATCCTTGGAAGCAGCATACTTCCTATCTATGGAATTAGCCACAGAAGGAATAAGAGTGGGATTATTCCATACCATCTGAAAGATCATCTCAAAATATTGCTTGTACCGGGGGAGTTAAATCCATAGGGATCTCCAGGATATGAAGGTACTGGAGTCTTAAAAGCATCCCAGGATCGATATCTGTAGTCTGGAGAGAGAGTAGAATTTACATTTTTAAGCAGAGACTTAAATGACAGGTCTTTGACCACAGGCTCTGCAACAGGATTAATTCCTGCTCCTTCAACATCATCACCCAGCTGAAGGTCTGGGTCAGGCTCAATATCATCTCCTGACAGCCCAGGAGGGACTGTATGGACAGGAAAGGAGTGAAATCCAGTAGGAAAGGAAGAAGAGATAGCAATCGGAGTTGAGAAGCCCTGAAGGCTGGCCGACACCGCAAAAAGCCTCGGCACTGAAGAGAAACATGATGCCGAAGGCAAGGAAGTCAGTGCTGTCTGAAACAGCCCAGTACACGGCGGCGACAGAGGTTGTGGCGCAGAGGACGGTGCCAAAAGGTCGCCCGGCACCAAGGACAGCGCCGACAATCCCAATGGCGGGTGCAACAACACAAGTGGTGCTGAAGACAACACCGAGAGACCCATCGATGACGATGGTGCTGAAAGCAATCCAGGGCTCCGAAAACTTCAATTTTAAGAAAAAGTAGGAGGAATGCGAGGAGATAGAGGCATTGATGTGGCCCCCTGTGCCACAGCCATGTGAGGGGGGAAAACACCTGAGCGCGGAGTTGATGGCACCAAAGAAGGCGCTGCATGACTAGGGAGGTCCAATCACCCTACCCGATCCCTTGAAAGGCCCAAGGGCCTCGGACTGACTGGGCCAGGCAGCTAGACCAACCTCCAAGCCCACTGCTCCATAAGAGCGACCCACTGATGAAACTGCTCATCGGAAGCCCTTCCAAAACGCGGGGAAGGGCTTTAATGTCAAAGAGGTCGGTCACCAGAGACAGAACTGGTGACTCTGGAGGAGGAGACCGACACCTGACCCCCATAACTGACCGTTGACACGCAGACATACCAGAAGGCGACCTTGAGTGATGCCTTCTCTTTTTTTGACCTGTGGGCCGAAGAAGAGCTTGAGGCCGAATGGTGCTGCGAGTGCGACTGTTTTCTTTTATGCTTTCGGGGGGACCTCCCATCCCCTCAAGCATTGGACCGTCCATTGTCAGACCCCCCTCTCCGCAGAGGGTGGCAGACCGGACCCGGCCTGGCTGACTGAACAGCTTTCATACGAAGTCTCCCTACCATCACCTGACCCGCTCATGGTCGACTCCGTCAGTGTAGGCTGAAGACTTCTTCTCTTTAATTAGTATAGTTAAAAGTAAGCAGTACTTATTTTGAGATATATTACAAAACAATAAACTGAAAACTATGCTGCTAGTTTGAAGTTTTACTCCCAGGGAGCGAGTGACATCGTTGCTGAAGCGCACTCAATGATGAGAAAAAAGGAACTGAGGCGGTTGGTGGGTCGACGCCGAGATAGTCATTGCCGCACGAGCCGAGGCTCACTGTGATGCTCCTTGCAGCTCCATCGCGGCCCTCTTGCAAAAAGTTTGCTCCCGCTGGGTCCTTGCACCTCCAGCGTAGATCCCATTAGTGTGAATGAGTGGTGGAGACTTTATGTTCAGGAAGATCAGCCTTTTCCCCGCTTCTCTGGTCTGTGTTCCTTTACCCAAAGCTGCACATCTGTAGGAAGGATGTTGATGAATTGCTCCATGGCAAATGTGTTGATGATCTGTGGGACAGTTTTGTTCTCTGGTTGGAGCCATTTTATCAGTTCTCTGAGTCCGGTGAAGGCTTTTTGGGGATTGTCAACTGAGTTGTACATTAGAGATCAAAATCTCTGCCTATAGATCTCTCCCGAATGTCATACCTTTTCAGGATTTCCCTTTTCACCAGGTCATAGTTTTCTGACTGTGCAGTGTCCATACTGTTGTAGGCAAGTTGGGCTTTCCCTGTCAGGTAGGGTACCAGTCTGATTGTCCATTGCTGCTTTGGCCATTGGCAGGCTGTGGCAACTCTTTCAAAAGTTGTCAGGTATGCCTCGATATCATCCGAGGAACACAACTTTGTAAGTTTAATGGCTTTCAAGTTGCTTGTGTTCTGTTGCTAATCTGGATCTGTGCAAGATCCTCTGCCTTTGATAGCTTGCAAGACATCCAGCCATCGCTGCTCCTGTCGCTGCATCTCTTCTCTCCTCTGCACTTCTAAGCGTAAAATCTCTTTTTCTCTCTGCTTCTCCATCTCTTTTTTTGTATAGTCCACCATTTGAAAAAGTCCATCAGGCCTTCAGGTTCGGTCACTGCCTGTTCTTTTTCCATAACTTGTGCTGGCTGTACAATCTCAGCTTGGACTTCTGTCTCTGCTGCCATTTTCCTGGTAACCACTCCTGGACTTGCTGCTGCAGAATCCATACCTTTCTCTATGCTTCCCTGGTACTAGGTCCAGTACCCATGCACAAAACTCCTGGCTTAGAGTATGCACAGCATAAATCCCACTTAGTCTGACACCATCTGTCATTTAGGCACAGCTCAGAAAGCATAGGAAAAAACAGGAGCAGCTGTAAAATTTGTAACAAGAGTATTTATTTCTACTAGCAGTAACATAAAAATAAAATTGTTTAGTATAACTATTTACAAAGGCCAAATAAACAGAAAAAAATCCATGTG
This sequence comes from Neoceratodus forsteri, assembly GCA_016271365.2. Classification (NCBI taxonomy): domain Eukaryota; kingdom Metazoa; phylum Chordata; order Ceratodontiformes; family Ceratodontidae; genus Neoceratodus; species Neoceratodus forsteri. The sequence goes on from CM057449.1 coordinate 625,488,457, forward strand.
AGTTTTTCTTCAATCTGTGTGTCCATCTTGCATGTAATTGCAGCTCTGTCTTATAAGTCCTTCCAACCCCTCATTCTTAACAAGCATCTTCCAAAGTGTTCTTGTATGTTTCAGTCAGGTGCTGGCAGGAACACAGTGTGCCTGAGCTGAGGCCCCTTCTCCACAGTTTTTGCAAAAGGCTTACAAATTGCACTAAGGTAACCTCTTGATTTTCCAATAGCTTTTTGCAATCATCTCAAACTATAATTACATACATTTCAAATATTAGCACTATATAATTTTAAAACAAAGGGATCTCAATATTAGTTACATTTCCACATAAAGATATGCATATATTTTTATATCAGCAGATATGCAAGGGAGAAAATGACAGCAAGGGAGGGCTGAGAGACAGCGAGAGGCAAATAATTGCGAGACTGTCGGGGTGATCAAATCCTACGTCTCACAGGAAAATTTGGTTGTGCAGCCAGATGGACAAGAGACAGAAAAGAACAGATCCTTGCATTTAAACACTTTCTCCATAACAATTGGGGCAGGGTCCTATTCAACCCTGTCACACCGTCCACACAACTTCCACATCACCAACCCTATATAGGCGTGGGCACCCCTGCTCTCTCCTCAGTTCTTTTCCACTGGAGACTTAGGGAGCAAGTTTTAGCCATGGGGACCAAGGAGAGAAAGAGGTACCCAGACCAAAATAAAAAGCTTGATACACCAGACAGCCAGTTCCTAGACAGGAGCCCCAAGAAGGGGGATGGTGGGAGAGAAATATACCTGATGACTGAGATCTACTGTTACAATAAGTTCTTACGTTTAACTATTCTATCTTCTTCGGAGGTATCTCAGTCATCCAGTCATACCACAGGAATGAGTACCAAGCTGTGACAAGTGTAAACAGACAGTCTGGGAGGCTGGATCTCCATAAACTTAAGACAAGAGTCCTTGTAGCACAGACCTACCAAATCCTGCAAAGGCTCTAGAAGCAATGTCCAAACTGTAATGCTTGGTGAAAGTGTGGACTGTACTCAAGGAGGCAGCAGCATAAATGTCAGCAGTGGAGACCCCTTTGAAACAAGCCACCAAGGTAGCCATTCCTCTCAGGTGGAATGAACTTTGACAGCACTAGGCAACTCTTTGTCATAGTTGTAGCAAAACACAATGCAATTTGCCAATCAATTGCAGGTTATAGCTTATTAGGGCAGGATAGGAAAAAAAGGGGAGGGGGTATTATGTTATGTGAATGACACTCTAGGTCCTTATCAAGAGTTGTTGGCTAAAAATGTGGAAGGCATTGATTGTTTGGTTATAGAGCTGCTTAAATCAAAATTAATAGTTGGTGTTTTTTATGCCCCTCCTAAAACTAAAACAAGTACATTTGATGTTTTGGCTGACATACTATTAGACATATTAAAGGATCAGCGTGTGTTACTAACAGGAGATTTTAATGTGAGTTCGGAGCAGAGTAGAGGGGAAACAATTAAAAACTAGTTTGGAGGTTTTGGGTTTACAACAATTAATTCATCAACCAACAAGAAGTCTAAGTAACAGAACCACTGGATCTATTTTGGACCTGTTCTTTGTCTCGCAGGACATGAAAGTGGAGGGTTGTAATATTCTTCCCTTAAATTTGGGGGACCATAACCCAATACAATGTACTTTATTTTTACAAGAAGTCCAGGGAGGCAAACAACAGGGCCATTGGGTACGAGATCTGAGGAGATTTAGTGCAACATCTTTTAGGAATAGTCTTAGTAATTTTGACTGGACAAGAGTGTTTTTGATTCCTGAATTAAATCTAGCCATCCAGGAATTCACTGATTCCTTTTTGTTTATTGTTCAACATCACACTCCCAAAATAAAAAAAGAGTAACAATAATAAACATGTGCCATGGCTTAATGAGCAATTAAAAACCCAGTTACACATAAGGAATAGAGTATGGAAAAAAGCTAAGAGAACCAGATCAGTGGAAGATTGGAATGTATTTAAGTGCTGGCAGAATTAATGTAAACGAGTGATAGCTTTAGCCAAAAAAAGGTACTATCAAAATTATTTCAACAAAATGCAGATCCAAATAAATTTTGGAAGAATATTTCTGACTTAAAAAATCTGGTAAAATCTAAAAACTCCATTAATTTAGTACAGGGAGATAAGTTGGTAGATAATTCATTAGAGGTTGCTAATTTATTAAATCATTACTTTAAGGAATTACCAGATTTAAAAATTCCAAAATTGAAGGTAACTCGCTATGCACAACAACAGTTTGCTACTCCCACGTCCAAAAATAGGGGATTTAAACAGAATGGTTGAGGTAAAGGATGTAATTAAAGAATTCAAAAGTTTGAAAGTATCAAAAAGAGGCGGAATGGATGGTATTGATTCTAGGTTCTTGAAGTTAGGTTCTGATAATTGCCCCAATAGTTACATACTTCTATAATTGGAGTATAACATCTTCCTCTGTACCTGATCTATGGAAAATGGGTGAAATTGTTCCCATATACAAGGGTGGGGACTCTACAGCTCCTTCTAATTATAGACCTATCACTTTGCTCCCTATTCTTTCAAAGATCCTGGAAAAGTTGGTAAACTACCAGCTTGGCCAGTGTCTTGAACAAGAGGGGATCTTAACAAAGTATCAACATGGGTTTAGGGAGGGTAGGCCCACGAACACTGCCCTAGTTGACTTTAATAATCTGGTGGCAACATCGCTAAACTAGGATAAGTGCACTGGGGTGGTGTTCGTGGACCTTAGTAAAGCTTTTGATTTGGTGCAATATGAGATTCTATTGCAGAAGTTGTTGGATATTGGGGTGCAGCAAGAAACCCTGTCATGACTTAGGTCCTATTTATCAGGACGTAGGCAACGAGTGATGTGTGGGACCGCTGTCTCAGGTCTCCCGGATTTAGATAGAGGTGTACCACAGGGCTCTATTTTGGGCCCTGTATTATTTAACATCTATGTAAATAGCCTTGTAACTCATATAACAAGCACTAAGGTAAGGCTTTATGCAGATGACATTGTTTTAGTTGCATCTGCAAATAATCCTGAAGACCTGAGACAGCGGCTCCAGACAGACTTTTCTAATATTGAGACATGGATGAGGGATTCTAGTCTTATAATAAGTTTAAAAAAAACACAGAGTATGACCTTTTCTGTAGGAACTCATGAAAAAGAATGCCTCAGAATTACAGATTATATTTTTTGATGGGACTAAGGTTCAGAAAGTATTTACTTACAAATACTTAGGAGTCCTTGTTGAATCTCAGCTCCCCTTTTCTGAACACATTTTGTCACAAACTAAAAAAGTCTGTCAAAGGTTGGGAGCTCTAAGAAGGATGTCTGGATGTTTGTCCAGGGATGTTAGAATTAGACTGGTAAAATAGTTACTATTGCCTGTACTTGAATATGGATCTTCACTTTATATGCACTCATATCAGAAGTTTTTGGTTAAAATAGATCAGATGTATTATAGGATGGGGAACTACATACTAAGAAAAGGATATGGGGTACGCAGCTGCTTAGTTTTCCAAGAACTTGATTAGCTATACCCAACAGCACGGGGGAAGTATTTATGGTCACTGGTCTGTCATGGACTAATTCACCCTAATAATAAAAAATTGCACCCACTAACTTATCTAATTTGTCTGAAACCAGATTTAACCTATTTATTTAGAATAAGGAAATCATCTAGGAAACTACTCATGATTAGAAACATGAATAGGATGGGGGACATGATACTTCAGAATGGTCTAGCATTATCTGGAATAAGTTATTGCTTGAATTAACTGAGATTGTTGATTTGCACATATTTAAATGTAAATTGCATAATTATTTGAACGCTTGTTGTCATTGTTTTAGATAATTTATCTTATTTTGTCTTGATTGTATGTCTCATGTATGTAATATACATTGTGTATGTTCTTTTGTTGTAACTTTTAGACATGAAACCACAGGAATTTGTTTTAAATAGAGATTTATTTCTTCAAAAAATCTGCCTGTATAAAAATAAACTTTTTAAACAAACAATCATTTGGATAAACATTGCTTAGAAACTGAAGCACCCTCTCTTCCTGGAGCGAAGGAAACAAACAACTATTTTAACTTTCTGGATTCTTTAGTCTGAAGCAGAAAGTACTTCAAAGTTCAACGTACATCTAAAGTATGGAGCAGTACTTCCCCTGGATTGGCACGCTCAGGAAAGGTGGATAGATTGATTTAGTGTAAACTCAGAAACCACTTTGGCTAAAAACTTAGGGTTTTTGCACAAAGATACCCTGTCTTTGTGAAAAATCAAACAAGGCTCCTAGCACTAGAGGGCCTGAAGCTCTGAAATTCTTCAAGCAGAAGTAATTGCAACTAAAAATAGCACTTTCCAAGAAAATGTGCAAATCGCGAGTTACAATTGGCTCAAAAGGAGACAGGGTCAACTTCTCAAAAATAAAATTCAAGTCCCAAGCCAGGACAGGGGAATGGATTGGAGGTTTCAGATGCAGGATGCCCTGTAAGAAATGTACAGAAGACATCCAGCTGAGCAATTGTGTGGTCACCCATGGGCTCATGAAAGGCAGAAATAGCTGAAAGGTGGACCTTGAGGGAGGAATACTGGAGGCCTGAGTCAGAGAGAGATATCAAGTAGTCCAGGATATGATTCATTGAAAAGGTGAAAGGGTCTAGGGCATGTTTGGCAGCCCAGATGGCAAACCTCTTCCACTTTATGGTATATGGCACTTCATGGAAGGGTGTGGTACAACGCCCTTGGTCAGGTTCACAAACGACCTTCATGTGAATGTGGATAGTGGGATGTATGTTGGGGCAGTGTTCGTGGACCTGACCAAGGTCTTCTATCTTGTAGGTCACCCCCTAATGGAACTTAGATTTAGTAAGTTGGGCTTTGGGAACTCTGTAGTTCATTGGTTCCATAGTTACCTTACTGGAAGGACACAGCAAGTACATGTTAATGGAGTAATGTCTGAATCAAGAGACGTAGAGTACAGGGTTTCCCAGGGCTCAATTTTGGGGCCTTTATTGTTTTCAATTTATATAAATGAGTTACCATGTATTTGTATTAAATCATCGATTATTTTGTATTCAGACAATGCTGTGTTGTTCACAGCCAACAAAGATATTGAGAAAGTCCAACTAACTCTGGGTAACGAATATAACAATTTGACAAGATGGCTAAAGGAACATCAATTAGTTCTTGAAAAAAAAACAAAACAAGGGAATGTTATTCTGCTCAGCTCATAAATCCAAGAAGTTACAGGAACCTTTTAATACAACAGCAGATGATGGTACAACATTAGATATTGTCCCAGATTTTAAATATTTGGGAGTTACCTTGGATAGGAACCTTAGTTTTCAAACTCATGTAGATAATGTTACCAAACAACTAGGTCAGAAAATTGGAGCCCTTTATGTTGTGAGGGATTACCTTACAGATGAAGCCAGAAAGACTATAGCTATGGCTTATTTAATGTCCATATTGGACTATGGAAGCCTAGTTTGGGGTACTGCTTCAGAAAAAAGTGGACACCAAGGATACATTTTGTTTAATACTATATATATATATATATATATATATATATATATATATATATATATATATATATATATGTGCTCTGTGGGCCAAGCCCAAGGAACATCACTGTAACATGTACAATTGATTGGGGGTGGTTATCACTTGAACATAGAGATACTTTGCAAAGGGCTTGTTTTGTATTTAGATAAATTCAAAGTACCAAATCCAATCCTATCAGGCCAGATATTCAAACTGCGCCCAAAATGTGCGCAATAGCAGGAGCAAGCACAAGTCAATTGCGCGCATGCGTAACAGACACGATATTCAAACATGGAGCAAGTCAAATTGCGTAACCAGCCAACGTCTGAATATCGCACAACCTGCGCCATAGTGCAACCAGGAAGGGGAAGCTGAGCACATATGATGCACCATAGTGCAACAAGGCCAGCCCAGCTGAGCAGTCCAGAGGCGACATAGCACAAGCAGAGAGCCCCCCAGCAGCAGAGCAATGGAACTGCACAACCAGGGAGGTAGGCAGGGGCCCACCACCCATGCCACAAATGGGCACAGGAACACACTGCAGAACTAACAATACACCCCCACACCCGAAGCACAGCATCACTGGTGGAGGGACGGAATATCCACCGGCCCATGGGGACAAGCCAACAAAGCACAGCTGGGCCATGGTACCCCAGCACACTCACTGGCAAGCTGAGACTGCCACACAAAGGGGGTGGACAACCCAAGTGTACAACAGCACCCCCCTGTGCACAGAACACCCTGCACTGGTACCCCAAGACACCACCCATGAGCAGTGACTGTGACCGTCACTGCAGGAATCCCCATGCCCCCCCCCGGCACAATGCAACTGTGTGTACCACAGAACCATACAAGCCAGACTCACCAGGAGCCCACAGCGGTGTGTGGCAGCACACGGCCAGACCGGCTGAAAGCCACTACCACACCAGGGACACCTCCCCACGCACACACACACACACACAATCCCAGGACAATACCACCCCAGATGCCATGCACACCGCTGCAACTTGAGCACCCATAACCAGCTGCAAATCAGAGACCACCACAGTATTCATATCAAAATAGATTTATAAAAGAATATCAACAGGAACACACAACTATATACAGATATATACAAGAAAGGGGTGGGGTTACAGGTACAAGGTAGGGGTGGGTAAGAGGCAGGGGTGAAGAACTGGGTGAGGGAAGGCAGGATGTGAGGGAAGAGTAAAGGGGATAGGTGTGGGGCAGCTACTGCCCTCCAGGCTGCACAGCATCAGGCTGCATCTGGTCCCGTGGCCTCCTCCATCGCCTCACTCCCCTCTGCTTCATCTCCCTCAGAATGCCCAGGAACTCCATTGACACCTCCAGTAGGCGGTGGACAGCCTGCTCGATCCTCCGCAGGACCCGGACACCTAGGGCAAGGGAACAGAATCAATGGCTGTGACTGTCCACAACCCTGAAGCCCACCCAACATGCACGGCATACAACCAAGTGCCCCACCCCTCTGATGGACTGCACCCACCCACAGTGACCGTGCACAAGACAAGCCCAACCAGGCAGCAACAGCCATGTGTGCCACTGCACACACACCCCACCCATGACCAGCACAGCACAACCAAGGCTGTACAGTGATGTGGCTACATGGTGGGAAGTTAGTGCCACAGCCATGTGCCCAGTGCATGCATGGACCACCAGTGACGCACTCACAGACATGCAGTGCCACTGGACAGTGCTGACTGTCACACGTCGCGTGCATGGCAGTGTTGTCCATGGAAGGTGGCCATGCCCTTCCCCCACAGCATGCAATAGCATCCATGACGTAATGACACTCACCCTCATCAAGCCGCTGCTGCTGCTGTGGCCCAATACCGCCACCACCTTGGCCAGCCACCTCTGCAACACCTCTCTGAGCCTCATCCCGGACCCGCCTCTGCTCCTCCATGCCTGTGGGAAATGAAAGTTGAGAAACACATCGGTGAAATCCCAAAGCAGTCAGCCCCCTGCCCCAATGAGTGTGCCTGCCCACACAGCCAGACCCATACATCACACACCTGCAAACACCGTCACAGCCAACCATAGACCAACCTTCTCCCATGTGCTGGGCACAGTGTTACCCATGCAGACAATACAGGTGCATAGATCGGCTCACCCACCTGGCCTAGGCACCATGCCCCTCCTGGCACGTGACCTGAGGTGCGCCAGCAGTGTCCGCTTCCTCCTGCGCAGGTCACTGTACCGGTGCCTGCAGTGCTCCAGCGTTCTCTGCTGCCCAGTGGCCTGCTCAAGATCGGTGGCCACCTGCTGCCACACATGGGTGCAGGCCATGTTCAGGGGTTCCTCCCCAAACAGTGGCCCATGGTGAGGCTCCACCACAGCCACCAGGTTGGCCACCTCCAAAGCACTCCACTGTGGAGCTCTCCTGCGTGCCATCCCTGCAGGTTTATAGTAGGCAATATGGCGCTCCACAGCGCAGAAACCCCACGTGGAAATGTTGCGCAATACAACTCAGTCAGTCCCTATCGTGCTGTTTGTACAGCGCTGGTCCCTATCGCGCTGTTACCGAACAGCGCGATACAGCTGCAGACATGCCATACGTACAGCGCCAGGGGGGCAAAGGTCGGGCACAAGGTCATGGGTCTCTGGCGCAAGGCCACGCACAGCGCCATCGGACGTCTACATGTCCAGCGCCATCAGTCGCCTGCGTGCCATTGCCACAGTGGACTATTGTGCAGTTTGCCACAGCACCATGTGGTGACCAGCGCTGTAGCGCCACTGGCACAATGGTGGCCGTGTTCTGAATTGCCGATTGCGCACAGCACATCATCAGCGTGGCAGACGCCTGCGTAAGCTACCTGGGCATGCACAGTGCGGTGTACTACGCAGTCACAGAACTGCGCCATTGGCTCAGCTGGCTCAACCGTATTGCGCAAAGTGAAACAGCGCGATATTCAGCAGTCATATGCAAATCAGCTGATCAGCCATTCAATGGTGCAGCGGCCCGATTTGCATCTCATTAAAGTTGCTGCACTCCTAATTTGCATGCATTGCTTATAAATAAGTGACATTGATCTGCAGTGGCCATATTCGGTTACTGCAGGTGATAGGTGAGTTGCATGCTGTGTAATGTTCTGGACTATGGTCTTAGGGTATTGCTGTATACTGCACAGTCACAAGTGTCCACTTTCACCCATACAGACTGTGACATGGCTGAGCCAGGAATGGGTGAGGAGGATGATGGTGGGTGGAAGAGGAGGCCCAACTTCAAGAAAGCCGAGACAGAGGCACTCTTCGAGGCCTACCTGGAGGAAGAGCCACTACTCAGTGGATGGTGGGGCACCCCTCAGTCCCGTGCTGCTGCATGGGAGGGGGTGGCTCATGCCGTAAACCTGCACGGAAGCCACCAGTGCTCCGAGCAGGAATGTAAAAAGAAGATGGGGACCGACAGGAGGAGGGTGAAGGAGAAGGTGGCAGCCCTCAGGGTGGCACGTGCTGCTACAGGCGGGGGCCAGCCGGAGGTGGTGCAGCTGACCCTGGTGGAGGACTGTCTTGCTGCATCCATGCAGTGCAGTGCCATCGAGGGCATTCCAGGAGGTGGCTTCCAGACAGGTGGTAGCCCATCGCTGCATGGTATGACATGGTCGGGGGGAGGTGGATCCCCTGCACTAACATGTTCTCACTTTCTGTTACAGATCCTGTGCATCTGCAGGGGACAGTGGTGGAGGGCCTGTCCACTGTGGACATCCAGCCGAAGTTGGAGGAGGGTCCATCCACCTCTGCTGGTAGCCGGCATGCTTTGCACCAGTGTGCATGCCTGGCTGCCATCTCCGATGTCGGTGAGACAGGTGTGGGGGGGTGCCCTTCCTGTGTCTCAGCAGTCTGGCAAGCAAGCATGCCAGCACACTGTGGCTGTGGCACGAACCTGCACCATTGATGATGCAATGACCACTATGGGCATTGACACGTGTGTGTCACATAATGGACACACAGCAAGACAGCTCGCGCCCATGGACCTAGCTGGTTCCAACGTGTGTACCAGCACATCAGCACAGTCCCAGGCTGTGCCTGTCAGCACTTGTGGGGCAGCACCAGTGGCTGTACAGGTCACTGGCACTGTTGTGGACACAGCAGTGGAATGACTGGTCCCTTGGGCACAGCAGACGGAGGGGCAGCAGTCACCCACCGGGTCTGGGGGTACAGGGTTCAGCGGTGGCATATGAACACCGCCTGTTGACCTGCCCACACCTGGCCCTGGTGAGCAGTGCCCACCCTCAAGGGGTGATGAACATCAGGCCCTTCCATACCCTGAGGGACAGGTTGTCGATGTGGCAGACAACCCGTTTGATGAGCACATCTGCCTGCTGCGGGCATTAGTACAGCAGCAGATGCGGGTTGCAACATCCGTGGAGGCATTGTGTGTGGCTGTGGAGTAGCACAGCAGGGACAACAGAAGGATCCTTGCAGGGATTGACCAATTGCAGATGGATGTGACCGCCGCCGTTGACAGGCAGACTCAGGCATTGGTCGCTGTCGTGGCCGCACTGGGCACACAGTCAGATGCCCCTGTGCCAAGCAGTACGCTATCCACTCCCCATTCCTGGCATCGTACGACATCCAGCCTGTCGACACCAGGTTCAGCTGTGGGCATCCCGAGCACCCCAGGTGCAGGTATGTTTGGTATGCTGCTGACCCCTGTGCAGACAAGGTCACGCTCACGCAGTGGGATCCCTGGTGGTCCATCGGTGCCACCCCAGGTAGCCCATGCTTAGCCTGCCAGTGCTGCTGGGTCTCAGCGGGGCTGCCCACGCATCCGAGGTGGCTGTGGCACAGTGCTACATGACTGACCTGTCTCCCAGTGTGGGCCCTGTCTGGTGCTGCCCTGTGTGCAATGTATGTTATGGTGGGCAGTGCACCAGTGGGTGCCCTGCCCAACACACCGACACACGGACCACCTGCACACCTCCTGACTGCGTCCACAGGTGCGTGCATGATGATGCTTGCATTGCACTGTACACCAAGGTGCAAGGGTGCCCAGCATCTGACACATGTACATGGACAGTACAGGTGGTAGAGGTGGCCTGTGGACGTGTGTGTTTCACATGTCTGTTCCTGCTCTGCTGTGCACCTGCCCCTGTGCACTTTGTGCCTGGTGTGTGTGTGTGTGTGTGTGTGTCTGTCCATGTGGCGTATGACTGTTCACCCCTCCCTGGTTGTGTGTTTGTGCTCCTGTACCCTTCCACTCCCCTCGCCGTCATGCACCCCTGGTGTGTTACCCTGTGTGTATGTGGGTTGCGCCCTGGACAGTGTTGGTTGCACATGGCCCCATGACTTACCTGTGTTGTGCAAAGTGCTCCTCTGTGATGGTGTCCCGGTGCAGCTGGGCCAGCCGGATCTGTCGGGTGTCACGCCATCCAAGGGGGGGCTGCTCATCCCCATCATCACCGGCGTCACCAGCATCCCCATCGCTGTCCCCCTCCTCGACCTGTACAGCTATCCCACAGTCTTTGGCCATGTTGTGCAGGATACAACAGGCCAGGAATATCCCACAGGCCTTTGAGGGGCTGTACTGTAGGGCACCGCCGGAGGTGTCTAGGCATCAGAAGCATGCCTTCAGCATCCCAAACACCCGCTTGATGATGTTGCGTGTGGCGGCATGTGCCTCATTGAAGCGTTGCTGCGATGGGGTCATGGGGTGCTGGTAGGGTGTGAGCAGTCAGGGACAGAGTGGGTATCCACTGTCACCTGTGTGGAGATAGTGGAGGTTAGTGTCATGTTCAGGCCCATATTGCCCTTAGCCCTGTGTGCCACTCCCATGGCACCTGTGGCTTACCCACCCTTGCCCCACTTTGCCAATCCTACATGCATACTCACCCACTAGATGTCCTGTGGGATGTCCCCACTCTCGAATTGATGGCACAGTGCAGACTGGTACCATATGAATGAATCGTGTGCTCCACCAGGGTGCGTGGCACAGACATTGATGATGCGCCCACTGGCATCACACACCATCTGGCAGTTGACACTGGAGAACCCCTTCCGATTGCGATATGCGTCCCCATCAGGGCCAGGTGGCATGTGAATGGCCACATGGGTGCAGTCTATCACCCCTAGCATGCCAGGCATACGTGCTACCCTGTGGAACTCCTGTATGTTTGCTGTATGCTCTGCCATGGTGCTGGGGAAATGGATGTACTCTGCAGCATGTGGCAGCAGTGCGCTGAGGAACTGGGTGAGGATCCGTGACATGGCCGACTGTGTTATGCCTGTGGTGTCCCCTGTTGGCCTCTGGAAGGTACCCGTGGTGAGCAAGCACATGCAGGCTGTTACCTTTGTCTCCACTGACAGAGCGTGACTCCGTCGTGAGGGTGCCTGCATCACATCACTGCACAGCTCACAGAGTCGCCTCAGTATTGCCCTGTGCAGGCGGTACCGGCTCACAATCTCGGTGTCTGAATACAGCTCAAAACTGATGCAGGCACGGTACTGCCTGTTGAGGGCGTAGCGCCGACGGGCCCTTCCACGGCCACGTCCCCCTGCAGCATGCCTTCTCAACCCCCTCATTACAGCTTCCGTGTGGAAGCTGGCACTGTCCATCTCCCTGGCTTTTGCCCCCCCCCCGGCTGTTGTTGATCTGTTCCCTCCGCTGTCCTGACTGCTACCTCCACTGCACCAGGTACACCTACTGGCCTCTGCACTCTGTGGCCCCACACACCTTCAGCTGCCCCTATTCTGTCCTCACTACTCCCTGGCCTGCACTGGTTGCTGCTGTGGCCTGCTCTGTCTGGCTGCCTAATGTGCATTCCCTGTCGCATTCTTGTGCCTCTTCCTTGAGCCTTTTTATTTGGCTCATTTCTGCCGTGGCACAACTTCCACCTGATCCACTGTTGCACATTGCGCAAGCCTTTAAATATCGCATTGCGCACTTTATGCATGATTCCACCCCTGTTATGCATACCTTCATTTGCATGCGCTGTTGCTCAGCATGTTTTCAGTAGCGCAACTGCCTCCTGCTAAATATCGTAGAATGGCGATTTACCTCTGCCAAGTCTCTTTGAATATCCCACCCTTTTTTTCTTTAAGGATATCTACTAGAACTTAGCATTCCCAAAATTCAATCCTCTTAACTGCCTCGACTTGTAAAACCACAAAGTGTCAAAAATCTTTTAAACAAATTGCCATAAAAACTTGGAATGATTTATCAGATGATTTGCATAATGCTCAAAGCCTGTACCAGTTGAGAAAATCATTTAAAAGTGTACTTAGTGTCAGGTCATTATGTAACTGTACATGATTACTTGTTGATATACCTAGAATCCATTTTTTTTTGTATTATCTTTTTATTAAAAGGAAAAGGGTAAAAGTGACATACACGTTTCATCCACAATCTACATTTGTTTCAGCAATACCATCGAAAATGTACATGTTCAGCTATTTTCCAGCTATACAAATATCATGGCTTGTCATAGTCGGCACAATCTTCCTTAACATCAGATAGGTGTCTTTTGTGCTATAATCTATTTTGCCACGAGCATTACTCTTCCTCCAATTTCACTCTCAGTATCTGGGCTTCCCCCACTGTTAGGGATGACAAAAAGGGTTCCCATACCTTACAGAATTTATCCCCCTTCCCTTTCACCACCAGTGTAAGCTGTTCCAGCGCCAATACACGCAACACTAGAGTGCAAGACTGGTTCAGTGTGGGCACACAATTAGAGACCCAGTGGTTTTGGATGCAGTGATGGGCCATGATGAGCAGCACCCTGCTCCATCTAGGAAGAGGGGACCATTCTCCCCACCCATTGTCCTCAACCCCAAATAGGCTCACAGGGGGAGACTCTGACAGAACCCCTCACATAAGTGTCCCTATCTCCCCCAAAACTGCCCTCCAAAATCTCTGCAGGACTGGACATTCCCAAAAGCAGTGGAAATATGAACCTATCACCCCTCTATACCTGCCACAGATTGGGGACACAGCCGAATTATATTTATTAACTATCTGAGGTGGGCAATAGAGCCTGCACACAAATTCAAAATATGACTCTCTATATTTGTTACAGATCAGGATACCCTTATGTAATGTTAATAAGAGATTCCAATTGTCTTCCCCTGTGTGAGTTCCTAAGTCCCTCTCCCACAAACTTTTCGTGTTTTGAGTGAGGTATGGAAATTGCTGCTTGCCAATCTGTGCCACCCTTCGCATAAAGCTCCTTGGGTCCTTCTGAGCACTGTATACTAGCTGCTCCAGTGGGTCAAACTGCAGATTCCCATTCACCCCTTTGCATTTTTCGGGCGTAGGTTCTCACCTGTAGGTATCTGAATAGGTGAGTTCAGATAGAGGTAATAAGGGGCAAGGCAGTGTGGACTCTGGAAATGTGGACAGGGAAAACAGGAGGAGGAGGGGGTATGGGATGAGAAGAAGGGGGTACTTGTGCTGGGGGATTCTATACTGAAAGAGGTCTGATGGGTGGAAGGGGAGAAAGGCATAGTCGTATCTGGGATGAGGCTATTCCCAGGTTGACCGCGGGAAGGGCGGGACAGGCACTTCTCAAGTGTACACAGAAGGGGAGGAAGAAACCTCACATAGTGATGCACGTGGGTACAAATGACTTTGCAGGGGAAGACTCTAGAGGTGGTAAAGGGGAGGTTTGAGGATGTGGGTTGGCAGTGAGAGGAGGTGAGGGGGTCAGTGGCGTTCTCTGAGGTACTCCTGGTACCATGTGCAAGTATTTCTTGCCCCCCGACCGAGACATGATCCACGGCAAAACAAGCTAAACAAAAGACTCGACATCACTGACAAATAAAGAAAGGAACAGTCTTACCACAGCGGCATCGAGTGGCAGTACCGTAGAAAGGGTGGGGCGGGTGGTGCACTGGCACTGGGTGCAACCCTCGGGGGGCGCAATTTTCAACTGAAGCTCATTTGTATATTAACTTGCTCTACTGCTTTTTTAAATTTATTTTGGCTTGGTAAACTGTAATTATGTCTGACTGTCAGTAGGGGTGCACCTGCGGACCAAGGACCAGCAGGTTGGGTTGGGGGGGGGTCACATGAGCTGCAGACAAATAATCATGTGGTATGGTGTTACTGCGATGAGAAAGAAAGAGAAACTGTGGGTGGGCCAGCGCCGCCCACTAGTATAAAAGGTACAGGCGGTGAACGTAGCACGGAGAGACAGTTAAACTTGGGAGTCAGAGACAATGTTATTGTTGAGAGTACAGCCTAGAAATAGAGTGACTAGCAGGCAGCAAAAAAAGCGATAGAGTGTATGTAGAGAGAGAAGATTGGGAGAGATGATAGAGAAGACGAGAAATCCATCTTGAAGATTTTTAAGCAAAACAATGTAGCGCATCACTGTAGAAGTCTGTCTACAGTATGCACAAGTCCATCCCGGCCGTCTCCCATGTATCTGTGTGATTCTGTATTCCATATTGTTTTAAAATGAAAATTAATTCTTCAAACTTGTTTACTGCTTAGTTTGTTCTGTCTGTGTGACAGTGTCAGTGAATGAGGTGTGAGTGTGTTGTATGTGGCGTGTGGCAGTGGCAGCAGCGGCGCCACTGGGGGGAGATTCTTGAATGGAATTTGAAAAATGTACTGCACTTCAGTGATCGGGAGGAAGGATTGGATCTGATTTTTAATTTGATTGTGGGTCTGGGCCAAGGGACCCACGGCCCAGGCCTGACTCAGGTGTGACAAGACGACTTAGTAGTTCATGGGACTGGGATGGGTGTGAATACATTCACTCCCTCCAGTCTGCTGCTTGTGTGTTAACTGATTGCCATGGTGTGGGCTGGCCATGGGCACCCTCACTCCAGCCCACCACATTGTTTTCTCTCATCATGACCCGCATTCCTCCTGCACTCCCATTCCAGACCCGGGAGGCTCCCCCAGTTCCACCCCACGCTGTTTCCTTCTACTCCATGCACGCAAGTGGTGGAGGGATGGCACAGACAGTCCCAGTCAGAGCAGAACCTGCAGTCAGACCAAAGTCATACTGCGACTCCATTGCACTGCACTGACTAGTCTCCCTCAAGTTGGTTGCTACATGCTTTTTTTCTTTATTGTACATCCGGTGGGACTGGGTGCCAGGTTACAGACACTGTGCAGACTGTGGTCTCTGAATGGCTGGTTGGATGACCCCTGGAGATGGAGATGGGTCAGAAATCATCTCTAGCAACAGTCACATACAGAAGTAGCTGTGTTGTAATATTCAGTTTTCAGAGGATTCCTCAGTAAGTGCACTTGTATTTCCTTATGTCTCAATTTTGAAGATATAGGCAATTCCTATATCTTCAAAACTGAGAGATAAGAAAATATGTGTACTGTGTTTTCCTAAGCCCAATTATCCCATTCAAATGTTTAGTATGCAGAAAAAGACTACCCTCCCCAATAGATTGACACATTTCCAGGGACCATGCCCCAACCTAGACCTCAAAAACATAGCTGCAATGCTCCCTACTTAAAGTAAACTGTGAAGAAAATAAAAAAATACTGCCTGTCTAAATGTGCTTCTAGCCAGCCAGTCTCCTGGCTCAGTTGGTAGCGCATCCACTTATGGACCAGAAGGTTGTGAATTCTTTGCCCACACTGGGATTGAACTTGCACCTAAAATGCTGGCATCAGAGTGCAGTAGTAGGGGGTGCTGAAGTGCTGGGGTGTACCGTCTTTCGGATGAGATGTTAAACTGAGGTCTCTTCTAGCCATCCTGGTGTTGTCCTGGTGGGTGTCCAGGTGGAAGTAAAAGAACCGAGGGGCACTCTTCGAAAAGAGTAGGGGACATTCCCGGTGTCCTGGCAAACATTCCCCTTCCCATGAACTGGTTCATGCAATTATTCAGGCTGTGTGTGGGAGTTGATGTGTGATATGGCTACCACCACACATTTAGTCACTTCACTACCAGTCTAGCATTGTATGTAAAGCACTTTGGGATACACTGTATATGAAAAGTGCTATATAAATGCTGATTCTTCTTCTTCCCACACCTCAGATTCATGGCAGCAAAATTTTCCCTTAAATAAGGGGTAGGGACCGACCACGTAGCAAAATTTTTTTTTTTCCTTCAAGAAAAGCCCCAAACCTCACCACAGAGCTGGAGCATATAAACCCTCCAGAGCTTCTGGCTCTTTTCCGGGAGAGGGGGTGCAAAATTTGTCTCTTGTCCAGGTCACCCAAATGCCTTCCTATGGCTCTGTCGAGTGGTGGTGAAAACGGAACCGGCAGGAATATCAGACGGAAGGAACTTTTGGTGTCGACACGGTACTAGGCCTCTTGCGCAGCAGCTCCACATGAGGTGCAACCTCTATGGTGGGAGACGAAGAACTGCTGGGAGGGCGGGGTTGATGACACCTAATGGCCAGCCTGCGAGCACCATGCAGTGCGTCGGCCTCGAGGGCAGCGCCGATGATGCGTCGACTCCGCCCATAAAAAAAAAAAAAAGATCCCGCAGGGTCATTACCTACGACCACATTACCCAAAGGTGATGAATGGTGAAGATTGACACAGATAAGATCCAAATCTGTCGAGGCCAAAGAGGAGCTACCAGAACCATTGTGGCCCCTTCTGACTGCAGTTTGAGCAGTACTCTCTAAACCAGAGAGAAGGAAGGAAAGGCATAAAGAAACCTCCCCGCCCAGGAGAGGGATAATGCGTCTCACCAGAAAACACCAGGTCCTGGATCTAGTGAGTAAAAATTTAGCAGTTTGACGTTGCATGGGGACGCAAAGAGGTCCAGCTCTGGAGGACCCCATCTTGCGAAGAGGTCATCTGCAATGTCTTGGAGCAACTCCCACTCGTGGTTCAGGGAACAAGAATGACAGACTGTCAGCGAGAACGTTCTGACTTCCTGGCACATGGACCGCCAGGAGAAACAGATCACGTTCTACTGCCCAGTCCTGGATTCTTATGGCATCTCTGCATAGGGGGTATGACCACATTCCCCCTTGCTTGTTCAGGTAAAAGACTATTGGGATATTGTCCACTGAATTAACAGTAGACCCTGGGAGAGCTGATCCTGAAAGGCCTGGAGGGCGTATAAAATGGCCCTCATCTCTAGTACCTTGACATGGAGAGACCTTTTGATGGGAGACCATGATCCTTGTGTCTGATGCTTATTTAAGTGAGCACCCCAGCCTAGTCCCGAGGCATCCATAGTGACGGTCTGTATCGGACTTTGCCTCTGAAAAGGGACTCCCTGCTCTAGATGAGTCAGGTCTTGCCACCATTGAAGGGAGCGATGAACCGCTTCAGATATTCAGATGGGGTGGTCCAAGTTGTCTGAGCCCTGTTCCCATTGGACCCTGAGGTGCCACTGGAGGGTTCTCATGTTCAGATGGGAAAAAAAGACCGTGGCTATGGCAGCTGCCATATGTCCCAACAGCTGCAGGACTACCCTTGCGGAGACCTGGTTTGCGGTCTGAACTCTCCAAGCCAGAGTACGTAGCCGAAGTGCTCTGTCCCCAGGTAGAAAGGCTCTGCCTTGCTGGGTGTCAAGCACCGCTCCAAAATATTTAAGCCATTGGGAGAGCCAGGGCTGAGATTTCAGCCAGTTTAGGGTGATGCCCAGAGACAGGGACAACCATTTCATTTCCCGAAGTATGCCTGTGAGCTGGTCTTCTGTCGATGTGGAGAGCAGCCAGTCATCAAGGTAGGGATAAATGAAGTGTCCCCTCCTCCTCAACACTGCAGCGACTACTGCAAGGCACTTGGTGAAAACTCTGGGGGCTGAGTACAGGCCAAAGGGGAGTACCCTGAACTGGTAGTGTTTGTCTCGAAACAGGAAGCGAAGGTACTTCCTGTGCAAGGGCAGGATCTTTATGTGCATATAGGCATCCTACATGTTCAGGGAGCA
Organism: Neoceratodus forsteri; assembly: GCA_016271365.2. Lineage (NCBI taxonomy): Eukaryota > Metazoa > Chordata > Ceratodontiformes > Ceratodontidae > Neoceratodus > Neoceratodus forsteri. Next base: position 625,506,840 of record CM057449.1, read on the forward strand.
TAGCCAATCCCCTTGGGGGAAGAGGCTTGCAAGGGTCACCATCCGAAACCTCTTGTACAGGAGAAACTCGTTGAGGTGGCTGAGATCTAGAATGGGGCCAAGGTCCCCCGTTTTCTTGGGCACCAAGAAAAATGGGAGTAAAAACCTTTTCCCTGCTGAGAAGGAGGGACTGGCTGGATGGCCTTCTTCTGGAGGAGAGATTGAATTTCTTGCTCCAGAAGAAAGGCATGGCTGGCTGAACAGTGGGATGGGACTGGAGGGTTGTCCTGGGGCACGCTGAGAAACTCTATAGCGTAGCCCCTCTGCATCACCTGCAGCACCCACTGGTCAGAAGTAATGTTGCTCCATTCTGGAAGGTAGAGGGAGAATTTCCCCCCTACCTGTTCCCCACTTGGGGACTGATAACTGGGGGGAGGCAACTGGGAGTCATGCAGTAACCTGGGGGTGGGGCAGGATGTCTGGGAGCCTTTGGCTGTTTTGGGCCTTGGGTTCTGGACTGCACAGGCTGACCACGGTGCTTAAAACCCTTGCCATGGAACTGGTGGTTTCCTTGCTGGCCTTGCCTGCGAAAGGGGTGCCTACAAGCTGGCTGTGGTTCAGATTTGTACATCTTGTGTACATGTGCCACAGCTTTGTCAGAATCTTGAAGGCCTTCTATGATGCCCTCAACCTCCTGACCAGAAAGAACTGGGCCCAGGAAAGGGGCATCTGAGATAGCGTCTTGGAGGTCCTGCCTGAAACCTGCCACCCTGAGCCAAGCATGTCTCTGCAAACAGACTCCTGAGACCACTGCCCTTGCTACCATGTCTGCAGAGTCATAGCAGCAATGGAGTATGTGTTTGTTGACATCCATGCTCGACTTGACATACACCAAAAGCTCATTCTTGGTGTCCGAATTGGGTTGTGTTTTTATCAGTTCCATGGTCCTCTCCCACAAGAAGTTCAAAGAGTGAATGGAACCACTGGCTGAGGCATAGACTTTCCTACCCTAGTGCTCTAGCTTCTTGGACACTGGGTCCGGATGCTTGGAGCTGAGGTGTTTGGGCTGGGTAAGTCTACCACGGGCTGCAGCTAGGACCATGGATGCAGCCTTTGGGTGATCTCCCAAAAAAGGCTCATCTTCTGCAGGCTTATACTGCCGGTTCACATTCTGAGGCACAGCCAAAGTAGAGGACGGCTTTTTCCATGTGAGCCTAGTGATGTCTTGAAAGGGCTCCACTGGGGGGGGGGGATTACCAGTGGTTATGGGTCTTTGGCACCCAGAAATTTTGCAAGCCTTTTTTGTTCTGGGTCTAATTCCTCTGTGTCCCACTGGTAAATACTCTGAATGTGCCTCATGATATCCAGGAATGAAGGATCCTCTGGTGGAGATCTGGGAGAGTCCTTTGGTCCCGGAGAAGGGGAACAGTAGTCTTTGTCTTCTGACGGCTCAAAGGACTAATCCCCTGCATCGTCCCCAGATGTAGACAATGGGCAGCCACTGTGTTGTGCTCCGTGTGAATAGGAGAGCGGTCGTCTGACCCGACGTCCGGCGTGTTGTGCGTTTATCAGGTGACCAGTCATCTGAAGGTAGGTCAGCTGTCTGGTCACCGTCTGGTGACTGCCTCTTTTGGGGTGAACAGGCCCTGCCTTTCGGCAAGGCCGCCTGGGCTGGGGGACGTTTGTCAGTAGCCTGAGAGGTTCCCTTAGCCGGAGGTGGAGGTGTCCGCAGGTGGACGATCTCCTGTCACCTGGAGGAGTCATCCTACCTTCTGTGTTTGTCAGATGATCTGCTGGATTTGTGGCCTCCCTTAGACCAGGTGACTGCCCCTCCCAGGCTGACCCATGAGAAGACTTACGGAGCCGGTGAGCCAGGGGGACTTGGACATGTTGGCACCCTGAGGATGAAGACTGCTCTCTGGGCTTTTCTCTGGACAAAGAGGGTGTCTTTTTGTTGCTGGTCCCCACGGAGGCCAGTGGGACCGACCCCAACCTCTGGCCAGAGGCCGAGGAAGAAGCCTTGGAAGGAGATTTTGGGTGGGATTCTGACCTGGCCCTATCTTTTTCCCAGGAGTGGTGTTTCCCTGAAGACTTCTCTCGGGGAGACTCCTTCGTGGGTGAGGAAGAGCTGGGTCTCAATGGGGATTTTTGCAAGGCAGCCACTTTCTGTTTTAGGAGGTAGGCCTTGAGTGCTTTCACTCTTCCGATTCTTGTTTTGTTGTTAAATTTCTTGCAGTGCTGGTAGTCATTGGGCTGATGGTCGGGGTCTAGGCAGATCAGGCAGGTCTTGTGGCTGTCTTTGGCCGGGATCTGCTTGCTGCACTGGCACTTCGACTTTCGCTGTGGTGGAGAGGACAAAAACATACAAGAGGACTAGAAAATAATGAAGAATTATAAAAAAAAACGCTTTTTACGCTAAGAAATAAATGCGGTCGACTGCTGAAGCAAGGCGTCCGTGGAGCCGGATTAAGCGAGTCGACAGCGTGAAAATAACGGAGATGGCGCCAGGGTTCCACCCCTTTTATACTACGTCTGATGTCAGGCATGGCCAACGTTGGGGGCAGACCCCCGACGCAGACTGCTAGCTAGAAAGTTTTTCCGTGGGGTCCTAACGCCTGGCGACATTAGTCCTAAGTGTATTACTTGCTGCAAGAGCTCTACCTCAAAGTCAGATTTATTAAAACTGGGCTAACATAAGCTACAGAAGCTTGCACCAAGACTAGGAGCAAGAAGTGCAGAGCCAGGAAACCATGCTGGCTGAATACAGTAGTATTGGAAGGGGTGAGGGCGAAGAAAGTTGCATACCAGAAGTTCAGGAGAACGAGGAAGGAAGCAGACATGGAGGCTTATGTGAGTTGGTCCAAGGAGGTGACCAAGTGAGTGAGTGTAGCCCAGGCCTCCAGGGAGCTAAGATTAGTGCAGGGCATTAAGGGAGGGAAGAAGGACTTTATTTTTAGATATGTCAGGGAAAAGAGGAAGTGCAAAGACCATATAGTGAAGATAAAGTGGGGAGGGGAGTGGGTGGAAAAGGGAGAGGAACAAGCAGAAGTACTAAATGAATATTTTTGCTCTGTTTTCACGAAGAAGAAGGATGGTCCAATACCACCATGGACTGGGAGGGTGGGGGTGGGGGGAAGATGACAAATGGAATTATCGAGTGGAGTAGAGTACTAGAGTGTCTGACGGCATTAAGAGTAGACAAGGCACCAGGTCCTGATGGCATCCACCCCAGGGTGCTGATGGAGATGGCGGAGGTGTTGGCTGAGTTGCTGGCAGACCTGTTCAGCACCTCCCTGGACACGGGATAGGTGCCTCAGGACTGGAGGGTGGCCCATGTGGTGCCCATACACAAGAGTGGCCCTAGAGATGAGCCAGGAAATTATCGGCCTGTCAGTCTCACTTCCATAGTGGGTAAACTTATGGAGACGATAATGAAGGAGAGGCTGGTGTCGTTCCGTGAGGATAATGACCTCCAGGATGGGCAGCATCATGGGTTCATCTTGGGGAGGTCTTGTCACATCAATCTAGTAGAATGTTACAAACTGGGTAACAAGAGAACTGGATATGGGTCATGCTGTAGATGTCCTGTACTTGGACATCAGCAAGGCCTTCGATTCAGTGCCTCATGGTATGCTGGGGGAAGCTGACTGCTGTGGGGTGGGGATGAAGCTGACAAACTGGATAAGGAACTGGCTGCAGGGGAGGCTAAAAAGGGTGGTAGTGGGGGGCTCTCGACACCTCAACTGGTGACGAGCGGTGTGCCGCAGGACTTGGTGCTGGGCCCAGTGCTATTTGGGCACTTTGTCTCAGATATTGCACACGGAGTTGGGAGCAGGGTTAGTCTGTTCGCAGATGATACCAAAATGGGGGCAGAGGTGGATGAAGAGGATGAATGGGAACAACTACAAGAGGACCTAGCCAAACTGGAGGCATGGTCGGAAAAGTGGCAGCTGGGATTCAATGTGAAAAAGTGCAAGGTTATGCACTTCAGGGCAAAGAACCCAAGGAGGAACTAATGATTAGGAGGGGTGAGGCTGGGGATCACTGAGAAAGAGAAGGATCTAAGGGTGTTGGTAACAGGGAGCATGAACAATTCTACCCAATGCAGGAAAGCAGCAGCTAAGGCGAACAGGATTGAAAGGACTGTATCGCAAGGCGTTTCTTGTCCAGGCATAGGGAAGTGATCCAGCCCCTCTACAGATCTCTGGTCAGGCAGCACTTGGAGTACTGTGTGCAGTACTGGCGGCCCTATCTGAAGGATGATATTAATTTACTGGAAGGTGTGCAACGGAGGGCAACAAAAATGTTACAGGGGATGGAGGGCAAGGCCTATGAAGACAGGCTAAATGAGCTGAATATGTACACACTGGAGGAGAGAAGGGATGGGGGGATATGATTGAAACACTCAAGTATTTGAGGGGGATAAACAAAGCTAGCACTGAATGGGTGTTTAAACTTAGGAGGGATAGGGACACGAGGGGGCACGAACTAAAATTGGAGGGCGGAAGATTTAGGAGGGAGATGAGGAGGCATTACTTCACAGAGAGGGTGGTGTCTAAATGGAACACCCTACCAGAGGGGGTGGTATCATGCAAGACAGTAAAATGTTTTAAGAGGGAGTGGGACAAAGCAAAAGGGAGGGTCTGGGTGGAGGGGGCTGAGGTCGTCATGGGAATGACAGATGGGGAGGGGGTTGGGGCAGCTGCAATCTAGGGTGCTTGCTGCACTCTCGGGAAGATATTGATGGACCAGGTGGTCTGTTTCTGCTGGCAGATTCATATGGTTGTAGTTCTATCCAACCCCAGTGCTTGCTGCAGACTCACAAAGGAGTACATGCCCGCCCAAGAAATGGAAATTACGTACCTACCATAATTCTTGATCTTCTTGGATGAAGTCTCCACCACTCATTCACACTATTGGGACTACACTGGAGGTGCTAGGACACAGCAGGAGCAAACTTTTTGCAGGAGGGCCGGCGCCAGAGATGGAGCCATGAGGAGCGGCACTGCAAGCCTCTGCTTGTGCGGCAATGACTATCTTGGCATCGACCCTCCAACCGCCTCAGTACCTTTTTTTCCAAGGAGGTGCAGCGTAACTAAAATAGAAAGATAGCCTAACCAAAAACCGGACATAAGATAGTCTGGAAGACCCGTATAAGAAGGGTCAAGAAAGAAGACTTCATAGCCTAAAGGTTGAGGGAGTGAAGACCAACAACAGAGGTGAGCTCGGGGGATGGTGGGTGGGCGTGTGAATGAGTGGTGGAGACTTTGTCCAAGAAGATCAAGAATTATGCTAAGTACGTAATTTCCATATCTTCCTGGACATTAAGTCTCCACCACTCATTCACACTATGGGAGAGTACCGAACTAATAATTCCCCAAGAGAGCGGCAGGAGAGACCAAGAGCTCACAAATTTAGGACAGGAGTCGATTAAGGATGGATCTGCCAAATGAAATATGTCATCTAGTATGGACATCCAGGGCATAGTGCTTGATGAAAGTATGCACTGAGCTCCAGGTAGCTGCATTGCAAATATCTGCAATGGGCATGTTGCGGATCTCCGCCAGGGATGTCGTGACCTCTCTAGTAGAGTGAGCATACACTCTGCCTTCCAGCTTAACCTGCACCATGGAATAACAGTGGTGAAGACATGCTGCCACCAGCCATGCTGAAATGCATCTGATAGCAACAGACTGACCTAGCCGGGTCTTGCTGAAGGAAACAAACAGTTGTTGAGCTTTGCAAAATTCTTTCATTCTATCTAAATAGAAACACAAAGCTCTTTTGTCTAAAGAATGAAGAGAACGCTCCCTTTCATTTTGGAAGTTCGCAAAGTAAGTAGGAAGGACTAAAGGTTGGTTTAGATGGAATTTTGAAACAACCTTAGGGAGAAACTTTGCCTTTATGAAACACAGTACATGGGGGGTCTGTGATCAAGGCATGTATCTCAGAGACCCTGCGGGCCGAGGTAATGGCTACCAGGAAGGCCATTTTCCAAGTGAGAAATTTCAACTCACAAGTAGCTAGAGGCTCGAAAGGTTTCAGAGTCAGCATGTCTAGCACAAGATGCTGTTCTGTTTTATTGTATTTGTTGCATGGTTTTATGAACTGTACAGCGCCTTGAAAATTTGAAAGGCACTAAATTAAAGAAATATTATTATTATCATTATTATTAAGATTAATGTCCCAGGCTGCGACTGGATGTCTGACAGGAGGTCTGGTATGCAGAATACCCTTAAGAAACCTCTTAACCATAGGTAACTGAGCCAGTGACAAGGAAGGTACTGGCTCATGATAAGCTGAAACGGCACAAAGGTGAACCTTGACTGTAGAGTATTGCAGACCTGAATTTGAGAGGTCTAAAAGGTACTCTAGAACTTTATTTGGAAGGCAGGAAAAGGGGTTCAAAGAGGATTTTGCACACCAGAGCGAAAAATGCTTCCATTTGGCTGTGTAAGTTTTCCTAGTGGCTGGCTTGCGTGTAGCCAGAAGGATATCTGAAACTCTGCGAGAGACATTGAACCTGTTCACTTCTATCTCTTCAGGAGCCAAGCGTGAAGGTGAAGCGATCTCAGATTTGGATGGACCACAGGCCCCTGAGTCAGAAAGTTCATTTGAAGGGGAAGTGCTTTTGGAGGGGTTACCGACATGCTGTTGAGTAACAGAAACCATATTTGTCGAAGCCAGAAGGGAGCAATGAGGATAATTTTGTCCCCCTGGGACTCAAACTTGAGAAGTACCCTCTGAATTAGAGGAAGAGGTGGAAAGGCGTATAGAAAGCATTTTGTCCACTGCAGCCTGAACACATCCTGACAGAAAATGCCAGTCCCTGGATTTCTGGAGCAGAAGAGAGGCAGTTTTGTGTTGAGTGGGGATGCAAAAAGGTCCAGGTCTGGAGTTCCCCACTCTGTGAATAGTGACTGAACTACGGTTGAGTCGAGAGACCATTCGTGAGGATCTGTCTCTGTTCTGCTGAGACGGTCTGCCAGTTCGTTCTGCACTCCCAGCAGATAGACCGCCTGAATTAGAGGCTTGTGCTCCAAGCATCATTCCCACACTCTCATTGCTTCCCTGCATAAGGGGTAAGAGTGAGCACCGCTCTGCTTGTTGATATAATACACCACTGCTTTGTTGTCCATTTGAAGGAGAATGTTCTTGTGACAGACAATGTCCTTCAAAGCCCGGACTACATAAAGGACAGCCCTCATTTCTAGGACATTTATGTGAAGCTGGGACTCTTCCTGAGTCCATGTACCTTGAGTTTGGAGAGTCTGACAGTGAGCTCCCCACCCCATCAGGGACGCGTCCGCTGTAATGGAAATTTGATGTTCGAGAGGAGCAAAGAGGTACCCTTTCAGAAGGTTGTCCTCTTGCGACCACCAGGTGAGTGACCTCTTCAGAGGTTCTGTCACCTTGATGAGAAAGGACTGAGGGTGAGTGGTAGGAGACCACTGAGTACTGAGCATCCATTGGGAGGTTCTCATGTGCAGGCATGCTAGGGGTACAGTGAAAACTGAGGATGTCATGAGACCTAGCATCCGCTGCATCGAGATAGCCCTTACCGAGCTGTTCTCTCTGATGTATCGGGCCATCTGCAGAATATCGGTCCTTCTGTCCTCAGGTAGGAAAGCTTTCACACAGCAGATGTCCAGAAGAGTTCCTAAGAAAAGGAGCCTCTGGGAGGGCTGCAGCTGTGATTTTCTTGAGGTTTAGCAGGACTCCCATGGACGTGAGAAAGTCTGAGGCCGTGGCAACGGCGTCGAGGGTTCCCTGCCTGGAAGGGCTTGCTAGAAGCCAGTCCAGGTATGGGAACACTTGTATTCCGATTTTTGAGATGCACTGCGAGTATTGCACAACACTTTGTAAAAACTTGCGGCGCCGAGGACAGCCCAAAGGGCAGGACTCTGAACTGATAATGCTGGCCCAAAGCCACGAACCTCAGGTATTTGTGATGACTTGAGTGAATAGGGATATGCTGGCAAGCATCCTGCATCTCCAGGGAGGCTAACCAGTCATGTTGTTGAAGCAAAGGTAACAGGGTTCCTAGCGATATCATTTTGAATTTCTCTTTGGGAAGAAATTTGTTTAATTTTCTGAGATCCAAAATGGGGCGCATGCCCCCCAGTTTTCTCTGGAACCAGAAAGTAATGGGAGTAGAACCCAGTGTTCCGTTGATCCAGCGGAACTACTTCCACTGTCCTGTTGTTCAAAAGGCCTTGTATCTCGGAGGTGAGAAGTTCTAACTGAAGTACTGACAGCCTGGGCTGTCATTTGGGGGGATGATCAGAAGGGGTCTCTAAAAGATTGAGGGAATACCCCTCACGGATTATCTGGAGGACTTATTTGTCCAATGTTATGGACCCAACGATTGTAGAATTGAGTCAGATGACCTCCCACCGCTGAGGAAGAGTCCTCCTCGGGCAGCTGAGGTGGGACTTGGGACAACAACTCAGAAGGCGGCACTGGGCGCTTTGGGTCCTTGTGCCTTCTGTTGCATTCTCTTTTGAGGCTGAGGGGCTTGGTTTTTATTGAAACTCCCCTGCCTTTGCCTCGAAAGAACTGACGGTTATGAAACTGGCATTTGTTAACTCCCCCTTGAGAGGGGGCAGGAGGAGGTAGAGCCAATTTAATGGCTGACCTAGTCTTTTGTGTGGCTTCTAGAGCCTGTTCCACTTGAGGGCCGAAGAGATACACACCATTGAAGGGCAACGCCATGACCTGTTGCTGGGCATCATTCGTGAAACCTGAAGTGCACAGCCAGGAATGGCGGCGAGTACAAATGCCCGCCGCCACAGCTCGTGAGGCTGTATCGAAGGCGTCCATAGCTGCTTTAACCTGCTGGTTGCTGGACTCGATACCCCTGGTTATGGCTTGAAGAAGCTCTGAATTAGCGTCTGAGTCTGGTAGAGCTTCAACCATTTGTTTGAGTGAAAGCCAAAGAATATACTCATATTGAAAGAAATAGCCCTGGTAGCTGGTGATACGCATACCCAGGGTGGATGCAGCAAAGACTCTCTTACCTAAAGTGTCTATCTTATGAGATTCTTTGTTTATAGGTCGAGCTGTAGTAGTCTGAGGTAGGACAACCTTATCATTCTCTGCCAAGACTACAATAGGATCCACAAAGGCTTGGTAGGACAAAATAGGTCAATCCTTGGGAGCAGCATACTTCCTATCTGTGGACTTAGCCACAGAAGGAATGAGAGCAGAATTATTCCATACCATTTGAGACAGCGTCTCGAAGGAGGGTTTTACCAGGGGAGTTAAATCCATAGGGGTGTCCAGAACATGAAGGTACTGGAGTCTTAAAAGCTTCCCAGGATCGATGTCCATAGTCTGGAGAGAAAGAGTGGAATTCAAAATTCTCAACAGAGACTTAAAAGACAGGTCCTCGACCAGAGGCTCTGTAACAAGATTAGGTCCTGCTCCTGCCACATCATCACCCAGTCTAAGATCTGGGTCAGGCTCAATATCATCTCCTGACATGGACAGGAAAGGAATGAAAATCAGCAGGAAAAGAGGAAGGAAAATAATTTGGAGAGGAGAAGTCCTGAAGATTGGCTGATGAAAAGCCTGGCCTCTGCGCCGAAGAAAAACACGGCACAGAGAAACTCAATGGCGTCGAAAAACCACACGGTGCTGAAGACAGCGCCAACAGGTGTATCAGCGCACAGGCGCATTGGCGCTGAGTGACCCACTGATGCTGATGCCACCGACACCAACCCAGGGCCCCGAAAATTCGGATTTGAGGGGAAAGAAGAAAGAATACCAGGAGATAGAGGCATCAGTGTGGCCCCCTGTGTCGCAGTCATGTGAGGGGGGAAAACACCTGAGCGCACAGTCTGCAGCACCGAAGAGGGTGCTGCATGACCAGGAAGGCCCAATCCCCCTGTCCGATCTCATGAAGAACCCGAAGGCGCCGGAGGGACCGGGCCAGGTAGCTGGACCAACCTCCGAGCCCATTGCTCCATAAGAGCGGCCCACTGATGAAACTGCTCATCGGAAGCCCTACCAGAAGGCGGGGAAGGGCTCCAATGTCAAAGAGGTCAGTAACCAGAAACAGAAACCGGTGACTCCGAATGAGGAGACCGGCAACTGACCCCAATTACCGACCATCGACGCGCAGACATATCAGAAGGAGACCTTGAGTGATGCCTTCTCTTTCTTGACCTACGGGCCAAAGAGCTCGAGGCTGAACGTTGCGGAGAATGCAACCGTTTTCTTTTATGCTTCCGGGGGGACCACCTTTCCCCTCAGGCATTGGACCATCCATTGTCAGCCCCCTGAGAAGGCGGCGGGCCGGACCCAGCCCGGCTGACTGAACAGCTTTCATACGAAGTCTCCCTACCGTCACCTGACCTGCTCATGGTCGACTCCCTCAATGTAGGCTGAGACTTCTTTCTTTAATAAGAATAAAATATCGTAAGCAGTACTTTGTTCGAAAAATACTACAAAATAAAAAACTAAAAACTATGCTGCTAGTTTGAAGTTTGACTCCCAGCGGGTGAGTGATGTCGTCACTGAAGCGCACTTGACGGTGGGGGAAAAAAGGAACTGAAGCGGTTGGAGGTTTGACGCCGAGACATTCATTGCCGCACGAGCAGAGGCTCGTGGTGCTGCTCCTCATGGCTCCATCTCTGGCGCTGGTCCTCCTGCAAAAAGTTTGCTCCCGCTGGGTCCTAGCGCCTCTGGTGTAGTCCCAATAGTGTGAATGAGTGGTGGAGACTTAATGCCCAGGAAGCTCATGTATCCCCTACACTATGTATCCCCTTAATCTCCCATTCTCAAAAACCCAGGGTCTTCCAGGCCAGGCATAAAGAATGGGTTGCAGGCCACTGGTAAAAGCAGGATTTCTCTGCCTCTCCCCCTACTTTTGCACCAAAGATACTGCCCACTATACAGCACAACAAGAACCTTTGGCTTTGCTCCCTGAAGCTCAGCTTATGCTCTCCGACCCCGCTTGGCTAAGTAGAATGACACTTGCCCTGGACATGTTCTCTGTTCTAGGTCCACCCAGCTAGCCTCAGGGAGCATAATAACCCAATCCTTTAAATCTGTTCTTTTTAACCTGTTTTAGATTGCATAATGTCCCTGCTTTGTGTAAATGCCTTTTTACCTATTTATTATCACCTCCAAATGATGTTTTGTATCTATTTTTGGTTTGTTTCTTACTCAATATGTAATTTTGTATTGATGTACTGAGTGTCTTTCGACCCTCACCAGGTCAAACCTGCAAAAGGGTCACATGACCCACTTGCTTTTTACCCAGTTACCAAAAATAAAAATCAAATCAAATATGTGGCTCGAGTGGAAGGCTTCTGGGTGGCCACCAGGACATCTGCCACCCTATTAAGAGACCCCAAACCTAGCGATGGCTACATTCTCAGAAGCCAGGCATGCAAATGGAGAGACCCGAGGTTGGGATGGACCAGGGTCCCTTGATCCTGGGTCAGAAGATTCCCGCAGAGAGGATGAGGGACCAGAGGTTCCTCTGCTAGCTGTTGTGGTAAAGGGAACCATATCTGGAGAAGCCAGAATGGAGCCACTAGAATCATGCTGGCCCCCTCCATCTGCAGTTTGATCAGCACCCTCTGGATCAGAGGAAACAGAGGAAATTTGTACAGAAACTTCCCGCTCCAGGAGAGGAACAATGTGACTCACCAGAAAACCCCAGGCCCTGGATCTGGTGAGCCAAAAATTGGGCAGTTTTGTATTGAGTGGGGATGCAAAAAGGTCCAACTCTGGACAAACCCATTGTGACAGGGTTGAATAAGGCCCTGTCCCATTTGTTATGCAGCAAGGGTTAAACGCAAGGGTCTGCTCTACCCTCTCTTTGTCTGTCTGGTTGCGCAACCAAATTTTCTTGTGAGAACTAGGAACTGATCACTCCGATGGTCTTGCGATTCTCTGCATCTCGCTTTCTCTTTGCCTTCACTTGCTGTTTCTGTCTTTTCTTCCCCCTTGCATATCTGCGGTTACAAGAATATATGTGAATCTTTGTGTAAAACTGGGATTTCTTTGTTTGAAATGATCACAAAAAGCTATTTGGAACTCAAGGGGTTAACCTGAGATACAGTTTTTAAGCCTTTTGCAGAGCCTTAAACAAGAGGTCAGTTCTGGGTCACTATGTTCTTTTTACTGCACCTGCATCAAAACTGATAAGAACATTCCGTAAACTTGCAAGAACATTCTGTGAGAAGTAGGCTCTCTTAAGTTCCCAAAGACTTATAAAAAGAGCAGCAATGTTTTTGCTAGAGAGACAAGGAGAATGAGAGACAAACTTGGAATTAAGAGATACCCTCAGAAGGAGGACTTTGTTTTCTCTGCTTGTACTGCCTTTGTAAATAGTTATACTGAACAATTTTTATTTTCCTGTTATTGAGAAAAATAAAACACTATTTGTGAATTTTGAAACTGCTCCTGGTTTTCCTGTGCTTCCTGATCTGTGCCTCGTCCACACCCATCTGTCGAACAAGTCTTCTGCGATGGATTAGAGAAGCTCCCATTCGTGCATGCTGGACTGAGTCCTGCTGAGACTGTCAGCTAATGTGTTTAGCATTCCCGGAAGGTGGACTGCAGATAGTGTCAAACTGTGCTCCAGCACCCAGTATTCCAGTGCACAGTACCGTGCTGTAATGGCTTCCCTGCAAAGGGAGTATGAGTGAGTCCCACCCTGTTTGTTGATGTATCAGACTACATTCAAATTGTCCGATTGTACCAACAGTGGGCCTGCAGCGAGGTGCTCCTGAAAAGCTTGCATGGCATACAGCACTGCTCTCATCTCCAGGACACTGATATGCAGGGTGGCTTCCCACTAGGACCAGGAGCCCTGGGTATGAAAGGGACTCAGGTGCGCTCCCCAGCCCAGACCTGAGGCATCAGTAGTTAGGATCTGATGAGGTGAAGAAATCTGGAAGGGAATGCCTTGAAGCAGGTTCAAGGGATCAGTCCACCACTGAAGCACCTTGCATACTGGAGAAGAGACCAGGACTGGTTGATCCAAGTCATCCGTGCATTGGTCCCACTGTACCAAGAGGGTCCACTGAAAGGTACACATATGAAGCCTGGCCAGCAGAATGGTGGGAATAGCCACTGCCATTATGCTCAACAATCTGAAGTATACCCTGGTGGGGATGTACTGATTCTGAATGACCTCCTGATCTTGGGTAATAAGGCACTCTGCTCTGTTCTGGGGTAGAAAGGCCTTCCCCTGCTTGGAATCCAGAACCGCCCCTATTTACTGCAGCCTTTGGGACGGTGCTAGAACCGACTTAGGCAGGTTGACAGTAAAGCCCAGAGAGTGGAAAAGCTGGAGAGTAATCTCTAGAGTCAGCAAAAGCTGTTCACTGGGCGGGGCCTTGAGGAGCCAATTGTCCAGATAAGGGAAGACACACACAGTCCTCTCTTCTGAGAGCTGCTGCAACTGTTGCTAAGCACTTGGTAAAGACTCATGGTCAAGAAAACAAGGAAAAGCCACACCGAGTAAAAGGGCTGGTGCTCTGTTAATAGTAATTGAAAGCAAAAGAAATTAAGCACCCAGTCCAGAGCAGAAAAAATGTTTTCTTTTATTAAACTGTGTGCAAAATGCATTGGCTGTTCACCATTGGTGGTAGGGTGAAAAACACACCCATTAAAAGCAATAGTCTAGCTTCATCAGAGATATCTGATGAAGCTTAGGCAGTTTGCCTGGTGAAACATAAGATTGCATTTTTCACCGTTACCATCATGGTGAACAGCCAATGCATTTTGCACACAGTTTAATAAAAGGAAAAATATTTTTTTATATATTTTGTCTGCTCTGGACTGGGTGCTTAATTTCTTTTGCTTTGAAATACTCATGGTGCAAAGGATAAGCCAAGGGGCAGCACTCTGAACTGATAATGCTCACCCTGAAAGGCAAAATGAAGAAACCGCCTGTGAGGAGGAAAGACCAAGATGTCCAGTGAACAGAGCCAGTCCCCGGTCTTGAGGAGGGGCATCACGCCTGGCAAAGTTACCATCCAGAACTTTTTGTACCAGACAAAGAGATCAAGTTCCTTCAGATCTTAGATGGGCCTCAGATCTTGGTCTTTTTGGGGACCAGAAAAAAACCTGGAATAATACCCCTGGTTTCTCTGGCACCTGGGCACTAATTCGATGGTCTGCTTGCACAAAGAGAGACTTTACTTCCTCTCGGAGAACAGACAGATGAGCCGGAGGGTAGTTGGAGGGTGGGGGAGGAGTGTCTGGAGGCTGCTGGATAAGTTCCAGGGTGTGACCCATTTCTATGATCTGCAGAATCCATGCATGTGAAGTTATGGTCCTCCATTGATTTAAATGGAGGGAGAACTGACTCTGACCACCGTTTCCTTGTTCTGGATCAGAGAAGGGGGTCTGGCAAGGAGTCAAGCTGAGGTGGAGCCAGCTGCAGAGGCTGGTCCCTCACTTCTGGGGCACTGGGCTGCTGCTCCGGCATTGGAGGGAGCAGGCAAGGGAGCCTTGGATCTATGCTTTCCTTGGGTATGGTGAGCTGATCTGGGCCTAATGGTCTGTCTACGAAAAGTAGGTCTCCTTCTGTCCCCCTGCTGAGTGTGGTAGAGGGAATGGACCGACTTAATGTCTGTGCCAGAGGCCTGAAGATCATGAGGTCCTGAACATCAGGGCCGAATAGCTTAGTGACACTGAAGGGGGCATTAAGCACCTTGTTTTGCACATCAGCTACAAAGCCAGAGACCCTAAGCCAGGAGTGCCTACGAAGACATATGCCAGCGGCAGCTGCCCTGGCAACTGTGTCAGCCATATCACACTGTGCTCTGAGGAGGTGTTTGCCAACATGCTCGGCACCCTGCAAACACTGAAGCAATTTCTGCCTCTGAGAGCCCTCAAGAAGGTCCCTGGGTAGCAGCCTTGCTCCTTCTCCAGTTGGTATTCTGGTATTTAACCATGTGTGACAGAAAATTTGCAATCCTCAGGCCTAAGGTGGAGGAAGCATAAACCCTTTTTCCCCTGGAGGTCAATTCTATGGGATTCCTTGTCCGAGGGAAGGGAACTAAGGTGTTTTGGCACCTTGGACTGGTCATGAGCAGCCTTGATGACCATTGAGTCAGTTTCACCCTGGACAGCAAAGTGAGGAAGATCCTGAGGGGTGTTATAAAGTTTGTCCGCTCTGCGTGACATGGCTGGCACTATATCTGGTCTGTACCAGGCTGCTGTGGTTGCATTCTTTAATGCTGGGAGCATTGGAGGAATGATTTCTGTGGGGAAGATTCAGGGATCTCCAGGAAATCCACCAGGTCCTTTCTGGTGACATCCTCTTCCTCAGTCTGGAAGCCCATTATAGAAGAAAACTGCTTCATCACATTGAAAAATGTGGCATCCTCAGGAGGGGATCTTGGAGTATGCCTCTCAGAGTCCTCACTGACAGAGGAGGCAGTGGACTTATCTGAGATCAGGATCTCCTCCTTGTCACCCTCCATATCATCAGGGAGGATGAGATCAGGAAGGTACTCCTCAACGGCGACCTCTTCATCTGGGTCTGGCGTCGGATTCACCGCTGGTGGCCCATGGGGAGTCTCCCATGGTCAACAAACAGGCATTGATGAAGAAGGCCTATTCAAGGCACCAAGCTGCTGAACGAGTACGTTTGTGAACTTTACCAGTACTTTGTTCAGGTCAACAGTGGACATTGATGGAGGGGGTTCAACGGCACAGGTGCTGACGACACTCCAGCTATGTTCTGGGAACCCGACGAGCCTGTAGCCCTGGAGAGAAAAAGGGGCAAGTCTCGATGGAACGGTCATTGATGCACCCATCACTGATGACAGAAGGGCCGATGATGCGGAGGTCGACAGCCGAGCACCTTGTGTGTTGGGCGGAGGCAGCCAATGAAGAGCCCTCCACCGAAGGAGAGGTCGACAAGGAACAGGAGCGCCACCGGGAGGAGCGGTCACAATCCCAATCCTGGCCTTTTTTATGACTTTTCCCTGAGGACTTGTCTCAGGCCTGGGAGCTGGAAGAGTCGGTTGGTAACTGGGCAGCCAGGGTCCCCAAGGACCCCTGCCCAGAGCTGGCAACCTGTTGTAGCATGAATTTTTTGAAAGCCACCTTGCGTCGCCTGAGGGTTGTTTGGTTAAACGTCTGGAAAAGCTCACAGTCCAAGACAGCACATACGAACATACGAAATTTGCCAGCAGATAAAGGCCTAGAGGTCTATCAACTCTGCTCAAAAGTGCAGCTAGTACCCCTTATTCTGCAGCTGCCCCTCCCTTCCACCCTTCCCCTTCATTAACCCTCCCCCTTGTCCTGTCCCATCCTCGTTTGAAGTAGTCCACTGTTCTACTGCATACCACTTCTGCAGGTAACGCATTCCACCCAGCCACCACCCTCTCTGTAAAAAAGTGTCTCCTCATCTCCCTCCTGAACCTTCCTCGCTCCAGTCTCATATCATGGCCCCTGGTGGCCCTCCCCTCCCTTACTTTGAGCAGCCCCTCTGTACCCATCTTGTTTATTCCTTTCATGTATTTAAAGGTTTCCATCATGTCACCCCTGTCTCTCCTCTCCTCTAGTGAGTACATGTTCAACTCCTTCAACCTCCTTTCGTATGATAAATCCCCCAGCCCCTTGATCATCTTTGTCGCCCTGCGCTGCACCCCCTCCAGTAACTTACTGTCCCTCTTCAGATACAGACACCAGATGTGGTCTAACTAATGACCTATACAGTGGCAGAATCACCTCCTCCCTCCTCGAGGATATACCCTTGCAATACAACCTAGCATTTTGTTGGCCTTGCAGCTGCCTTCCTACATTGTGCCAAGTTGTTCATTGACCTGTAATGAGCACCCCCAGATCCTTCTCCTCCTCTGTCTGGGCTAGCTGCACTCCCCCTAGCTGGTAACTCCTCCTTGGGTTCTTCATCCCAAAATGCAGCACCTTGCACTTTTTGGCATTAAAGAATTCGACCAGGTTGGTTTGGCAGGATCTGCCACGTATGAAGCCATGCTATCTGCTGTCCTGCAGTCCTTTGGCCTCTAGGAGGACCACCAGCCTCTCCTTCAGGATAGTCTCCATTAGCTTACCCATGATGGATGTGAGGCTCACTGGTCTGTAGTTTCCCGGTTCATCCTTGGAGCCACTCTTGTGGAGGAGCACCACATGAGCCATCCTCCAGTCCTGAGGTACACACCCTGAATGTAGTCAGGCATTAAATAGGTCTGCCAAAGGTCCTGCAAGGACCTCTGCCAGCTCCTTCAGTACCCTGGGTGGATGCCATCTAGGCTGGCGCTTGTCTCCCTCAGTGCCTTCAAACCCTCTCGAACTCTGCCCCCATGATTTCCCATCTGTCACCACTCCCCTTCTTCTGCCATTTCTCCCACCTTGTGTCACCCCCTCTTCTCTTTAGTAAATACTGAGCAGAAGTACTCATTTAGTGCTTCTGCCTTATCGTATCTCTGCTTCCACCCAACCTCCCCCTTCCTAATCCTTACTATGTGGTCCTTACAGCTCTTTTTCTCCCTGATGTACTTAAAGAAGTCCTTCTCCCCCTTCTTAATGCCTTGTGCCAGCCTGAGTTCCGTAGATGCTTTGGCTCCCCTTACTACCCTTGTCACCTCCTTCGATTCTGTCAAGTACTCCTCTCTGTCTTCCCTCCTCCCATTTTCTTGTACTTCCTAAAGGCAGCTCTTTACCTTCTTACCTTTTCCATGACCTCCTTGCTCAACCAGCTCAGTTTCTTAGCCCTAGCCTTCTTGCTATGGGCTTTGCAGCAGAATTTGGTTGCCTCCACTATCCCCAGCTTTATGAGCTCCCACCTCTGGTTAGTATCCATACTAGATTGAATTCTGGCCAGGTACCCTTTTACCACTTCCCCCATCCTCTCAAAGTCGGCCCTCCTGAAATCCAGCACTCTTGTGCCAGATTCCACTCCTTCCTTGCCCATACCCAATGTGAGCCATACTGAGTGGTGGTCACTCCCCGATAGCGGTTCCTCCACTGTAAGTTCTCTCACAAAGTCCACATTTGCCAGCACAAGGTCAAGGGTATTCCCTAACCTGGTTGGTTCACTGACCATTTCAGCAGGAAGCTGTCCTGAAGGCATCCAGCAGTACCTGCTCCCTTCTGTTCCTGGTTGTTGGGATGCTCCAGTCACTCCTGGCATGTTGAAGTCCCCACAATCACCACACTACCCTTCTCGCAGGTCCTCCTGATCTGTCCCGCTAGTTCCCTGTCTAACTCCTTCATCTGAGATGGTGGCCTGTCACCACTCCCATTCTAAGAATCTATTCTTGGAATCCTGAATTTGCACCCAAAGTGACTCTGTACTACCCCTCCCTTCCTCCCTTACACTTCAGTCCTTCCTTCACATAAAAGTGCCACCCCTCCTTTCCCAATCATCCTGTCCCTATGAAATAACTCTGTACCTTGGCACAGACAGGTCCCAGTCATTATATTGGGTGGCCCATGTTTCGTGATGGCTGCACTGTCCACCTCTCCTCTGCCATGAGAACCTGTAACTCTGCAGTTTTCCTCCCAAGGCTCCTAGCATTAAGGGTAACCACCTTCCACCCTTCCCCCCATCCTGCCCTCCTTTTCTAGCATCACCAATAGTACTTGCCATTTGTCCTTTGTCACTGTTATGGGGGTGCTCATATGATTTCCCAACCTGTGGTCTCTGCATATCTCTTCCCCAACTGCCACCCCACTCCTAGTTTAAATTCCCAACTTCTCTATATACTCTTCCATCCTCTGTTTCAACACTTTCTTTTCCTCCTCACTCAAGTGTAGTCTGTCCTTGGCGTAGAGCCTACTGTCATCCCAGGTCCCTCACCACCCCCCCAACAGCCCATACCCTTTAGCACAACACCAGGTTCTTACCCATCCATTAAATTCCTCTATTCTCAGCTTTCTTGTTGTGCTTGCCTTTGGCACCGGAAGTATCTCGGAAAAAGTTACTGATCTTCCTGCCCCCTCATATAATTGTGCTAGTTCCTCAAACCTCCTCTGGACTATATCTACTGTCTTGTCAGCCAGGTCGTTTGTCCCAAGATGTATAATTAAATGAGGCTTGTCCCTACCTCTTCTAGCATATTTCAGAACAGACTGTCCCACCCTTTCTGCTGTCATTTCTGGCATGGCCTCCACCCAAATGTGACTATGCCTCTCCCCCTTGCTACCCCACATAACTCCTCTTAGTATTGAGTCCCCCAGCACTAAGATTCCACCCCTCTTACTCCCTGCTTGCTTCCATTCATCTCCCTCTCTCATTTCCAGCTCCTCTTTTTCCCTCCTTCACATTATTTCCCCCTTTTACCCCTGTTGCAATTCTCCCAGCAGAACTTCCCCCCGCTCCACTTTGGTCCAGGCATTTATCAATTACTCCTCTAATTTCATCATTTCTCTCCTCCACTTTCTTCCTCTCTAGCAGTGCACAACTGTTTTCTGAAGACCCTTCACAAATGCCCGCTCCCTCTCTCTTCATAGTAACCTGTTCTCT
Organism: Neoceratodus forsteri; assembly: GCA_016271365.2. NCBI lineage: Eukaryota > Metazoa > Chordata > Ceratodontiformes > Ceratodontidae > Neoceratodus > Neoceratodus forsteri. The sequence continues at coordinate 625,526,287 of CM057449.1, forward strand.
CCTTTCCACTCCATGACTTTTGTCACTTCTTCGCCTCCCCTCACAAGTCCCTATCTCCTCCTTCCATTTGTCTTTTGTCTCTGACCTGGTTTCCTGGCAATCGTTCTTCCTGGCCAGGGCCCTTTGTCTCTGCTTCCTTCTTCTGACCTCTCCTCACCACTGTTGGCTTAAATTGCCCTCCTCATCTCCCTTCTTCCTCCCTCCAGTATTGGGCTAAACTCACCCCCAATCTGCCTTGCCTGTCTTAGTTCCTCCTGCAGACCCTCAATCTCCTTTCTAAGTTTTTCTATGTGGTTGCACACTAAACATCCTCCCACACTCCAGGCAATGTTTAGAAAGATTGGTGCACTGCAGTTGTTACAGTCTACCACCCTACCCATTGCTGTCGTTGCCCACCAGCGACCCCCCCACCCTTCCAGATGCAGGATACCAAACACTCCCCCAAGTCTCCCCTCTATCAGTGCAAAACATTTTCTTTAGTTCCCTTACCTCCTTTGTTGCACGTTTAGATACATTGAGCAACTGCTTTTTATATTCCTATCCTTCCTATCCACACTCAAAAAGAGACTAAGTAGCCATTGCACAGCCTTCTTCAAACTCCTACTCCTCCTTTTTCCAATGCAATATCAATGCGAAGAAGTAATAATGAAAGCTCCTAGATTTGCATTTACTTCCCTTCCACTGAAAAAGCAGTCACCTCTTCACTTGCTGCTGTTCCTTTCCTGGATGTCTGCTTCTGCTAATATGCTTCCTTCCCCTTCTGGCTTCATCAAAAGGTAACTTCAATCACAATCCTTGACTGTTCGTCTGTAGAGGCAATCTTCTTTCCACAGTGGCAGCGATGGAAAAGTGAAAAAGATGGGTTAACTCTCGACATAAAAAGAAAAGCCTCTTAAAAAGAGATTTAAGTAAGCACTGGAGAAACAGGCCATAAGCTGAAAAAGGCACGAACACTGCGACAAAGCTTCCGAGGAGACTCATGAAAGCAAGTCCACGGCAGGAAAGAAAAAATTACTTACCATAGTAATCTTGTTTCTTCTAATGGAGTCTTGCTGTATTCTGACTAAATGCAGTTAGCCTTTCCAGTTCAGCTGCCCCAGAGATGAAAGAGTTAACTCTATGCAAATGCATAAAACGTTGAGCTCGAGCTCGGTTTTTAAACCCTTGTCCCTGGTACATTCTATGTAACCACCAGATTCTTACGAGCACTAAAACAGTGGCTGCTAAGCTATACTACATGCATAACACTTAGTAAAACAGTAGTCAAAAGACTAGTAGCCAAACAAGAAAAAATTGCTCACCTGTAGTAATCTTTTTTTCTTCCAACAGGATCCACTAATATTATTACTTCTTGCAGTGTTCCTTTAAGACAGCACTGCCCTGGAGCCAAATGGAATGTTATACTAATGACTGAATCTTTAGCTCATGCATTCAATTCAAAAGCTGCCCAGTTCAACTGCCTATATTCTAACCCTCAGATTTCTTTGGAGTCTGCAAAGCGACCCTATTAATATCCATTTAGAACTAATATAAAAAATGGCCCCAACTGGAACAACCAACAATCGGTAAATAGCAGAAAAAAAAAAAACCTTTTTAATGCCAGATTCACCTGCAAAGGGGAAACAAACCTACATGGCTATCAAAACATTTAAAATAAAGAGGGTGCCAACGGGTGGCAAACCCTTCCAGCTGATTAACAGTCAGTGTTGAAGAGGCCTTTTTGGTTCTAGCAGGGGAGGTAAGGGTGGGAAAGTAATAATATTAGTGGATCCCATTGGAAGAAACAAGATTACTACAGGTGAGTAATTGTTTCTTCTAACCCCAGGAATCCACTATTATTACTTCTTGCAATCTACGAAGCAGTACCTTTGGAGGTGGGCACAGAACCTACTTAGGAAAAAGACTCTGCAGGACTACTGTGTCGAACCTGGCATCACCTTTGGACTGGTTGTCCAGGCTGTAATGCTTTGTAAAGGTGTGAACTGACCTCCAGGTAGCTGCTTTACAGATCTCCAGCAGGGGAACCTCCCTGGCAGCTGCAATGGTGGCAGCTGCACCCCTTGTGGAATGAGCTCTGAGCCCAGCTGTGGCTTCCTTGCCTACTTTTGAGTAGCAAAACTGGATACACTGAACTATCCATCGAGAGACAGTTCTTTTAGTGGCAGGTTTCCCTTTACCTACCTCTCCATAGGTGAGGAAAATCTGTTGCTTCTCCTGTCTATGGTCTCTTGTGTGAGTCAAGTAATAACTCAAAGCCCTATTTACATCCAGACTGTGGAGTCTACATTCCCCTGGCTAGAATACTCAGTGAAAAAGACTGGCAAGGTGATAGACTGGTTCAGATGAAAGTCTGAGACCACTTTAGGAAGGAATTTCCTATTTGTTCTCAGCACTACCTTGTCCCTGTGAAAAGAGATATAATCATTTTCAATACACAGGGCCTGAAGCTCACTTATCCTTCTGGCAGAAGTGATGGCCACCAGAAAAACTGCTTTCCAAGTAACAAACTTGAGGTCTGCAGAGACCATGAGCTCAAGAGGGACGGGGAGTATAAGCTGAGCAATACAAATGTTTAGGTCCCAAACCGGTACTGGTTCCCTGTGAGGGGGGTACAGGTGGGCCAACCCTTTTAAAAATCTCTTGAAGATAGGATTTGATGCAAAGGAGACATCCTTCCCTGCCGAAATGTATGCTGATACTGAGGCCAAATGCACTCTCAGATTTTTAATGTTGCAGACCCTGAGAATGCAGATGTGTTAAATAGTCCAGCAAGGTTAGTATACCAGCTTGAGCTGGAACCACACCATTATCCGCACACCACATGGAAAACCTTTTCCACTTTGAGGCATAGGTTTTCTTGGTGGAGGGTTTTCTATACCCTCTAAGGACCTCCAGGACACCTTCAGAGAGTTGCAAACCTGCATACTGTAAGTCCTCAAGAGCCATGCCTTGAGTTTGAGGGTCCTGAGGTTGGGGTACATGACCCTCCCTTGGAAGGTGGTCAGTAGGTTGTGCCTCTGAAGAAGGTAGACCGGTTTGGCCACAGACATAGACAGCAGGAGGGAGTACCAAGGATGTCTGGCCCAGTTTGGGGCATTCAAGATCATTGATGCTGGTTGTGATCTGAGCTTGATGAGCACCCTGAGTAGCAGAGAAAAGGGGGTAAAGCATAGAGATGCCTCCCTGTCCAATCCAGCGTTAGGGCATCCATGGGAACTGTTCCCTTGGCAGGGGCCCTGCAGCAGTACAGAGGTAGGTGGTGGTTCTGGTGGGATGCGAACAGGGCCATCTCTGGGGTGCCCCACCTCCTGAACAGGATGCCCACCACCTGTTTGTTCAGTGTCCATTTGTGATGGGCCTGGTTTATTCTGCTAAAGGCATCTGCCAACTTGTTGTCCTTGCCAGGCAGATGAATTGCTTGTAAGGAAGCACTGAGTGCATAAGCTAGACTCCAGACTCTCATTGCCTCTGTGCAAAGGGGAGTGGACCTTGTCCCTCCCTGCTTGTTGATGTAATACATTGTTGTGGTACTGTCTGTTCTGACTTGTACCACCATTCCTTGGAGCAAATGAGAGAAGGCATGAAGGGCCAGATAAACTGCTCTCAGCTCTAGCAGGTTTATATGCTGGAGTGATTCTGCACCTTTCCATGTGCTGTGGGCGGTGTGCTCCCCTAAGTGAGCACCGCACTCTAGCAGGGAAGCATCTGTTGAGAGAACCAGTAATGGGGACTCCTACAGGAAGGGGAACCCTTCCCTCAAGTTGTCTGGTTCCATCCACCACTGGACTGCCTGCAGTAACTCCTTTGTTACTGGGATGGGTTTTGAGAAAGAGATTCCCACCTCTGGCCCCAGTGTGCCCTGAGGTGGAATTGAACAGCTCTCATTTGAAACCTGGCACCCAGGACTGTGCCTGCTGCTGAGGCCATGTGGCCTAATAATTACAGAAACTGTCTTGCTAGCTTCAGCTTGTTCAGGACAAACGAGCTTGCTAAGTGCAGAATGCTGTCTGCCCTCTCTTGAGGAGGAAAGCTCTTCCCACAGTGGTGTTCAGTTCTGCACCTATGAACTATAATACCTGTACAGGGGTTAGGACTGACATTTTGATACTGATGAGGAACCCCAAGGACTGCAACAGGTCCTGGGTTACCTGTAGGTGCTCTCTCACCTGCTGGTGAGACTTTCCCATGATTTGACACTCATCCAGGTAGGGAAAAACTGAAACACCTAGTCTTCTTAGGTGTGCACCACCACTGCCAGAAACTAGGTAAACACTCTTGGTGCTGAAGTAAGATCAAAGGGTAGTGTTGAGAAATGGAAATTACGTACCTACCGTAATTATTGATCTTCTTGGACAGTCTCCATCACTCATTCACACTAGTGGGATAGCACCGGAGGTACTAGGACCAAGCGGGAGCCTAAAATTTTCTGAAGGGTCGGCGCCGAGACAGGACCACGTGCAGAGCACTACAAGACAGAGCTCGCACCTGTGTAGGCTATCTCGGCGTCGACCCTCCAACCACCTCAGTACGTTTTCAACTGAGGAGGTGCAGCGTAACTAATGAGAATAACTCATCCTGAGTTTCTGGGCCTGAAAGGGCCCAGATGGCCTTTGTAAGAAAGATCAAAGAACAATATCCTCACAGTCTGACCCATAGGACGATGAAGACCAGGAAAGAAAATGAGTGAACCCAGGGGATGGTGGGTGGGCATGTGAATGAGTGATGGAGACTGTCCAAGAAGATCAGTAATTACGGTAAGTACGTAATTTCCATATCTTCCTGGACTAAGTCTCCATCACTCATTCACACTAGTGGGAGAGTACCGAACTAAAATCAACAACCCTGAGTAGGGTGGTAGGAGATAGGGTTCACTCAGAAAGGACGGCCAAGGACTGTCCTGCTAATAAAAACAGCTGTCTTGTAAAGAGCATCTAGAACATAGTGCTTACAAGATAAGTACTCGAGTTGTAACTCACCACTTTGCAGAGAACTGCAATGGGCACAAAATGAAAGTCTGCCAGGAAGCCGCAACCACTCCAGGAGAGCAGCAGAACCTGGCCTCACAATTTGGTCTAGAACCAAAATTAATAGTGTCAAAGACATGTACTAATGTAATGTAAAGGGACCTCAGGAACTGAAAGAGTCGGAGGTAAAGTCTACTGGTTCAGGGTAGACCGGAAAGTGCAGGTGGAAACCCCAACTATCAAGTCTAGCTGAACTGTAAATAACAGGTCCAGGAGCACTTGAACCCCTTACTTGGTGAGCAAGGGGGTCCAGGTGGAGTTAGCCCATCAAGGAGAATGGTCTCTGCTTAGTCATAGGAATCTTCCTGATGGAAGGCCAAGCACGACTTAGAAGCCTGTTGTGGTGGTCTAGTAGAACCAGATCCTACCCACTGCATATTCCAAAAGGAATCATCCTGCCCCTGTGTGTACAACTGTAGTAGCAGGCTCTGAACTCAGGAAAGAAAGGAAAAAGTGTACAGGAGGACGTGTCCACTGAGGAAAAAACATTCTGACAGAAAAAAAACAGGGACTGGATTTCTAAGGCAAACAGAGGCAGATGTGCATAGAGGAGGGACACAGCAGGACCAAGTTAGGACTAACCTATTTGTTGAAGTGACTGAAAGAGGCAGTGACTCAATGCGGTAAGGCACTACCCACTCTGGCCTCCCTGAAGGAAGTAGGAAATGATTCTAGTTTGTTTGCTGAAAAACAAACATCTCAACTTCATCACGCACTTGGAGAGGATAGCTTCGTGAGCGACTGGCATGGACCAGTGCACAGGAACCGAAGGTGCGAATATTTGAGAAGCTACCTCAGTAAAAAGACCTACTTGACCTTCCATCAAAAAGGAGAAAATCGCCTGTTAAGTTAAAGCAAGCAAGGAAGTAGGAACCCGAGTTCCGACTCAGTGGAGAGTCGCTTCTGTTGCTGCAATGCTCTGCTCAAGAGAAGAAAGCCTGATAAAAAGAAAGGAGAATTAACAGACTGGGCAGTCGCCTAGGTCTAGGACATGTCTCTGAATGAGAGAAATCTCTCTTAGAGAAAGAGAAGACCCATACCACCGCCGGATTGGACTCCCCCTAGGGGAAGAAGTCAGGTACTCTTTACCGTACTCTGGAGACTAGCGCCTCAGGGGCTGAGGCAGAACCTGACCAGATCCAAAAAGGAGGGGGGTATCGGGTAACTTCAGCTCGGCCCTGTGCTGTGATAACATTTTTTTTTTTTTAGTTCGAGCCTAACAAGGCTTTCAGGCTGCTATTTCACAAGTATTGTCTTGATACAAAATGATGAAGATGTACTCCATCTGAGTGCAGAAGGAGCCTGAGCGTCCAAACTGAAATCATGACCGGACTAACAATCACAGCTGGAGAGATGTTAACTACCTGTGCTGAAGAAGCCACCGAAGGGGCAATATCACAAGGGTGCTATATACCCCTCAAAGGAGCAGAAGAGCCAGAGCGGCTCCCGACCATTAAATTAGAATGATCCACAGAGTGTAACTGTCTTGACGATTGAAAAGTCTAGATGCAGAAGTGTATGGTCCACAGATGCAGTGTGAAATACTATAGTGGACCCCATTACTGAGGAACTACTGAAAAGATTTTCCTTCACGGACTCTGATGATAGAGAGGACGTGCCCTTCAGTATATAAAATAAGTCGTCTGCTGTATTACTGACCAGAAGGACAGGGAAAGACCCATCTAGATGCACTTCTACCCCAGAAGGACCTCCAAGAGAGGTCTAGGTCAGAGCCACTAGAAACTCCGCCATCAGGAAGGATGTCGAGGAGCTTGGTACCACATAGGGAGCTGAGAAGGTACTGAGCAGAATGAGATTCCACTGGCAGAGCAGTACAGCAGAATTCCATCAGCAGAAAATTGCTGGATGACACAAGATCCCACATAGACCGCCACTCATTAAGATGAGTGGAAAAAATAATCCGCAGAACAGGAGTTCATTCTGCAGAAAACATCCCACCACAAGTTCTGTAGAAAGGAACTCCAAAAAGGAAAAATGTGTCACTAATTCTACCATACAGCACCCACTAGCACCCGTGCGGCACCAGCATCACTCATGGCACAGAAGGGCACCAAGCAGTGCCTATGCCAACCTGGGTGATACCGGAGGGCACCCGCAGCAGTACCCGCAGGCACCCCCAGCACCCATGTAGCAATGGCACCCGAGGTCACCCCTGACACCCATGGCACCATGGCACACATGGCACCATGGCACCCAAGATATCCATGGCAAGAATGGCACCTGAGGGCACTTGCGGTGCCACCTACAGCACCCACAGGTACCCCCAGGTGCTACCCATGGCACCTGTGGCACCCATGGCACCGGTGGATGCCAGCCACGGCACCACCTGCAGCACTCATGGGTGCACGGCACCACCCAGACACCCGCGGCACCACTGACACGCCGACAACTAATGGCAGCAACAAGAGCACCCATGGCGCTGCACACAGTGATGGCGCCAACCCATGGCACCGACTAAGGCATGGCGCCGACCAAGGCACCGAGCCACAGCTCCGAGGCATGGCACCGACCAAGGTATCGAGCCATGGCACTGAAGAAAAATGCCAATGGAAATTCTGAGAAGGGGAGAAGGAAAAAGGTGGTGCCTGTGCCGGCTCCTGCATGGAAAAGGGAGAGGGGGGTAGGCATGAGGGGTCGACATGATGGCAAAGACACCAAGAGGGCACCTCGCCCATCGTGATCCAATCGACCCGGCCCCAGTCGAACGGCTCCGAGGCCCGGAGGTCAAGAAATCAGGAACAGAGCCAGGAAAAACTGGAAAGTCAAACCCCCTTCTCCATAGGAGCGGCCCAGAGGTGAAACTGCCCACCAGAGCTCCAACGAAGACAGAGATGGAGCTTGGAGTTGAGAATGCAGCCATTAGGAGCGGGGCCAAGAGGAACCCACCAAAGTTGGTTCAGGCCCATCGCCCCTCCCGAACAATCCTCGTGCAGACGTACCAACAGGCAACCTCAAGCAGCACCGACTGTTCTTCCCCCAACGAGGAAAAAGAGCTCCAATTTAAGCGGAGCCGGATCCCTGGAACTGCTAGATTTGTGCTTTGGAGGACTGTCCTCCCCCCGAGCACAGGACTGTCCGTAGTTGGGCCCCCCCTGTTAATTAAGGGTGGCGGACCAGACACAGCCCCTCTGCCATAAAAACTTTCAAATTAAGTCCTCCTACAGTCACCGCTACCATCTAAGGACGACTCTGTTGATGGCAGGAAATAATTTCTTTTTCTTCATAATCTTCTTTTCTTGTTCGTAAAACAAGAAATTACTACTTAAAATATTAAGTTAAACGTTAAAAGCTGCTGTCGTATAGACGAAAACTTAGACTCCGGCAGACGGGAGAAAAGGAACTGAAGCGGTTGGAGGGTCGACGCCGAGATATCCTACACAGGTGCAAGCTAGTCTCGTGGTGCTGCGCATGCATGGTCCTGTCTCGGCGCCGACCCTTCAGAAAATTTTAGGCTCCCGCTTCGTCCTAGCGCCTCTGGCGCTATCCCACTAGTGTGAATGAGTCAGGGAGACTTAGTCCAGGAAGATCTGGTCTGAAGGGAGTCTGACCTTAGATATTTACTATGCGACTCGTTTATAGGAATATGGAAGTATGCGTCCTTTAGGCCTAAGGAGGCTAGTCAGTCTCTTTTCTATAGTGTTAGCAGAATCATGGCCAGTGTGACCATCTTGAACATGTATTTGTTAAGCTGTCTGTGATCTAGTATAGGCCGTCACCCCCCAATTTTCTTTATTGTCAGAAAATACCTTGAATAAAACCTGTTTCCTTTTTGTCTGGAAGGAACAGGCTCTATTGCCCTTGATAAGAGCAGAGTCTGAACCTACTGTTACAGCAACTTTCTTTCTGTCAAAGAAACTTACGGACAAACCCCAACTTACAATTTCCAGAACCCATTTGTCTGTGGTGCTCTTTGACCATTCCTGGAAATAGTGAGTCGGTCTGCCCCCTACAGGAACAGGGCAGGCTGCCTGTAGAGAAAGTCAGGGATTTCGTTTTGCCTGTTGCTGAGGTTGGGCAGATTAGAAGCTATGCCTGGATCCCCTTCTGCCTCTGGCTCTAACAAAAGCACCCTGCTGTGGCTGGGTACTGCTGCTGTGTCACAGCTTGCACCTGGTAGAGGGGTCTCCTATAAGAAACCCTACCCCAGTCACCCCTTCCATATGTCGAGGAAGAGGGTGAAGGCAGTATTACTACAATGAGTGGCCTTGTATTCATCCACCTTTTTCATGTAGGCCCTCAGTCTGTTCACCCAAAAAATAATTATTTTTGATTGGAAAAAATCCATGCCTAGTTCTGGGTATCCTGAGTGAGGTTAGTAACCCTAAACCAGGCAAACCTCCTCAAAGCCACAGTACTGGAGCTGTCATACACCTGGCAGCTGTATCACTGGTGTCTGCTGGCATCTGGAATAAGTACTTAGAGGCTTCCATACTTAGCCTTGCAGTATATACAGGTTACTCACCTGTAACAGGAGTTCTAGGAATGGTATATGTTGTTCATCCACACTGTCTGGCAGGTTCCTTGCCACTTTAAATCTTGCCGGAAGGTCTTCAAGCTGGCTCCTCCCACCCACCCAGGTGGTAAAACTCTCGCCCCGCCCCATGACGCCAGATCTAGCCCACTGGAAGCCAGGGTTGTGCGCTAAGCTGTGAGGTTTGTATTTTGGATGAAATAATATATACTATTCCTAGAACTCCTGTTACAGGTGAGTAACCTGTATTTCTAGGGACATGGATATGTTGTTCATCCACACTGTCTGCCAGACTCCTAGTAGTTCTCCGGGAGGAGGGAGGCAAGGCACACACCCCCTGCTTAGGGAATAAAGACCGGAGAACCGAGGCCCCAAAACCAGCATCCCGGCATGACTCAAGGTCGATGTGGTAGTGGGTGATGAAGATATGTGCTGACTTCCAGGTAGCAGCCCTGCAGATTTCCTGGATAGGGATGTCCCTGGAAGCAGCTACCGATGCAGCGGTATGGCGGGTAGAATGAACTCTTATCCCTCTGGGAGGCTCCATGCCCACCAACCTATAGCACAGATCTATGCAGGAGGTGACCCACCTGCCTATCGTCCACTTGGCTGCAGGTCTGCCAGGTGTGGCTTCAGCGTAGGTGACAAACAGCTGGCGAACCTCTCCCCGAACTTCAGCCGTCCGCTCCTTATAATAAGCGAGCGCTCTTCTAGGGTCCAAAGTATGGAGCCTATATTCGGCCTCCGAGGTGTGATTGGGGTAGAACACCAGCAGAGTCAACACCTGGTTAAGGTGAAACTCCGACACCACCTTCAGAAGGAATTTCGGGTGGGGGCACAGGACAACCTTGTCCCTGTGGAAGACCAGATAAGGAGACTCGATGGAAAGCACCTGGAGCTCTCCCATCCTTCTGGCTAACGTGATAGCCACCAAGAAGGTGGTCTTCCACAACAGGTGGGAGATATCGCACCTGTGCATTGGTTCGAATGGCCTGCACATGAGCTTAGCCAATATCAGCAGTAGATCCCATGGAGGTGGAGGTTCTCGCTCCGGAGGGGATATGTGATCAAGGCCTTTGACAAAGCACCCGACCACCTTCTCCTGCACCACCGACTGCTTCCTGGCCCGTGCCCGGTAAGCAGAGATGGCTGCCAGGTGCACCTTAAGGGTCGTCGACCAAAGTGCTTGCTGAGAAAGGGACCACAGGTAGTCCAGAATGCTTGCCAAGGAACAGGAGGAAGGGTCCAGGCCCTTGCCCTGACACCAAATGGAGAATCTCTTCCTTTTGAAGGTGTAGCATTTTCTGGTCGACTCCTTACGGGACGCCTCAACGATGTTGAGGACCTCGTCGGAAAGACCCAAGGCCTGGAACTCCAGCCACTCAGGAACCAGGCCGTCAGGTGCAGGGATTGAAGGTTCGGATGGAATACCTTTCCCTGATTGACTGAGATCAGGTCTGGGTGGGCTGGAAGCCACCTCGGGAGCCTGGAGCTGAGACTGAGGAGATCTGGATACCAGAACTGACGGGGCCAGTCTGGGGCTACCAGAATCACCTGCGCCTTGTCCCTCCTCACCTTGAGAAGCACCTTGTGGATCAAGGGAAATGGGGGAAAGGCGTAGAAGAGGCCCGAGGTCCACGGCCTCGAGAAGGCATTGCCCTGCTGAGGGGGGCGGGCATGAAACAGTCACAGCTTCGCATTCTCCCTGGAGGCAAACAGGTCTGCCTGAGGCGTGCCCCAGTGGGAGAAGAGATCTTGTACTACCTCCAGCAGGAGAGACCACTCGTGAGACGCAGCCCCTATCCGGCTTAGGGCATCGGCCAGGGTGTTGGAGGCTCCTGCCACCTGAATGGCAAGGAGAGCCGCCTCCAGGCTGCAAACGAGTGACCAAATGCAGAGAGCTTCCCTGCACAGAGGCATGGAGCACGTCCTGCCCTGGCAGTTGAGATAGTACATGGTCATGGTATTGTCCGTCTGGACCTGAACCACTTGACCCCATAGAAATGGAGCGAAGTTGGTGAGGGCTAGACGAACCGCTCGAAGCTCCAGCAGGTTGATATGGCATCAGGACTCCCGAGGGGACCAGAGGCCGTGCGCTCTGTGCTACCCCAGATGGGCACCCCAACCCATCAGAGAGGCATCGGTCGATAGAGAGACCGTTGGCTCAGGGCGGACAAATGGGATGCCCTCCTGCAGATATGCCAGAATGGTCCACCACTGGACAGTGTTCCACATCCCCTGGGTCACTGTCACTAGCTGATCCAATGGATCGAAGTGCTGTGACCACTGGCTGGCCAGTCCCCATTGAAGGGGACGTAAGTACCAGCTGGCCCAACGGACCACGCTGGTGCAGGCCACCATGAGGTGCAGGAAGTCCCAGACAGGGCGCGATTGCCCAACCAGAAATGATTGGGCAAAGGAGGAAAGAACCTCGGCCTTGTCCACCAGGAGCCGTGCTCTGGCTCGAAGAGAGTGGAGCTCTGCCCTGATGAAATGTATCACCTGCTTTGGCACGAGTTCCGACTTGGCCTTGTTGATGAGGAGGCCAATCTGAGAGCAAACCTGGAGGGCCAGATCTCTGGACCGCTCCACCTCCACTCTGGAGGGGGCTGCAATCAGCCAGTCATCCAGGTAGGGGTACACCCGGACCCTTTGGCGCCGCAGGAATGCTGTCACCACTGCCATGCATTTGGTGAAGACCCTGGGAGCTAGGGAAAGGCCAAAGGGCATGGCCCGGAACTCGAAAAGGGATCCCTCCACTCTGAAGTGGAGGGATCTCTGATGAGACAGACGGATTGGGACATGAAAGAACATGTCCTGGAGATCCAGGGAACAGAACCACATGCCTCGTTCCAAGAATGGTATTATCTGAGCCAGAGTGACCATCCTGAAGGTCCGAGACCTTAGGAACCTGTTCAGGTCATGCAGGTCGAGAATGGGGCGCCAGTCCCCGTCCGTTTTGGGACCAGGAAATACCTGGACACAAACCCTGGGTCTGGAGGAGGATCCGCCACCTTCCTGATCACCTCTTTTTCGAGGAGCAGGGCAATATCGGCTCGGCGGGCCAACAGCGAGGCTGCGGACCCCGAGCCCCTGAGGGGCGATGGCTTGAAAGGGTGGGGTCTGCTCGAACTTCAGAGGCAGGCCCTTTCCTACCACCTCCAACACCCAGCAGTCTGTGGTGATAGCGGACCAGGCGGAAAGGAAGTGGCGGAGCCGTCCCCCCATGGGGGAACCCAGGGGGAGTGACGAGGCTGGGGGCAACACCCCTCAACCCGTCACTGGGCAGGCTTGGAGGAGGGACCGGCCGAGGGACCTCCTGGGCCTTTACCTCCCTGCTTCCTGTTGGAGGAAGCCGCGGGCTTGGGTTTGGGATGCCAAGTGCGAGCCTGCTGGCCCTGATGCTGGTGCTGTTGGGCCGGATCTGCCGCAGGCGCAGAAGGATGAAAGGGCTTGTGCTGCAGCTGACGGTGGCCTTTGTCCTTCTAGGCAGAGATGACCGAGTCCAGGGTGGCAATGGACTTTTCGATCCGCTGGAGGTGACCTTCCACTCCAGGGCCAAAGAGGTCGGTCCCCAAGAAGGGGATATCCGCCAACTTGTGCTGGGTATCCGACGTAAAGGTGGATATCCTAAGTCATGCTCTGCGGCGCATGGCCACTGCAGCCGCAACCGATCTGGCACAGGAATCCCCTATGTTCAGAGTTGTTTGGAGCTGCTGCTTCGCCACCGCCCTAACCTGGTCCCGGACCTGCCAGACCGTGGTCTGGAGGTCGGCCGGGAGATGAGGGATCACCTCATCCAGGGAGCCCATGAGGGCGTGGGAGAAGTGTGCCATCACACGCAGTGTACACCTTGCGCCCGGCGTAGTCCAGCTTTTTGGACTCCTTGTCAGGGGCTTGTTCATGTACCTAGCATTTCCGGAATGCCGGAAAATGCTGTCAGTAACCAACCCCTCGGCAGAGGGGTGCTCCGAAAACCCGGGCAAAGAGCTGGTAGGGACTGCATACTTCCTGGCCATCCTGGCCGAGGGCACAGGACAGGAAGCAGGCCACTGCCAAAGCTCCAAGGCTGGGCCGACAATAGCCTCAACCACAGGAAAGGCCTCCGTGGGTGAATCCCCTCGGTCCAGTATCTCCATCAGGGGATACTAGGCCCGTTTGGAAACGGGCTTCAGCTGCATCCCGGTGGACTCCGAGATGAGCCGAAGTAGGCCCATAAAGGATGATGGGCTTTCATCCAGTGACTGGCCCCTGGAGGACTCCAGGTCAACCTGCCTGGAGAACAGGGAGGAGTCATCATCGGACTCCAAAGAGTCCGTGAAGAGCTGCCTAGGGCCTGAGCCACCCTCCACCTGCCGAGGACGGTCGGGAGTGAGGGTGACCGACAACCTGTGGGGCAGGCCTTGAGCCAACTGAGAGTCCTTGGTCGGTGCCCCCGATTTCAGTTGTGGAGGCGGAGGTTCCATCACAATTGGTGGGGCAGCAGGTTTCAGCCGAACAACTGGCCCAGGCTTGGGCATCTCGACTGCAGCAAGAGGCTGTTTCGGCCGTTCGGGTGACAGCCACTTGATGGCGGGAAAGCGTCGGTGTCGACTTAGCCCGGACAAAGTACTGCTGCCACATCAGCTCCTCGTAAGCGTCGACACAATTTGTGCGAGCCTCTCCCTCATCCGAGGAGGAAGACAAGGAGGCAGGCGTCGCGCTTACCTCGGGTGCCGAGACCGAGACCGCTGACAGTCGGGATCGGCTGGACTGAGAAGAGGTCCGAGACCGAGACCGAGATCCTAGGTGTGTCCGAGGGCGGACCTGGGAGGGAGCGGGGGACACCCGCTCCTCCCTCGGCTCGGACACCTTAACTGGGGATTGCGGCATCGATGGCACAGGCAAATCCTCGGTTTTCACTGGGGGAACCAGTGAAGAAGGGTTGTTGGCTTCATCAGTCGACAAACCGTCCGACGGGTCAAGAAAAATCTCAACTGCGTTGACGGCCGTCTCGGCCAGCTGACCTGACGGGGATGCTGTGAAGCCAGCAGCCTTAGCCGCAACCTCAACCGAAGTCGATGGTCGGCTATCCGGGGAAGGGGACCTCTCCCACTCCCACGAACGCAGATGATGGGACTTACCCTTGGGATCATTCTTTTTGGACCGAGAGGAATGTCCCGATGGCCCCTCTCCCTTCGTGGAAAGGGAATGGCAAAGCTCCTTGAACGAAGCAGAATATGAGGTACCCAAAGAGAGCGGGATAAATGCCATGACCGAGGAGGAGGAAGATGCGGCCTGGGCCGCCTCCTCCTCGAGGGCGATCATCTGCTCAAGCTGCTCAGCCAACTAGGAAGTTTAGTGCTTTCCTAGTTGTCACTAATGTATGCCGCATCTCCTCACCCCTTGCCACCTTCCCCTCTAATACCCTTACCTTATTTTGAAGGCCCTTTTGTTTGTCCAACTTGCCCTTTCTATAGTTAGCCATATAGCCTGTAATTGCCCCTTCATACAGGCTTTGCCAGCATCCCATAGTGTTAGTTTGGAGGAGGCAGTTGGGGCATTGGTGTCTAAGTAAAACTTAAATTGGTCCTTTAAATATTCCTGAAACTCCTGTGACCCCAACATGTATGTAGGGAATTTCCATGAGTGTACCTCCCCTTTTTCTTTCGGTAACGGAAAAGATGCTGTTACCACTGCATGATCTGAAATCTGTATAGGCCCATGCTCCACCTTCCCCAACTTTTCATACCAGCTCAGCGCAGCATATATGTGGTCTATCCTCGACCATGTCTTATTGGGATTGGAGTACAAAAGTAAACTCCTTTCCTTGTGGGTTCGCCGTTCTCCAAACATCCACCAAATTCTGCTCTGCAATTCCCTCCCTCCATTTCCTGATGCATGGGTCCCGGTGCCCTCTACCCACTGAATGATCCAGGACTGCATCTGGTGTACAGTTAAAGTCCTCTCCCATAATAAGGTTCTCAAATTGTTCTTTTACTAATATATCCAAGATTTTATTAAAAAACTCCGGGTCCAAATTTGTTGGAGCATAAATATTCCCAAATGTAACCTGTACACCATGGAAAGTCCCAGATACAAACACATATCTACCTTCTTTTGTGTCCGCAATCACTTTCGTGACCTGTAAAGGTAAATTTTTATGTGTCAGGACCGCCACCCCCTGTTTATGCGAGTTAAATGAAGAGGAATAACAGGCCCCCACCCAGCCTCGCCAAAGTTTCCCATGCTCCACCGACGTCAAATATGTTTCCTGCAATAGAGCTACTTGCACATGTGCCCTCCATAGGGCTGTCAGAATAGCATTCCACTTAATTGGGGAAGAGAAACCCCGCACATTCCAGGATTGTATAACCAATTCATTATATACCATCATTTTTCTGTATTTCTTCTCTTTCCCTCCAGGACATCAACAATGACAGCAATAGCAATACACTTACAGTCGTGGCCAAAAATATTGGCGTCCTTGCACTTTTTCAAATAACTCACAATTTCCCTAAACATAAGTTGAAATTAACAACAGTACAGTATTTGGTCTCCACAATTCTTTATTTCTCTGTTAATATTACAGAACCTTTGTTTTCGATTCAGAATTTAATATATCCTTTTAAATCAGAAAATGAAAAGAAATGGCATTGACAAAATTATTGACACCCTAGACTTAATATTTGGTAGCACAGCCTTTGGTCAAAATAACTGCAATCAACCGCTTCCTATAGCCATGGATGAGCTTCCTGCACCTCTCTACTGGCAGTTTGGCCCACTCTTCTTGTGCAAACTGCTCCAGTTCTCTCAACTGCTGTTTTTAGATCTCTCCACAGGTTTTCAATGGGATTTAGATCTGGACTCATTGCTGGCCACTTCAGAACAGTCCAGCGTCTTGTCTTGAACCATTCCTGGGTGTTTTTTGAAGTGTGTTTGGGGTCAATGTCCTGCTGGAAGACCCATGACCTTCGACGGAGGACCAGCTTCCTGACACTGGGTTCAACATTGCACTCCAAAATGGCCTGGTAATCTCCAGATTTCATGATGCCATGCACATGTTCAAGGCACCCAGTGCCAGAGGCAGCACAGCAACCCCAAAACATCACTGAACCTCCTCCATGTTTGACTGTAGGGAAGGTGTTCTTTTCTTTGAAGGCTTCATTTTGTTTTCTGTAAACATAGAGATGATGTGCTTTACCAAAAAGCTCTAATTTTGTCTCATCTGTCCACAGGACATTCTCCTAGAAGGATTTTGGCTTGTTTAGGTGTGTTTTGGAAAACCCCCGTCGGGCTTTCTTATGTCTCTCTCTCTCAGCAGTGGGGTCCTCCTGGGCCTCCTACCATATAACCCCCTTTCATTGAGTTGGCAACAGATGGTGTGAGTTGAAACTGTCGTACCTTGTGTCTGAAGGTCAGCTTGAATCTGTTTGGCAGTTGATCGAGGTGCTTTCCCCACCATTTGAACAATCCTGTGCTGCAATCTTCGATCAAGTTTTCTCCACGTCCAGGGAGGTTGGCTACAGTGCCATGGGACTTAAACTTCCTGATAACATTATGTACGGTGGAAACAGGAACATCAAGGCCTCTGGAGATTGATTTGTAGCCTTGAGATTGTCCATGCTTGGCTACAATCTTCTGTCTGACCTCCGCAGACAATTCTCTGGCTGTCTTTCTTTTCTCCATGCTCATTGCTATACACACAGTGACACAAAACAGGAGAATGAGTCCTTTTTTCTATTCAAACTGGTCGAATGAGTGATTTTTATATTGCAGGCACCTGCAACTCACAACAGGTGAGTTCAATTCCAAAGTGAAGGAGAATCACCTGCTTGAAATTTAATTATTTCTAACTACAGTACTTCTAAAAGGTGCCAATAATTTTGTCTGGGCCATTTAAGGATTTCTGTGTGGAATAAGTAATTTTTTCTGCTTTTTGTGTTTTATTCCACTGCAAACCAAAGAAATACATATGTGGATACCAAAATATTTTTTCATTTCCACAATTTTCTGGAAGGAATGGTGCATTATTAGAAAAAACTGCAAGGGTGCCAATATTTTTGGCCACGACTGTACCAATGTGAACCTTTTAACATAATCAACAAAAGAAAACATTCGAAAAACATTAAACACAGAACAGTATGACATACATTTTACCCCCCATTGTAATCCCACAGTACCCTTACATTGGTCCCCCAACCCTACCTCCCTCATTCCAACATCAATCACACCCCAAATCTCACTATTAATATTCTATTCCATAGCAACCCCATTCCCCCTTCCTCGGTTTGTTTGCAATCTTTGACATGGCTATCTTATCCCAACGCCTGCTACCTGAACAGCTATCCCTCCCCGAGACCACTCTATAATAGAAAACCTGAATCCATACAACAGCATTTAGAAATAGCTGAAATCCCTCAAATCCCTTCGTGAGGAGCACAGCAAAACAAGCCATCTCCTCAACATCCCCAGCTGTGGCTAATGTGCAACACACTATCCCCCTGAGCGATCCCAGCAACTTTATTATTTTAATGTCCCAAATATCTGAAGCGGTTGAGGTCAGCAGAGCAAGACGCTGAAAGCAATAATAAACGCTGGCTAGGCCCTAACCGCCAAGCACCCTCCCTATCTACCTTGCAAGGAGCGCTCCTTAGTTGTTGCTTCACTCGTTGCCACCGATCCTTTCCATTGTCTATGGCATTATAGGCAAAGCTGCTTCCGATCTGCCACCCATGTGGAGGTTTAGGTGGACACACTTTTGGCCATCACAGAATCAACGTAACTGAATCTATAAAACTCCATAAAAAAAGGGGATATCAGCCCCAAACAACAGTTCGCTGGAATCGCAAGTCTCATTAGCATGGCAAGCTGTGTCAAATGTCTATTTCAGCCCACCTTCTTAGTTCGCTGACAAAGACGGTAGCCTTATCTACATCCCAAAAAGAGAATACAGCTCCTTCATGCTTTATTTTTTAGGAAGGCTGGCTAGATCAGAAAATGCTCCACTTGCAGCTCTCTCAGTTGGATCATCACAGCGCTGAACGCTCAGCGCTTCTTGATATGCCTGGCCAAATAATCCTGCATGACATTGATTCTAGCACCATTGATCTCAACTGGCTGGTTGAGCCGGAAGGCTCTGATCCTTCTTCCCGATCTTGAAAAATGTGATATCGGATAACAGTGCTTCGGGGAGGTTGGCCTGGCCCTAGTTTCGGCATCACAGCGTGGTATGCTCTTTCAAGCTTATGTTTCCCTCCTTTCAGCTGTAGTTTTAAAACTTTTGGCAGCTGCTTCGCACAAAATTTCAATATATCTGTGCCTTCTTGAACCTCAGGGAGACCTCGTAGGTGCAAGTTTGTGCGCCAATGGTAATTCTCTTGATAATTGAGGGCCTCCCTGAGGTCCTCCAGCTCCCTTTCAAGCATGGCAACTTTGTCTGGTAGCGACTACACCATATCTTCCACCCTGGGGATGTGTGTTCTTCCATCTCCGCCAGCCTTTCCACATGAGCCGCCGTCCACTCAGCAATTTCTTGCAGTCTGGCCTCGATCTTGTTTTCCATTTTCTCTAAACAAGGATTTAGAGCAGCGAGGACCTGTGTAGTACCTCTCGCCCCAATACCGCCAACTCTGCTGCCAAAAAAGATATAGGGCCTGCTGTTTCGGACAAGGGCCCAGTCGGCTGCTTCTTCTGACTTTGCCCCGCATTCCTGGTGGCTTTGCTGGGCGCATTCATTAAGTATTCATCCATCGCTGTATAGCTTGATCGTATTACAATATTATGATCAGTGATCTGGTTCTGAAAGTCTAAAAGAAAAAATTACTCACCTTAGTAATGTTTCTTCTAATGGAGTCTTGCTATATTATGACAATTGCAGTATGACCCAATCTTGGAACTGCCCCGGAAATGAAATAGTTAACTTTTCCATGAAGCATGGAACTCTGAGCGCGAGCTTGGTTAAGAAGCTCTGTCTGTTGTGCTTCAAACATAAACTGTCAGATCTTTACGAGCTAAAATTCACTAAGGTTCTGTGTGGAAGCTGTAAACCTACACTAGCCAACTGGCTAATAACCTAAACACACATTACCCAGTCTCAAACAAAGACTCAAGTCAGGAGACCAGAAAATGAAAAACACAACACCAATTCACCCCAAAAAGAGGGTATAAAAACAACAAGGTGGGCATAAATGAGTGCCAACCCTGTAAGGCCCAGCCATACTCCAAAATGGAGGTTCTGAGAGGGGCAGGCAGGGAAGGAGGTCATAATATAGCAAGACTCCATTAGAAGAAACAACATTACTAAGGTGAGTAATTTTTTCTTCAAACAACATGAAGTCTTGCTATATTATGACAATTGCAGACTACACAGCAGTACCCCCATGGAGGAGGGACAGAACCTACTTAGGGAATAGGCTCTGAAGAACAGCTGTACCAAACCGAGCATCACTCCTAGCCTGGATGTCCAGGGAGTAATGCTTAGTAAAAGTGTGAACTGTTTTCCAGGCAGCTGCTTGACATATCTCTAGAATAGGAATGTCTCTGGCAGCAGCCAGAGAAGCAGCTATACCTCTGGTAGAGTGAGCTCTCAGGCCTGGGGGGGAACTTTACCCAACTTTTCATAGCAGAATTGGATACAAGAGACAATCCACCTGGCAATGGATCTTTTAGTGGCTGGCTTCCCTTTACCAACCTCGCCGTGAGGAACAGTTGGAGGGAGTCAAACCTGTGACCCTTGGTACGCTCCATGTAGTAACTAAGGGCTCTCTTCGCATCTAAGCTGTGAAGCCTCCTCTCACAAGAGGAGGAGTGGTCAGTGAAGTACACTGGAAGAGAAATGGATTGATTAAGGTAGAAATCTGAAACCACCTTAGGAAGGAACTTCCTGTTAGTCTGGAGGACCACCTTATCTCTGTGAAAGGAGATAAAATCCGGCTCCACTGACAACGCTTGTAATTCACTTATGCGTCTGGCAGAGGCGATGGCTACCAGAAACACAGTCTTCCAAGTCAAGTACTCAAGCTCAGCTGAAGACAAGGGCTCGAAGGGGGGTTGCATAAGCTGAGCAACGCAAACATTAAGATCCCAGGCAGGGGCAGGATCCCTGAATGGAGGGTTGGTGTGAAGCAACCCTTTAAAAACTTGGAAAATACAGGATGAGCTGAAAGAGAGAAGGTTTACCTGCTGAAATAAAAGCAGACACAGCTGCCAAATGCACCATCAGGGTAGCTGGTCTCAGCCCCAGAGAATTCAGATGGACCATATAATCCAGGACTGTGGGTAGATCAGCAGAGTCTGGGAAATATGCTTTTCAGAGCACCATATGGAAAACCTTTTCCATTTGGTATGTAGTAGCCCTGGTGGAAGGCTTCCTTGAGGCCTTCAATATATCCATTACACCTTGGGAAAGGTGTAAATCAGCAAACTCTAACTCTTCAAGAACCAAGCCTTGAGATTGAGAGATTTGAGATTCAGATACAAACCCGTCCCTAGGCACAGGTTAACAGATTGTGATTCCTGGGAAGGCACAGGGAGGATGGACTGCTAAGGACAGTAGGAGTGGATACCAGGGTTGTCTGGCCCAATCCGGAGCTATCAGAATGACTTTGCAGGATTGGGATCTGATTTTGACTAGCACTTTGAACAGGAGGGAAGGGAGGAAGGCATAGAGGAACTTCCTTCCCAACTGAGGCTAAGGCATCCAGGGAGAGAGCCCAACATTGGGGCCTGCAGCAAAAAAGCGGAAGTTGGTGATTGTCTGGGGCTGCAAAAAGATCTATCTGCGGGGTGCCCCGTCTGGTAAATACTACTCCCAAAACCAGGGGATCCAGTGACCATTCGTGATGGCCCTGAGAAATCCTGCTGAGAGCATCTGCCAGGACATTGTCCTTGCCTGGAAGGTGGACTGCCGTAAGGGAGGTGTTCAGGGAGTACGCCAGAGACCACAACTTCATCACTTCGGTGCACAAGGCCGTAGACCAAGTGCCCCCTTGCTTGTTTATGTACCACATTGTAGTGGTGTTGTCTGTTCTGACCTGTACAATCTTGTTCTGAACAGATTTGGAAAAACTTGAAGTGCTAGAAAAACTGCTCTGAGCTCCAACAGGTTGATGTGGAGCAGAGATTCCTGGGGAGACCACAGACCCTGGGTGGTGAGGTCGCCCATGTGAGCTCCCCAACCCAAGAGGGATGCATCTGTAGTAAGGATTAGGGAGTGAGACTGAGTGACAAAAGGAACTCCTTGTCTCAGGTTGCTCTGATCCTGCCACCACTGTAGGGCTTGGATCAGGATTCGAGTTACTGGGATCAACTTGGTAAGAGGGTTCTTTCTTTGAGACCAAAAAGCTCTCAAATGGAACTGGATGACCCTCATCTGAAATCTTGCTCCCTGCACAACAGCTGTGGAAGCAGCCATGTGGCCTAGGAGCTGCAGAAAATGCCTTGCTGGTCGAGAGACCTGCAGGGTGAATGAGGAGGCCAGGGAGACTAGGGTCTTTGCCCTGTCCAGAGGAAGGAAGGCCCTGGCCTCCTGTGTGTTCAGTTCTGCGCCTATGAAGGTAAGAAGCTGGACAGGCTCTAGAACTGATTCGAGAGATTCAGAAGGAAACCTAGAGAGGTAAGCAGTTGCTGCATTATCTGAAGATGTAAATTGACCTGCTCTGGGGACTGGCCTACTATGAGCCAATCGTCCAGGTAAGGAAAGATGGCAATCTTTTGCCTTCTTAGGTAGACAACTGCTACTGCCAGGCATTTGGTGAATACCCTTGGAGCAGAAGTGAGGCCGAAGGGCATTGCTCTGAACTGGTAACGCCTGAGGCAGCTCAGACCTAGAGGTACTTTCGGTGGGAGCTTCTGATGGGAATATGGAAGTAGGCATCCTTGAGGTCCAGGGAAGCTAGCCAGTCCCCTGGCCTTAGAGAGGGTAAGATAATTCCCAGAGTCACCATTTTGAACTTTGGTTTTAAAAGGTGCTTGTTTAAGTATCTGAGATCCAGGATGGGCCGCCATTCTTCTGTCTTTTTTGGGGTAAGGAAGTACCTGGAGTACAAACCTTTGCCCTGGTGTAGGGGAGGAACCCTTTCTATGGCTCTGAGAGCCAGGAGGGTAGAGACCTCTGCCTCTAGGGCGAGTGCCTCTGATGGAGTTGCAGGTGGAAAAGATCTGGTTCTCAGCTTTGGAAATTTTTTGAAGCTGAGGACCAGTCCCTGGCTTACTACTTCCAGGACCCATTTGTCTGATGTTAAAGACTTCCTGTCCCGGACAAAGTAAACCAGCCTGCCCCCTACAGGTAGAGAAGAATCGGCCCTGGCAACCCCATCAGGGTGCCTGCTTGGCAGGGGCTTTGGGCTGAGGGGTGGGAGCAGGCCTGCTTGTACCCCGTCTGCCTCTCCCTCTAAAGAACCCCCTCTGGGCATAGGCAGAAGAGGAAGCTTGGGTTTGGTAAAAAGGCCTATGAAAAGGCCTGCCCCTGCCTTTAGGAAGCTGCTTTTGAGGAGTGGCCTGCCTTTCCTTGGCCTGTGCACTCCTATAGGTGGTCCTATATTCATCCATTTTCTTCATGTAATTCTCTGTTTGCTCCCCAAACAGAGAATTGCCCGCAACAGGAAAATCCATGGCCTTAGACTGGGTATCCTGAGACAGGGTAGTACATCTGAGCCAGGCCATCCTGCGAAGAGCCACAGATGTAGCCATGACTCTTGATGAAACATCATTAGAGTTCACCCTGGCAAGCTGGTCAGGGACTTGTTTTGCTAGAGCCAGCACAGTATCCCATCTGGATTTCTGGTACCTAGCAGCATAAGCCATATAATTTGTCTGTCTGAGTCCCAAAGATGCTGCCATGTACTGTTTCTTTGCCATAGCATCAATCTTCCTGGAGTCCTTCTCAGGGAGGTGTGAAGCTAGGGGAATATTAGCTGTCACAGGCTGCAGCCTGCATACCCCCATGGCTGCATTGCTGAGTGAGGAAATCAGTGTCGGAACCTGATAAGGTATACCTCTTGTCCATCCTTTTATCCACAGGAGGTATAGTGTGAGGAGTTTTAAAACTTTTACTGTCTGTTTCGAAAAGATTTGTGTAAAGGAAAAGACAGTCTCCTAGACTCTGAAATATCCATCATTTCTACATAGTCAGGCTCCTCTTGGTCATCAACAGCTTCCTCAACAGGGAGCTGCAGAGTTTCAGCAACTTTCTTATAAAAAATGAAATGAGAAGGGGACTCAGAAAGCCTGGGAGGAGAAACCCCTAAGGGTCTATCTGGAGAGATGTCCGGTTCAATGGGAACATCCAGATCTTCAAAACCATATTCACTCTCCTCATGTTCCCCTTCCTCTTCCTCCGGTTCATAAAAATCCTCATCAAACCCCAGACAATAGATACATGTGGTGTGAGGGTCAGCCTTAGCAAAAGCTTCCCCACAAACACTACAGTGCTGAAACCCAGTGGGTCCGGTTTTTCTTTTGGGTTTCTCAGACATAATGCCAGCCTAACCAAACTTGCCCATTTATGGCAATCCGCTAAGCAAGATACCCTTATCGGTTCCCAACCGTGTCACGGGTCGTGGAAAAAAACCTAATGAACTCCGTTTTTTTTAGAACCGATAAGAACCGGGAACCGCACTCTAAAAAAGGACTAGCAATTTTACAAACAACCTGATCAGTTCAAACCGAACCGATAAATGTGTACAAGTTCCACACAGAAAATCCAATGTAAAACCTATCTACTACTTACGTTACCACAGACAGAGCTTGAACTGACCAGTTGCGGTTTAATTTTGGTTAATTTTCACTGAAAACCGATAAAATAACACTTTTTAAACCGACAAATGAACCGAGCAGAAGGAGAAATCTCCGGAGCGACTGTTCAGTGAGGCAGAGTAAAGAATCTGACAGTTTATGTTTGAAGCACAATAGACAGAGCTTCTTAACCGAGCTCGTACTCAGAGTTCCATGCTTCATGGAAAAGTTAACTATTTCATTTCCGGGGCAGTTCCAAGATTGGGTCATACTGCAATTGTCATAATATAGCAAGACTTCATGTTGTTTGAAATAACTTATTTTAGTCCCTGGGTTGCGGAGCTCGAGGAGATCACGTCCTACCACTTAGCTGCTCCTTAGTACCCCCCAACAACGTCCTTTTTTTAAAAACTTGCAAATAGGAAGTAAGATCTGTCTAGTGGGTGTTAACACCCTTAGCTCCATGTACTGAGCTTCCTCTTCATCTATCACCTCTTTCCTAGACCATGTTCCTTACAAAGGAAAACTGTGAGAAATGATCCTCAGTAGGTCTTTGGGGGGGAAGGGAACCAAACTCCTGTTCAGAGGAGACAGTACAGTTACGTAAGAACTTACCGTAACAGTAGATCTTCGAGACAGGGCTCTTTTGTAGGTAATTACATATAAGACTCCGGCAGTACTTGGGACCAGGAAAAATTTCTAGCTAGCAGTCCCTGGTGAGGGACCGCCCCCACGTCAGGTGGCTGGCGTCAGGAGACGTTGGTATAACGGGGCGGTCCCTGATGCCCGCCTTCCAGTTCTTTCCTGCCACGGGCCAGAAAAGGCTGGACAAGAGAGGAGCAGATATTTCCCTCACTGGAAAAGGAGCTGAAAAAGCCTAGGGGGATGGAGGGCGGGAAGGTATTACCTACTGCAAGAGCCTCTCTCGAAGATCTACTGTTACGGTAAGTTCTTATGTAACTGTACTATCTTACTTCAAGAGGGCTCTTTCAGTAGGTAATTACATATAGGACTGAATCCCAAGCAGTCTGGAACAAAGAGAGGCACCGGGAGGAGGAAAACTACTCCAAAAAGAAGTTCTAGCTGTGCAAGCCTCAAGACAATAGGCCTTGCATAACAGCCAGCCCGAAGCCTGCTCTGTGGAGAGAGGCAACATCCAAACTGTAGTGTTTAGTAAAGGTATGGATGGAAGTCCAGGTGGTGGCAGCACAGATGTCTGCTGCAGACACATTTTTGAAACAAGCCGCTGAGGCAGCTACTGCTCTGGTGGAGTGGCCTCTTACTTGACCCGGTAGGGTCTTGTTATATTTGTCATAACAGAAAGTGATGCAAAGAGCCAACCACTTAGACAGGCATTGCTTGGAAATAGCATTGCCTTCCCTTTTATGAGCAAAAGAGAAGAACAATTGGTCAGTCTTTCTGAGATCCTTTGTCCTGTTGGTGTAGTATCTCAGAATCCAGTGGACATCCATAGTACGGAGTAAATACTCCTCTTGATTAGAGTACTGCATAAAAAAGGCAGGCAACTCTATGGACCGATTCAGAGTAGACTCAGCTACTACTATAGGGAGAAACTTAGGGCTCATGCGAGGAGCAACTCGTTCCTTGTGAAAAATCAAGTATGGGATTTTGCACATCAGGGCCTGGAGCTCGGAAATTCTCTGAGCTGAAGTAATGGCCACCAGGAAGAGAGTCTTCCACGAAAGGAATTTCAAATCCGAAGAAGCTGAAGGTTCGAAGGGAAGGAGAGTAAGTTTCTCGAGAACAAAGTTGAAGTCCCAAGGGGGAGCAGGAGTACGGATGGGGGGCCTCAGTTGGAGGACCCCTCGGAGAAAGGTCTTAGAGACCTCCAATTGAGTGAAAGCTTTGTCTGTGAAGGGAACATGATAAGCCGAGATGGCCGCCATGTGTACCTTCAGAGAAGAATGACTGAGACCCAGGTCAAAAAGATGACGTAAATACTCCAGCAGAAGCCCCGCTGAACAGGAGAAGGGTTCCACATTCTTGGAAGCAGCCCAGATAGTGAATCTTTTCTACTTCATGGCATAGGTAGATTTGGTGGAGGGTTTTCTGGCCTCCACCAAAATCTCCGCCACTTTGGGAGACACTCCAAAGCGGGATTGGGCTAAGTCTGCAGGAGTCATGCATGCAGTTGAAGGGATTTGAGACCTGGATGGACCAGGGTCCCCAATCCTGGGTCAGTGAACCTCGAGAGAGAGGAAGAGGAAGAGGAGGATCCTCTGAGTATTGTAGTAGAAGAGAGAACCAAACTTGCCTGGGCCAGAAAGGGGCAATCAGAATCATTCGTGCTCCTTCTGAAGCTAGTTTCTGCAAGACTCGTGGGATAAGTGGAATTGGGGGAAAGGCATAGACAAATCTGTTCTTCCAGTCTAGAGACAGAGCGTCGGTCCAAAAAGCACCTTGCTCTGGAACAAGCGAGCAGAAGATGGGAAGTTTTAAATTTAGAGGGGGTGCGAACAGGTCGACCTGTGGTGTTCCCCAAAGTCGGAAGATATTGTCTAGGACCCCTTGGTCCAGTTCCCACTCATGTGTCACAGCAGAAGAGCAACTAAGCTTGTCTGCCAGGGTGTTGTCGATTCGGGCGTGAACTGCCGTGGGTGAAGGTGGTGTTGTTTGCCCAATCCCAAACCCTCATTGCCTCCCTGCAAGAGGTGGGACCGAAGTCCCTCCTGTTTGTTCAGCTAGCGGGGAAAAGAACTGGAAAGGTGGGCATCAGGAACCCTCCCTTTATCGTCTCCTGACGCCAGTCACCTGATGTGGGGGCGGTCCCTCGCCAGGAACTGCTAGCTAGAAATTTTTCTGTGGGGTCTTGTCGCCTGCCGGCGTCAGTCCCATATGTAATTACCTACTGCAAGAGCCCTCTCGAAGTAAGATCAAAGGTTCGATTACCTTCTCTGCCTCATACTCTTCTAGTTCCTCATACTCCAATTGTTCCAGGAGTGGAGGGGGAACAGAGGCAGATGTTAGCCCTACTTGGGCTCGAGCAGGTGGCTGAGGAGGTATAAAGCCCTGCAACATTTGCATGATTTTCAAAGCCTGTGCCAGGTCAGCAGGCATTGGTGTAGGAGCAGGCACTTGAGGAGCCCCTTGTGGCATTCCAGCTGGGGTCTCAGTGTGGTTAGTCTTTTACAGTTTCTTGGCAGGCACCGGGGAGTCAGCCGGTTCAATGCCTCTCTTGCCAGGGCCCTCACCTGTATCAGGGGTGTTTTTTTGTGGACCATGGAAGGCTCAGCCAAAGATTGAGAGAGGGTGGACTGGTCAGAACTAATGGACCCCTCTTTAAACTTTCTTTGCGGTTTTTCCCATTTTTCAGGTGTCTTAGGAGGGAAAGTCTTGCAATTTTTAAAATCAACAGAGAAGTGTTGTTGCTCAAGACAGACTAAGCATAAATCATGCTTGTCTGTCTTGGCAACACTTCTAAACATTTTAAACAATTTTTAAAATAGAAAGGTCCTGTTTTCTTCTTAGTTTTAAATAAAAATACAGTAAAAATGACTGGAACGCAACTTAAAAGTTCCAGTCAAAGGTAAACAGTCGGTTATCCCCCAGTTCACAGAAACCGAGAGGAACCACAAAACATACTAAAAATACACAATTCACTTACTGAGGTAAAATAAACTAAACTAAACACTAAAACTAGGCAGCTATGAACAAAATAAAAAAATACTTAAGGTTTTTTGATCAAAAGACACTTCAGGAATGAGTTGTAGAGAGAAAATCTCCAGGGCGTCTAGTCTTTGCAGTGGAGAGAAGAAATCTGAGGGTTAGAATATAGACAGTTGAACTAGGCAGCTTTCAAACCGAATGCATGAGCTAAAGATTCCATCACTAGTATAACATAGAGGATAATGTATGGTCATCAATGGTTAACCAGTTTGTTAACCATCAAGAGGTTACCATGGTGAGAATGTAAACTTCGAGAGCAAAGCTCGAGAGGTTACGTCACCGTGGCAACCACGAGATGGGTTAAACAAAACGGTTAACAATCGATGTACCATACATTATATTTTATAGTGTATGGTACCATTTATGTTTTTTAAAAAAGAAAGCAGTTCATTACTGCTTTTTTTTTAATATCACCACCTGCTCTCACTGCCACGGCCATTTCAAAGCCATCTGATCCAGTTGCGCGCATGCCCAGAGTGTTCCCGGTTGTTAACCCATCGATGTGACGTACCATCGATGAGTTAACAACATTGTGATGTCACATCGATGGTAAAACGTTGTTATAAAAAGGTAGATTCCTACCTATAACAACGTTCCACCATACACTATATTTCATTTGGCTCCAGGGCAGTGCTGTCTTAAAGGAGCACTGCAAGAAGTAATAATATTAGCGGATTCCTAGGATTAGAAAAGGGCAAACTAAAAGAATCAAGTCAGAGATAACAAGAAAATGCCACCCCAGTGGTGCAGCACTCAACAATTAGAATAGCTGTAATAATATGGTGCCCCCCCCAGGTTCTATTCGGGGAGGCAGGTCAGAATACAGCAAGACTCCATTAGAAGAAACAAGATCACTATAGTAATTTTTTTCTTCAAACAACACGAAGTCTTGCTGTATTCTGACTAAATGCAGACTACGAAGCAGTGCCCCATGGAGGTGGCACAGAACCAGCTTAAGGAATAAGCTCTGCAGTACTACTGTGCCAAACCTGGCATCACTCCTGGCCTGGGTGTCAAGGCAGTAGTGTTTAGAGAATGTGTTAACAGTTTTCCAGGTAGCTGCTTTGCAAATTTTGAGTAGGGGAATATTTCTAGCAGCTGCAACAGAGGCAGCTGTTCCCCTAGTAGAGAGAGCTCTAAGACCAGCTGGTGGCTCTTTTCACAGTTTGCTGTAGTAGAACTGGATGCAAGACACAATCCACCAAGCAATAGTTCTTTTAGTGGCTGACTTGCCCTTACCCACTTCCCCATAGGTGAGGAAATGGATATTACGTACTTACCATAATTCTTGATCTTCTTGGACAAAGTCTCCACCACTCATTCACACTAATGGGACTACGCTGGAGGCACTAGGACCCCGTGGGAACCAAAAATCTTCAGGAGGGCCTTTGCCGGGATGGGACCATGCATGCGCAGTGCCGCGAGACCAGCTCGCACCGTATAGGCTATCTGGGCGTCGACCCTCCAACTGCCTCGGTACCTTTTCAACCGAGGAGATGCAGTGTAAACTAATGAAAGAAAACCTAACCCTAACTTCCGGGCATGTGAAGACCTGGATGACCCATGTAAGAAGGTAAATTCAACAATGTCTTCACAGCCTGAACAAGGAAGTGAAGACCAAAACAGAACGAGTGAGCTTGGGGGATGGTGGGTGGGCATGTGAATGAGTGGTGGAGACTTCATCCAAGAAGATCAAGAATTACGGTAAGTACATAATTTCCATATCTTCCTGAACTAAAAGTCTCCACCACTCATTCACACTAATGGAGAGTACTGAACTAAAATCAGTGTCGAGTAAGGTTGGTGGGGAGAGAAAAGCTCACTCAGGACAGAAATCCATAAGGACTGTCCTGCCAAAGAAAGTTAACTGTCAGGCATCGACATCCAGAACATAGTGCTTTACAAAGGTACGCACTGAGCTCCAACTCGCCGCCATGTATATGTCTGCAACAGGTACATTACGAATCTTCACCAGGAAAGCCACAACCGTTCCAGTAGAGCGGTGAGAACCCAGCCTTCCAACTTGAGCTGTACCATGGATTAGTAGTGTCAAAGACATGCTACTAAGCAAGCATTAACACATCTCATAGTAACAGACTGACCCAGCCAAGGCATTCGGAAAGATACAATAGTCGCTCGGATGCGTATCTCTTTGTTCTGTTGATGTAGAATCACAGAACCCTCAACATTCACAGAGATAAAGGGAGTGCTCTCCTTCATTCTGGAGTTAACGAAGTAAGCAGGGAGAAGCAAAACTTGACTAACGGTAACTAAGCCAGTGACACGTCTTCTGGCTCAAGATAGTCCGAAAATGTGTAGAGGTGAACATTCTCTGCAGAGAAATGCAGACCTGCGTTCGACAGGTCCATGAGGCACCCCAAAATTTTACTTGGTGGGCAACCAAAAGGGTCCAGATGGAACTTTGCACACCAGATGGTGAAGTGAAACCACCTAGCTGCACAAGTCCTTCTGGTGGAAGGGAGCGGAGGAAGGATGGACCAAAGTCCCTGTGTCAGAGGGTCCGCCCATAGAGGGAGTTGCCTCGGGGGAACTTTTGACCAACTGTTTACGCACATTATATCTGCTGAGGCCAGTTTGGGATGATGAGAATCATCCTGTCCCCGTTTGCCTACAACTTGAGCAGCACCCTCTGAACTAAGAGATGAGGAAGAAAGCGTACAGGAGCATCTTGTCTACTGCAGTGAATATATCCAAACAGAAAACACCAGGGTCTGGACTTCTGAAGTAGGATAGAGGCAGACTGCATTGAGAGGGGATGAAGAAAGGACCAGGTCCGGACTGCCCCACTTATTGAATAGAGACTGCACAATGACTAAATTGATGCAACGTGCTCAAGGCACCACACTCACCTCCCCACAGCATTCCTGCACAGAGGGTAGGAGAGTGCTTCACCCTGCTTGTTGATGAAAACATCACAATTTTGTCATCCATCCGAAGTGAGATCACTTTGTGGCAGAGGGCGTCCTACAGTACTTGGAAAGCATATAAGACAGTTCTCAACTCTAAGAAATTTATGAGAAGATGATGCTCCTCCTCCTCCTGGCTCCACACCTGAATGAGGAGGTCTTGACAGTGAGCTCCCCAACTGATCAAGAGTGCAACCGTGGTGCCGGTGATCTGGGATTTAGAGGGTAAGGGTAGACCTAGCAGAAGCTAGGCCAGCTGCATCTACAATGCAAGTAATTTTGTCCAAGGTTCTGTCATTTAAGCGGAGGATTGAGGATGTGTGGTCAGAGACCACTATTTCTTGAGGACGAAGGCATAAGTCCCAGCATCCGCTGCATCGAAAAGGGCCCATAATTGCTTTCTGTGAAGTAACGAGACATTTGAAGATGTCATTTCTTCCGTTCTCTGGAAGGAAGAACCCTCGCCCTGGAGGTATCCAGGAGGGCTACTATGAAAAGGAGCAGCTGGGAAGGTAAATCTAGCACCTTCCCGAATCAGAGATCCCTTCTTGGAAGAAAGCGATTGAGAAGCTGTGGCAACTGCTTCCTGAGACTCTAGCCCAGATGGACTGGCTCGGAGCCAAATGTCCAGGAAGGAAAAATTACTCACCATAGTAATGTTGTTTCTTCTAATGGAGTCTTGCTGTATTCAGACATAATGCAGTTAGCCCCAGCACTTGAACTGCCCAGGAGAGGAAAGAGTTAACTCTATGCAGAAGCATAGAACGTTGAGCTCGAGTTCGGTTTTCAAACCTCTGTCTGTGGTACTTCCCAGTGTAACCGTCAGATTCTTACGAGCACACTATAGCATGGAAATTGTTCAACAAATAGCCAAAGGGCAAAATATTCTTTTTGGGCCCAAAAGACTCAAGTCGAGAACCCAAGAAGGAAAGGTAGTGAGAATATTTAAGTATAAAACAGCAGAAAAAATAAAAACATCATCCACCCCACCCAAGAGGGAGGGTACAAAGTACACCCCTGAGGTGCAACACTGTACCTGCCAGCCCACTTCCCAAAAACCAGGTTCTGAGAGGGGAAGCCTGAATACAGCAAGACTCCATTAGAAGAAGCAACATTACCATGGTGAGTAATTTTTTCTTCAAACAACATGAAGTCTTGCTGTATTCAGACATAATGCAGACTACCAAAAAGTTCCCTATGGAGGAGGGAATGCAGAATCTACTTTGGGAAGAGGCTCTGCAGTACTGCTGTGCCAAACCTAGCATCACTCCTAGCCTCGATGTCCAGGCAGTAATGCTTGGTAAAAGTATGTACTGTTTTCCAGGTGGCTGCTTTACAGATCTCTAACAAAGGTATATCTCTGGCCACAGCTAGAGAAGCAGCTGTACCCCTAGTCGAGTGAGCCCTCAGGCCTGAAGGGGGCGTTATACCAAACTTGTCATAACAGAATTGTATACAAGAAACAATCCACCTGGCAATAGTTCTTTTAGTGGCAGGCTTACCTTTCCCCACTTCACTATAAGTGAGAAACAATTGAAGACAGTTATTTCTATGTGCCTTAGTATGCTCAATGTAGTAGCTAAGGGCTCTCTTAACATCCAGACTGTGTAACCTTCTTTCACCTGAAGAAGAATGATCAGTGAAAAACACAGGGAGAGATATAGACTGGTTCAGATGAAAATCCGATACCACATTGGGCAAGAACCTCTTATTGGTTCTTAGGACCACTTTGTCCCTATGGAAGGAGATGAAGTCAGGTTCAACTGACAGAGCCTGTAACTCACTAATCCGCCTGGCAGAAGTAATAGCTACCAGAAACACAGTTTTCCAGGTCAAGTACTTTAATTTAGTTGAAACCAGAGGTTCAAACGGTGGCTGCATAAGTTGAGCTATGCAGACATTAAGATCCCAAGGCAGGGTGGGCTCCCTAAAGGGAAGGTTAATGTGAACCAGGCCCTTGAAAAACTTTCTGAAAACAGGATGAGATGCCAGAGAAGAGCCCTTCCCTACTGAGAGGAATGCAGATACAGCTGCTAGATGAACCTTCAGAGTGGCAGGCCTAAGGCCTAGACCATTCAAATGAACTAGATAGTCTAAGGTTGTGGAACTGTCTGAAGAATCAGGCAGGATGCCTTTCTGAGAGCACCAAATACTGAACCTTTTCCATTTTGAATTGTACATTTTTCTAGTGGAAAGTTTCCCGGAGACCTTCAGAATATCCAGACCTCCCTGAGAGAGATGTAGTGCTGCATATTCTAACTATTCAAGAGCCAGGCCTTGAGATTGAGAGACTGGAGATTGGGGTACCATATCCGCCCTTGGGAGGAGACAGGAGATTGTATGTCCTGGGCAGAGACAGGGACGTGACACTGACGAAGACAGCAGTAGAGGATACCAAGGCTGTCTGGCCTAATCTGGAGCCACCAGTATCACTGTGCAGGGTTGAGTCCTGACCTTGTTCAGAACTCTGAACAGCAGAGGGAAGACATAGAGAAACCTGCCCTTCCAGTCCAAAATGAGAGCATCCTGGGGAACCGTCCCCAGGACTGGAGATCTGCGACAAAACAGAGGAAGTTGATGATTGTCCGGTGCTGCAAAGAGATCTATCTCTGGAGTGCCCCACCTGGAGAAGATGACCTTCAGGATGTGAGGATCCAGGGACCATTTGTGATGTCCCTGTGAAATTCTGCTCAGAGCATCTGCTAGTACGTTGTCCTTCCCTGGAAGGTGAACTGCTACCAGAGAAGTCTGAAGAGAACAGGCCAGCGACCACAGCTTCATGGCCTCTGTGCACAAGGCCGCCGATGACCGAGTGCCTCCCTGTTTGTTGATGTACCACATTGTGGTGGTGGTGTCAGTTCTGACTTGGACCACCTTGTCCTTGACTGAATCCGAGAAGCTCTGCAGGGCTAGGAAATCTGCCCTGAGTTCCAGGAAATTGATATGAAGGAGAGACTCTTGAGGAGACCAGATCCCTTGAGCTGTCAGGGCTCCCAGGTGGGTTCTCCACCCTAGGGAGAGAAGCATCTGTAGTTAGAACTACTGATGGGACTTGAGGGAGAAATGGAACCCCTTGTCTGAGGTTGTTCTGGTCCAGCCACCACTGGAGAGCTTGGACCAGAGTCTGAGTCACTGGAATCAGTTTGGTAAGTGAATCCTTCTTTTGAGACCAAAAAGACCTTAGATGAAACTGAATATCCCTCATCTGGAACCTTGCTCCCTGCACCACTGCCGTGGAAGCTGCCTTGTGGCCCAGGAGCTGGAGGAACTGTCTTGCTGGGCAGGAGACCTGAGGTCGAAAGAAGGAAGAGAGATACACCAGGGCCTTCACCCTTGCCAGGGGAAGGAAGGCTTTTGCTTGTACAGTGCCCAACTCTATGCTTATAAAGGTGAGAAGTTGAACTGGTTCGAGGACAGACTTTGGAAGACTGAGAAGAAACCCCAGGGAGCTGAGTAGGTCCTGGGTAGTTTGAAGTGCTGACTTGACCTGTAAAGGTGACTGACCCACTAAGAGCCAGTCATCCAGACACGGAAAGATGGTGATACCCTGTCTTCTGAGGTAAGCCACCACTACTGCAAGGCACTTTGTGAACACCCTTGGAGCTGATGTTAGACCGAATGGCATAGCTCTGAATTGGTAATGGCCTGAAGGAAACTCGAACCTGAAGTATTTTTTGTGGGAGCACTTGACAGGAATATGGAAGTAGGCATCCTTGAGGTCCAGAGATGCTAGCCAATCCCCTGGCCTTAGAGAGGGAAGGATTATTCCCAGAGTTACCATTTTGAATTTGGGCTTTGAAATGTGTTTGTTCAAATACCTTAGGTCTAGGATGGGTCATCACTCCCCTGTTTTCTTTGGGGTAAGGAAGTACCTGGAGTACAGTCCTTTTCCCTTGTGCCGAGTAGGAATCTTCTCTATAGCTCTGAGAGCTAGGAGAGAGGAAACCTCTGCCTCTAGGGAAATGGTTTCTGACAGTGATGCAGGTGGAAAAGACTTGGCCCTCTTTTTTAGAAATTTTTTGAAGCCGAGGGCCAGTCCCTGGCTTACTACTTCTAGGACTCACTTGTCTGAGGTCACAGACTTCCAGGCCTGGAAGTAGTAAGCCAGCCTGCCTCCTACTGGAAATGGGGAGTCGACCCGGGCTGACACATCAGGGTGTCTGCTTGGCAGGAGCCTTAGACTGAGAGGAGGAGGGAGCAGCTCTGCTCATTCCCCTCCTGCCCCTCTCTGAAGAACCCCCTCTGTGGGAAGGGAGAGGAGGCCTGGACTTGGTAAAAAGGCCTTTGAAAGGGCCTGCTCCTGCCCCTAGACTGCTGCTTGTGCGGAGTGGCTTGCCTTTCTTTGGCCTGTGCACTCCTGTACGTGGTCCTGTATTCATCCATTTTCTTCATGTAAGCCTCTGTCTGCTCCCAAAACAGAGTGTTACCTACTACAGGAAAATCCATAGCCTTAGTCTGGGTATCCTGTGAAAGGCTAGTACATCTGAGCCAAGCATGTCTTCTGAGAGACACAGATGTAGCCATGACTCTAGATGCCACATCATTGGAGTCCACAGCAGTATGAAATTGCAGTTTGGATGCCTCAATTCCATCAGCAGCCACCTCCTCCAGCTCCTTGGCTAGCTGGGGAGAGTCCTGTTTAGCCAGTTCCAGCACCGTATCCCATCTGGATTTCTGGTACCTGGCTGTGGAGGCCATATAAGTAGCCTGCCTGAGTCCCAAAGAGGATGCCAAATACTGTTTTTTTGGCCATGGCATCCACTTTCTTGGAGTTCATATCTGGGGTGTGTGAAGCCAAAGAAATGTTAGCACTGTCACAGGCTGCAGCCTGCACTACCCCAATATGGCTGCAATGACTATACAGGAACTCCGCAGCTGAGCCTGATAACAAATACCTCCTGTCCATTCTCTTATCCACAGGAGGTATTGAATTAGAGGTTTGTAAAATCTTGTGTGTCTGTTTCCCCAAGGATTTATGAAGAGGGATAGACAGCCTTTTGGACACTGGGATGTCCATCATTTCCACAAAATCAGGCTCTTCATCCTCCTCTGCAGCTTCAACCAAGGGGAAGCTGCAGGGTTTCTGCCACCTTTTTGTAGAACAAAAAATGTGAAGGGGACTCAGAGAGCCTGGGAGGAGAAACACCTGAGGGCCTGTCTGGGGAGATGTCCGGTTCAATGGGCACAACTAGACCCCCTGGTCATCGTCGTCATCGTCGTCGTCGTCATCACCACCACCACCACCACCGGGATAGTCTTAGTCTCCTTTCCACTCCTCATAATAAGCATCTGGATCATAATCAAGAGGAGATGGATCTGACCGAACCAGCCGCCTAACTGGCGGTACCGGTTCGGATGGAACCGGTCTAAGCAATTGAACAATGCTATTCTCTTTGGCTATTTCATCCGCGGTTGGAGAGTACAATACCAGATCCGAACTGGCAGACTTACGCTTCTTTTTTGATGGAACCAACCACTTGGGGTTGGCTCTCCTTTTGGCCGAGGAGGTATCGCCTAGGTCAGTAGGCACCTCCTCAGGTTCCGCCGCAACCAAACCGGGCTGGCCATCCGGATCTACGGACTCCTCAGCCTCCCTTTCCTTCAGCCTACTCAGTCTTTTGTCTAGAGTGGATTTAGGAAAGTTTTTACAGATTTGGCAGTCTGACTTGAGGTGGTCAAACCCCAGACAATAAACACAGATGAGGTGGGGGTCAGCCTTAGCAAAGGCCTCCCCACGCTCAGTACAGTGTTGAAACCCAGTGGGACTGGTTTTCTTCTTGGGTTTCTCAGACATGGCCAACCTAACAAATTACCCTATTGCAGCTTTCAAGCCAGGTAATAAAATAACCGATCGGTTACAAACCTTGTCACGGGCTCTTTAAAAGAACCAGCAAAAGATTTGGTTCTTTTGAAACCGATCGGTACCGGAACACCACGCTAATCCCAGAAATAAAATTAAAAATGAAACAGAATGTGACAAGGTCGGTTCCAAACCAGACCGACCGGAAAGAAACCGAGGAAAAGAACAATTTCCACTTTTTCATAAAAATAAAACAGTGACTACCTATCTACACACTACCTGTACCATAGACAGAAGCTGAAAATATGAAAATAACAAAAAAATATGCGGTTTCAACTGAATGCTTTACTTTTACCGGACCGAGTAGAGGAAATCTCCGGAGCGACTTCACTGTTAGGCGGAGTAAAGAATCTGACGGTTACACTGTTAAGTACCACAGACAGAGGTTTGAAAACCGAGCTCCAGCTCAACATTCTATGCTTCTCCACAGAGTTAACTCTTTCCTCTCTGGGGCAGTTCAAGTGCTGGGGCTAACTGCATTATGTCTGAATACAGCAAGACTTCATGTTGTTTTAAGTGAAGGCTTGCATACCGAGGTTGTAGTGAACTCCTCCCTGGACATATAGTTGTTTATCCTTTCATGGTCGAGAAATAGGCACATGCCACCTGTTATCTTGGAACCAAGCAAAAGAAGTAGGAACCTGTGTTCCGATTTAACATGCAACAACTTCTACTGCTCTGAGGCCCCGTCTCTCAGAGGAAAGTGGGTCTGACAGAGAGGCAAACAGACTGGACTGCCACCTGGGTCTAGGAAAAATCTCTGTGAAATTGGGAGAGTATCCCTCTCAGACAATCCTGATGACCCATACGTCTGTTGGCTTGAACTTCCACAAATTATAAAAGCAAATCAGGTGCCCCCCACTACTGCCAAGAGGTGTCCACCTCAGCCTCAGACAGCTGAGATGGGACCTGGGCCAGATCCAAGAGGAAGGTACCAGGTGCTTTCGGGCCCTGTGCCCTCTGCTGGGATTTTTTTTTTTGCAGTTGAGGAGTTAGTTCCTGACAAAGGCTTCCAGGTCTCTACCTTGAAAGGACTGCTTGTTAGAAGAATGACGACGGTGTCATCCCTCTGAGGGGCAGTAAGAGTCTGAGCGTCGAACCAATAATCACTGCCAAGGAGAAGTTAATCACCTCCTGCCAATGGTAGCCATCCTAGGGGCGGTGTCATAGAGGTCTACAAAAGCTTTCAGCTGATTTTTGGGCTACATGCCCCTATCAATGGAGCGGTAGAGTCCGTGAGGCTCTTGACCATTGAATTTAGTGTGTTCCACAGGGTGTACTTCTGGGGAGGCAAGATCGGACTGGTCACTGACAGACACAGCAGCATGAGATACCAGGGCTGTCTGGCCCAGTCTGGAGCAACCAGGATCATTGATGATGGCTGGCTCCCAAGTTTGACCAGAACTCTGAAGATCAGGGGAAAGGCATACAGGAATTTGCCTGTCCAGTCCAATATCAGTGCATCCAGAGGCACCAAACCCAGAACTGGAGGTGTGCAGCAGAGCTGGGGTAGCTGATTGTTTGGGGTTGCAAACAGATCTATCTGCGGCGTGCCCCATCTCCTGAACACTGTATGCAGTATTTCCTGTTCAGAGACCACTCTTGGTGGCTCTGATTTATTCTGCTGAGAGCATCTGCCAGTACACTGTTCTTACCTGGCAGGTGCACGGCTGAGATGAAGATCTTTAGGGAATAAACCAGACTCCAGATTTTCATTGCCTCTGTATACAGGGCAGAGAACCTTGCGCTTCCCTGCTTGTTTATGTAGTACATGGTGGTGGTGTTGTCTGTTCCTATCTGCACCACCTTCCCCTGCACCATCTTTATGAATGACTGAAGAGCTAAGAACACTGCCCTGAGCTCCAACAGAATGATGTGGAGCATGGACTCCTGGTGAGACCATGTCCCATGAGCAGTGTGGCCCCCCAAATGAACTCCCCACCCTAGGAGAGAATCATCTGTAGTCAGAACCACTGTAGGAGACTGCTGGAGGAATGGAGCGCCCTCCCTGAGGTTGTCCCTGTCCTTCCACCACTGTAATGCCTGGATCAGGATTGCGGTCACTGGGATCCATTTGGACAGGGAATCTCTCTTCTGGGACCAATAGGACCAGAGATAAAAAATGATATCCCTAATCTGAAACCTGGTTCCAGGAACCACTGCTGTGGAAGCTGCCATGTGCCCCAGGAGCTGAAGAAAATGTCTTGCCGGATGGGACACCTGTGGGTGAAAAGAGTTTGCCAGCTGAATGAGGTTGTTCGCCCTTCTCACCGGCAAAAAAGCCTTTGCCTGAACCGTATCCAGCTCTGCTCCTATGAATTCTATGATCTGGATGGGCTCCAGTACTGACTTCTTTAGGTTCTCCAGAAATCCTAAAGATATGACAATATCCTGCACCAGACCCAAGACATCCCTTACCTGCTGGGAGGACTGTCCTACAACCAACCAGTTGGTAAGATAGGGAAACATGTACACTCGTCTTAGATGAGCTACAACCACTGCCAGATATTTTGTGAATGTTCTGGGGGCTGAAGGGCATTACCTTTAACTGGTAGTGAGCTGAGGGTTAATTCAAACCTTAGGTACCTTCTGTGAGAGTGTCTGATTGAAATGTGGAAATAAGTATCCTTGAGGTCCAAGGAAGCCAGTCAATCCCCTTGCCTGAGGGTAGGGAGGATTCTGGTTAGAGTCACCATCTTGAATTTGAGTTTTGTCAGGTGTTTGAGATACCTCAGATCAAGAATGGGCCGCCACTCCCCAGTTTTCTTCAGGGTAAGGAAATATCTGCAATACAAGCAGACTTGATAGACCAAATGGCCGCCTTCTGTTGGCTTCTTTGTATGTTCATATCTTGAATACAACCCTTTTCCTTTGTAAAGAAGAGGAACAGGTTCCACAGCTCTGAGCTCAAGAAATGTGGTAATCTCTGCCTCCAACAGGGTAGTCTCTTAACTGTTGGCAGGTTTGAATGACCTTACTCTTATTCTTGAAAACTGTTTGAAATTTAGAGCAAGTCCTTGGCTCACTACTTCCAGGACCCACTTGTCTGTAGTAATGGCTTGCCAGGCCTGGAAGCAGTGAGCCAATCTGCCCACCTACTGGCAGTGGGGAGGTGGCCTTGACAGACACATCAGGGTGTCTGCTTAGCCGGGGTCCTAGGCTGAGAGGTGGAAGCAGCCCTGCTTACACTCCTCCTGCCCTTGAATAATCCTCTCTGCTGCTGGTAAGCAGGGAACGCCTTGGCCTGGCAGAAAGGTCTTTGATAAGGCCTGCCTCTGCCCAGCTTAGGCTGCTGCTTTTGTGGAGCTGTAACTTTTTCTTTAGCAGCTGCACTCCTGTAAGTAGATCAGTATTCGTCCATTTTTTTCATGTATGTCTCTGTTCCCCAAACAGAGAATTCTGGACAACAGGGAAGTCCATAGCTTTTGACTGGGTGCCCTGGGAGAGACTGGTACACCTGAGCCAAGAGAATCTTCTTAGGGAGACTGCAGTAGCCATGACCCTAGAGGATACATCATTTGAGTCCACAGCAGAGTGAAATTGGACTTAGGATGCTTCAATGCCATCCTTGACTATTTGCTCCAGATCCTTAAGCTAGTATATGTGGAGCAGTCTTGGCCAATTCCAGAACAGATTCCGATCTGGATTTCTGGTATCTAGAGATGTATGCCACGTATGATGCTTGTCTAATCCCTAATGAGGCAGCCAAATACTGCTTCCTGGCCATGGCATCAATCTTCCAAGAGTCCTTCTCAGGAGAGTGCAAAGCCAAGGGGATTCCAGCCTTATCACAGGCAGCAGCCTGAACAACCCCCACATCGCTACAGTGGTTATACAAGAACTCTGTGCCATTGCCAGACAAGATATACCTCCTTTCCATCCTTTCGTCCACAGGGGGGATAGAAGTAGGCATCTGCAGAATTGTTTGTTTGCTTTTTTAGAGACTTAAGAGGAACTGACAGTCTTTTAGTGTCAGGGACATCCATCATTTTGAGGAAGTCTGGCTCTTCCTCTTCTTCAGCTGCCTCAAGAGTAGGTAGCTGTAAGGTCTCAGCACCTGGTTTGAAAAACAAATGAAAGGTGGACTCCCCAGGCTGTCTAGGAGGAGATGCCGACTCTGGTTCAACAGGGGAGACATCAGGCTTAATGGGGTCACCCAAGCCTTCTTCCTCCTCCTCCTCTTCCTCTCCCTCCCACTCGAGTTCATAATAGGCCTCTGGATCATATGAACCAGTGGGAAGCGAACTGGCAAGTGGCCAAACCGCGGTATGCAGTTTCTGAACCGGTCCAGTATCACCTGAAACGGTCTGTAAGTATTGTACAATCCGTATCATTGTAGCGATCTCCTTGGCATTTGGAGCAACAAACTGCTCTGAACTGGCAGATTTTTTTTTCTCTCTTTGCAGGTACTCACTCCTCAGTATATGCCTTCCTTTTGGTCGAGGATGTATCACCCTGGTCAGAAGGCACCTTTTCCGGTTCCCCAGTT
Organism: Neoceratodus forsteri; assembly: GCA_016271365.2. Classification (NCBI taxonomy): domain Eukaryota; kingdom Metazoa; phylum Chordata; order Ceratodontiformes; family Ceratodontidae; genus Neoceratodus; species Neoceratodus forsteri. Next base: position 625,567,481 of record CM057449.1, read on the forward strand.
CCCTCAGGAGCCGGACTGGCCATCCGGGTCAGTGGATTGTTCGCCCATTCTTTCCTTAAACCTGGCTAAACGCTTATCCAGTGTGGTTTTTGGAAAGTTTTTACAGATTTGGCAGTTTGTTTTTAGGTGGTCAAATCCCAGATAGTATACACATATGAGGTGGGGATCAGCCTTGACAAACACCTCCCCACGCTCTGTGCAGTGCTAAAACCCAGTGGGACCGGTATTTTTCTTGGGCTTCTCTGACATGATGCACTGAAAGAAAAAAATACTCGCCTGTAGTAATCTTGTTTCTTCCAACGGGATCCACTAATATTATTACTTCTTCTTGCAGTGCTCCTTTCAGACAGCACTGCCCTGGAGCCAAATGGAATGTTATGATGATGATGGAATCTTTAGCTCATGCATTTAATTCAAAAGCTGCCCAGTTCAACTGCCTATATTCTAACCCTCAGATTTCTTTGGAGCCTGCAAGAGACAATATTAATATTCAGTTAGAACGAATATAAACAAATGGCCCCAACAGGGGCAACCAACAATCAGTAAATAGCAGAAAGAAAAAAAACCTTTTTAATGTCAGATTCACCTGAGAAGGGGAAACAAACCCACATGGCTATCAAAACATTTAAAATAAAGAGGGTGCCAACAGGTGGCAAACCCTTCCAGCTGATTAATAGTCAGTGTTGAAGAGGCCTTTTTGGTTCTAGCAGGGGAGGTAAGGATGAGAAAGTAATAATATTAGTGGATCCCATTGGAAGAAACAAGATTACTACAGGTGAGTAATTTTTTCTTCTAACCCCAGGAATCCACTAATATTATTACTTCTTGCAGACTGTGAACAGTACCTTTGGAGGTGGCATAGAATCTACTTAAGAAAAAGACTCTGCAGGACTGCTGTGCCAAACTTGGCATCACTTCTGAACTGGGTGCCCAGGCTGTAATGCTTTGTAAAGGTGTGAACTGACCTCCAGGTAGCTACTTTATAGATCTCCAGCAGTGAAACATCCCTGGCAGCTGCAATGGTGGCAACTGTACCCCTTGTGGAATGAGCTCTGAACCCAGTTGGGGCTTCCTTGCCTACTTTTGAGTAGCAAAACTTCATACACTGAAATATCCATCGAGAGATAGTTCCTTTAGTGGCAGGTTTCCCTTTACCTACCTCTCCACAGGTGAGGAAATGCTGTTGCTTCTCCTGTCTATGGTCTCTGGTGCGAGTCATGTAATAACTCAAAGCCCTTTTTACACCCAGACTGTGAAGCCTATGTTCCCCTGAACAAGAATGCTCAGTGAAAAAGACTGGCAAGGTATAAGACTGGTTCAGATGAAAGTCTGAGATCACTTTATGAAGGCAGTTCCTGTTTGTTCTCAGCACTACCTTGTCCCTGTGAAAAGAAATATAATCCTTTTCAATACACAGGGCTTGGAGTTCACTCATCCTTCTGGTGGAAGTGATGGCCACCAGGAAAACTGCTTTCCAAGTAACAAACTTAAGGTCTGCAGAGACCATGGGCTTGAAGGGGGGGGCATAAGCTGAACAATACAAATGTTTAGGTCCCAAACTGGTACTGGTTCCCTGTGAGGGGGGTACAGGCGGGCCAACCCTTTGAAAAAATCTCTTGAAGATAGGAACTGATGCCAAGGAGGCATCCTTCCCTGCCAAAATGTATGCTGATACTAAGACCAAATACACTCTCACTGTTGAATGTTGCAGACCCTGCCGAATGCAGATGTGTTAAATAGTCCAGAAAGGTTGGTATCAGCTTGAGTTGGAACCATACCATTATCCACACACCACATCGAAAACCTTTTCCACTTTGAGGCATAGTTTTTTTTTTGGTGGAGGGTTTTCTATACTCTCTAAGGACCTCCAGGACACCTTTAGAGAGCTGCAAACCTGCATACTCTAAGTCCTCAAGAGCCATGCCTTGAGTCTAAGGGTCCTGAGGTTGGGGTACATGACCCTTCCTTGAAAGGTCAGTAGGTTGTGCCTCTGAGGAAGGTAGACCGGTTTGGCCACAGACAGACAGCAGCAGGGAGTACCAAGGCCCAGTCTGGGGCAATCAAGATCACTGAGGCTGGCTGTGATCGGAGATTGATGAGCACCCTGAATAGCAGGGGAAGGGGGGAGCATAGAGATGCCCCCCTGTCCAATCCAGTGTTAACGGCATCCATGGGAACTGTTCCCTTAGCAGGGGCCTGCAGCACTACAGAGGTAGGTGTTGGTACTGGTGGGATGAGAACAGGGCTATCTCTGGGATGCCCAACCTCCTGAAGAGAATGCCCACCACCTGCTTGTTCAGTGTCCATTCGTGATGGACCTGGTTTATTCTGCTCAAGGCATCTGCCAACTTGTCCTTGCCAGGCAGAAGAATTGCTTCTAAGGAGGCACTGAGAGAGTAAGCTGGACTCCAGATTCTCACTGCCTCTGTACAGAGAGGAATTGACCTTTTCCCTCCCTGCTTGTTAATATAGTACATTGTTGTGGTACTGTGTGTTCTGACTTGTACAACCATTCCTTGGGGCAAATGAGAGAAAGCCTGAAGGGCCAGATAAACTGCTCTCAGCTGTAGCAGGTTTATATGCTGGAGTGATTCTGCACTTTTCCATGTTCCGTGGGTGGTGTGCCCCCTCCACCACTGTAGTGCCTGCAGTAACTCCTTTGTTACTGGGATGGGTTTTGAGAGAGTCCCGCCTCTGGCACCAGTGTGCCCTGAGGTGGAATTGAACATCTCTCACTTGAAACCTGGCACCCAGAACTGTGCCTGTTGCTGAGGCCATGTGGCCTAAAAATTGCATAAACAGTCTTGCTGGTTTCGGCTCATTCAGGACCAACGAGCTTGGAAAGTGCAGAATGCAGTCTGCCCTCTCTGGAAGGAGGAAACCTCTTCCCGCAATGGTGTTCAGTTCCGCCCCTATGAACTATAATACCTGTAGAGGGGTTAGGACTGACTTTTTGATGCTGATGAGGAACCCCAAGGACTGCAACAGATCCTGGGTTACCTGTAGGTGGTCTCTCACCTGCTGGTGAGACTTTCCCATGATTAGCCACTCATCCAGGTAGGGAAAGACTGGAACACCTAGTCTTTTTAGGTGTGTACCACCACTGCCAAACACTTTGTAAACACTCTTGGTGCTGAAGTGATATCAGAGGGTAGTGCTGAGAACTGGTAGTGGTCTGAAGGGAGTCTGACCTTAGATATTTACTATGCGACTCCCTTATAGGAATATGGAAGTATGTGTCCTTTAAGCCTAAGGAGGCTAGCCAGTCTCTTTTCTGTAGTGTTAGCAGAATCATGGCCAGGGTGACCATCTTGAACCTGGACTTTACCAGGTATTTGTTAAGCAGTCTGAGGTCTAGTCTAGGCCACCACTCCCCATTTTTATTTGTTATCAGAACCAAGATCCTGTTCAGAAGAGACCAAAGGTTCGATTCCCTCCTCTGCCTCATACTCTTCTAGTTCCTCATACTCCAATTGTTCCAGAAGTGGAGGGGGGAACAGAGGTAGATGTTAGCCCTACGTGGGCTCGAGCAGGTGACTGAGGAGGTATAAAGCCCTGCAGCATTTGCATGATTTTCAAAGCCTGTGCCACGTCAGCAGGTGAAGGTACAAAAGCAGGCACTTTAGGAGCCCCTTGTGGCATTCCAGCCGGGGCCTCAGCATGGTTAGTCTTTTACAGTTTCTTGGCAGGCACCGGGGAGTCAGCCGGTTCAATGCCTCTCTTGCCAGGGCCCTCACCCGTATCAGCAGTGGTTTTTGTGGCCCTGGAAGGTTCAGTCAAATATTTAGAGAAGGTGGACTGGTCCAAGCCCATGGACCCCTCTTCAAACTTTCTCTGCAGTCTTTCCCCAACATTTTTCAGGCATCATAGCACGGAAAGACTTGCAATTTTTAAAATCAACAGAGAAGTGCTGCTGTTCAAGACAAACTAAGCATAATCATGCTTGTCTGTCTTGGCAACACTTCTAAACATTTTAAATAACTTTAAAAAAAAATTAAAATAGAAAGGTCCTGTTTTCTTCTTAGTTTTAAATAAAAATACAGTAAAAATGATTGGAACTCAAAGTTCTGATCTAAGGTAAAGAACATTTGGTCACCCCGTTCACAGAAACAGAGGAACTGCAAAACACATTAAAAATGCACATACTGAGGTAAAATAAACACTAAAAGTAGGCAGCTATGAATAAAATAAAAAAAATACTTAAGGTTTTTTTTTTTTTATCAAATGTCACTTCAGGAATGACTTGTCAGAGAGAAAATCTCCAGGGCGCCTAGTCTTTGCAGTGGAGAGAAGAAATCGGAGGGTTAGAATACAAGCAGCTGAACTGGCCAGCTTTTGAACTGAATGCATGAGCTTAAGATTTCATCATTATCATAACATTCCATTTGGCTCCAGGGCAGTGCTGTCTGAAAGGAGCACTGCAAGAAGTAGTAATACAGATTCATAGATGTATATGGGCACAGGAGGCAAAAGCCCATATATGGCCCGCCACTTATCAGCGGATCACCTGATTTTTTTTTATACCTATAGGCTTATCCAACAATGTTTCGAACATATTCATTGTTCTACTTTTAACTACATTTTCAGGTAAGACATTCCAACTAGTCACAACCCTCTGGCTAAACCACTTCTGTCTCTTATTAGTCTTACTAATGTCCCTTTTTAATGTTAATGAATGTGATCTTGTATTATTGTGTTTGGGTCAAAGCAACAGTTTCAAATAGTTCATGTTTTATTGAACTATATACCAAACACAAATCACCTCGTAAACTTCTATATTGTAAGGAATACACGTTCAACTGCTTCAGTCTCTCATCATATTTCTTATTTTGTTACCATTCTCTGTACTCTATCAATTGTACCCCGTTCTTACTTTGTGGGGCACAAAATGGGGAACAATACTCCAGCTGTGTTCTCACTAGTGATGATTAAAGGGGAATTATAACTGTTTCATCTCTACTTTTTATACATATACATATATGCCATAAGTCTATTACATTTTTTAACAGTTACCCTAGCATGCATATCAAAATGTAATGTGTTTGTCGTCATGACTCCCAAGTCTCTCTCACTGTCCGTCACCTGCAGTACACTACCTCCCAAACTATATGTAAACATTTGGTTTCGATGACCCAAGTGCATTACCTTACACTTCTCTACATTAAAAGCCAGTTTATTTTGTATTGCCCAGTTCTCTATTCTTGTCAATTCCCCTTGTAACATTTCTGCAGCAGCCCTATCATTTATCACTGCACCTATTTTACACTCATTAGCATATTTCCCTATCAGAGGTTTGCATATTAGCAATGAGTACATTAAACAAAGTCGGCACCAACACAGATCCCTGCGGGACCCCACTCATAACATCCCCCACTTAGAGTAGTAACCGCTCATCACAACTCTCGGTCTTCTATTCAGCAGCCAACTCCTTATCCAATTCACTATACTATGATGTAATTGTATATTATTTAACTGCTCCAATAAGACCTTATTAGAAACAGAGTCAAACGCCTTTGTATAATCTAAAAATATAATGTCCACCGGTATGCCTTGGTCAAGTGCATCACTGACTGGTTCGAAAAAACTCAACAGATTTGTAAGACATGATCTCCCTCTCACAAATCCATGCTGTGTTCTATCTAATGATCCTTTCATTTTTACATGATCAATAATTAGATCATGTATTAGTCCTTCCATAATTTTTCCCCAAGACGGAAGTCAGTCTTATAGGTCTACAGTTACCGGCTAGTTTGTTATCTCCCTTCCTATATATTGGCCTCCTTCCATTCGTCAAGCACCTTAGCCTCTCTAATTGATGCATTAAATAATTTTGCTATTGGCCTGCATAATTTATCCGACAATTCCTTCAACAGTCTTGGACTTATTCCGTCTGGTCCCATCGATTTATAGGGTTTTATTTTCTTTATCTTCTCCAAGATGTCCAGTTTAGTGAACACTATATTCTTATCTTTTGACAACCTATTCTCATCTAACTCACTATCATTAATTATTTCTTTTGGTTGAAATGTTGTTAAAAAATAATTATTCAACTCATTCACTGTGTCTTGTTCATTTTTGGTCATTTCAACATTAATTCCTAATGGGCCTATATTTTTTTGATTTCCTCTTATTGACCCTACATGTTATTAGTGGATTCCTGGGGTTAGAAAGCCAAGTTACCCTTTTATGTGGCGGTCAGGCCTGAGTAACTAAATGCGTTTTCGGTTAACGACCAGTTCGATGGTCGAGTGTAAAACTGAAAACCGACGGATCCCAAACCAAATAATGTGAACAACTTAAACTTTACCTCAAAAGAAAAGACTTTACTCGGTTTTCTCCCGGTTATGCGAACCAGAAGAGAAACCGAAGACTTACCCAATTTGGGGAAAACCTATATTAGTCTAACCTGTAGCATAGGACAGAGGCTTGAGGAACCGAAAAATGAAACGCAGTTTGCAGAAACCATCGAAAAATGACTCTAAACCGAAGTGAGTGAGGAGAAATCTCTGGAGTGACTTCACAGGCAGACGGAGTAAAGAATCTGATGGCTACATAGAATATACCAGGGACAGGGGTTTGAAAACCAAGCTTGAGCTCAAAGTTCTATGCATTTGCATAGTGTTAACTCTCATCTCTGTGGCAGTTGAACTGGAAAGGCTAACTGCATTTAGTCAGAATACAGCAAGACTTCATGTTTGAAGAACTGAAGAGGGAGCGAGGCTGCCCAAGCCTATATAGGGTTGGTGATGTCAGCAGAGGCAGATGGTGTGGGCAGCCCCAGTTGTACTGCTGAAAATCTTCCATGTGGATTCCCCTTCACTTAACGGCGAAGGTTCATACAGTGTAACCTGATGACTGAGATATCCTCCGAAGATCGAGAACATGAGCACCTCGACTGTCAATTGCCCAGCCTACAGTGAGGCAAGACTTCCTGCGGCTGGCCATAAAAATATGTGCCTACCAATGTTGGGCAACACAGGCGAAGATCTGACCAAGCTTGCACTGCGCATGCCCAGGGTCATGGCTTCACTTTTCCAAGTGCTTTTTCTTTAAGTTATACCACTCCTTTCAATATAAAGACTACATTACCAAGCTTAATGCAATCTACACGTTTATATTTAACAGTAAACTCATACGTCTTCAGAAAACAGGAAAGCAGTCATGAACAAGCCTACAGGCGCTCCGGCGCCATGTACACTTGTGAACGCGCTGTACTGCAGGTGTGGGGAGAATTAGTCGGTCTGCCAAAAATGTAATGATGCACTAAAAACAGCATTTTTTCATATTGTATGGCAATCGGGTACTCAGGTATGCTTTCAGTATGAATATAGGGAGCAAAAGGCACCAGAATTGCGAAGTGCAAAAATAAGAGAACCTGACGGTGTCCCTTTAAAAAAAAAAAAAAAAGGTTTTCACAGCACTCTGCAGCAGCAGCAAACGTACTGGAGGTTTTAGTTCAGAACTTGAACAGAATGCTGTGCGTGTAACAGTGCTGTGAAAAACACCAGATGCCTAGAGGATTTCTGATCGGCTGGAACCTTGTACCACAGAAGAGTACAACTGCATTCCATGACCCTCTGAATTATGGTACAATGTTTCATCTGACATGGAAATCCATGCAGAACAAACCCTCACTATACAATATTATATAATAATAAAGACTGGAGTTCACAATATTGTATCCATATAACCTATGACTCAATAATCAGTCTTGAGGGCAATGCGTCTCAAATGTGTGAAGAACGACCAGAATGAAAGGTGAAAAATTACATTATAAATGAAAACAGACTGTAGGAATGGGGATCAGTGTTGAACCCAATACACATGAGTTCAGCCATAAGGGAAAAACATCATGATCGGTTTACCGATAACTAGGTCCGCTGCCCAATCAGACCACACAGAAATTATGAGTCTGCCTCAGAAGCTGTGTAAACTGTGCAATGAGCAAAATATGTGCAAAACCTATTAAAACCAACCTGTGGGCATAAAATATACATATTTTATACTCTGCATATTTATTTATTTAGTTTTTGATTACCGGGTAAGTGCACTAGACAAGAGTATTGCCTATATTCTGGCACAACCCGGGAGAGTTACAACAGAGAAATCAGGTACAAAAATGAGTAACATTGTTCATGGCACAGCATGAGGAGCACAAAAAACATAGCAATGCTTACAGACTAAGAGCAAGTCAAATTTTACAGAGCCAAACAAACAGACTAAGTTAAGTAACTGCCTGCACTAGATATAATGGAAAATAACAACAGTAATCAGGTAGGTATATTAAAAAAAAAAAAATAGACATTTAAACAATAGGGTAAGTGAGGAAAATAGGACTGATGAGAGTCGGAAGTGAGTTTGCAATGTGTATCGCCCTTATGGCTGACCTTGTATGTATTAGGTTCAAAACTAACATACTAATTGCCAGCAGATTAGGCCTTACGGTCTATCGAGTCTGCTCGAACCTCAGATCCCTAGTTGGGTGCCGAGGGCCCACCCCCCCTTGTGTTCCAGAACCCCCCATCATCCATCCCCATCCCCCGGGCCAAGCCATCACCCGATACATCCGCTTTCTGTGTCTGTCCCACCCTCTCTTGAAGCCCTCCACTGTGGATCTCTGAACCAGCTCGCCAGGCAGCGCATTCCAAGGGTCCACCACCCTCTCAGTGAAAAAAGTACAGTTACGTAAGAACTTACCGTAACAATAGATCTTCGAGAACAGCTCTTGCAGCAGGTAACACCATTAGGACTGAAGCCGGCAGGCGTCAGAACCCCACGGAAATCTTCTAGCTAGCACTCTTCAGTGGGAACTGCCTACGACGTCGGTCCCGGCCCCGACATCAGACGTAGTACATAAGGGCGGTCCCATAGATTCCCCAGTTTTCCGCCGGAGACTCCGGCCGCAGGATGACATCAGAAGGGAGACAGGATCCGCCATCAGAAGAAAAAGAGGCTAAGCTCTTGCCAAGGCCTGGTAGGCTGTACCTCTCAAAGGGGGATATGGTGGTAGGAAGTACCTGCTGCAAGAGCTGTTCTCGAAGATCTACTGTTACGGTAAGTTCTTACGTAACTGTACTATCTTACTTTGAGAAACAGCTCTTGCAGCAGGTAACACCATTAGGACCGATTCCCAAGCAATAGCGCCTGAAAGCATTCTGGGAGGAGGAAATTAGGAGAGATCTTGAACAAGTCCCGACTCTAGGACAGGAGACCCTGTAGAACGGCTAGGCCGAAACCATCTCTCCACCGTGATGCAATATCCAGGCTATAGTGCCTAATAAATGTGTGCACTGAGCTCCAAGTAGCTGTAGCACAAATGGCCGAGGTGGAGACGTTGCGCAGTGCTGCAAAGGAGGTAGCCACCCCCCTTGTCGAGTGGCCCCGGACTGCACCCGGGAGGGGCTTATGTCTGTTGTTGTAGCAAAATGAAATACACTGGACAAGCCAGCGAGAAAGGGTCTGCTGTTAGACTGGTTGGCCCAGCATCCTCAGCGCGAAGGAAACGAATAGTTGCTCCAACTTGCGAAGCTGTTTAGTTCTATTCAGGTAGAACCCTAAGGAGCGGTGAACATCCAGGGTGTGAAGCAACGCCTCTCCTCTATTAGAGTACTTGGGGAAATACACAGGCAAATCGATGTCCTGGTTGAGAGTGAGGGCAGAGACCACCTTAGGCAGGAATTTAGGATTCGTCCTCAGAGACACTCTGTCCTGGTGAAAAATTAAATAAGGCTCCTTGCACATGAGAGCGTGAAGCTCGGAAACTCTCCTTGCTGACGTGACAGCAACTAAAAATACAGGTTACTCACCTGTAACAGGAGTTCTAGGAATGGTATATGTTGTTCATCCACACTGTCTGGCAGGTATCCTTGCCGCTTTAAATCTTGCCGGAAGGTCTTCAAGCTGGCTCCTCCCACCCACCCGGGTGGTAAAACTCTCGGCTCCGCCCCATGACGCCAGATCTGGCCCGCTGGAAGCTCAGCTTGTGCGTCGGCGGGAGGTCGGGTGGATGAACAATATACCATTCCTAGAACTCCTGTTACAGGTGAGTAACCTGTATTTCTAGGGACATGGATATGTTGTTCATCCACACTGTCTGGCAGACTCCTAGGAGTTCTCCGGGAGGAGGGAGGCAAGGCGCACACCCCCGATACTTACTTGGGAAAGAGAGACTGGAGAACCGAGGCCCCAAAACCAGCATCCTGGCGTGACTCAAGGTCGATGTGGTAATGGGTGATGAAGGTGTGTGCTGACTTCCAGGTAGCAGCCCTGCAGATTTCCTGGATAGGGACATCCCTTGAAGCAGCCACCGATGCAGCAGTATGGCGGGTAGAATGAGCTCTTATCCCTCTGGGAGGCTCCATGCCTGCCAACTTATAGCAGAAATCTATGCAGGAGGTGACCCACCTGCTTATCATCCGCTTGGCTGCAGGTCTGCCAGGTGTGGCTTCAGTGTAGGTGACAAACAGCTGGCGAACCTCTCCCCGAATTTCAGACGTACGCTCCTTATAGTAGCGAGTGCCCTTCTAGGGTCCAGAGTATGGAGCCTATATTTGGCCTCCGAGGTGATTGGGGTAAAACACCGGCAGAGTCAACACCTGGTTAAGGTGAAACTCCGATACCACCTTCGGAAGGAATTTTGGGTGGGGGCGCAGGACAACCTTGTCCCTGTGGAAGACCAGGTAAGGAGACTCGATGCAAAGCGCCTGGAGCTCTCCCATCCTTCTGGCTGACGTGATAGCCATCAAGAAGGCGGTCTTCTACGACAGGTGAGAGAGTTCACACCTGTGCATTGGTTTGAATGGCTTGCCCATGAGCTTTGCCAGTACCAGCAGTAGATCCCATGGAGGTGGAGGTTCTTGCACCGGAGGGGAAATGTGATCAAGGCCTTTGGCGCCAGACCACCTTCTCCTGCGCCACCGACTGCTTCCCGCCCTCGCAAGCAGAGATGCACATCAAAGGTCGCCGACCTAAGCCCTTGCTGAGAAAGGGACCACAGGTAGTCCAATATGCTCGCCAAGGAACAGGAGGAAAGGTCCAGGCCCTTGCCATGACACCAAATGGAAAACCTTTTCCATTTGAAGGCGTAGCATTTTCTGGTCGACTCCTTACGGGACGCCTCAACTACGTTAAGGACCTCGTCGGAAAGACCCAAGGCCTGGAACTCTAGCCGCTCAGGAACCAGGCCGTCAGGTGCAGGGATTGAAGGTCCGGATGGAATACCTTCCCCTGATTGAGAGCAGGTCCGGGCGAGCTGGAAGCTGCCTCGGAAGCCTGGAGCTGAGGCTGAGGAGATCTGGGTACCAGTACTGGCGGGGCTAGTCTGGGGCTATCAGAATCACCTGCGCCTTGTCCCTCCTTGCTTTCAGCAGCACCTTGTGCATCAAGGGGAAATGGGGAAAGGCGTAGAAGAGGCCCAGGGTCCACGGCCTCGAGAAGGCATCCCCCTGCAGAAAGCCCTGCTGAGGGGGGCCGGCATGGAACAGCCTCAACTTCACATTCTCCCTTGAGGCAAACAGGTCCACCTGAGGTGTGCCCCAATGGGAGAATAGGTCTTGTACTACCTCCGGCAGGAGAGACCACTCGTGGGAGGCAGCCCCTATCCGGCTTAGGGCATCGGCCAGGGTGTTGGAGGCTCCTGCCACATGAATGGCTAGGAGATCCGCCTCCAGGCTGCGCACGAGTGATCAGATGCGGAGAGCTTCCTTGCATAGGAGCATGGAGTGCATCCTGCCCTGGCGGTTTAGACAGTACATGGTCCTGGTATAGTCCATCTGGACCAGGACCACTTGACCCCTAAGAAACGGAGCAAAGGCAGTGAGAGCTAGGCAGACCACTCGGAGCACCAGCAGGTTGATGTGGCATCGGGACTCCCGCGGGGACCAGAGGCCGTGCGCTCGGTGTTCCCCCAGATGGGCACCCCAACCCATCGGAGAGGCATCGGTCGATAGAAAGACCGTCGGCTTGGGGCGGACAAACGGGATGCCCTCCTGCAGATGAACTGGAACGGTCCACCACTGGAGAGCGTTTCACATCCCCTGGGTCACCGTCACTAGCTGGTCCAATGGATCACAGCGTTGGGACCACTGGCTGGCCAGCCCCCACTGAAGGGGGAGCATGTTCCAGCGGGCCCAACGGACCAAGCTGGTACAGGCCGCCATGAGACCCAGGAGGCGCAGGAAGTCCCGGGCAGGGCGCAATTGCCCAACCAGAAATGATTGGCCAAAGGAGGAAAGAACCTCCGGCCCTGTCCGCCGGGAGCCATGCTCTGGCTCGAAGAGAGTCGAGCTCTGCCCCGATGAAAAGAATCACCTGCTTCGGCTCGAAGTTCGACTTGGCCTCGTTGATGAGGAGGCCGACCTGAGAGCAAACCTGGAGGGCCAGATCTCTGGACCGCTCCACCTCCTGTCTGGAGGGGGCTGCTATCAGCCAATCATCCAGGTAAGGGTAAACCCGGACCCCTCGGCGCCGCAGGAATGCTGTCACCACCGCAATGCATTTGGTGAAGACCCTGGGAGCTGGAGATAAGCCGAAGGGCATGGCTTGGAACTCGAAAAGGGAACCCTCTGCTCGAAAGCAAAGGAACCTTTGATGGGACGGACGGATAGGGATGTGAAAGAACGCGTCCTGTAGGTCCAGAGAGCAGAACCATACGCCATGTTCCAAGGATGGGATTATCTGAGCCAGAGTGACCATCCTGAAGGTTCGAGACCTTAGGAACTTGTTCAGGTCGTGTACGTCGAGAATGGGGTGCCAGCCCCCCATCCGTTTCGGAACCAGGAAGTACCTGGACACGAACCCCGGGTTTGAGGGAGAGTCCGCCACCTCTCTCATCACCTCCTTCTCGAGGAGGAGAGCGATGTCGGCTCGGCGAGCTGACAGCGAGGCTTCGGACCCCGAGGCCCCCCGAGGTGCGACGGTTCTGAAGGGTGGGGCCTGCTTGAACTCCAGAGGGAGGCCCTTTCCTATCACCTCCAACAGCCACCTGTCTGTGGTAATAGCAGACCAGGCGGAAAGGAAGTACCGGAGCCGTCCCCCCACGGGGGAACCTGGGGTAAGGTGACGAGGCTGGGGGCGACACCCCTCAACCAGTCACTGTGCAGGCTTGGAGGAGGGACTGCCTGGGCCTTTACCTCCCTGCTTCCTGGAGGAGGAAACCACAGGCTTGGGTTTGGCACGCCAAGCACGAGCCTGCTGGCCCTGGTGTTGCTGGACTGGCGTGCCGGGGGCACAGACGGACGAAAGGGCTTGGGTTGAGGTCTGCGGCCCTTGTCCCTCTGAGCGGATGATACAGAGTCCAAGGTGGCATTGGACTTTTTGATCCTCTGGAGGTGGCCTTCCACTCCAGGGCCAAAGAGGTCGGTCCCCAAGAAGGGGACATCCATCAATTAGTGCTGGGTATCCGTCGTGAAGGTGGATATCCTCAGCCATGCCCGACGGCGCATAGCCACTGCAGCCGCTACTGACCTGGCGCATGCATCACCGATGTCAAAAACAGTCTGAAGTTGCTGCTTGGCCACTGCCCTGCCCTGGTCCCGCACCTGCTTAACTGTGGTCTGCAGGTCAGCCGGGAGATGAGGGACCACTCGGCCCAGGAGCCCAACAGGGCGTGAGAAAATGTGCCATCAGTACGGCCGAGCTGGCCTGACAAAGGCCAAGGGCGGATGCAGCGAGACTTTTCGCCCGGCATAGTCCAAATTCTTGGACTCCTTGTCAGGAGGTTTGTCCATGCCCACAGCTTCGCACGCGCGAAAACGCTGTCGGTACCAACCCTCGCCGAGGGATGTTCCGAGAAACCGGACAGGGAACCGGTAGGGACCGCATACTTCCTGGCCATCCTGGCCGAAGGCGCAGGGCAGGAAGCAGGATCAGAGCTCCAAGGCCGGGCCCACAATGGCCTCAGCCACAGGGAAGGCCTCCGTAGGGGAATCCCCTCAGTCCAATATCTCCGTGAGGGGATACTTGGCCCGCTTGGATACGGGCTCGAGCTGCATCCCGGTGGATTCCGAGATGAGTCTGAGCAACCCCAGGAAGGACGAAGGGCTGTCGTCCAGCGACTGACCTCCGAGGACTCCAAGTCCACTCGCTTGGAGAAAAGGAGGAATCTGTCCAGACTCGGAAGAGTCTGCAAAGAGCTGCTCGGCCTGGCCACCCTCCACCTGCCGAGGCGATCGGGAGTGAGGGTGACCACAGCCTATGGGGCAGACCTGAGCCGACCGAGAATTCCTGGTCAGAGCCCCAAACCGCGCTGTGGAGGCGGAGGTTCCACCGAATCGTGGAGCAGCTGGTTTTGGCCGAACAACCAGCCTGACAACAGGCCTCGGCAAATCGGGGTTGTTTGCTGGCCCGGTCACAGCCACTTAATGGTCGGGGAGGGTGACGGCGCCGCTTATTCCTGGTCAGAAGGAGCTGTTGCCACATGAGGTCCTCATCGCCGACGCGAACTTGCCGAAGCTTCCCTCATCCGAGGAAGAGGACGAGTGGCAGTGCCGCCATCACAGGATGCCGAACCGCCTATGATGGTGGGATCAGCTGGACCGCCAAGAAGTCCGAGACCAAGAACCTCGGCTTTCCCGAGGACAGTGCGGAGCGGGATGGTGGAATCGCCCTCCCTCGCTCGAGGGAACAACGGCTCCGGAACCGGAGGCACTGGCAAGCCCATGGGATGCTCAACTCCCACCGGGGAATCGGAGGGGTTTGGCTTGCTGTCGACTAACCCGCCAACGGGTCGAGAAAGATCTCAACTGCGTCGACGGGAGTCTCGGTCAACTGAACTGACGGGAACACCGTGAGACCAGTGGCCAAAGCCGATCGATAGACCGAAGTCGATGGCCGACAACTCGGGGAGAGGGACCTTTCCCGCTCCCAAGAGCGTCGACGAAGAGACTTACCCGTGTCTTTCTTCTTGGACCGAGAAGAAGGTCCAGCAGACGTTGGCCCCTCTCCCCTAGTGGAGAGGGACAAACAAAGCTCCTTAAAAGAAGCTGTGTAAGAAGAACCCAGGGAAAGCGGAATAAAATCCGTGGTCGAGGAAGATGCGGCCCGCCCCGCCTCCTCTTTGAGGGCGATCATCTGCTCTAGCTGATCCGCCGAGCCCACCACCGCTGAAACAGCCGACCGGCCTCTTTGACTTAACCAGAGAAAACGTTTTCGCGCCTAGTTGTAAACGGGCTGCACGGTCCTCGAGGACGAGGGCTGAGAAGGAAGAGCACAGGTCGCAAGCCTGCGGGACGTGCTCGAGGCCTAAACAGTACACACACGTGGAGTGCGGATCCGTCCGAGACATCTTCTGCCCACAAGGGCAACGCCGAAAACCGGGAGTCGATTTGTCCATCGCAGCCGCGAGGGATAGAAGACCGAAGTCTTTTAAGCAAAAAACCTTTAAATTCGGAAAACCGAAGAATTAGGAACCAGTCTTATACACAGAGCGTTAAGGAGAGAACCTGAGCTTCCAAGCGGTGAGGAAGATCTGGCGTCATGGGGCGGAGCCGAGAGTTTTACCACCCGGGTGGGTGGGAGGAGCAAGCTTGAAGACCTTCCGGCAAGATTTAAAGCGGCAAGAATACCTGCCAGACTGTGGATGAACAACATATCCATGTCCCTAGAAATAACATTTTCCACGACAGAAAACGCAGCTCGCAATCCGCGGCAGGATCAAAGGGGGGAAACGTGAGTTGTTCCAGGACAAAGAGTAGGTCCCAAGGAGGAATGGGATCCTTGATGGGTGGCCTAAGGTGTAACACCCCTCTCAGGAAGTCTCGAGAGGCATCAAGCTGTGCCACTGTGCGCTGTCCCACGGGAAGGATAGGCAGAGATTAAGTAGAGGTGCACTTTAATGGAGGAGTAGGCGCAGACCCAAATGGAACAGGAAAGAAGGGTATTCCAGCAATTTTCACCGGGCATTCAGCGGGGAAAGGCCGCATGCGTAATTATAAGCAAAAAACCGCGCCACTTCATGGCGATGTCGTGCATGCGCTTTGGCTGGTCGTAAAGGACTTCCGCCACCTCTATGGTAGACCCTCAGACAGATAATGGCTATGTCTCTAGGAGCCATGCATGCAGGTTCAGTGAGCGTAGAACCGGTGGACTAGTGAACCCTCCTCCTGAGACAATAGGTGGAGCTGAAAGGCAACAGAACTGGAGGTTCTTGGGACCACTGCGTCAGCATGGGAACCAGATCTGCTCTGGCCAGAAAGGCGCCTACCAGGATCATTGTTGCATGCTCCTGGGCGCAGTTTGAGAAGAACCTCTCTGGATCAACGGGAAGGGAGGGTGAGAGAGAGGAATCTGTCTGCCCAGGAGAGGGACAACGATCTCGCCAGAAAACACCAGGCCCCTGCTTCAACGAAAGCAAAAAATTCGGGCAGGTTTTGTATGCTGATGGGAAGGCCAATATGTCCAACTCTGAGTGCTCCCATCGGGAAACAGATCCTCTGCTACCTCCTGAAGAAGTTCCACTCGTGGACTCTGGCCTGGGAATGACTCAGGCCATCTGTGATTGTGTTGTCCACCTGGAACGTGAACTGCAATCAGGCTTGCGCCTGTCAGATTACTCCAATCCCACACCCTCATAGCTTCCCTGCAGAAGGTATGAGGTGCGCCCTGTTTGTTGAGGTAATACATCACCGGTGTTGTCTGTCTGAAGCAGAAGGGTACTCGACGGTATTTCTGACTGAAAGGTCTGCAGGGCATAAAGGTCCACCTCATCTCCAGCACGCTGATGTGGAGGTGAGCTCCTGAGGGTCCATGTTCCTGGGACCTCACCCCATTCAGGTGCGCCTCATCCCAGCCCTGAGGCGCCTGTGGAGAGGATTGCCTCGGGACGGTGTGGTAAACGGGACACCCGCAGAAAGTGTCCCTGGGTCTAGTCACCATTGCCAGTCTCGAATCACGGCGTTTGTGATTCTGACCGGATGCTGCATGTGGTCTTGCCTTTGGTCCCACTGCACCTTGAGCATCCACTGAGTTACCCGCATGTGGAGCCTTGCCAAAGGGACGGTTGGAATGGCTGCAGCCATCTGTCCAAGCAAGCAAAGGACCAACCTGGCGGGGACGGTCTTTTTCGCTGAAAGATCCCTGATGAGGGATCTGATGTGTTCCTTTCCTTCGTCGGGAAGAAAGGCTTTCCCTTGGATGGTGTCCAGAACTCAGCCTTATGAACTGCAGTCTGGGATGGTACTAGAGAGACTTCGTAGTTAATAAGAATGCCCAGAGACTGGAACAGGTCCTGGGTGCTCTGAATAGTTGATCAACAGCGCCTATGGAGGCGCCCATGAGAAGCCAGTTGTCCAGGTATGGGGAACACTTTGAGTGGCCCTGTCTCCTCAGAGATGCTGCCACGACTGCTATACACTTGGTAAAGACCTGAAATGAAGACAGTCGGAACAGAAGGGCCTGAACTGAAAGTGGTGGCCGAGGAATCGAAGCGCAGGAACCTCCTGTGTGCTTGAGCTACTGGGATGTGCAGGAAGGCGTCCTGCATGTCCAGGGACACTAAGAAGGCGTCCTTTTTCAGCATGGGAATGAGTCCTTGGAGGGTAACCATGCGAAAAATGAAAATTACGTACCTACCGTAATTCTTGATCTTCTTGGACAAGTCTCCACCACTCATTCACACTAGTGGGGATCTGCGCCGGAGGCACTAGGACCCATCGGGAGCAAACTTTTTGCCGGAGGGTCGGCGCGAGAGATGGAGCCGCGAGGCATGGCGTCGCGAGCACTGGCTCGCACGGTAATGACTATCTTGGCTACCACCTCCAACCGCCTCAGTACCCTTTTACCAAGGAGGTGCAGCGCAACTAACGAAAGAGTAAACCTAACCTTAAAACGGACATAAGATAGTCCGACGAACCTGCAAGAAGGGTCACCAAAGAAGTCTTCACGGCCTAAAGATTTGAGGAGTGAAGACCAACACAGCAGTGAGCTCGGGGGATGGAGGGAGGTAGTGATCGAGTGGAGACTGTCCAAGATGACAGAATTCACGGTAAGTACGCACTCTTCGTGATCTTCCTGGACATAAGTCTCCACCACTATCTTTCACTTGTGGAGAGTACCTAGTTGATAATCCCCCAAAGTGGGCGGCAGGAGAGCCAGAGCTCACTGCTCAGGACAGAAGTCCATTATGATAGTTCTGCCAGGCGGAATGTCACCTGGTATGAACATCCAGTGCGCTAATGCTTAACGGTATGCACTGAGCTCCAGGTAGGCGGCATTGCAGATATCTGCAATCGAACATTGCGAATTTCTGCTAGGGATGCTGCACCGCCCTAGTAGAGTGAGCGTAAACTCTACCTTCTAACTTAACCTGTAGCTATGGAATAGCAATGTCTTAGACATGCCACCAACCACGAGTGAGATGCATCTGATAGCTACAGGCCGACCCAGCCGGGTCTCGTTGAAGGAAACAAACACTGCCGAGGTCTTGCGAAATTCTTGGTTCTATCTAAGTAGAACTTAAGGCTCTCAACATCCAAGGAATGAAGGTACTGCTCTCTTCATTTGGAAGTTTGCTAAGTAAGAGGGAAGGACCAGAGGTTGGTTTAGATAATTCTGACACAACCTTGGGAAGAAATTTTGTATGAGATTAAGAACTACTTTGTCCTTATGGAACACAGTATATGGAGGGTCCGTAATTGTGGCATGTTATTCTAGAGACTCCGCGGGCTGAGGTACGCTACTAGGAAGGCTGTCTTCCAGTAAGAAATTTTAGCTCACAGGTATCTAGGGTTCTGGAAGGCTTCCGAATGAGCATGTTCTAGCACAAGGTTAATGTCCCAGGCTGCAACCGGACGCCTTACAGGGGGTCTGTAGGCAGAATTCTTTAAGAAATCTCTTACTATAGGTAATCGAGCCAGAGACAAGGAAGAAACCGCTCATGGTACGCTGAAATGGCACTAAGGTGAACTTTAACTGTAGAGTACTGGAAACCTGAGTTTGATAGGTCCAAAAGGTACTCAGAACCTTGTCTGGAGGACAGAAAAGTGATTCCAAGAGGACTTTGCACACCAGAGAGAAAACGCCTAGCTTAGAAGTGTGTAAGTTTTCGAGTAGCTGGCTTCCGGCAGCCAGAAGGATGTCTGAGACTCTTCGAGATGTTGAACCGTTCACTTTACCTCTTCAGGAGCCATGAAGGTGAATGACTCAGGTTGGGATGGACCAATGAACCCAGAGTCAAAAGGTTGATTTGTAAGGAAGTGGTCTCGAGAGGTTGCCGATATACTGTTGAGTAGAGGAAACCATAGTTGCTGAGGCCAGGAGGGCTAAATGAGAATCATCTTGTCCCCTGAGACTGAATTTGAGAAGTCACTCTGAATTAGAGGAAGTGGTGGAAAGGCGAAGAAAGCTGCTTTTGTCCACCGCAGCCTGAACGCATCCTGACAGAAAATGCCAGGCCCTGGATTTCTGGAGCAGAAGAGAGGCAGTTTTATGCTGAGTGGGGATGCAAAGGTCCAGGTCTGGAGTCCCCACCTTCTAATAGTGACCGAGCTACTGCTGGATCGAGAGACCACCGCGAGGGTCTGCCTCTGTTCTGTTGGAGGTGATTCTGCCAAGTCGCTTTGTATACCTGGTAGATATACCGCTTGAATTAGAGACTTGTGCTCCAAGCACCACTCCCACACCTCATTGCTTCCTGCAAAGGGGTAAGAATGAGCACCCTTGCTTGTTGGATGTAATACATCACAGCTTTGTTGTCCGCTTGAAGGAGAATGTTCTGTGACAAAGAATATCCTTCAATGCTCGGATCGTGATAGAGGACTGCCTCATCTCCAGGACATTTATGTAGTTGAGCTCCCGAGCTGAGTCCATACACCCCTGAGTGTGGAGAGAGATAGTGGGCTCCCATCCCATCAGTGATGCGCCCATGGTGATGGAGATCTGATGATCTAGAGGAGCAAAGGGGAATCCTTCCAGGAGATTGCTTTCTTGAGACCACCAGGTGAGAGACCTTCGCAGTGGGCTCTGTCACCTGATGGGATAAGACTGGGGTGAGAGGTCGCGTGACCACTGAGCGGAGAGCATCCTATTGGGTGGTCCTCATGTGTAACTGAGCTGGGGCACAGTGAACACTGAGGACGCCATGAGACCCAACATACGCTACTGAGAGAGCTGTGACCGATTTGTTCTCCCAATGTAACGGGCCATCTGAAGGATGTCGAGTCTTCTGTCCTCTGGAAGGAAAGCCTTCATGAAGAGGTGTCCAGAAGAGTCCCTATGAAAAGGAGCTCTGGGAGGGCTGCAGCTGTGACTTTTTCAGATTCCAGCAGAACTCCTATGGACGTAGAAGGCGGGAGGCCGCTTGAACGGCTTCCAGGGTCCCTTTGGCTGGAAGGGCTTTGCTAGAGCCAATCGTCCAGGTAGGGAAACACTGGAGTCCCGAGTCCCTGAGATGCACTGATGAGAACTGCACAACACTTTATAAAGACCGCAGCATCAAGGATACAGCCCAAAGGGCAGGACTCTGAACTGATAGTGTTGACCCAGAGCCACAAAACCTCAGGGAATTTTATGGCGGCTCGGGTGGATGGGGATATGATGGTAGCTTCCTGCATGTCCAGGAGGCTAGCCAGTCGTGTTGATGCAGCAAAGGTAACAGGGTACCCAGAGAAATCATTTTGAATTTCTCCTGGGGAGGAATTTGTTTAACTTTCTGAGGTCTAGAATGGGGCGATCTCCCCAGATTTCTTTTGGAACCAGAAAGTAGTGAGTAGAACTCGTGTTTCGCTGATGCGGGGGCACCAGTTCTACTGCCCTGTTGTTCAGAAGGCCCTGGATCTCGCGGCAGGTCTGACTGAGAGGCTCAGACAACCCGCTGGCTGCTGGGGAGGACGATTCGGGGGTTTCAGAAAATTGAGAAAATAACCTCGCGAATTATCCGAAGGACCCATTTGTCCGAGGTTATGGACTTCCACTGGTTGTAGAAGCACATCAGACGACTTCCCACTGGAGGAGAAAGTCCCACCGGGCAGTGGGGATGGAACTGGGCCGGCAATTGGTAGCGCTGGGGCTTAGGCCCCTGCGCTTATGCGCTTTCTTTGTGGTTGGGCAGGCTGGCTTTTTGCGGAAGCTTCCCCGCCTCTGCCTCGAAAGGACTGACGACTAGGAAACTGACGCTACTCACATGCCCCGAGAGGTAGGCGGAGGCTCAGCCAGCTTAATGGCCGATCTAGTCTTCTGAGTGGCTCTTAGGGCTTGCTCTACCTGAGGACCCAAAAGATATGAGCTATCAAAGGGCAACGCCATTACCTGCTGCTGTGCATCATTCTGCAGTCGGAAGCACGCAGCCAGGAGTGACGTCGAGTATAAATACCTGCGGCTGCTGAAGGAGAAGCAGTGTTGAAAGCGTCCATGGCAGCTTTGACCTGTTGGTTATTAGACTCAATACCTCTGGTAACGGTTAGAAGAAGCTCTGACTTGGAGTCGGAATCTGGAAGAGCTTCAACCATTCGTTTGATAGAGTGCCACAGGATATACTCATACTGAGAAAAATAGTCTTGATAGCTGGCAATACGCATACTTAGAGTGGAGGCAGCAAAGACTCTCTTACCTAGTGTATCAATTTTACGAGACTCTTTGTTAATAGGTCGAGCTGTAGTAGCTTGAGGAAGAACGACCTTATCATTCTCTGCCAGGACTACAATAAGATCCGCAAAGCCTTGAGATGCCAAAATAGGAGGATCCTTGGGGGCTGAATATTTCCTATCAATGGATTTAGCCACCGAGGGAGTAAGGGCAGGATTATTCCATACCACTTGAGACAGCGTCTCGAAGGAAGGTTGAATCGGGGGGGTCAAATCCATAGGGATCTCCAAAGCATGAAGATACTGGAGTCTTAATCTTTTCCCAGGATCGATGTCTGTAGTCTGAGAGAAAGAGGAACCCAGGTTCCTCAACAGAGACTTAAAGGACAGGTCCCCACCACAGGCTCTGTAGCAGTGAAAGAACCTGCTTCCTCCACTTCATCACCCAACCGAAGGTCTGGGTCAGGCTCAACATCATCTCCTGATAGTCCAGAAAGGACTGTTTAGACAGGAAAGGAGTGAAAAATAGGAGAGGAGGAAAGAACTGATAGAAAGGGAGAGTCCCCGAGGGCCCCTGGCGCCGAAGAGGCGAACGGAGTCGAGAGTGGCGCCGCGGAGGCGCACGGTGCCGAAGAGGCACGCGGCACCGCGATGGCACACGGCGCTGCAAGACCCATCGGCACCGCAGACGGCGCCGTAAGACCCAGCAGCGCCATGGACGGTGCCACAAGGCCCCGCGGTGCTGAAAACGGAGCCGACAAGCGCAGAGACCCCGCGGATGGCGCCGAGGACACCCCTGAAACCTGGAAAACATGAGAAGAGAAAAAAAACAGGAAATAAGGGCATCGGTGTGGCCCCTGCGCCGCAGCCATGTGAGGGGGGGAAACACCCAAGCACGGAGTCGCTGGCACCGGGCGAGGCGCCACACTAGGAGAAGGTCCAACCGCTTACCTGATCGCCTGACGAGCCCAAAGGCTCTGGGGCAACCGAGCCAGGCAGAAGAACCAACCTCCGAGCCCATCGCCCATAAGAGCGCCCACTGATGAAATTGCTCATCTGGAGACCTACCTAGGCGGGTAGGACTCGATGTCGAAGACGACGGAAACCGGAAGTTGGCGATTCAAGGAGGAGACCGCAACCAGCCACGATAACCGACCGCTGACGCGCAGACGAGTCAGGAGGGCACTCGAGTGATGCCTTCTTTGACCTGTGGGCCGAAGAAGAGCTCGAGGCCGAACGGTGCCGAGAATGCGACCGTTTGTTTTATGCCGGCGGGGGGACCGCCCATCCCCCCGGGCATCGGACTGACCGTTGTCGGAACCCCGCTGAGGAGAAGGGGGCTGACCGGACCCAGCCCGACTGACTGAACAGCTTTCATACGAAGTCTCCCTACCGTCACCTGACCTGCTCATGGTCGACTCCGTCAAGTAGGCCGAGACTTCTTTATTATATTTAAAATATAATAGAAATATGATGAAATAGAATAAATCTAAGCGATACTACTATCGAGATAATATTACAAAAAAATAAACTGAAAACTATGCGCTAGTTTGAAGTTTGACTCCCGACAGGCGAGCGACGTCGTTACTGAAGCGCACTGACGGGGGAAAAAGGAACTGAGGCGGTTGGAGGTCGCCGCCGAGACAGTCATTACCGAGCCAAGCCGCGACGCCATGCCTCGCGGGCGCTTATCTCCTCGCGCCCGACCCTCCGGCAAAAAGTTTGCTCCCGATGGGTCCTAGTGCCTCCGCGCAGATCCCCACTAGTGTGAATGGAGTGTGAGACTTATGTCCAGGAAGATCGCTTGTAGGCGACCGACATGTTGAGGTCGCTGAGGTCCAGGATTGGATGGAGGTCCCCTGTTTTCTTCGGAACCAGAAAGAAGTGGGAATAGTATCCGGATCCTATCTGGCTCTCTGGGACATACTCCACCGCTCCCTTTTGCAGGAGCGTGAGTACCTCTTGCCTGATGAGTGATCTGTGCTGACCTGAGTAACGGGAGAGCAGAGGAGGCCTTGTGGGTGACTTGTCCACGAATTCTATAAAGTGGCCTCTTTCGACCAACTGAAGGACCCACCTGTCGGTGGTTATGGACTGCCACCCTGGCAGGTGGTCTGCAACGCAGCCCCGAGCCTTGGTGTCCCGCTGATCCTGAGGGCGGGGCCGGAAGGAGTCATGCTGTGGCGGTTGAGGGTCCAGCAGGCTGGGTCGACTTAGCTGGTCGCTGACTTCGCCAGCTGACCACTTCCCCAGGCTCTGCGGAGAAGGAACCCTCTGTTGAGGACCGCTGGACTGCTGTCTCTGCATCCGCCTCGAAACGGCTTTAGTTCCTCACGAAGGAACTAAGCTTGGGTCTGTACATGGCCTGACAGACCATACGCCTTCCTGCCTTGAAGTTTGGTGAGGACCTTCTCAGAAGACTCACCAAAAGAACTTCTCCATGAAACGAGGCATCCAGGATGTTCTTCTGAACGTCCGGGGTGAATCCGGAAACACGGAGTCATGAGTGTCTGCGGAGGCATACGCCTGAAGCTGCCGCTCTGGCCGAGGAGTCCGTGGAATCATACGCGGCTTGCAGCACCTGGGTTCCCACATCCGAACCCGTACGAAGGAGCTGTAGCAACTCCTCCTTCTGCTCACCTTCTGGCATCTTTTCCGCCAGATCCAGTCCCTGCTCCCACAAGGCATTTTGAAACTGTACCACGTGGGTCAAGTAGTTGAGGGCTCTGATGGCGCACTTAGCGGAGGCATATGTGCGCCTGCCCATAGCATCCAGCTGTTTGGACTCTGGGTCCAGTGGCAGGGTGCTCAAATGTTGTGGCCTCTGGGACCGGTCATGAGAGGCTGTAATGACCAGAGAATCGGCCAGAGGATGTGATGCCAAGTACTGGTCCTCCCTAGGGGCCTTGTACAGGTGGTCAGCTTTCTTCAGCATCGCCGGAAGCGAGTGTGGACATTTCCACGCTGCCTTGGTGATGTCCACGAAAGTGTTCACCAAGGGTGGCACCACCACAGGCTTAGGATCTTTTTGCCGAAGATATCTGGCAAGGTGTAATCTCTCGGGGTCTAGTTCCTCTGCGTCCCAGCCCATGTTCTCCTGGATATGCCTCATAATCTCTGAGAATGATGGGTCATCCGGTGGAGATCTTGGGAGCTCACGTAGGTCCGGAGAAGGGACGGTGATCAGAGAGGGGGATCTGGATCCGTCCGAGAAGTCTGATCCCGTGTCCTCCGTCGAAGGCGAACGGTGGCGTCTTCTGGGTCTCTTGGGGCTGGGTGACCCTGAAGAAGATCTGGACGGAGGTCTCCTATTTCGTGATCTACCCCTAGGAGGGTCCGTAGGCTCCTGGGGGGAGGGTACTCAGCCCGCATCCCTGGGTGAAGTAGGGGGCGCGGGGGCCGGTGGAGTAGCAGGAGGAGGAGGAGGAGGTGGTGTGGGAACCACATCCCTTTTTATGGTGTCCCACCAGGAAGAAAACAACTCCTTGACCTCGGATATGCTGAGGCCCGACGACGGAGCGGGTGCCGATGGCCAGTCAGGTTCCGGCGTCGGCTCCCCAGGGCCTCAGGTTCCGGCGAGGGTTCCCTGGGGGGTGCGACAGGACCGGGTTCGCCCATCTGGTCCTCGGGCTAGGTCAGCTCCTCCTCCGTGATCGCCTCTTGATCAACGTCGGTGGGAGGCGAGGGGGTCTTCTCGGTAGATGCGGACGCCGGTCCCCGGCCGGTGTCCATGAATGCAAAGCCTGACCGGCGATGGGTGTCTGGCGGTCGCCAGTGCTCGGACCGGGTTTGGCCGACGCCAGGGCTGACGATCTCTTGAGAGAAGTCAGTTCTTTGGTCTTCCGCTGGGGAGGAGGAGGCAAAGAGACTGACCTGGCATCGGGTTCCGAATGGCGGGAACCGGACTTGTGATGGTGGTGACTGTCCCCTGACCTCGACAGGGCCTTGGTGGTTGAAGACGAAGAAGGTCTGGAGGTCTTGGCCTGTGAAAGAGAAGAGGAACCCGAGGAGGTCTTCACCGCTGCAGGGGGAGGCTGAGAGTGGGCCCGGGAAGGGGAGTGGTCGGACCGGGAGCCAGAGCTACGGGAGTCAGAGGCCCTAGACGGGACCCGATCTCACTCTCTCCCTATGCTTCTAGGCGCCTCCGGCCTTGTCGGAAGATTCCCTTGAGGCTGTGTCCACGGCTTTAATCTTCCCTCGAGCAGAAAGCCTGAAGGGCCTTCTGGCAACGGATCCGGTCCGCTGTTGAATCTCTGGCAGAAGGAACAGGCCCGGTAAGTCGTGGTTCTGGCCTAGGCACCGGATGCAGGCCGAATGCGGTCTTTGAACAGGATTTGCTTCCCACAGGCGACTTCAAGGATGGCCTTCAATGGAGGTTGGAGAGGACATCAGATAGAAACTGAGCCAAAAACGAACTTTTCCCAAGGAAGAACTTAACCAGGCCGCCGGCTAGAAATGAACCAAAGGGTCGAGACATGCAAGTCGATCAGGAAAGAACTGGGAGTCTGGCGGGACCGACGTAGGAGGCAGTCCCCACTGAAGACTGCCAGCTAGAAGATTTCCGTGGGGTCCTGACGCCTGCCGGCTTCAGTCCTAATGGTGTTACCTGCTGCAATTGCTGTTTCTCGAAGTAAGATCCTCTTTTCCCCCCTCACCCTTCCACCTTCAAACCATGCCCTCTAGTGATACCTCCCTGCTTTAGTCTAAAGATCCCCTCCATGTTTACCCTATTTATTCCCTTGAGGTACTTGAAGACCTCAATCATGCCCCCCCCGTCTCTCCTCTCCTCGAATGAAAACAGGCAGAGCTCCTCAAGCCTGTCCTCATGTGTCAAATCCCCTAGTCCTTGTATCATCTTAGTTGCCCTCCACTGTACCCTCTCCAGGAGCTGTATGTTCCTCTTCAAGTGTGGTCTCCAGTATTATACACAGTACTCAAGGTGTGGTCTAACCAGTCCATTGTACAGCAGCAGAATCACTACCCTGCTCCTAGAGGTGATCCCCCTTACGATGCATCCCAACATCCTGTTTACCTTGCTAGCCTCTCTCCTGTACTGCTCAGAGTTATTCATACATGCATCCACCATGACCCCTAGGTCTTTTTTCCCTGTTGAGGTCTCCAGCGCCTCCCCTCTCAGGGTATACCTGTTTAGAGTTTCCCCGCCCAAGATGTAACACCTTGCACTTCGTGATATTGAAATTTAACTTCCATGTGTGAGCCCAGCTTTCCAGGGTGTCCAGGTCCCCTTGCAGGGCCAACCTCCCCTCTTCCCCCTCAACTACTGCTCCCATCTTGGAGTCATCAGTGAAGAGACTCATTTCACACCCCATACCCTCCCTGATGTCCGATATGTATGCACTAAACAGGATCGGACCCAGGACCGAGCCCTGCGGTACCCCACTACCGACCTCTCTAGGGTTCGAGAGCTGCCCATTCTCTTTGAAGTCAGTTTTAATTTTTTATCTTTGCCTGCTGTTTTATCATTTTATTTTACATATTTTTTCACCTTCCATTCTGATCCAGTGATCATTCTTTATGTGCATTTATTGAAGACACACTGCCCTCAAGGATGATACAGGATGCACTAAGCCACAGGATCTCTTGGCTTTATTATACAAGATGCATTAAGCCACAGGATCTCTGGGCTTTATTATATATTATGATAATTTATTTTTAGACTTGACAAAGCATGAGGAAATAAAGCTGTTCCATCCTTTCTTCCCAAAATGAAATCAAATATAATTTTTTCTGTCAATTCTTTTTCCCTCTGGTCGCTGGCCCACAGGATCTCCCTTAGGCATACTTCTTCAATCCAACCGAGGACCTAATGGCAGACCTGAGACCCCCCCCCCCGACCAGGAAATAGGGAACAGGATCCTCCTACTCCAGCTCGCCATGGTTCCCAGCTGCCTCCCTCCGGGGAGAGTCCACCCTTCACTCCTTACCCAGAAGCTAGACTGCCGGTTCCTGGGGAGAGGAGAGAGGGTCCAGGGGAGTTAGTTGGGGAAGAGTCTGGCGATGGGTGTGTGGCCTGGTCAAGGCCTCTGTCATCCTCTTGTGTGCCAGGGTTTTTCCTGTGTTCGGTCCCTCCCCTGAGGCTTAGACGTGCAAGGACATCCAGCCCACCATGAGCGTGCTCCTGCATCCACCCAGATGTCCGCCAATGCCTTCCCCTTACAGCAGGATCGTCGCTGTTGTGCTCCCAGCTGCTGCCAGGAGCCATCACCCTAGATGCAAAACCCCATCCCTCCCAGGAGAGGAGAGCTGTCCATCGGATGCTCAATCCTCCCCATCTGACCCTCTGTGACCCAAGCTCACTCCTAAACCCGGGTCACCAGCGTGGCACGAGGTGCGGCGTCCAGCACCTCAACCCTCAGCACCACCGGGCCAGAAATCAAATACAAATTTAAAAGTATAAACTAAAATTTGATTAATGTGAGCCATATTGTTATTTTTAAAGGAGTATCTGAATTTCAGCCACCTGTTAAGACTGAGTCATATGATCGCACTGCACGTATTTAAACTGAATATTGAACTGCACTTTGGACATGGTCCCTGAGGAAGAGGTAGTGAACCTTGAAGTGTTGGTGCAGCTAACACTCTGTATGCCAACAAATCAGCACCATGTATGCCAGGGTTTTGAGCAGTTTTGTTTTCCAAGATCATATATTAACTCTCACAACCCAAAGCTTTCATTTAGGCAAGGCAATTTTTATTTATATGGCACCCATTGCTGGAGGCTCAGAGCGCCCAACAGACATAAAAAAAAAAAAAAACTGAACAAACATTAAAATACAATAGAAAATTTCCAACAATAGAAAAATACAATTTACAGCTCAGCATCTTTAAAAGAAAAGGCTTCAGGTCTGCCAAAAGGATGGACTGGACGTCAAAGATGGAATCAGCATTCTGCAAAGGCCAAGCTGAAAAGGTGAGCCTTCAGCCTCAGCTTAAACACCTTGATTGAGAGGGCCTCCCGGACTGCAGGTGGAAGCAAATTCCACAGGGTCAGCCCAGAGACACTAAAAGCACGGTCTCTCGATGTCCTGAGTTGAACCCTGGGAACGACCAGGAGGCCCCTCGAAGAGGAGCGGGGGGAGCGAGCAGAGGTCACTGGTGTCAGAAGCTCTAACAGGTAACCAGGACCCAGTCCATATAGGGCCTTATAAGTGAGTAAACCCATCTTGAAAAGGACCCTCCACCTGACAGGCAGCCAGTGCAGGGCACGCAGGACCAGGATTACATGACTGGACCTTAAAAGGCCAGTCAGCAGCCGGGCCGCTGCATTCTGCACCAGCTGCAGTTTACAAAGGGTCCCACCTGTGACCCCGAAGTACAGAGAGTTCCAGTAGTTGAGCGTAGAGGTAACAAAGGCATGCACCAGTGTCGGCAGATCCTTGGGCTGAACGAGGGGCTTAATTATGGCAATTTTCCAAAAGTGGTAAAAACCACTTCTGACTACAGATGACACCTGATCTTCAAAGGTCAACCTGCTGTCCAAGATCATGCCCAGATTTCGCACCCTTGGGGAAGCACCAGCAGAGCAGAACCCAGGAAAACACCTGTGTCAGCCCCCGGTGAAACCCATCACGTCCGTGACCAGGTCGATCACTAGTACCTCCATCTTGGCCGGGTTAAGTCTCCGCCAGCTGGAAGCCATCCAGTTGTTGATTTAAGCCAGTTATTAAGAACGTCGACAGCTCCTGATGTTCTGGGGGCAAAAGACAAATACAGCTGGGTATCATCTGCATAGGAGTGAAACTTCACGCTGTATTGTCGAATGATCTTGCCCAGGGACAGCATGTACATTGAGAACTGCATCGGCGACAAGATTAATGCCTGTGGTACTCCACAGGACAGAGGCATGGGGAGGAGGAGAAATTCCCCATCACATCGCTGCATCCTGTCCGATAGGACTCAAACCATCTGATGACGTGGAGCAGAAATGGGATTATTAAATACGGGGTTAGAGAGGCAACAGAAGCCTGCACCAAGGCACAGAGTAAGAGGAGCAGAGCAAGAAAACCAGGCTCTTTGAACAGTGAGGTGGTGAGAGCAAAACGAGTGGTGCACCAGAGGTTTAGGAGGACGGGAAAGGAAGTGGACAGGGTGGAATATGCGAGATGGTCCAGGCATGGGATAAGAAAAGTGAGAGAAGCCAAGGCCCAGAGGGAGCTGAGATTAGCACAGGAAATTAATTGGGGGGGGGGGAGACTTTTTCAGATACATCAGGGAGAAAAGGTAGTGCATAGAGACAATAGTGAGGATAAAAAGGAGTGGGGAGTGAATGGAAAAGGGGGAGGAGCAGGCAGAAGCACTGTATGAATACTTTGGTCAGTGTTCATGGAAGAAAGGGGGGAACGCTACCAGCATGGGCTGGGAGGGTGGGGACAAAGGGAGAAGAGGCAAAAGATGGAGGAATTGAGGCAAGTAGAGTCCTAGAGGGACTGAGGTCACTGAAGGTAGACAAGGCACCAGGGCCGGATGGTATTCACCCCAGGGTGCTGAGGGAGATGGCGGATCTGTATAGCACCTCACTGGAGTCAGGAAGAGTGCCACTGGACTGCAGGATGGCAGATGTAGTACCATTACACAAGCGCGGCCAAGGGATGAACCGGGTAATTATTGTGCGGGAAGTCTCACCTCCATAGTGTGCAAACTCATGGAAACGATACTAAAGGAAAGACTGGTGTCATACATGGAGGACAATGGCCTCCAGGATGTGAGGCAGCATGGGTTTATTTCAGGGAAGTCTTGGCAAACCAACCTCATACAATATTATAACTGGGTGACAGGTGAGCTGGATAAAGGTCATGCAGTGGATGTTCTTTACTTGGACTTCAGCAAGGCCTTCAATTTGGTGCCTCATGGGTGACTTGGGGAGAAGCTAGCTGGGGGTAGGGGTAGGGGCAAAAATGATGAACTGGATTACAAACTGGCTGAGTGGCAGGCTGCAACGGGTGGTGGTGAGAGGGGAGCTTTCAACTCCAAGGCCAATGACAAGTGGGGTGCCACAGGGCTCTGTGTTGGGGCCAGTATTGTTTGGGCTCTTCATATCAGACACTGCACATGGGGTGGTGAGCAAGGTAAGTCTGTTCGCTGACGACACCAAAATCGGAGCAGTGGTGGATGGAGAGGAGGGATGGAAGCAGCTACAGGGGGACCTACGCAAGCTAGAGGAGTGGTCAGAGAGGTGGCAGCTGGGGTTCAATGCAAAGAAGTGTAAGTTTATGCACCTTGGGGTGAAGAACCCAAGACGACAATAATGGCTGGCGGGGGGGTGGGGTGAAGATGGGGATCACTGTGGAGAAGGACCTAGGGGTAATGATAACAGGGACCATGAACAACATTGCCCAGTGCAGGAGAGTGGCTGCAAAAGCAAACAAAATGCTGGGGTGCATGTTGAGGGGGTTTTCATCCAGGCAAAGAGAGGTGATTTTGCCCCTCTACAGGTCGCTGGTAAGGCCGCACTTAAGAGTACTGTGTGCAGTTTTGGAGGCCATACCTAAAGCGTGATATCAGGCTACTGGATACGGGGTGCAGAGAAGGTCAACAAAGATGATATGTGGAATGGAGGGGAGAGACTATGACAGCAGGCTGGGTGACCTGAATATGTACACCCTGGAGGACAGAAGGGACAGGGAGGACATGATAGAGACATTCAAGTATCTGAAGGGAATCAATAAGGATGGGACAGATGGGGCCTTTAAGTTAAGGAGGGGGAGGGTCACCAGGGGCCATGGGCTAAGAATAGAGTGGGGAAGATTTAGGAAGGAAATGAGGCACTATTTCACAGAGAGGGTGGTAGCAAAAGGGAACACCCTACCAAAATGGGTGGTATCATGTAAATCTGTGAACAGCTTCAAAAGGGCATGGGACAGGGAACAGAGGAGATTGAGGGTTGGGGGTGGCAGTGGGATGACAAAAGGGAGGGGGGTGGGGCAGCAGCAAACTAGGGGTTCTGGCTGCACACTCAAGCAGACTTAGATAGACTGGGTGGTCTATTTCTACTGGCATATTCATACGTATGACAGTACCGGTGAGTCTACAAAACTCACAGAGCCAATCAAGAAGTACAACGTGGTCCACAGTGTCAAAAGCTGGAGAGAGACTGAGAAGCACAAGAACTGACCTGTCTCCTCCATCTCTAGCCCTGCTAGAGCTGTTTCTATGCAATGTCTGGTCAGAAAACCCACCTGAAATGGCATATAGATGTCAGAGGACACCAGGCGATCCTCGAGCTGCTGTGCCACTAATTTCTCAGCAACCTTGCTCAGAAAGGGCAGGTTGGAGATAGGACAATAATTCACCAGGACATCTGGGTTGAGGGAAGGTTTCTTAAGGAAGGGTCTCACCAGCGCTTTTCAAACCCGCTGTGAGTACCCCCTCTGCCATCAAGCACCTGGCAATCCCAGCGAACACCGGGCCAACAGTCTCAACACATCCCAGCAAGAAGAGCACTGGGGCTGGGTCCAGTTCGCAAAAAGTGTGCTTCAGCTCTAACATCACCTTAGTCACCTCCACTGGGCTAAACTCCTCCCAGAGTGCCTCTGAACCTCTCAGTCTGGCCACTGCATGGCAAAAGCCTCCCTGGCGGGATCCCCGACTGGATAGCCGGCATTCTGTTGGAGAAAAACAGAGCAAACTCTTCACATAAAGTGGATGAAAAAGCCTTTTTCGGCTGCAGACAGGCCAGGATGAGGAAGCCTGTCTACAGTTCGAAACAGCTGAAATGGTCTGTTTCTCCCCGCAGCGATTTCCCTGGACAGGAATTCTGCCTTCTTATGGGAACTTGCTCCCTGGTACTCTGCATAGTGAGCATGCAGGGCTAGCTTGTCTGCCTCCAGTTGGGTCTTCTTCCAGCAATGCTCCAACTTCTGACCCTTTATCTTCATCGCCTTGAGATCCCCATCAAATCAAGGGATCTCAAGTGAGAGGATCTGGGTCATATATAAACTGGTGCAATGGCATCCAGAGCTTTGGAAACCACCCTTTTATAGGTGGCCACCACCTCTCTGGTGCCAATCACACATGCCACATCAACCCTAGATAGGTCAGCTGACGCCAACAGTCCCTCTGGGTGCAAGCCCCTTAAGGGGCAGTAGTTGACCATCTCCATTGGGGAGGAAGTTTCAGGGGGCCCCCGAACGTGAACTCCATGGTACAATGATCAGACCAAATGACCCGATCAATCTTGAGATTGTCAGTCTTGAGACCCAGCTGGAACACCAGACTGAGTGTGTGGCAATGCTGGTGGGTAGCAGAAGCAACAGCTTGTGACAGGCCCAGTGATAACATCAACTGGAGGAGGTGGTAACCAAAATGTGAGGATTCGTCGACCCAGGCATTGAAGTCCCCCAAGATTAAAAACCTGGGGGGCTCCCAACACCTGGTCGATGACGAAGTCTGCCACCTCCTGCAGGAATTCTCCCCCCCCACCCTGGAAGGGTCGTAAATGAGGAGAATCCTGCAACCTGCACCTCGAAGCACAGCAACGCACTCAAAGGATCAGGTATTACCACCTGGATGCACTGTGAAGCCCAGGCTGGATTGATATACAACGGCCACTCCCCCACCCCTGCGACCCTTCCTCAGGCAGTGCTCTATGGAGCTACTGGTGAGGACGGCAGCCTCTAAAACTGGGCCTGCATCGTCACCCAGCCAGGTCTCCATAATGCAAGCCAGGTTGACAGAGGAAATCAAGTCTGCAAAAATGGCGATCTTGTTCCTTATCGACTTGGCGTTGCATAGCACTGCCCGAAGAGAACTAGAGGATGCGTCTGGCCCTCTAGCTACCTGCCCACTTAGTCCGGTGGGGACCCTAGGTACGGACACCAAACAGGTCTGGCCTCTCCATAGGCTCTGTTTAAACCCAGGGCATCTCCTGTACCGGATGACCTCAATGCTGCCCATTACACCCTCCTCAGCTGCCCTCGGCCATCGACAAACCACTCTCTTCCTTGTGATCCTGACCTCCCTGCAGTGCCTAGTTGCAGTGGCAGGAACTGAGAGGTCGGTGAAGGGGCAGTCATGAAGCTGAGCAGCAGCATAGGTGATTCGAGCTGGGCTGCAGTTCCAACACATCTCTGCCTAGCAAGTCCAGTCCAACAGGAGAACCCTGTTTTTGCACTGGATTTCAAATGGGTGCAGAGACAAGACAAGCTAACATACACACCCCACTCACGCTAACATACACCCCACTCACAGCCCCCGACACTATCCAATGACTTTCACTACTCCCCACGTGTAAAACAATCCACACAGACCCCTCACTCTCTAATAAAACAAAATTCTTTACACTGCAAACAAGGCAGGAATGCTTAAAATGACAGTGCTGCCATAGGGTCAGAAGTCCTGCATTCACAGCAAGTAATGAAAATTTGAGTCAACAGATTTCAGAGTCCAGAGAAAGCCAGAAATAATGGACTGTAGTGCCTCCTCTCTCTAGGCACAATATCCAGATATCATGGGAGACAGTTCTTTACACCTCCTGAGACCACTGACAAAAGATGACTATAAAACAAAATGTGTTCAACAGGCAGACAGTCAAATTAGGGAGAAACACCCTCAAAAGCAGGTCTGGAGAGTGTCTCACACTTACTGAACCCAGTCACTGGCCAACAAAACTGAAAATAAAATCCTCGGGGAGACAGAGCCCAGCCCGCAGAATAACAGTCTCGGCCACAGGTCTGAATGGTGTCAAACGCCAAAACCGAAACAGCTACTGAAAGACGAAAAAGCAACTCACTGGATCAAAAAGGAGGAAAAAATGTCGCCCCTCTCACACATGGCCAAAACCTCCAACCCGAAGGCACACGAATCCAAAGTCCTCAAACCGCAAAGTCCGATCATCCACAGAAAGTCTCAATGCGGCCACATCCAGTCCCCACAGTCAATCCGCGGAGTAGGGTCCTTTCCAAGGGTGTTCGGCTCACTCTGCCAATCAGCTGACACAGGTTGGAAATGAAGAGCCTGCTCTATTCAGAGCGCCGCAATGAAATCAGAAAGCTCCATAGGTCGAATGGGATTAGGTCTATTCAGAGCACCGAAATGAAATCAGGAAGACTCCACAGGTCGACAAAACGGAGTCGGGTCAAGGCAAAAAGCTCCTTGTTAATTTCCGCGAGATGTAATGTGGGTCACTGCAGAAGTCTCTCTCAACATGGGAAGTAAGGTTAACACCGTAAGCATGTCACCTTTCTTCAAAATAATAAATCTAGCTCTTAGCACTACCTCACTTTAAAACCCTAACTCACAACTAAAAACCCTCAGCCAGTTGCCCTATTTAAAAAAGTTTCTAGCCCTAATGGTTCAAAAGTTATCTTATTTTAATGAAATTATCTTTCGAAAGGTCTAATCTAGGAACCATCAGGGCTAGAACTTAAAGGACACGTAAACACGCTTTATATATATATATATATATATATATATATATATATTTTTTTAAATACTCCATGGGCTTGTAAAGGAGAGGCTGTTTACATTAATACTGAAATAGCATTTATTAAAGTAGAAGAAATGTAGTTTCATAGCATTTGAAAATTTAAAACACAGTCTTTCCTGGTTCAAAAATCCTGCTCTGAGAATGCTAAAAGTGCTGCCTTGATGATGTGAATGAAGTGAGAGATGCCAGCTGAGTAGATGTATTCCAGCGCCACTAACTGTATTCAAATGCAAATAACTTTCAAATGAAAAATGATAGCATGTTACTTTGAGCATGAAAGTTGTTCAGCACAAATATATCTACAAAATTAGAGGTATTTCATTTATAGATACCTTTTAGTTTTTTTTTTAATTGGCAAAATAAGCAGCATAAAATAAAATTTTTGTCACTTTGGTAACAAATGCAAATAGCTTTAAAACAAAAAATGACAGAATGGTACTGTGAGCACGAAAGTTGTTCAGCACAAACATATCTATGAAATGAGTGGTGTTTCATTTATATATACACCATTTAGTTATTTTATAATTAGCAAAGAATAGCAGAAAACAAGTTTTCTTTTTCACTTTTTGCAACAAACAAATGCAAACAGCTTTAAAACAGAATATGATAATATGGTACGTTGAGCATAATAGTTGTGCAGCACAAAAATATCTGCCAAATGAGTGGTGTTTCATTTATAGACACATTTTAGATTTTTTTTTATAATAGGCAAAAAAAGTCAGGAAAAGCAATTTTTGTCCTTTTTTGGAGGTATGGCATTACTGGAATATGCAACCTCCTTACTGGAAATACCGTTGATATTTTTTGGTTTTGTGCCTTCCCTAATTAACCAGACTGCAATTTGCTTTTCAAAGAGCTCTCACCTCCTGCCTTTTGAATGGGGGTTGGGAGTGGGGTACAAAACCTTTGTACACTTAATGGGCCAGATTTTGAACAATTTTTCCAGCAGGGAGGTAGCATATTCCATTTATGCCATGCCTCCAAAAAAGTGAAAAACAAATTGAATTTCCTGTCATTTTTTGGCGATTATAAAAAATATATATCTATCTATAAATGAGACACCACTCATGTGGCAGATATTTTTGTGCTCAAAGTACCATGCTATCATATTTCACTTTAAAGCTATTTACATTTGTTTGTTGCCAAAAGTGAAAGATAATGGAATGTTCTGCAGTTTTTGCTAATTATTAAAAAAAAACTAAAAGGTATCTATAAATGAAACACCACTCATTTTGTAGATATTTTTGTGCTGAACAAGTTTTGTGCTCACAGCACCATGCTATCATTTTTTGTTTTAAAGTTATTTACATCTGTTTGTTGCCAAAACAAGAAATCAATGCCTTTTCTGCTGCTTTTTTGCTAATTTAAAAAAAACCCTAAAAGATATTTATAAATGAAACACCTCTCGTGTAGATATTTTTGTGCTGAACAACTTTCGTGCTCAAAGTAACATGCTATCATTTTTAAAGTTATTTGCATTTAAATACAGTTAGTGAAGCAAGAATACATCTACACAGCTGGCATCTCACTTCATTGACATCATCAAGGCAGTTATTTTAGGATTCTCAGAGCAGGATTTTTAAATCAGGAGAGGTTGTGTTTAAAATTTTCCAAATGCTACGAAACTACATTTCTCCTAGTTTAATAAATGCAGTTTCAGGATAAATGTAAACAACTGCCTCTCCTTTATAAGCCTATAGAGTCATTTAAAAAAAATACAAAGTGTGTAAAAAGCTTGCTTACTTGTCCATAAATCCTTTTAATAAAATCTTACAGACTGACCATTAAGAATCATATCTACTGATGCCGTTTGTGTCGATACTATTCTATATGTGCAACACTATTTGAAACCATTTTTAGTCCATTTTCGATGCATGTTTTTTAGTTACAGAATAATCAAAGAAAGCAAAACTTTCGAGATTCTTCAATACACCCTCTAGATTAGCTAAATTTCTACCACCTCAATTTGGATTTTGATGGAGGGGCTGCGGGGAACGCAGAGCCACTCATACCCATATCTATTAGTCTTGTCTGGTAATCTTCTCTTCTTGGGCACAGGTTGCTGAGGTGCTGGCTCAGCTGGTGGGGATGGAGGTGGTCCTCACTCTGGAATTAATTCTTTTATCTGTTCCCCCCAGGCTCTCCAGCTTAGTCCCAGAGCTATGCTTCATACATACATACTAACAGCTAGAAAGCCATCACTCGAGGCAGCGGCACCACTCGATGCTTGCCCTTTGGTACTCTATCATGAACAACATGTATTATTTGGAGTGCCTCATAGCTCGTTGCAGTGGCAGGGAGGCACAGTTTGAAATAAGGTAGAGACCCTGGGTTTTCTGCATAGTGGAAAGGGATGATTCTTTTGTCCCATGATTGGAAGAGGGGTTAGCCTGCGGGACTGTCTCAGAGTAGGCCAGTGGGGCTGAGGGTGGTGGACAGCCTTGACCCTTTAGTTGCATAGTTTCTTTTCACTGTACTATTTTTTTTGGCAATGGACTGATTTTGAACGTTAGCCTCTGTCATAATTAACTGCTTATATTTTGTCTCTCACTAAGCTGTATGGAATGATATTAGAATAAATGCAGCTCTTTTGTTATAGGATAATCAACTCTGATTAAGTTTATTTTTTTCTGGATGTTTCTGAAATGACTGATTTGGCAAAAGCTGTATAATACATATTTTCTTGTTACTGTACCTGAGAAGCTAAATAAAGTGTAAACAAAAAGGGAAACATGTATTGATACTACTTTATTTTTGTATTGAAAAATTGAGCTGATACTTCTTTGTATCAATACATATAATTACATGTTTAAAATTTGTATTTTTTTTCCTTTTTCTGAATTTTGGCAATACTACAAATTTATTAGAGACTGTGTAGTTTGCAACTTAATTTACATCATCTTACGCCCTTAACTGTGATACGCAACATCCCATCCTCCCCTCAAACAAGCCCTACTCTTCCTTGCTCCTGCAGGCTCTGCTTGCAAAAGTGTCAGAGGACAATAAGAAATGACAAATCACGATATGAAAAAGAGAAATAACTGCAAAGTCTGAAAATGCAAAATGCTCAAGCAAGAGCATTTAAAAACCTCTACGGAGGCTTATAGGACTCACAAACAACATCCTCCAGAAGAAACATTGCTACAGATGAGCAGGTTATTCACCTGAAAGGACCTATGGGGTCCTGAAAGCTTGTGTACTATACCATTTCTGATCAAGAAATACGTTGGTCCAAAAAAACAGGTAAACTATCCAGCGACTCCAGCTGCAGTGAATAATGTCTTCTTTTAGGAATGTGACTGCATCTGTGATGTTATACACAGCTTACAAGTATTACCAGGGATGCAGGGTCTAGAACCTATTTAGGGAAAAAAGGTGCTGCAGCACAGAAGTACAACAGCAGGCATCCCTTCTACCTCAGATGGCAGGACAATAATGTCAAGTGATGGTGTGTGCTGCAGACCATTTGGCTGCCTTGCACACCTCTAGCAAAGGTAAATCCCTTAAGGCTGCCACTGTGGCCAATGCAGCTCTAGTGGAATGTGCCCCACAACCCTCTGATGGCTCCTTACCAGACTGACCATAGCAGAATTCAATACAAGAGAATCTAATGAGAGGCTGTCTTTTTAGCAGCAGGCTTACCTTTTCCTACAATCCCATAAGAACATTTAGCCACAGAACCTGAAACAGGACTCCAGGGTGACTGATCTTTTAAGTGTGAAATTAATCTGGTGCCAAAATGTTAAGGGGCCCATGACGGCACAGCACAGTTGGAACTAATTAAAGCTCTACCTCAGCGGTAGAGCTACGGCTCATGATGCTGACGATCTGGGCTCAGGAACAAGCCTGGGCCATCAGAGGGACAGCCGTGGGGGGGGGGAGCCAATTTAGCATTGCAGAAGATGTTCTCCTCTTCCAGGGGGAGAGAGGGCTAACACTGTTGCAAGTCTGCCACCTGGGTGACCACAGGTGGCAGTGCAGTTTGGCAGGCGATGCAGGAGGGAAGACATATTCAGGAGCTCATGGAACAAGCAAGCTCACGTTCATCCATAGGGGGTCCCTTGCATGCAGATGTTCTGTGCGTGGAACATACAGGGGAAAAACAGCACTGTGCATCAGGATACCGTGGCGGACTTGGGCCCCAGCCACTGCCTGCTGTGTGGATATGCCGGGAATATCTGCACCTGCTCCCCCCCATAGCTCTGGAGGGGGCGGAGGGTTGGTTCCGGCTCAACAGGACCCTGCTATGAGTGGGTAAAGCTTGTTGGGTTGAAAGTCCCATAGGTGATAGACAGGGGCATTGGGGGATGGAGCTGGGGCCAATGGGGGGGGGGGGTGAAGCCAGAGGCAGAAAGTGTGAACAAAAAAAATAAAATAAAATTATACCTCAGGGCAATACCTCTGGGCTGAGATACTGATATTCACAAATACACTTTCATTGCTAGAAGCAATCCTAAAGTTCTGCTCAGATCTGAGTCTAAAATGGCCAAGTACATGTGTGATAATGTAACTGAAGACAGCTCCTTGTGTACTACTGACTGCCAATGGAGCACTGGCTTTAATGCCACAGAGTCACCCAATCAGATTACTTTTATCATCTGAATTAATATTAAGCTTGTGTATTACAGTCTGATGCACAAGTTAAATACTGGTACAAATCATAGGCTTAAAGACAGTACATCAGTAGCAAACAAGGAGCGGTCTCTCTACTGGCTATTTTACCTTAGACCAGTGCGGGATTTTCAGATTGTTTCTTCAGATCTCTGAAAACTCTGAATGCTGTGAAACAGTTATAAACCAAAAAAGTAAGGTTGGATTATCAACCAATACTGTGCAAAGCTAGGGCTACAAGCCATGAGGAGGATCTTTAAAAAGGCGCCAACATAAAAAAGTTTACAAATCCTTTAAAAAACAAAGACAAATGGATTTTAAATAGGGGAGAAAGAAACATTTATCAATCTCTGATCCTAAGCAATCATCTGCTGTGTACAGCTTTATTGGCAGGTTACTTTTATTCACAGTCATTAAACTTGTCTGAATATAGTACAATTAAACCTCCTGTGAATGAGTGAATTCATTTTTATAAACTTCTTTAAACATAAATGAAGGTAATGTGCCACTTCAGGTAGTCTGTTTTTGTTGGTATTTCATTGAGACAGAGAACCTTTACACACATTACAGCCTTCCAGACTTTCACAGAAAATCTAGAGTTGACTCATGCAACAATAAAACTCCTTCCTCACTGTAATGGAGAGGGAGACTGCTTTAACTCAAATGCAATTCAGATGAGTCAAAGAAAACAGACACTATAGGAGAAATTAGAACTCTAGCCGTAAAACAAGGGAAAGAAAATTGACTCCAAAGATCTATAAAATGTTGTACATCAAGCAACGTTTCATAAAATAACATCTTCTGACTGGAGAACAATGCTTTATACAATTAACAAAAATAAAATAGAAATCATATGAAAGGTCTGTAAATCTGAAGATGGTCAGTGTTAGCTCCACAAGCCAGCATAGTTGCCATGGAGACCTGAAGGAAGGGGACCACCAGCCACGAATAGTTTTGTTCCAGATGAGTCATAGCAGTGGGTATACACTGCATTCGGGAACACATCGATGTCAGAGAAATAGTTCCTCCAGGTTTCATCGTGATTCTGTAATGAAATAAAAAAAAAATGACAGAAATAATCAAAGTTCCTTGCATTGTCTTCCCCTTTTTCTACAGTCAGTATATAGAAACAGAGAATTTGACAGCAGATAAGGACCGCTTGGCCCACCTAGTCTGCCCATTTCCCTACCTAACGGATAAGCTGCAGATCCTAGTTAACCAACAACCTACTTCATCCTACCCCCCACTAGTATTGCCTTATGTCTGTCCCATGCATTCTTGAATTCCCCCACTGTTTTTGACTCTACGACCTCCTCAGGAAGGCTGTTCCATGTATCCACAACCCTCTCTGTGAAGAAATACTTCCTCACATTACCTCTGAGCCGTCCCCACTCTATCTTCAAATTGTGCCCCCTTGTTTTTGTGCATCTCTTTTTCTGAAAGATGCTACCTTCTTGGACTTTGTTAATTCCCTTGAGGTATTTGAAAGTTTCTATCATGTCCCCCATCTCCCTCCTTTCCTCGAGTCTATATATCTTTAGTTCCTTTAGTCTCTCTTCATATGTCTTCTGATGCAGACCCTGCATCATTTTGGTTGCCTTCCTCTGGACAGCCTCCACCCTGTCTATGTCTTTGCGGAGATGGGGTCTCCAGAACTGTACACAGTACTCCAGATATGGTCTTACCAACTGTCTGTACAGAGGGCCAATAACTTTCTGTTTTCTACTGGTGATGCCTCTCCCTATGCATCCCAGTATCCCCCCAGCCCGCCTTACTGCCTTCTCACATTGCTGGCCCACCTTTAGGTCATCTGATAAGACTACCCACAGGTCCCTTTCCATTTTTGTTGTTGTTAGTATCTCACCCCCCACTGTGTACTCTTACCCTGGGTTTTTGTTTCCCAGGTGCTTTACTTTGCACTTCTTTGCATTGAATCTAAGCTGCCATACATTTGACCATTCTTCCAACCTTGCCAAGTTCCTTTTCATCCTTTCCACCCCACCTTGTGTATCAACCCTGTTGCAGATCTTTGTGTCATCTGCAGAGAGACATACTTTCCCTTCCAGTCCCTTTGCAATGTCACTTATAAAGACATTAAAAAGGACCGGCCCCAATACTGAACCCTGCGGTACCCCACTAGTAACCCTCCTTTCTTCACTGTGGACTCCATTTACTATTACCCGCTGTGTCCTATTGTCCAACCAGTGTTTTACCCAGGCTACCCACCCTGGGACTCACTTACAGGCTGGCTAATTTGTTTATTAATCTTTTGTGTGGGACTGTGTCAAATGCTTTACTAAAGTCTAGGTAGGCCATGTCCACAGCCCCTCCCTGGTCTACTGCTTTGGTCACCCAGTCAAAGAAATCAATTAGATTTGTCTGACATGACCTTCTCGCTGTGAATCCATGCTACCTTGGGTCCTGTGCCCCACTAGCCTCTAGGTACTCAACAATTCTTTCCTTCAGAAGTAATTCCATCATTTTCCCTAACACTGAGGTCAAACTGACAGGTCTTTAGTTTCCTGCCTCTTTCTTGCTCCCACTTTTGTGAAGGGGGATCACATCTGCCTTCCTCCAGTCCTCTGGTACCACATCATCCTCCCATGATTTATTTAAAAGGGTAGTCAGTGGTGTTACTAGTTCTTCCCTTAGTTCTTTTAGAATTCTGGGGTGAATCCCATCAGGCCCCATTGCTTTATCCACCTTCAGTTTTAAGAGTTCTTTCCCTAATGTACCTATAAAAGGTTTTATCCCCTTCTTAACCGAGTTGGCTATCTTTTCCTCAGTTTGGGCCTTTGCTATTCTGACTGCCTTACCCGCTTCCTTCTGTTTTAACTGATACAGTTCTCTGTCCTTCTCCTTCTGTGTTTCCTTATACTTCCTGAATGCTAACTTTTTCTCCCTTCCCTTCCCCATCACTTCTTTTGAGAGCCACAGTGGTTTTTTCTTTCATTTTGATTTATTTGCTTCACACCAAGGCTTGTTGCCTTTGTGATGACAGTTTTGATGTTTCCCCATTGTTGCTCCACCCCACCTTCTTGCCTGTTTGCTAGTGCTTTTCTGAGGCACTCTCCCATATCTTCTTTTGGAATGTTGTGTAGTTCTGCTGCTGCCAACTAATTTTTTTGCTAGAAAGATGCTGCAACGAAGGGCCTTCTTTAGTGGTTTAAAGGGGGCCTCCAGTCACCAGTGGGGGAAACAAAAAAAATAGTGGCCCAAGCAGTCAAACAGAAAATATGTATTTCATTCCATTCTGTTTATTTGTATTAAGTACAGTACAACTACTTGAAAACTGGACCTTTATCACTTACAGTTCAATGTACGTAGAGGCTTATTCCAGAACTGAAGTCATAATCCTCTGTTCGGTGACATCTGACTCTGTTGGTATGGAAGTGAGTAATGTCACAGGTCAGCCATTATGATGTAAGCCTCAGCAGCAGTACAACTGTATGGGAGAAAGCTCCTGTTTTCATGAAAATATCCTTAATAATTAAGAACAGAATGGCTTAACATTAACTTTCTTTTGGAATGTTGTGTAATTCTGCTGCTGCCAACTAATTTTTTTGCTAGGTTTTTGACCCCCCGCCTTAATTCAAAAGTTTTAGTTTGCCAGTTTATAAACTCTTTTTGCAGTTTGGGGAAGAGACTCCATAGAGCATACTGAAGAAGAAATTCTATGATATATCTAAACAAAGAATGCAGGCCATATGAACACCATCCAGGTGCTCAGCATCAGTTGAGCTATCAGGTCAACTAGTTAGCCTGAGCTTTCAGTGATTCTCATACTGAAAGCCCTACCGCTGCAGTTAGGAAGCATTCGATACAAGGAAGTGCTAAGTACCAAACGAACAGTTACGTAAGAACTTACCTTAACAGCAGATCTTCGAGGGGATCTCAGTCATCAGGTCACACCATAGGAACTGCACCACCGGTGAAGTAGAATCCACACGGAAGATTTTCCAGAAGTACTTCTGGGGCTGCCCATGCAGATGTCATCAACCCTATAAAGGCATGAGTGGCCCTGCTCCCTCCTCATTTTTTTCCCCACCAGAGACTAAGGGAGCAATCTGTGCCATGGAGGACTGGGGGGGGGGGGGAGAGAGAGAAGTGCTAAGGCCTAAATAAAAGGCTGGATATACAAGATAGCCAGTCAGAGTCAAAGACCCAAACAGGGCGATGGTGGGAGGGAAGGCTGACCTGATGACTGAAATCCCCTCGAAGATCTACTGTTACAGTAAGTTCTTGCGTAACTGTTCCATCTTCTTCGGGGTATCTCAGTCATCAGGCTACACCACAGGAACGAGTTACAAGTTACAAGTGCAGCAGGACAGTCTGTGAGGTAGGCAAACCGAGGCCTAGGACAGAAGGCCCTGAAGTACAGCCCGGTCAAAGCCTGCTAGGGCTCTAGAAGCAATGTCCAGACTGTAGTGCTTGGTGAAAGTATGGATGGTACTCCAGGTGGCAGCTGCACAAATGCCAGCGGCTCAGACCCCATTGAAACAGGCCACAGAGGTAGCCATGCCCCCTGTGGAGTGGGCTTTCACCAACCCTGGCAACTCCTTGCCATGACTGTTGTAGAGGAACACAATACAACTGGCCAACCATTTGGACAAACATTGTTTGGAAACCTGAACGTCCTCTCTTCCTTGGGAAACAAAACGCTGCTTTGACTTTCTGCAGTCCTTAGTTTGCAGCAGATAATGAAATTTCAGAATTCTGCGCACATCTAGAGTATGGAGCAGTGCTTCCCCTGGATTGGCACACTCTAGGAAACAAACAGGTAGGTGGATAGATTGATTCAGGGTAAACTCAGACAGCACCTTGGGGAGAAACTTAGGATTCGTGTGCAAAGAGGAACTGCCCTTAGGATCGGTTTAACTCCATTAAACATGAACCAAAATGTTGCAATCTCCACAAGGAAAATATGTTTTTTAAATTATGGGAATATTCTGGATAGTACAGTTACTGAAGAACTTACCGTAACAGTAGATCTTCGAGAACAGCT
Source organism: Neoceratodus forsteri (assembly GCA_016271365.2). NCBI lineage: Eukaryota > Metazoa > Chordata > Ceratodontiformes > Ceratodontidae > Neoceratodus > Neoceratodus forsteri. Next base: position 625,612,056 of record CM057449.1, read on the forward strand.
CTTGCAGCAGGTAACAACATTAGGACTAAAGCCAGCAGGTGCCAGGACCCCATGGAAATGTTCTAGCTAGCAGTATTCAGCGGGGGACCGCCTCTGATGTCGGTCCCACCCCCAATGTCAGACGTAGTATATAAGGAGGTGGTCCCTCAGAATCCCCAGTTCTCCCGCCGGAGACTCCCGGCCGCTGGATGACATCAGAAGAGGAGACTGAGGATCTGCCATCAAATGGCAGTCAGAGAGAGGCTGTGAACGCCTGATCCTAGGAGAAGGATGTTGGAACTGGAATCTACCTCCAGCGGGGATGGTGGGAGGGAAAGTACTTGCTGCAAGAGCTGTTCTCGAAGATCTACTGTTACGGTAAGTTCTTACATAACTGTACTATCTTACTTCGAGGAACAGCTCTTGCTGCAGGTTACACCATTAGGACTGATTCCCAAGCAATCGTGGAAATCCCACACCATTGGGAGGAAGGAAGGTAGAAATCCTTAAAAGAATTCAAGCCTAGGACAGAAGTCCCTGAAGGACTGCTAGACCAAAACTTGCTCTTCGCCTTGATGCAATATCAAGGCTATAATGCCTGATGAAAGTGTGCATGGAGCTCCAAGTAGCTGCAGCACAAATGGCTGAGGTGGATACATTCTTTAGGGTTGCAAAGAAGGTAGCCACCCCCCTTGTGGAATGACCCTTAACCGTGCCCGGTAAGGATCTGTTGCGCTTCTGGTAACAGAATATGGAGTATGTGCAGTTCTGGAGACCTTACCTACGTAAGGACATAGACAGGGTAGAGAAGGTTCAGAGGAGGGCAACAAAGATGGTGCATGGATTGCATCACAAGTCCTATGAGGACAGGTTGAAGGCACTGAACATGTACTCCCTGGAGGAGAGGAGGGAGAGAGGGGATATGATAGAGACATACAAGTATCTTACAGGGAGGAACAGGGTGCAGGAATGCACTATTTTTAGCGAAAAAGATGTTCCAGGACTAGAGGGCATGGGATGAAGTTGGAGGGAGGACGATTCAGAGGAAATGTGAGGAAGAATTTCTTCACAGAACGGGTGGTGGACAAGTTGAACACCCTGCCAGAGGAAGTGGTGGGGGCTGAAACAATCACGGGATTTAAGAATGCATGGGATAGACATAAAGGAATTCTGGAGGTCAGGGGTAAGGGGCAACAGACTTCTTGGAAAACATAAACTGAACTTACAGACTTAAATGGGCAGACTGGGTGGGCCATAGGCCCTTATCTGCTGACACTGTCTATGTATGTATGTATCTATGAATGAGCCACCTGGACAGTGACTGTTTTGAAACAGGAGCTCCCATCATTCTGTGGGCAAAGAAGACAAAAAGCTGGTCTGATTTTCGGTGGTGTTAGGTTCTGGTCAGGTAGTATCAGACACCTATGCACATCCAAGGTGTGCAACAGGGCCTCTCCTCGATTAGAGTACTTGGGGAAATACACTGGTAGATCGATGTCCTGATTAAGGGTGAGAGCTGAGACCACTTGAGGCAGGAACTTAGGATTAGTCCGTAGGGATACCCTGTCTTGGTGAAAAACCAAATAAGGTTCTTTGCACACAAGTGCATGAAGTTCAGAAATTCTTCTGGCCGAGGTGACGGCAACTAAAAACAACGTCTTCCAAGTAAAAAGACGTAGCTTGCAATCCGCATCTGGTTCAAAGGGTGGCAGCGTAAGCTGCTCCAGGACAAAGGGTAGATCCCATGGCGGAATCGGATCCCTAATCGGGGGCCTAAGGTGGAGAACACCCCTCAAGAAGGCTCGTGCAGTGTCCAACTGAGATACAGTGCGTTGGCCTATAGGAACGTGATACGCTGAGATGGCACAGAGGTGTACCTTAATCGAGGAGTAGGCCAGGCCTGTCTGAAAAAGGGACAGGAGGTAGTCCAAGACCAACCTTTCTGGACAATCCATGGGCGAAAACCCGCGTGCTTGAACCCACACACAAAATCTGCGCCATTTCATAGCGTAGGTAGCATGGGTGACTGGTTTCCTAGCAGCAGCGAGAACGTCTGCTACCTCTTGTGAGACCCCTTGTCACATCATGGCTATGTCTCTAGGAGCCAAGCATGCAGGTTCAGTGAACGAAGGTCCGGATGGACCAAGGAACCCGCCTCCTGAGACAGCAAGTGGGAGATGATTGGCAGCGGCACTGGAGGTTCCCGGGACAGCTGATGCAAAAGAGGGAACCAGATCTGCCTGGGCCAAAACGGTGCAATAAGTATAAGCGTCGCTTGCTCTCTGCAAAGTTTCAGTTTTCAGAAGAACCCTCTGGATCTACGGAAAAGGGGGGAAGGCATAGAGGAATCTGCCCGCCCAGGAGAGGGACAACGAGTCTCGCCAGAAAACACCAGGCCCTGGATCTAGCGAGCAAAAATTGGGCAGTTTTGCGTTGGATGGGGGACGCGAAAAGGTCTCATTCTGGTGCACCCCATCTGAGAAACAGATCCTCTACTACCTACTGGAATAGTTCCCACTTGTGGACTTTGGCCTAAGAGCAGCTCAGGCCATCTGCGACGACGTTGTCCACCCCGGGAAATGAACAGCAATGAGGTTTGCTCCGTGTTGCAAAACCCAAGCCCACACCCTCATGGCCTCCCTGCAAAGTGGGTAGGAGTGGGTGCCTCCTAGTTTGTTGAGGTAATACATCACCGTGGAACTGTCTGTTTGTAACAGAAGAGTACCCGGTTGAATCTCCGACTGGAAGGCCTGCAGGGCGTGAAGAACTGCTCTCATTTCTGGGATGTTTATGTGGAGATGAGACTCTTGGGCCGTCCACAGACCCTGAGACTGAACACCGTCTAGGTGTGCTCCCCATCAGAGTTCTGAGGCGTCTGTGGAGAGTGTCACAATCGGAGACGGCACAATGAAGGGGACTCCCGCCTAGATTCCTCAAATCTAGCCACCATTGCCAATCCCAGATTACGGCCTTCGTGATCCGGACTGGGTGCTGCAGATGGTCTTGCTTTTGATCCCATTGGACCCTTAACATCAACTGGGTTATCCGCATGTGGAGACAGGCTAGTGGGACTGTTGCAATGGCCGCAGCCATGTGTCTGAGCAGGCAAAAGACCAGTCTAGCAGGAACGGTCTTCTTCGCCGAAATGTCTCTGATGTGGGATCCGATGTGTTCTGCTCTGTCCTGGGGGGAGCAAAGCTTTCCCCTGGATGGTGTCCAGAACTGCACCTATGAACTGCAGAGTCTGAGACGGAACCAGGCGTGACTTCTCGTGATTGATAATGATGCCCAACATCTCAAACAGAAACTAAGTACAGTGAATGGCGGACATCAGGACCTAGACTTTAGTAAAGCCAATCTTCTAGGTAGGGGAACACGTAGTGGCCTTGTCTCCTCAGAGATGCTGCTACAACTGCCATGCACTTCGTAAACACCAGAGGTGCTGATGACAGCCTGAAGGGAAGGGCTCGGAACTGATAATGGCAACCCTGAAACTTGAAGCGCAGAAACTTCCTGTGCGCTTGAGCAATGGGTATATGCAGGTAAGCGTCCTGCATGTCCAGGGATGCTAGAAAGGCGTCCTGCTTGGGCATGGGAATCAGACCTGGGAGGGTCACCATGTGGAAGCACTTGTACAGGACCGACTCGTTGAGGTCGCTGAGTTCCAGTATCAGACGGAGGTTCCCTGTTTTCTTTGGAACCAGAAAGAAGTAAGAATAATATCCTAGACCCCTTTGGTTCCATGGTACATGCTCTATAGCTTCATTTCCCAGAAGCGCAAGCACATCCTGCTGTATGAGCAGGGCATGCTGACCCGAGTAACGGGAGAGCAGGGGAGGTCTTGCCGGTGGGTGGTAGAGAAACTCTATGAAATGGCCTTTCTTGACCAACTGAAGAACCCACCAGTCAGCGGTGCCACCCTGAAAAGTGGCGAGCGATGTGACCCCCGACCTTTTGTGCCCGTTGATCCAGAGGAGGGGCGGGGGCCGGGAAGGAGGCATGCTGTGGCAGCACTGGTCCCTGCGGGCTGGGCCAGTTTCGTATAACATTGGCCTCTGCCTGGGGACGACTTCGCCTGGGTTTACGCTGAAAAGTGCCCCTTTGGTGCTGGCCGGAATGTGGCTGCTGCCTTTGTTGCCGGCTGCGTAAACGGCTCTGGTTCCTGTGAAAGGAACCCGGCTTGGATCTGTACATGGCCTGTACAGATCGGACTGCCTTCCCAGCGTCCTGGAGTTTGGTGATTACCTTCTCCGAGGGTTCACCAAAGAGTACTTCACTGTTATAAAGGATGTCAAGAATGTTCTTCTGTACGTCCAGGGTGAAGCCGGAGACGTGGAGCCAAGAGTGTCTCCGGAGACAAACGCCTGAAGCTGCGGCTCTGGCAGACAAGTCTGCAGAATCGTATGTGGCTCGTAGCGCTTGGGTACCCACATCAGACCCTGTGCGGAGAAGGTTGAGGAGCTCCACCTTCTGATCGCCATCCGGAAGCTTATCGACCAGGTCCAGTCCCTGTTCCCACAAGGCGTTCTGAAACTGTACCATGTGGGTGATGTAGTTCAGGGACCTGATGGCGCATGTAGCAGCCGCGTGCGTACATGCGTCTCCCCAGGGCATCCAATTGTTTGGATTCCTGGTCCGGTGGCTGTGTGCTAATATGTTGCGGTCTTTGAGACCGGTCATATGAGGCCATAACCACCAGGGAATCTGCCAGAGGTTGTTGAGCCAAGTACTGAACCTCTCTTGGGGCCTTGTACAGGCGGTCAGCCTTCTTCGGCCCAGCGGGAGTGGAGTGCGGACGCTTCCATGCAGCCTTTGTGACGTCTACAAAAGTGTCCACCAAGGGTGGTACTACCACAGGCTTTGGGTCTTTCTGCCGAAGATGACTGGCAAGGCGCTGTCGTTCGGGGTCAAGGTCTTCAGCATCCCACCCCATGTTGTCCTGGATGTGCCTCATGATCTCAGCGAAGGAGGGATCATCCGGAGGAGACCTGGGAAGGTCATGTGGGTCAGGTGAGGAAATGCTGAGCGGAGAAGGAGATCTGGAGAAGTCAGAGGTATCTGATCTGGAGTCCTCCCCCGACGGAGTGTACCGACGACGTCTGGGTCACTCAGGGCTGGAGGACCCTGATGGGGACCTTGAGGGAGGCCTTCTCCTGTCCTTAGATCTGCCCCTCGGAGGTGGAGTCTGCTCCTTAGGGGTTGGTGGTCATCCTGCTGGCCCCCCCAGGTGGAGGAGGGGGTGTAGGAGGAAGAGGATTCACGGGGACCACATCTTTTCGGATGGTGTCCCACCAGAAGGTAAAGAGGTCCTTACTTCTAGAAAATTCATCCCGCTGACGGGCCTGGCGTCGTGGCCTGTCGCCTGGGTTGGGTGGCCGGGTCCACATGGTGTCTCGGGTTGGAAGGTTCTCGCGGGGAGCCGGCATCCTCGTGTCGCCCGCCTGGTCTTCGGGCAGTGTGGTGTCCCCACTGCAAGTCCCTGTGACCGGCGTCCGCCGGTAACTGTGGGGCGGTCTTCGGTTCTGGAGAATGTGAGGCCGACGTCTGTCTCTTGGCAGACGTCTTCGGGCCGGCGTCTGGTGCCAGGTTGGTGTCTTTGGTTCCGAACGCCTGGCCAACGTCAGGTCTGACGTCCGCTTCAGGGACGTCAGGTCTTTAGTCTTCCTTGGTGTTGGATAAGGACCTCTGGGAGGCTGGGAGACCGATCTAGAGTCGGGGTCCCGACGTCGGGTGGATGAGGAAGACCTATGGCACTCAGAAGACTTGGAAGAGGCCTTAGAAGGAGTGGAGGAACCCGAAGGATTCTAAGTCTTGATAGGCTGAAGAGTAGAAGAGCCGCCTGAAGCCCGGACCTTAACCAGAGGGGGCTGAGACCGGGCCCTGGATGGAGAGCAGTCCGATCTAGTGGAGACTGAGCTGCGGGAGTCCGAGGCCCAAACCTTACTTTGTCTCGGTGCTTGTGGGCCTTCGAGGAAGATTCGCCCCTGGAAGAAGGTTCTTGGTCCATCCTTTTCAGTTTTTCTTCCAGCAGATATGCCTGGTACGGCTACTGAACCCTTGGCAAAAGGTGCAGGCCTTAGTATCATGATCCAGGGCCTAGGCACCGCAGGCAGGAGGAATGAGGATCCTTGAAAGGGATCTGTTTTCCGCAGGCACACTTGGAAAGGTGTCCCTCAAGCGAAGGAGTTGGAGAGGACATCAATTTGAAGAAACACAATACATTTTGTAGTCATCGTGCGCTAGGTAGAGACCGAGAGGCCGATGCTGGCGCGTCGACAGCAGGAAAAGAACTGGGTATTCTGCGGGACCGCCTTGTGTACTATGCCTGCACGTCAGTAGGACTGGACGTCAGAGGCAGTCCCCACCGAATACTGCTAGCTAGAAAATTTCCGTGGGGTCCCGGCGCCTGCCGGCTTCAGTCCTAATGGTGTAACCTGCTGCAAGAGCTGTTTCTCGAAGTAAGATCTTATTTTTACCTCAGAGGGAATCCAAGTAACTACTATGGCAGTGACGCAACCAATATTTGGGGACCACTGTTCTACTATCTGTGAATGTGAGGTGACTGTTAATAAGGGTTTCTCAACAAATGAGGAAACTAAAATAGTAAGGCATTGAAGTTTTAACAGATATGGTAAATAAGCTTTTCTGTACAAGTTAAGTATTAAGTGGGACATGTTCTTAATTCCCGAACTTGATTGGGCAATCGAAGAATTTACTAACTTAATTGTTCAGGTGTGTGATGAAATAGCTCCCTTTAAAAATAGTGTAAATAAAAAATCCAGTGTTCCATGGATTACATATAAAATAAAGTACAACATTAGATACAAAGATAAATTATGGAAAATATCAAATAAAACTCTAGATACAAGGGATTGGGAGAAATACAAAAATGAGCAAAACAAATCTAAAATTCGCATTTCAAAAAAACATTATAAAAACAAGGTCGCTCAAACTACTGATCCACGAAAGTACTGAAACTAATTAAAAACGTTCAAAAAACCTGTGGTGAATAAACAGCCTATTCAGATTAAAGATAATGACATTTTATTAACACCACAAGATTCTGCAGAGAGGCTGAACCAATATTTTGTTTCACTCCTTGATATAGTTATTCCACTAGAAGATCATATTGAGACTGAATGGAAGGAACAATGGCCCCCAAATAAGAAAATATTTAGATTTAAAGTTATTACCTGTAGAGAGGTTAAGGATGAACTTAGGAAATTTCAAATTAAGAAAGCCTCAGCATTAGCTCAAACTGAAAATAGGCTATTAAAAGATTCCATTGAAAAAACAGCTCCAATACTAACCAGACTCCTAAATTGGAGTCTGACTGAAAAGAAGTTCCCAACCTTGTGGAAAAAGGCAAAAATCATACCTATACACAAAGGGGTTCTCCTGTGGAGCCAACAAACTATAGGCCAATCTCTCTGCTGTATGGTGTGTCAAAGGTCTTGGAGAGACTGGTTCAGAGGCAGTTAAGTGAATATTTGGAAGAAAGTTCTCTCCTGTCCTGTTACCAGTCGGGCTTCCGAAAGGGCCACTCCAGGGACACTGCCCTCACCAACCTGATTGATAACATCGCTACCCTTTTAAATGGGGGAAGGTCGGTGGGAGCAGTGTTCGTGGATCTCTCCAAGGCCTTCAACACCACAGACCATGGAATTTTATTTGATAGAATGCTGGGGTTGGGGATTGACAGTGAAACCCTCCCCTGGTTTCATTCTTACCTAACTGAAAGAGTTCAGCAAGTGCAGGTTGGGGAAGCCTTGTCAAACCCAGTCGCCATTAAAAGGGGAGTACCCCAAGACTCGATTTTGGGTCCCCTAATATTTATAATGTACGTGAACAAGCTAGCAAAGGCTGCTGAATAGTCTGCCCTGAGAATGTATGCAGATGACACTGTTTTATTGATGCATGGATGTTCGATTGAGAAGATGGAAAAATGTCTCCAAAAGATTTCAGTACGTTGGAAACACGGTTGTGTCAGTCAAAGCTCGTTTTAAATAGTAAATAAAACAAATGTAATTTTTTTTTTCCCCCAGAGTATAGGGAAAGCAGATAGTAATTATTCTAAAATCCATAAAAGAACAGTAAAGAATGAAGCTTTAAATCAAGTTGACTGCTGCAAGTATCTGCGGGTCTTTGTGGACCGGAGTCAGGTGATGGGACGTCACTGTGACTATAAATAGGGGCGTTCCCCAGCTCGCTCTCCAGTTCTTCTGCCAGAAACCTCAGAAGAGGAAGCAGGAGAGAGGAGTGAAAACTCCTGATAACCTTGAGCCCTGGATAAAACAAAGTCCTGGGAAAGGAATAAAGAGGAAAAAACACAAAAGCTGGGGGAAGGTGGGTGGGAAATCTAGATCTACTGCAGGAACCTCTCTCGAAGATCTGTTTTTTTTTTAATTTTTATTTAATTTATTTAGAAGTTCGGATCATACCTTTGAGCACAAGCTCCTTTACAAAGGTTCCACGTCAGAAATAACAGTATGTATACATATACATAAAGAAGTTGGTTAAGAACATACAATAGGGTTACAGTACCATGGTGATAGTACAGTGTTAAGAGCACACAATAGGGTACAGTAACCAGTGTTTTTAAGAAACATGGGAAATATTGAAGCATCGACAAGGGCAAGAGGCAGAGGACAAGTCAGGTGAGAGTGGAGGGGAGACAAGGGGGAGGTGGATGGCCTAGAGTTGTGGCTTTGTCTTAGGAGGGGGGTGGTTAGTGATGGTAGGTTGGTTTCAAGGATGGTCCAGGAGGTAGAAAGGCACAGGAGGCCAGCAGAAGACTAGATGATCAGGCATGGGGGTAAAATGGATGGGGATGGAGAAGTGATAGGGGATGGGCACTGAAGCGGGAGCTGCAGTGCAGCCAGCAGTGCCTATGGTGAACCAGAGTATGGGAGGGGAGTAGACTATGGAGCAGACCAAGTAGACACTAACTGGAAGAGTGGGTACCGCAGGCTAGCCAAAAGTGCAAGGTATGGATGGTAGAGTCCTCAGAGGCAGTCACACACTGTACTAGATAGGTGTTGCCTTAGTCCATTTTTGAAGCGCAAAATGCAGAGTATGTTCTGAATGTGCACTGGGATTTCATTGAGCCATTGGGGGGCCCTGTAGGTGAAAGCACGCTGACCCTGAACAGTTCGATGGAAAGGTGTTGACAGGGCCCCCCCTCGTCCTACCTCTGGTGACATAGCTGGTAGCTAAGTTCTTACATAACTGCTATATCTTACTTCGAGAGGGCTCCTGCAGTAGGTCTTCACAAGTGTGACCGAATACCAAGCAGTCAACTAAATAGGAGTCGGAGACTAGGTTCCGGGTGGAGGAAAATGTCTGCCAACGACAGTCTGCTCATGATAGAAATCCTTGTAGGACTGCTAGACCAAAGCCAGCCCTGTGCCTAGAAGCAATGTCCAGGCTGTAATGTTTCGTGAAGGTGTGGACAGAGGACCAAGTGGCCGCTGCGCAGATGTATGCAGTGGACACGTTTCTAAGAAAGGCAATAGAAGTGGCCACTCCCCTAGTCGAGTGGCCCTTGACTGCCCTCGGAAGGGGCTTCTCGTATTTCTAGTAAATGTAATGAATACAACTAGCCAGCCACCTAGACAAAATCTGTTTGAAAACAGCCTTGCCCTGGCACTTGGGAGCAATGGTGATGAAGAGTTGATCCGACTTACGAACCTCCTTAGTCCTTGAGACGCAATATCTCAAATTCCTGTGCACATCGAGGGAGTGCAGAAGATATCCCCCCCCCAATGGAGTACTCTGGGTAAAACACCGGCAGTTCAACATTCTGACTTAAGGTAAATTCCGAAACTACCTTTGGAAGAAAGGAAGGGTTAGTCTGCAGAGCCACCCGGTCTGTGTGGAAAATTAAATAAGGCACTTTAGAAACTAGAGCATGAAGCGCCGAAACTCTTCGAGCCGAAGTGATCGCAACTAAAAAGAGCATTTTCTATGAAAGGTAACACGTATCACTACTTGCTGCCGGTTCAAAAAGGGGGCAAAGTAAGTTCTTCTAAAATAAAATTAAGATTCCAGGGGGAACAGGAGTCCGGACCAGAGGTTTGAGGTGAAGGACCCCCTTCAGAAAAGTTCTGGAAACCTCTAGCTGAGCTAGGGTTTTGCCCTCCACTGGAAGGTGGTAGGCTGAAACTGCAGAAAGATGGATCTTCAGAGAAGAATAACAGGCCCAAGTCCAACAGGTGCAAGAGGTACTCGAAGACATGGGAAGCCAAGCAGGAAAACGTGTCTATGCCTTTGACTGTGGCCCAGATCAAAAATCTTTTTCACTTCATAGCATACGTGGATCTAGTGGAGGGCTTCCTGGCCTCCACTAGGACATGAGCGACTCTGGAGGACACACCATAGCGAGAAACCACTATGTCCAAAGGTGCCATGCATGAAGGTGGAGTGATCTGAGGCTCGAGTGTACCAGGGTGCCTTCTCCTGAGACAGGTCGTGCGAGACAGGTAGAGGTACTGGGGGATCCACCACTAGCATGTTGCAGCAGGGGAACAATATCTGCTGAGGCCACAGGGGGACAATGAGGATCATGTACGTCCCCTCTGGCTGTAGTTTCAGCAGAACCTTCTGCAGAATAGGAAAGGTGGGGATAGCATATAGAAATCTCCCTTTCTAAGATAAGAGACGGCACGTTTCGCCAAAAAACACCACGCCTGGAAACGAGCGGGCAAAAGCTGGGTAGTTTTGCGTTGAATGGGGAGGCAAAGAGGTCTATTTTTGGCAGACCCCACTGAAGAAGAGATCTTCCACTACCTCCTGCTTTAGTTCCCACTCATGAGCCCGAGCCGCTGAGACTGTCCACCAGAATGTTAACACCTGGAACATGGACTGCTGTCAAGGACAGGCCGTGTTGAACAGCCCAGTACCACACCCGCATCGCTTCCCTGTAAAGGGGGTACGAACAGGTGTCTCCCCGTTTGTTGATGTACCAGACCGTTGCCATGTTGTCAGTCTGGAAAGAAAAAATTACTCACCTTAGTAATGTTGTTTCTTCTAATGGAGTCTTGCTATATTATAGACATTAGCAGTTTGTTCCAGCTCTAGAACTGCCCGGAGTGAAATGGTTAAAACCATTCCAAAATAGAATTTTGGCACGAGCAGCTCTATCTGTGTCATTTCAAACTTGAACTGTCAGATCTTTACTAGCCAAACTCACTAAGGTCTGTGTGGAAGCTGTAACTCACACTAGCCAAATGGCTACCTAAATAATAACAACCATTGATGGTCCCAACACCCAAGACTCAAGTCAGGGGACCAGAAATACTAACACCATTCTAATAATATGAAAATGGAACATAAGTATAATAACACACACAGCGTACACATACACACCCCAAAGTCCCAAAGGGGACAAAATGCTAACAGGACATAAGTAGTGCCCACACTAAGTTGCCCGCACCCCACCAAGTAGAGGTTCTGAGAGGGGCAGGTGGGGAGGTCTATAATATAGCAAGACTCCATTAGAAGAAACAACATTACTAAGGTGAGTAATTTTTCTTCAAACAACATGAAGTCTTGCTATATTATAGATAACAGAAATACACAGCAGTACCTCCATGGAGGAGGGGCAGAACCTACTAGGAATAGGCTCAGAAGAACAGCTGTGCTAGAACAGAGCATCTCTCCTGGCCTGGACATCCAGGGAGTAATGCTTGTAAAAAGTGTGTACCGTTTCCAAGTAGCAGCCTGGCAAATCTCTAATAAAGGGATATCTCTGGCAGCAGCTAGAGATGCAGCTGTACCCTGGTAGAATGAGCCCTCAAACTGGGCTCTGCCCACTTTCTGATAACAAATTGGATACAAGAGAAAATTCACCTGGCTATTGATCTCTTAGTGGCAGGTTTGCCTTTCCCAACTTCACCATAGGTAAGGAAAAGTTGGAGGATTGAACCTGTGACCTTTAATGCGCTCTATATAATAACTAAGAGCTCTCTTAACATCCAGGCTGTGCAACCTCCTCTCACCGAAGAGGATGATCAGTGAAAAATACTGGAAGGAGATAGATTGATTAAGATGGAAATCTGAAACCACCTTAGGCAAAACTTCCTATTAGTCCTAAGGACTACCTTATCCCTGTGGAAAGAAATAAAGTCAGTCTCCACTGACAAGGCTTGCAATTCACTTATGCGTCTGGCAGAAGTGATAGCCACTAGAAAACAGTTTTCCAAGTTAGGTACTTAAGCTCTGCAGAAGACAGAGGTTCAAAGGGGTTGCATTAACTGGGCAATGCAAACATTAAGGTCCCAAGCAGGGGCGGTTCCCAAAAGGAGGATTAGTATGGAGTAACCCTAAAAAACTTGGAAAACACAGGATGAGGGAAAGAGGGAATGACTTTCCTGCTGACACAAAAGCAGACACAGCTGCCAAATGAACTCTCAGGGTAGCTGGTCTGAGACCCAAGGAATTAAGATGTACCATGTAATCTAACAAAATGGGCAATTCAGCAGATTCTGGGGAAATATTTTTCCCAGCACACCAAATGGAAAACCTTTTCCATTTAGAACTATAAGTAGCCCTAGTGGAAGGCTTTCTGGAAGCCTTTAGGATCTCAAGAACACCCTGAGAGAGGTGTAAATCAGCAAACTCTAACTCCTCAAGAGCCAGGCCTTGAGGTTGAGGGATTTGAGGTCCGGATACCAAACCCTTCCCTGGGCACAAGTCAACAGATTGTGATTCCTGGGGAGGCACAGGGGAAGATGGACTGTCAGAGACAGAAGGAGTGGGTACCAGGGCTGCCTGGCCCAAGCCGGGGCAATCAGAATCACCCTGCAAGGCTGAGATCTGATTTTGACTAGTACTTTGAATAGGAGAGGAAAGGGGGAAGCATAGAGGAACTTCCCCTCCCAATCCAGAAGAAGGGCATCCAGGGGAACTGAGCCCAGCACTGGAGGCCTGCAACAGAACAGAGGAAGTTTGTGATTGTCTGGGGCTGCAAAAAGATCTATCTGAGGGTGCCCCATCTGGCAAAACTATCCCCAGCACTTGAGGATCCAGGGACCATTCGTGATGGCCCTGGGAAATCCTGCTGAGAGCATCCGCTAGGACATTGTCCTTCCCTGGAAGATGAACTGCTATGAGGGAAGTGTTCAGGAATAGGCCAGAGACCACAACTTCATTGCCTCGGTGCACAAGGTCAAGACCGAGTGCCCCCTGTTTGTTGATGTACCACATTGTTGTGGTGTTGTCTGTTCTGACTTGTATCACCTTGTCGTGGACAGATGCAGAAAATGCTTGAAGAGCTAAAAGACAGCTCTGAGTTCCAGCAAATTGATGTGGAGCAGAGATTCCTGGGGACCACACTCCCTGAGTGGAAAGGTCGCCCATGTGGGCCCCCAACCCAGAAGGGAAGCATCTGTAGTGAGAGTCAAGTCGTGAGTAGGGGAAATGAAGGGACCCCAATCTTAAATTGCTCTGATCCTGCCACCACTGGAGGCTAGGATCAAGGTTCGAGTCACTGGGACCAACTTGGAAAGGGGTCTCTTCTCTGAAACCAATAGGTTCTCAAGTGAAACTGAATGTCTCATCTGAAATCTTGCTCCCTGCACAACAGCTGTGGATGCAGCCATGTGCCCCAGGAGCTGCAGAAAGTGTCTTGCTGGTCGAGAGACCTGCAGAGTGAAGGAGGCCAGAGCCACTAAATTACTTACCCTTTCTAGGAAGAAAGGCTCTGGCTAGCTTTGTGTCCAATTCTGCCCCTATAAAGGTGAGTACCTGGACTGGTTCCAGAACCGACTTTGGTAGATTTAGCAGAAAGCCCAGGGAGGTGAGAAGCTGCTGGGTGACCTGCAGGTGAGATTTTACCTGTTCTGGGGACTGGCCTACAATGAGCCAGTCGTCTAGATGGGGAAAAACAGCAATCCTTTGCCTCCTTAAGTGAGCCACTGCTAGACACTGTGAATACCCTTGGAGCAGAGGTAAGGCCGAAGGGCATTGCTCTGAACTGGTAATGACCTGAGGGCAGTTCGAATCTGAGGTACTTTCGATGGGAGCTTCTGATTAGGACATGGAAATAGGCAACCTTGAGGTCCAGGGAGGCTAGCCAGTCCCCTGGCCTTAGGGAGGGTAAAATCATTGCCAGAGTTACCATTTTGAACTTTGGTTTCAAAAGATGCTTGTTCAGATATCTGAGATCTAAAATGGGCCGCCATTCTCCTGTCTTTTTGGGGTAAGGAAGTATCTGAATACAGACCCCTGCCCTGGTGCAGGGAGACCCTTCTACTGCTCTGAGAGCTAAGGATGAGACCTCTGCTTCCAGAGCAAGGGTCTCTGAAGCACTTGCAGGTAGAAAAGTCTGCTTCTCAACTTGGGAAACTTTTTGAAGCTGAGAACCAGACCCTGCCCACTACTTCAGAACCCACTTGTCTGAGGTTAAAGAAGCCCAATTCTGACTGAAGTAAGCCAGCCTGCCCACTACGGTACAGGAGAATCGGCCCTGGGCACCCCATCAGGGTGCCTGCTTAGCAGGAGCTTTAGGCTGGGGGGTGGGAGCAGGTCTGCCCACCCCTCGTCTGCCTCTGCCTCTGAAGAAGCCCCTCTGAGCATAGGCAGAGGAGGCCTGAGTCTGGTAAAAAGGCCTGTGAAAAGGCCTACCCCTACCCCTGGGGGTATGCCTTTGAGGAGTGGCTTGCCGCTCCTTAGCCTGGGCACTATTGTAAGTAGTCCTATATTCATCCATCTTTTTCATGTAGTTCTCTGTCTGCTCCCCAAACAGAGAATTTCCCACCACAGGAAAATCCATAGCCTTAGTCTGGGTATCCTGTGACAGACTAGTACACCTGAGCCAGGCCAACCTCTGAAAAGCTACAGATGTGGCCATGACCCTAGAGGAAACATCATTAACATCCACAGCAGCATGAAACTGAACCTTAGAGCCTCAATGCCATCAGCAGCCACCTGTTCTAGTTCACTAGCCAGCTGGCCATGGGCCTGCTTGGCTAATTGCATCACAGTATCCCATCTAGATTTCTGATACCTAGCTACATAAGCCATATAATTTGCTTGCCTGAGTCCCAGAGAGGCTGCCATATACTGTTTTTTGCCATGGCATCAATCTTCCTGGAATCCTTGTCAGGAGGATGTGAAGCCAGGGAATATTAGCTTATCACAGGCAGCAGCCTGAACTACCCTAACATGACTGCATTGCTGAGAAAGGAATTCTGTATCAGGACCTGACAATGTGTACCTTCTGTCCATCTTTTATCTACAGGAGGCACAGAATTAGGAGCTTTTAAAATTTTTATTGTTTGCTTCCTAAAAGACTTATGTAAAGGAATAGACAATCTCCTAGACTCTGGAATAGCCATCATTTCTACAAAATCAGGCTCCTCTTGCTCATCCACAGCTTCTTCTAAAGGAAGCTGGAGGTTTCAACAACTTTTGTAAAACATGAAATGAGATGGGACTCAGACAGCATAGGGGGAGATTCTAAAGGTCTGTCTGGGAGATGTCCGGTTCAATGGGCACACCCAGACCTTCCCAGCCACATTCATACTGTTCATAATCATCCTCCCCCTCCTCTGGTTCATAAAATTCCTCAATATCATATTCCTGAACCACTGGGACCGGACGAACCGACCTTTTTCCAGATAGTGGCGGTTCGGACGGACCCTGAGACAGTGACTGGACAATTTGTATGGCTTTTGCTATCTCTGCAGCAGTTGGAGAAGGGGTTTTGGACTCCAGACCTGCTGATTTTCTTGTTTTCTTTACTGGAATTGGTTCCTCAGAACCAGCTTTTCTTTTGGCCGAGGAAGTCTCGCCCTGGTCAGAGGGCACTCCCTCCGGTTCGGTTGGCACCGAACCGGGCTGGCCATCCGGGTCAGCGGACTTTTTGGCCTCTCGTTCCCTGAGCCTGCCCAATCTTTTTTCCAGGGTGGCTGCAGGAAATTCTTATATCTGGCAGTCTGACTGGAGGTGGTCAAACCCCAGACAATAAACACATGTGGTGTGTGGGTCAGCCTTGGCAAAGACTTCCCACAAACATCACAGTGTTGAAACCCAGTGGGCCCGGTTTTTCTTTTGGGTTTCTCAGACATAATGCCAGCCTAACCAGAAAACTTGCCCTTTTAACGGCAGTGCCAGGCAAGACACCCTTATCGGTTCCCAACCGTGTCACGGGTATTGGAAAAAAACGTAATAAATCCGTTCTTTTTAGAACCGATAAGAACCGGGAACCGCACTCTAAAATATTAAATTTTCTAGTTTTAAATGAGTTTGAAACCCAACTGATTGGTTCAAAACCGAACCGATAACTTACAAGTTCCACACAGACAAAACCTTCAATTTACTTACGGTTACCACAGATAGAGCTTGAACCGAACGGTTTTGCGGTTAAAATAAAACTATTCTCGGTTGAATCCAACAGAGAAAACACTTTTTAAACCGAGAAATGAACCGAGCAGTAGGAGAAATCTCCGGAGCGACTGTTTACTGAGGCGGAGTAAAGAATCTGACAGTTCAGGTTTGAAATAACAGACAGAGCTGCTTCTTAGAGGCCAAAATTCTATTTTGGAATGGTTTTAACCATTTCACCTCCGGAGCAGTTCTAGAGCTGGATCAAACTGCTACTGTCATAATATAGCAAGACTTCATGTTGTTTGAAAAATAAGAGAAGATAAGATAATATAAAACACAACACCCAAACACCCCAAAAAGAAGGGGTGGAAACAAAAAATGGGCATCAAAAAAGTGCCAACACTGGAATGTCCACCCCATACCCCAAGTAGAAGTTCTGAGAGGGGCAGGCTGGGGGAGGTCATAATATAGCAAGACTCTATTAGAAGAAACAACATTACTAAGGTGAGTAATTTTTTCTTCAAACAACATGAAGTCTTGCTATATTATGACTAATGCAGAATACACAGCAGTACCTCCATGGAGGAGGACAGAACCTACTTAGGAATAGGCTCTGAAGCACGGCTGTGCCAAACCGAACATCCTCCTGGCCTGGATATCCAGGAGTAATGCTTGGTGAAAGTGTACTGTTTTCCAAGTAGCTGCTTGACATATCTCTAAGATAGGGATGTCTCTGGCAGCAGCTAGAGGCAGCTGTACCTCTGGTAGAGTGAGCCCTCAGGCCTGAAGGGGGAACCTTTCCCAGTTTTTGATAGCAAAATTGGATACAAGAGACAATCCACCTGGCAATGGATCTCTTAGTGGCAGGCTTCCCTTTCCCAACCTCACCATAAGTGAGAAATAGTTGGAGAGATTCGAACCTGTGACCCTTGGTACGCACTATGTAGTAAGTTAGGGCCCTCTTAACATCTAAGGTGTGCAACCTCCTCTCACCAGAGGAGGAATGATCAGTGAAGAACACTGGAAGGGAGACAGATTGATTAAGGTGGAAATCTGAAACCACCTTAGACAAAAACTTCCTGTTAGTCCTGAGGACTACCTTATCCCTGTGAAAGGAAATAAAGTCAGTCTCCACTGACAAAGCTTGTAACTCACTTATGCGCCTGGCAGAAGTGATGGCTACTAGAAAAACAGTTTTCCAAGTCAAGTACTTAAGCTCTGCCAAAGACAGAGGTTCAAAGGGGGGTTGCATCAGCTGAGCAATGCAAACATTAAGATCCCAGGCAGGAGCAGGGGCCCTGAAAGGTGGATTAGTATGAAGTAATCCTTTGAAAAACTTGGAAAATACAGGGTGAGTGGAAAGAGAAGAGGGCTTTCCTGTTGAAATAAAAGCAGAGACAGCTGCCAAATGCACTTTCAGGGTAGCTGGTCTCAGTCCCAAAGAATTAAGATGGACCATATAGTCCAAAACAGTGGGCAAATCAGCAGATTCCGGGAAATATGCTTCCCAGAGCACCATATTGAAAACCTTTTCCATTTAGAGTTATAATAGCCCTAGTGGAAGGCTCCTAGAAGCTTTCAGGATTTCGAGAACACCTTGAGAAAGGTGTAGGTCAGCAAATTCTAACTCCTCAAGAGCCAGGCCTTGAGGTTGAGGCATTTGAGATTCGGATACCAAACTCTCCCCTGGGCACGAGTTAACAGGTTGTGGTTCCTGGGGAGACACAGGGGAAGATGGACTGCTAAGGACAGAAGGAGTGGGTACCAGGACGCCTGGCCCAATCTGGAGCAATCAGAACCATCTTGCAGGGCTGAGATCTGATTCTGACTAGCACCTTGAACAGGAGAGGGAAGGGGGGAAAGGCATAAAGAAACTTCCCTTCCCAATCGAGGAGAAAGGCATCCAGGGGGACTGAGCCCATCACTGGGGGCCTGCAACAAAACAGTGGAAGTTGATGGTTGCTTGGGGCTGCAAAAAGATCTATCTGAGGGGTGCCCCATCTGGCAAAAACTATCCCCAGTACTCGGGGATCCAGTGACCATTCGTGATGGCCTGGGAAATCCTGCTGAGAGCATCTGCCAGGACATTGTCCTTGCCTGGGAGGTGAACTGCTATGAGGAAGTGTTCAGGGAATAAGCCAGAGACCACAACTTCATGGCCTCGGTGCACAAGGCCGAAGACCGAGTGCCCCCTTGTTTGTTGATGTACCACATTGTAGTGGTGTTGTCTGTTCTGACCTGTACCACTTCGTTCTGAACAGATGCAGAAAAAACCTGAAGTGCTAGAAAAACAGCTCTGAGTTCCAACAGATTGATGTGGAGCAGAGATTCCTGAGGGGACCACAATCCCTGGGTGGAGAGGTCGCCCATGTGAGCTCCCCATCCCAAAGGGACGCATCTGTAGTAAGGGTAAGGAGTGAGATAGAGGGATGAAGGGGACCCCTTGTCTCAGATTGCTCTGATCCTGCCACCACTGAAGGGCCTGGATCAGGGTTCGAGTCACTGGGATCAACTTGGATAGGGGATCTTTTCTTTGAGACCAAAAGGCTCTCAAGTGGAACTGAATGTCCCTCATCTGAAATCTTGCTCCTTGCACTACAGCTGTGGAAGCAGCCATGTGTCCTAGGAGCTGTAGAAAATGCCTTGCTGGTCGAGACCTGCAGAGTGAAGGAGGAGGCCAGGGCCACAGGGTTCCTTACCCTTTCCAGGGAAGGAAGGCTCTGGCTGCCTTGTGTCCAGTTCTGCACCTATAAAGGTGAGTACCTGGACAGGTTCCAGAACTGACTTTGGAAGATTGAGAAGAAAGCCCAGAGAGGTAAGCAGCTGCTGGGTAACTAGCAGGTGTGATTTGACCTGGTCTGGAGACTGACCCACAATGAGCCAGTCGTCCAAGTAGGGAAAGATGGCAATCTTTTGCCTTCTTAGATGAGCAACTGCTACTGCCAGACATTTTGTGAATACCCTTGGGGCAGAGGTAAGGCCGAAGGGCATTGCTCTGAACTGATAATGGCCTGAGGGCAGTTCGAATCTGAGGTACTTTCGGTGGGAGCTTCTGATAAGAACATGGAAGTAGGCATCCTTGAGGTCCAGGAAGCTAGCCAGTCCCTGGCCTTAGGGAGGGTAAAATCATTCCCAGAGTCACCATTTGAATTTTGGTTTTAAAAGGTGCTTGTTTAGATATCTTAGGTCCAGGATAGGCCACCACTCTCCTGTCTTTTTGGCGTAAGGAAGTACCTGGAGTACAGACCCTTGCCCTGGTGTGGGGAGAAACCCTTTCTACAGCTCTGAGAGCCAGGAGGTTGAGACTTCTGTTTCAAGGTAAGAGTCTCTAAAGGGTTTGCAGGTGGAAAAGATCTGGCTCTCATCTTTGGAAATTTTTTGAAGCTGAGAACCAGACCCTGGCTCACTACTTCCAGGACCCACCTGTCTGATGTTAAAGACTCCCAGTCCTGGACGAAGTAAGCCAGCCTGCCCCCTACAGGTAATGGAGAGCCGACCCTGGGCATCCCGTCAGGGTGCCTGTTTGGCAGGGGCTTTAGGCTGAGGGGTGGGAGCAGGCCTGCTCGTACCCCGTCTGCCTCTCCCTCTGAAGAACCCCCTCTGAACATAGGCTGAAGAGGAGGCCTGGGTCTGGTAAAAAGGCCTGTGAAAAGGCCTGCCCCTACCCCTGGGAGGCTGCCTCTGAGGAGTGGCTTGCCGTTCCTTGGCTTGTGCACTCCTATAAGTGGTTCTATATTCATCCATTTTCTTCATATAATTCTCTGACTGCTCCCCAAACAGAGAATTTCCCACCACAGGAAAATCCATAGCCTTAGACTGGGTATCCTGTGACAAAGTAGTACACCTGAGCCAGGCCAATCTACGAAAAGCCACAGATGTAGCCATGACTCTGAGGATACATCATTAGAATCCACTGCAGCATGGAACTGCACCTTAGATGCCTCAATACCATCAAAAGCTACCTGCTCCAGCTCCTTTGCAAGCTGGCCAGGGGCCTGTTTGGCTAAGGCCATGACAGTATCCCATCTAGATTTTTGGTACCTTGCAACACAAGCCATATAGTTTGCTTGTCTGAGTCCCAAGGACGCTGCCATGTATTGTTTTTTGGCCATGGCATCAATCTTCCTGGAGTCCTTGTCAGGAGGATGTGAAGCCAGGGGAATATTAGCTTTATCACAGGCCGCAGCCTGAACTACCCCAACATGACTGCATTGCTGTGAAAGAAAATCTGTATCAGGACCTGACAAAGTATACCTCCTGTCCATCTTTTTATCTACAGGAGGCACAGAATTAGGAGCTTTTAAAATTTTTATTGTTTGTTTCCTAAAATATTTATGTAAAGGGATGGACAATCTCCTGGACTCTGGGATATCCATCATCTCTACAAAGTCAGGCTCCTCTTGCCCATCCAAAGCCTCCTCTAAAGGAAGCTGGAGGGTTTCAGCAACTTTTTTATAAAACAGAAAATGAGAAGGGGACTCAGAAAGCGTAGGGGGAGATTCTAAAGGTCTGTCTGGGGAGATGTCTGGTTCAGTGGGCACATCCAGACTCTCAAAGTCACATTCACACTGTTTATAATCATCCTCCCCCTCCTCTGGCTCATAAAACTCTTCTAATATCATATTCTTGAACCGGTGGAACTGACCGAACCGACCTTTTGCCAGATAGTGGCGGTTCGGAGGGAACCGGGGACAGTGACTGGACAATCTGTATTGCCCTGGCTATCTCTGCAGCAGTTGGAGAAGGATTTTGGACTCCACACCTGCTGACTTTCTAGTTCTCTTTGCTGGAACTGGCTCCTCAGAGTCAGCTTTACATTGCCGAGGAAGTCTGGCCCTGGTCAGAGGGCACTCCCTCCGGTTCGGTTGGCACCGAACTGGGCTGGCCATCCGGGTCAGCGGACTTTTTGGCCTCTCATTCCCTGAGCCTACCAACTCTCTTATCTAGGGTAGCTGCAGGGAAATTCTTGCAAATCTGGCAGTCTGCATTGAGGTGGTCAAACCCCAGACAACAAACACATGTGGTGTGTGGGTCAGCCTTGGCAAAGGCTTCCCCACA
This sequence comes from Neoceratodus forsteri, assembly GCA_016271365.2. Taxonomy (NCBI): domain Eukaryota; kingdom Metazoa; phylum Chordata; order Ceratodontiformes; family Ceratodontidae; genus Neoceratodus; species Neoceratodus forsteri. The sequence continues at coordinate 625,633,422 of CM057449.1, forward strand.
GACACTACAGTGTTGAAACCCAGTGGGCCCGGTTTTTCTTTTGGGTTTCTCAGACATAATGCCAGCCTAACCAAAAACTTGCCCTTTTGATGGCAGTGCCAGGCAAGACACCCTTATCGGTTCCCAACCGTGTCACGGGTCGTGGAAAAAAACCGTAATGAAATCCGTTTTTTTTAGAACCGATAAGAACCGGGAACCGCACTCTAACAAGCCTTAAAAGGCTTCAAAATAAAGTTTAAATACAATTTGATCGGTTCAAACCGAACCGATAAATATTTACAAGTTCCACACAGAAAACCTATCTATTACTTACAATACCATAGACAGAGCTTGAACCGATCGGTTTGCGGTAAAAATAAAGAATATCGCGGTTGAATTTAACCGAGAAAAGACACTTTAAACCGAGAAAATGAACCGAGCAGCAGGAGGAATCTCCGGAGCCACTGTTCAGTGAGGTGGAGTAAAGAATCTGACGGTTTCGGTTTGAAACCACCCTAACAGAGCTTCTCTAACCGAGCTCGCGCTCTAAGCTCCATGCACTGCATGGAAGTTAACTCTTTCACCTCCGAAGCAGTTCTAATAGTGGGACAAACTGCATCTGTCATAATATAGCAAGACTTCATGTTGTTTGAATCATCCATTTTCTTCATATAATTCTCTGTCTGCTCCCCAAACAGAGAATTTCCCACCACAGGAAAATCCATAGCCTTAGTCTGGGTATCCTGTGACAAACTAGTACACCTGAGCCAAGCCAATCTACGAAAGGCCACAGATGTAGCCATGACTCTAGAGGATACATCATTAGAATCCACAACAGCATGGAATTGCACCTTGGATGCCTCAATACCATCAGCAGCCACCTGCTCCAGCTCCTTGGCAAGCTGGCCAGGGGCCTGTTTGGCTAAAGCCATGACAGTGTCCCATCTAGATTTTGATATCTTGCCACATAAGCCATGTAATTTGCTTGTCTGAGTCCCAAGGGCAGCTGCCATGTATTGTTTTTAGCCATGGCATCAATCTTCCTGGAGTCCTTGTCAGGAGGATGTGAAGCCAGGGGAATATTAGCCTTATCACAGGCTGCAGCCTGAACTACCCCAACATGACTGCATTGCTGTGAAAGAAATTCTGTATCAGGACCTGACAAAGTGTACCTCCTGTCCATCTTTTTGTCCACAGGAGGCACAGGATTAGGAGCTTTAAAAATTTTTGTTTGTTTCCTAAATGATATATGTGAAGGAATAGACAAGCTCCTGGACTCTGGGATATCCATCATTTCCACAAAGTCAGGTTCCTCTTGCTCATCCACAGCTTCCTCCAATGGGAGCTGGAGGGTTTCAGCAACTTTTTTATAAAACAGAAAATGAGAAGGGGACTCAGAAAGCGTAGGGGGAGATTCTAAAGGTCTGTCTGGGGAGATGTCTGGTTCAGTGGGCACATCCAGACTCTCAAAGTCACATTCACACTGTTTATAATCATCCTCCCCCTCCTCTGGCTCATAAAACTCTTCTATATCATATTCTTGAACCGGTGGAACCGGCCGAACCGACCTTTTGCCAGATAGTGGCGGTTCGGACGGAACCGGAGAAAGTGACTGGACAATTTGTATTGCTTTAGCTATCTCTGCAGCAGTTGGAGAAGGAATTTTTGACTCCACACCTGCTGATTTTCTAGTTTTCTTTGCTGGAACTGGCTCCTCAGAGTCAGCTTTACGTTTGCCTGAGGAAGTCTCGCCCTGGTCAGAGGGCACTCCCTCCGGTTCGGTTGGCACAGAACTGGGCTGGCCATCCAGGTCAGCGGACTTTTTGGCCTCTCGTTCCCTGAGCCTACCAACTCTCTTATCTAGGGTAGCTGCAGGGAAATTCTTACAAATCTGGCAGTCTGAATTGAGGTGGTCAAACCCCAGACAATATACACATGTGGTGTGTGGGTCAGCCTTGGCAAAGGCTTCCCCACAGACACTACAGTGCTGAAACCCAGTGGGCCCGGTTTTTCTTTTGGGTTTCTCAGACATAATGCCAGCCTAACCAAAAACTTGCCCTTTTTCCGGCAGTGCCAGGCAAGACACCCTTATCGGTTCCCAACCGTGTCACGGGTCGTGGAAAAAAAACGTAATGAAATCCGTTTTTTTTAGAACCGATAAGAACTGAAAACCGCACTCTAAAAGCTTTCAAATGCTTGAGAATAAAGTTTAAAAACAACCTGATCGGTTCGAACCGAACCGATAAACCTTTACAAGTTCCACACAGAAATAAACCTGTCTAGTACTTACAATACCACAGACAGAGCTTGAACCGATCGGTTTGCGGTTAAAATAATAATAATCATGGTTGAATTTAACGAGAAAAACTGTTTTAAACCAGAAATGAACTGAGCAGTAGGAGGAATCTCCGGGCGACTGTTCAGTGGCGAGTAAAGAATCTGACAGTTTCAGTTTGAAATCCTCCAGACAGAGCTTCTCTAACCGAGCTCGCGCTTCAAGTTCCATGCCTGGCATGGAAGTTAACTCTTTCACCTCCGGAGCAGTTCTAATGGTGGGACAAACTGCATTAGTCATAATATAGCAAGACTTCATGTTGTTTGAAATGGCAGCTGCCACAGTCCCCTTCCCAATCCCCAAGCTGCCCCCCCATGGACCCCAGGCCACTCCCAGCCTGGAAGTCCGCAGAGGAAGACTGCTGTGGAGACTGAGGAATGGGAGCGCTGGGCCGCCTGCCACCGTGTTCCACAGAAGACTCTGATTCCGAAGAATCGGGGAGCTAGACCAGGTCCACGTCTGAGTCGTCTGCTTCAGAGGAAGAGTCGACCAGAAGGACCTCGATGCTGGCCACCCCAGGTCCCCTGAGAAAGCGGCTTTTCTGAGCGGTGCTCGTATGCCTGTGGTGCCGTCGGTCCCGGCGCACCACCCATAGCTCCCACGCCCGGTCTCGACCCACCTGCGGCTCTGGCTGAGTCCCTGGCGCCACCCGCGGCACCGGGACCCAACATGGCACCACCCACAGAGTTGACGGGGCCGAGAACCAAACTGGCACCGCATGTGGCGCTGCCCCAATCACCGGCACCGGGATCCGAGATGTTCTGGCTGTGGGGGTGGAGGAGAAGGAGGCAGCAGTGATGGGTATCCTGGATAGCCCGTAGAATATGAAGGGTAGCCAGGTGGTTGGTACCAGTAGGGGTACTGGTGGTAACCTTGATAAGGATAAGCCTGACCCGGCATCTGGTATCCTGACATCGGGGGCAGGTAACCTGGCATCGGGTAATGGGGAACCTGTGGCGGCGTGTAGCTGTGGTAGTACCCCGTGGAGCACGACGGAAGGGGGTGAAAGGCCCAGAGAGAGGTGGCGCCTAGGGACCACAGGGGTCAGGGTCCGTTGGCAGACTGGGGTCGGAAGTGCAACCCCAGAAGGTCCAGGAAGATCCTGGTCCATGCTGTCCAGAGGGACCCCATCAAAAGATCTGCTGGCAAGGCAGGAGTCTCGGGAAGGAGGCCCGACATGTGAGGCTCCTCTAGATCAGCCCCACTTGAAGTCCGGGAAACCAGGGAGAATGAGGTGTCTGGCTGTGTCAGTGGGTCCCGGGAGGTAGAACCCTTGCAGGGCTTGAGGAAACCTGTGAGCTCACTCTGCCGGACGTCGGGAACCATGAGCGAGTCAGATGGGACAGCAGTCGCCGCATGGTCATCGGGTGAGCTAGCGACCGACTTAGAGGCGATGGTCTGGTGGGTGTCAGAGGAGCCAATGTCCAACGTACAGACCGCAGTTGGGCTGACTGAAGCCGGGAGGCTCGAGTCAGGCTGATCGACCTGGGTGCCTGGTGGAGGAGCAGGAGGGCGACTTAGTGGCTGACCTACCGACAGGCTCAGAGACAACTTCCTCTGAAGAGGAGACCCCCGACTGCCCACTGACCTCGGCAGGGGTGGTGGTGGTGGGGGGGGTAGGGTGTGAAGGTGTCCGATATGCCGGAGCAGAAGGCACAGGAGGTGGGGTACTCATCGGGGTGGAGGCCCCACCCGATGTGGCATCGGCTGTCTGGCGGCTTTTCCTCGCGGGAGAATGGCTCCGCTCCCAGCGTTTCTCCTTCTCCTGTCTTCTCCGGGGCTGGCAAAGACGATTGTTCCCGCAGCTTCTGAAGCTTTTTCCATCTATGCCAGTCATTGTTTTAATAAGTGGGCATCAAGGGTCCTCTAGCGATGGGTGCACGTGGCCTGGTTGAAGGCCTGGAAGATTTGTCAATCTGCGGCCTTGTGCTTAGGGCCCAGGCAGAGGATGCAGTGGGAGTGGTTGTCCCCATGCAGGACCTAACATACTAAAATGCCAGCAGAACAGGCCTAATGGTCTTTCAAGTCTGCTCAATTTTCAGCACCCACACCAAGGGCCGACTTTGGTGTCCCCCTCCCCCTTGGGTTATACTGTCCCCAGTACCAGACGTTCTACCTGTATTGGGCCTGGTCAGATTTACCTTCCCCCGTACCTGTCCCATCCCCTTTTAAACCTGTCCACAGTCTCCGCCTCTACCAGCTCCCTGGGCAGCACATTCCATGGCTCCACCACCCTTTCAGTGAAATAACACCTCCTCCTCTCCCCTCTGAGCCTGCCCCTTCCAGCTTACACCAGTGACCTCTCGCCCCCCCCCCTTCCTTTGGAGCACCCTGATTGGGCCTCCCTTATTGATCCCTTTCACTAGATCACTACGGCAGGCATCTTCGGAAGGGTGGTGGGGTGTGGGTTGGCCATGGTGCTAGCCCTGGGTTGGAGGTTGGGGGAATACATGGTGTGCCAACAGCTGGGACAACTTAAAGAGGAGGTCAAGTGGTTAAAATGGTCGTTGGGTATGGCGGTGGGGGGGGACAGAAGGAGACTCTGATGTGGGGGTAATTTGTGGGGAGGGCAGAAGACAAGATGCTTAAAGCAGAATAACAGATTTGCACCCCTAGTACAGTTGAACGAGGGGGAGAGTGACAAATCTGGAGCAGAGGAGGCTCCAGAGGGGGCAGGAAAACAGGGCATGGCGGAAAGCCCCGCAGTCAGGAGTAGCGGGTTTCAAGGGTATGGAGCGGATCCTTAGGGGCTACCCAGATGGGATCAGGCTGGGTATGGACACAGAGTCAGTGGGAGATTATTAAAAGGGGCTCCTGGAAGCTACCAAGGCCTGCACGAAAGAGCGTCGCTAGTGGGGTAGAGCCAGGAGGCAGAGCTGGTGGACAAGTGAGGTCCAGGATGCGGTAAGGGAAAAAAAAAAAGGCTGCTTATACATGATACAGGTGTTTGCATGAGGTTATAGGCAAGGGGGAGTATATGATAGCCAGGAAGGTCACCAGGGTGGTTAGGCCAGCTAAGGCAGGGACGGAGTGGAGGTTGGCTCAGGGGATTAAAAGTGATGAAAAAGGGTTCTTCGGGTATATCAGGGAAAGGAGGAAAGGGAAGGGGCAGATTAGTACGCTGAGGTCAGGGAGTGGGTGGGCGGAGGATGCAGGCGGAGGTGCTCTGCCCACGGAGCTGGTGGCTGTTGCTACTGTGGAGTGGTTCAATATAGGCTTGGACAGGTATAGAGGGAAGGTGCATCTCAGAACCCCATCGGGGGATGGGGTGGCTGTAACAGTGCCCTGATCGGGCACTGATCCCCGAGCAGACTCGACAGACCACAGGGCCTACTCGGCTGGCTTCTTAGTACGTTAGCATGTAACCTGACGACCAAACTAGTTCGGGTGAAAGAGATCAAGAGCTGGTTGGACCGACGGGTGTCCCTGGTTCTATCAATGAAGAACCTGAGGGCTCGTTTGACATCCAGAGAGTGGACAGTCTGCTCTCACTCATTCTGGAAGTTGGAGAAGTACGTGGGCAGCACCAGGGGTTGGTTCAGATGGAACTCCGAGACCACCTTAGGCATGAACTTGGGGTGCATACAAAGAACCACCTTGTCCTTATGGAAGACGGTATATGGGGGGAGGGATCTGTGATCAGAGCATGTTATCTCGCAGACCCTTCGTGCAGATGGGATAGCCACTAAAAATGCTGTTTTCTAAGTCAGGAATTTGAGATCACGGGTAGCCAGAGATTCAAACGACTTACGAGTGAGCACGTCCAATACAAAGTTAATGTCCCAGGCAGCGACATGTTTTCGTACTGGGAGCCTGGTGTGCAAAATACCTTTCAAAAATCTCTTGAAAAAAGGCATTTGAGCCAGAGTAAGGTTCAGGACAGGCTCATGACATGCCGAAAGAGCACATAAATGGACTATGACTGAGGAGTATTGTAAACCCACATCTGAGAGGTCCAGTAAATGACTTGATGACAGAGATAACTGAGATTCCCTCGAAGATCTACTATCATGGTACATTCTTGCGTTAACTGTTCTATCTTCTTCAAGGATATCTCTATCATCAGGTCACAACTATGAATGGGTCCCAAGCAGTGCTGAGAGCAAGGACAGTCTGGGTGGCAGGATGCCAGAAGCCAAAGAAAGACAGCCCTGAAGCACAGCTAGGCCAAAGTCTACCCATCTTCTGGAGGTAATGTCCAGACTGCAGTGCTTCGTGAAAGTGTGGAAAGTACTCCAAGTGGCAACGGTGCATATCTTAGCTGCAGACATGGACCCAAAACAGGCAACTGAAGTGACCATGCCCCTGGTGGAATGGCCCTTGAAAACCACAGGAAGTTCCTTATCATACCTCCTGTTACAAAAAATAATAGTTTGCCAACTATTTGGACAAGCACTGTTTTGAAACTGGAGCACCCTCTCTGCTAGGGGTGAAGGAAACAAACAACTGAGAGGACTTCCTGCAGTCCCTCGTACGGCGTATGTAGTAATGCAAAATTCTATGCACACTCAAAGTATGGAGTAAAGCTTCCCCTGGATTGGCATGTTCTGGATAATAAACAGGCAGGTGAATGGACTGATTTAGGGTAAACTCAGACACTACCTTACGAAGAAACTTGGGATTAGTACGCAGAGACCCTGCCTTTGTGGAAAATCAAATAATGCTGCTCACACATGAGAGCCTGTAGCTCTGAAATCCTTTGAGCAGAAGTAATGACAACTAAAAATACAGGTTACTCACCTGTAACAGGAGTTCTAGGAATGGTATATGTTGTTCATCCACACTGTCTGGCAGGTATCCTTGCAGCTTTAAATCTTGCCGGAAGGTCTTCAAGCTGGCTCCTCCCACCCACCCGGGTGGTAAAACTCTCGGCTCCACCCCATGACGCTAGATCTGGCCCGCTGGAAGCTCAGGTTGTGCGTCGAAGCCGGGGAGGTCGGGTGGGTCGTGTGGATGAACAACATATACCATTCCTAGAAAGGAAAATTACGTACCTACCGTAATTCTTGATCTTCTTGGACGAGTCTCCACCACTCATTCACACTAGTGGGATTAGCGCCGGAGGCACTAAGACCCATCGGGAGCAAACTTTTTGCTGGAGGGTCGGCTCGAGAGACGGCGCCGCGAGACACTGCGCCGCGAGCAGTGGCTCGAGCGGTAATGACCATCTCGGCGACGACCCTCCAACCGCCTCAGTACCTTTTTTACCAAGGAGGTGAAGCGCAACTAACGAAAGTAAACTCAACATTAAAAACGGACATAAGATAGTCCATTATGACCCGTGTAAGAAGGGTCAGCAAAAGAAATCCTCACGGCCTAAAAGATTTGAGGAGTGAAGACCAATACAGCGGTGGCTCGGGGATGGAGGTGGGCATGTGAATGAGTGGTGGAGACTGGTCCAAGAAGATCAAGAATGCGTAGGTAATGTTTTCCTATCTTCCTGACACAAGTCTCCACCACTATCTACACTAGTGGGAGAGTACCAAGCTGATAATCCCCAAAGGGGCAGGAGAGCCAGGCTCACGTCCTAAGATAGAAGCCCATTAAGGATAGGTTCTGCCGAATCCGGAATGTCGCTAGCATGAACATCCAGTGCATAGTGCTTAACTGAACGGTATGCACTGAGCTCCAGGTGGCGAAGCATGATATCTGCAATTGGAAACATTGCAAATTTCCGCTAGGATGCCGCGACCGCCTAGTAGAGTGAGCGTGCACTCTACCTTCTAATTTAACTTGAGCCATGGAATAGCAATGACGAAGGCATGCCACTAACCATGAAGAGATGCATCTAATAGCGACAGGTTGACCCAGCCGGTGTCGCTGAAAAGAAACGAACAGTTGCTGAGTCTTGCAGAACATCCTTGGTTCTATCTAAATAGAACATGAAGCTCTCTTAACATCCAAGGAATGAAGAGCTCGTTCCCTTCATTTTGGAAATTAGCGAAGTAAGCGGAAGTACCAGAGGTTGGTTTAGATGAATTCTGACACAACCTTGGAAGAAATTTAGGATGAGTACGGAGAACTACCTTGTCTTTATGGAATACAGTATACGGAGGGTCCGTAACCAGGGCATGTATCTCAGAGACCCCTGCGGCTGAGGTAATGGCCACCAGGAAGGAGTCTTCAGGTAAGAAATTTTAGCTCACAGGTAGCTAAGGGTTCTAGAAAGGCTTCCGAGTGAGCATGTCCAGCACCAGGTTAATGTCCCAGGCTGCAACTGGACGCTTAACAGGGGGTCTGGTATGGAGAATCCCCTTAAGAAATCTCTTCACCATAGGTAATTGAGCCAGAGTTAAGGAAGAAACCGGCTCATGGAACGCTGAGATGGCACTAAGGTGAACTTTAACTGTGGAGTACTGAAGACCTAAGTTTGACAGGTCCAAAAGATACTCCAGAACCTTGCCAGGAGGACAGGAAAAGGGATTCCAAGAGGATTTTGCACACCAGAGAGAAAAACGTTTCCATTTGGAAGCGTACGTTTTTCGGGTGGCTGGCTTCCGAGCAGCCAGAAGGATGTCTGAGACTCTATGAGAGACGTTGAACCGATTCACTCTATCTCTTCAGGAGCCAAGCATGAAGGTGAAGTGATTTCAGGTTGGGATGGACCAACGAACCCTGAGTCAAAAGACTGATTTGCTAAAGGAAGTGGTCTCGAGAGGCTGCCAACATACTGTTGAGTAGAGAAACCATAGTTGCCGAGGCCAGGAAGGAGCAATGAGAATCATCTTGGTCCCCTGAGACTCAACTTGAGGTACTCTCTGGATTAGAGGAAGCGGTGGCAAGCGAAAGAAAGCGGTCCACCGTAGCCTGAACGCATCCTGACAGAAAATGCCAGCCCTGGATTTCTGGAGCAGAAGAGAGGCAGTTTTGCGTTGAGTGGGGATGCAAAAGGTCCAGGTCTGAGTCCCCCACTCTTTGAACAGGGACCGAGCTACGGCTGGATCGAGACCACTCGTGAGGGTCTGCCTCCTGCTGAGGTGATCTCTAGGTCGTTTGTATACCTGGCAGATAAACCGCTTGAATCAGAGACTTGTAGCTCCAAGCACCACTCCCACACCCTCATTGCTTCCTGCAAGGATAAGAATGAGCACCGCTGTTTGTTGGATGTAATACATCACTGCTTTGTTGTCCGCTTGAAGGAGAATGTTCTTGTGACAAAGGACATCCTTCAGAGCTCGGATTGCATAGAGACCGCTTCTCATCTCCAGGACATTTATGTGGAGATGAGTTTCAACTGAGTCCATACACCTTGAGTGTGGAAGAGAGACAGTGAGCCCCCATCCCATTAGCGATGCTGCCTGTGGTGATGGAGATCTGATGATCCGGGGAGCAAATGGAATCCTTCCAGGAGATTGCTCTCTTGATTGAGACCACCAGGTGAGAGACCTTCAAGGGCTCCGCTACCTTGATGGGATAAGACTGGGGTGAGGAGGTCGGGACCACTGGGTGGAGAGCATCCATTGGTGGTTCTCATGTGCAGTCGGGCCAGAGGGACAGTGAAGACCGAGGACTCTTATGAGACCCAACATATGCGTGTATTGAGAGAGCTGTAACTCATTGGTTCTCCTGATTAACGGGCCATTCAAGGATGTCGTAGTCTTCTGTCCTCTGGAAGGAAAGCCTCGCTGAAGAGGTGTCTAGAAGCGTCCCTATGAAAAGGAGCCTCTGGGAGGGCTGCAGTTGAGATTTTTCAAATTCAGCAGAGCTCCATGGGCGTGAGCAAGACGAAGTCGCTTGCACGGCTTCCAAAGTCCCTTGGCCGGAAGGGCTTGCTAGCCAACGTCCAGGTAGGGAAACACTGAGTCCGGGACTTTCCTGGGAGATGCGCCACAGAACCCCAACACTTTGTAAAACTCGGGCGCGAGGATAGCCCAAAGGGCAGGACTCTGAACTGATAATGCTGACCCAAAGCTACAAACCTGAGGAACTGCGGTGGGTGGGTGGGCAGATATGCTGGTGGCATCCTGCATATCCAGAGAGGCCAGCTAGTCGTGCTGATGCAGCAAGGGTAACAGGGTACCTAGGGAAATCATCTTGAATTTCTCCCTGGGGAGGAATTTGTTTAACTTTCTGAGGTCTAGAATGGGGCGCATCCCCCCAGATTTCTTTGGAACCAGAAAGTAATGGGAGTAGAACCCTGTGTTTCGCAGATGCGGGGGCACCAGTTCTATTGCCCTGTTGTTCAGAAGGCCCTGGATCTCTGCGGTGAGGAGGTCTGACTGAGAGGCCGACAACCTGGGTTAATCGGTCGAGAGGACAATCTGGGGGTTCCAAGAAATTGAGAGAATAACCCTCGCGAATTATCCGAAGGACCCATTTGTCCGAAGTTATGGACTTCCACTGGTTGTAGAAGTACATCAGACGACCTCCCACCGGAGGAGAAAGTTCCACGTCGGGCAGAGTGGATGGAACTTGGGCCAACGACTCATAAGGTAGCGCTGGGAGCTTTAGGCCCCTGCGCTTTCTGCTCGCGTCTTCTTTTGAGGTTGGGCAGGTCTGGCTTTATGGAAGCCTCTGCCTCTGCCTTTAAAGGACTGACGACTATGAAAACTGACGTTTGTTCACATGCCCCCGGTGAGGGGAAGTGAGGTCTGGCCAACCTAATGGCCGATCTAGTCTTCTGGTGGCCTCTAAGGCTTGCTCCACCTGAGGGCCAAAAGAAAGGAGCCATCAAAGGCAGCGCCATCACCTGCTGCTGAGCATCATTAGGTGAAGCCAGAAGTGCGCAGCCAGGAATGGCGATGCAAATCGCGGCTGCTGAGGCGGCTTGCATGTCAGGCGTCCATGGCTTTGACCTGTTGGTTATTGACCAATACCTCTAATAACGTCAGAAGAAGTCTGACTTGGAATCCGAATCTGGAAGAGCTTCAACCATTCTTTTCATAGAGTGCCAGGATATACTCATACTGAGAAAAATAGCTTGATAACTGGCATACGCATACTGAGAGGAGGCAAAGACTCTCTTACCTAATGTATCAATCTTACGAGACTCTTTGTTAATAGGCTCGAGCTGTAGTAGTTTGGAGGAAGAACGACCTTGCTGTCCTCTGCCAGGACTACAATAGGGTCCGCAAAGGCTTGGGATGTTGTAATGTGACCATCCTTGGGAGCTGAATACTCTTATCAATGGATTTAGCCACATGAGGAATAAGAGCAGGATTATTCCATACCATTTGAGACAGCGTGCTCGAAGGAAGGCTGGATCGGAGGAGTCAAATCCAGAGGGATCTCCGGCATGAAGATACTGGAGTCTTAATATCTTCCCAGGATCGATGTCTGTAGTCTGGAGAGAAAGAGGATCCTAGGTTCTTCAACAGAGACTTAAAGGACAGGTCCCTACCACAGGCTCTGTAGCAAAGAAAGATCCTGTTTCTCCACTTCATCACCCAACCAAGGTCTGGGTCAGGCTCAACATCATCTCCTGATGGTCCAGAAAGGACTGTTTGGACAGGAAACGAGTGAAAATTGGGAGAGGAGGAAATAGCAGAAAACAAGGAGAGTCCCCAAGGGCTGCCGCCAGACGGCAAACGGGCTGAAGACGGCACCGAGGAGGCACACGGCGTCAAGAGGCACGCCCGCCCGCTGCGCCCGCGCGGCGCTGATGACAACGCGGCGCAGCAGCCGCCGCCGACGCCGAACGGCGTTGGCGGTCGACGCCGCAAGCGGCGCCCGCCATCCAACGGCACTACCTGGGCGCGCTGCTGAGCCCAGCGGCGTGCGGGATGGCGCCAAAAGACCCAGCGGCACCAAAACGGGCGCCGACAATCCAACAGACCCCTGCGGAAAGTGACCGAAAGCCCCAGGAACCTGGAAAGCTAGAGAAGGAAAAACAGGAGATAAGGGCATCGGTGAGGCCCCCGCCGCCAGCCTTATGAGGGGGAACATAGCACGGGAGCTCGCTGGCACCAAGAAGGTGCCACGCGACTAGGAAGGACCAACCGCCTCTACCTGGACGCCGGAGGGGCCCGAGGGCTCCGAGGCAACCGGTGCCAGCAGAAGAACCAACCTCCGAGCCCATTGCCCATAAGAGTGCCCACTGATGAAACTGCTCATCTGGAGTCCTACCTATAGGCGGGGAGGGCTCCGATGTCGAGGACGATTATACTGGAAGTTGGCGATCCAAGAAGGAGACCGCAACTACAACGATAACCGAAAGGCCGACGCCGCAGACATAGCCAGAGGGCTAATTTCGAGGATGCCTTCTTTTGACCTGTGTCAAGAAGAGCTCGAGGTCGAACGGTGCCAGAATGCGACTGCTTATTTTATGCCGGGCGGGGACCGCCCATCTCGGCATCGGACTGACCGCTGTCGGAACCCCGCTGAGGAGAAGGAGGTCTGACCGGACCCAGCCCGCTGACTGAACAGTTTCACACGAAGTCTCCTCACCGTCACCTGACCTGCTCATGGCTCGCACTCCGCCTAGTAGGTCGAGACTTCTTCAAGTAAAATTTAAATAGAAAAATTTAATCAAAATAGAATAAAATTAAGCGATACTACTTATCGTGATAAAGTTAGAAAAACAAACTGAAAACTATGCACTAGTTTGAAGTTTGACTCGATGAAGCGAGCTTACGCCGGGCCACCGAAGCGCACTCGGACGCGGCAAAAGGAACTGAGGCGGTTGAGGGTCGCCGGCCGAGATGGTCATTACCGCCGAGCCGCTGCTCGGTGGCGCCGCCTCACACGACCCTCCAGCAAAAAGTTTGCTCCCGATGGGTCTTAGTGCCTCCGGCGCTAATCCCACTAGTGTGAATGAGTGGTGGAGACTTATGTCCAGGAAGATCTCCTGTTACAGGTGAGTAACCTGTATTTCTAGGGACATGGATATGTTGTTCATCCACACTGTCTGGCAGACTCCTAGCAGTTCTCCGGGAGGAGGGAGGCAAGGCGCACACCCCCTATACTTACTTGGGAAAGAGAGACTGGAGAACTGAGGCCCCAAAACCAGCATCCCGGCGTGACTCAAGGTCGATGTGGTAATGGGTGATGAAGGTGGTGCTGACTTCCAGGTAGCAGCTCTGCAGATTTCCTGGATAGGGACGCCCCTGGAAGCAGCCACCGATGCAGCAGTATGGCGGGCAGAATGAGCTCTTATCCTCTGGGAGGCTCCATGCCCGCCCAACTTATAGCAGAGATCTATGCAGGAGGTGACCCATCGCCTATTGTCCGCTTTGCTGTAGGTCTGCCAGGTGCGGCTTCAGCGTAGGGTGATAAACAGCTGGCGAACCTCTCCCGATCTTCATTGCGGCGCCTCCTTATAGTAAGCGAGCGCCTTCTAGTGGGTCCAGAGTATGAGCCTATTTGGCCTCCGAGGAGATCAGTAGAACACCCGCAGAGAGTCAACACCTGGTTAAGGGGTGAAACCACACCACCTTCGGGAAGGAATTTCAGGTGGAAGAGGAGGTATCCTTGACCTGTGGGAACAGGTAAGGAGACTCGATGTGAGCACCTGGAGCTCTCCCCATCCTTCTGGCTGACTTAATAGCCATCAAGATATGGTGTTCTCCACGACAGGTGAGAGTGTTCACACCTGTGCATTGGTTCAAATGGCTTGCCCATGAGCTTTGCCAGTAGTCAGTGCAGTAGATCTCATTTGAGTGGTGCCCCAGACCCCTGAGGGAATGTGATCTAGAGCCTTGAAAAGCGCCAGACCACCTTCTCCCAGTGCCACTCACTGCTTCCCGCCCGCTACCGGAAGCAGAGATGGCTGCCAGGTGCACCTTAAGGGTCGTCACTAAGCCCTTGCTGAGAAAGGACCAAGGTAGTCCAATATGCTCGCCATGGAACAGGAGGAAGCGTCCAGGCCCTTGTTATGACACCAAATGGAAAATCTTTTCCATTTGAAGGCGTAGCATTTTCTGGTCGACTTACGTGGACGCCTCACCACGCTTGAGGACTGACAGAAAGACCTTACATCCGAACGCTAGCCGCCAGGAACCAGGCCGCCAGGTGCAGGGATTGGTTATCCGATGGAATACCTCTCCGACTGACTGAGAGCAGGTCCGCATGTAGCTGGAAGCTGCCTCGAGCCTGGAGCTGAGGCTGAGGAGATCTGGTGGCCCAGACTGGCGGGCCAGTCTGGGGCTATCATAATCACTCCTGCACCTTGTCCCTCCACTTGAGCAGCACCCTGTGCATCAAGAGGAACAGGGAAAGGCGAGAAGAGGCCCGGGGTCCTCTGCCCCGAGAGGCGCATCCCCTGCAGCGATCCCTGCTGGGGCGGCATGGAACAGCCTCAGCTTCGGATTCTCCTGGAGGCAAACAGGTTCACCTGAGGTGTGCCACAATGGGAGAATAGACTTTGTACTACCTCCGCAGGAGAGACCACTGTGGGACGAAGTCCCTATCCGGCTTAGGGGCATTGGCTAGGCAGGCTCCTGCCACATGAGTGGCTAGGAGATCCACCCAGGCTGCGACGAGTGACCAGATGCGGACAGCTTCTTGCATAGAAGCATGGAGCGCGGGCCCGCCTCGGGCGGTTTAGATAGTACATGGTCTTGTGTTGTCCTGCCTGGACCCGGACCATTTGACCCCGAAAAACGGTGGAGCGCAAAAGGCGGTGAGAGTTAGCACCGCTTGGAGCCTCCAGCAGGTTGATGTGGCATCCGACTTCGCTGGGGACCAGAGGCCATGCGCCGTGTCTCCCAGATGGGACCCCAACCCATTAGAGAGGCATCGGTCGACAGAGACCGGCCGGGCTCGGGCGGACAAACGAGATGCCCTCCTGCAGATGAACCGCAACGGTCCATCACTGGAGAGCGTTCCACATCCCCTGGGTCACCGTCACTAGCTGATCCAATGGATGGCAGCGTTGGGACCACTGGCTGGCCAGCCCCCACTGAAGGGGGCGCATGCTCCAGCGGGCCCAACGGACCACGCTGGTACAGGCCGCCATGAGACCCAGGAGGCGCAGGAAGTCCCGGGCTGGGCGCAATTGCCCAAACAGAAATGATTGGGCAAAGGAGGAAAGAACCTCGACCCTGTCCGCCGGGAGCTGTGCCCTGGCTCGAAGAGAGTCGAGCTCTGCCCCGGTGAAAAGAATCACCTGCTTCGGCTTGAGTTCCGACTTGGCCTCGTTGATGAGGAGGCCGACCTGAGAGCAAACCTGGAGGGCCAGATCTCTGGACCGGCCCACCTCCCTGTCTGAGGGGGCTGCAATCAGCCATCGGCCCAGGTAAGGGGTAGACCAGGACCCCTCGGCGCGCAGGAATGCTTGTCACCACTGCCATGCTTGGTGAAGACCCTGGGAGCTGGAGATAAGCGAGAAGGGCATGGTTGGAATCCGAAGGGATCCCTCCGCCGAAAGCCTAAGGAACTTTGATGGGATTTGACGGATAGGGACGGAAAGAACGCGTCCTGTAGGTCCAGAGAGCAGAACCACACGCCGTGTTCCAAAGATGGTATTATCTGAGCCAGAGTGACCATCCTGAAGGTTCGAGACCTTAGGAACTTGTTTAGGTCGTGTAGGTCGAGAATGGGGCACCAGCCCCCCGTCCGTTTTCGAACCAGGAAGTACCTGGACAGAACCCTGGTTTGAGGGAGGGTCCGCCACCTCTTATTACCTCCTTCTCGAGGAGGAGAGCGATATCGGCTCGGGTGAGCTGACAGCGAGGCTTGGACCCCGAGGCCCCGAGGTGCGACGGCTCTGGAAGGGGTGGGGCCTGCTCGAACTCCAGAGGCAGGCCCTTTCCTACCACTTTCCAAATATCCACCGGTTCGGTAATGGCAGACCAGGCGGAAAGGAAGAATTGGAGCCGCTCTTCCACGGGGAACTTGGGTGAGGTGACGAGGTTAGCGGCACCCCTCAACCCGCTACTGTGCAGGCTTGGAGGAGGGACTGGCCGAGGGACCACCTTGGTTTTACCTCCCTGCTTCCTGGAGGAGGAAGTCAGGCTTGGGTTTGGGACGCCAAGAGCGAGCCTGCTGGCCCTGGTGTTGCTGGGTCGGACATGCCGGGGCGCAGGACGACGAAAGGGCTTGTTGCGTCTGCGGCCCTTGTCCCTCTGAGCGGATGAGACCCGAGTCCAGGTGGCATTGACTTTTCAATCCTCTGGAGGTGGCCTTCACTCCAGGGTCGAAGAGGTTGGTCCCCAGGAAGGGGACATCCGCCAATTTGTGCTGGGTATCCGCCGTGAAGGTGGATATCCTCAGCCATGCCCGACGGCGCATAGCCACTGCGGCCGCAACTGACATGGCGCATGAGTCTCCACTGTCCAGAGCAGTCTGAAGTTGCTGCTTGGCCACTGCCCTGCCCTGGTCCCGCACCTGCCTAACCGTGGTCTGCAGGTCAGCTGGGAGATGAGGGACTACCTCGTCCAGGAAGCCCAACAGGGTATGGGAGAAATGTGCCATAAGCACGGCCGAGCTTGCTGACGAAGGCCAAGGGAGGACGCAGCATAGACTTTTCGCCCGGCATAGTTCAGTTTCTTGGACTCCTTGTTGGGAGGTTTGTCCACGTCCCTAGCATTTCCGGCACGCCAGAAAACACTGTCGGTAACTAACCCCTCGGCTGAGGGATGTTCCGAAAAACCGGACAGGGAACCGGTAGGGACCGCATACTTCCTGGCCATCGGCGCAGGACAGGAAGCAGGGTGCTGCCAGAGCTACAAGGCCGGGCCCACAATGGCCTCAGCCACAGGAAAGGCCGCCGTAGGGGAATCCCCTCGGGCCAATATCTCCATGAGGGGATACTTGGCCAGCTTGGATACGGGCTCGAGCTGCATCCTGGTGGACTCCGAGATGAGCCTGAGCAAACCCAGGAAGGACGAAGGGCTGTCGTCCAGCGACTGACCTCCAGAGGACTCCAAGTCCACTCGCTTGGAGAAAAGGGAGGAATCGTCGTCGGACTCAGAAGAGTCCGCAAAGAGCTGCCTCGGGCCTGAGCCACCCTCCACCTGCCGAGGGCGATCGGGAGTGAGGGTGACAGACAGTCTATGGGGCAGACCCTGAGCCGACCGAGAGTTCTTGGTTGGAGCCCAAAACAGCGGCTGTGGAGGCAGAGGTTCCACCTGAATCGGTGGGGCAGCTGGTTTTGGCCGAACAACTGGCCTGGGAACAGGCTCCTCGGGTAAAACGAGGGGTTGTTTCGGCCGCTCCGGTGACAGCCACTTAATGGCCGGGGAAGGTGACGGCATCGGCTTGTTCCCGGTCAGAAGGAGCTGTTGCCACATGAGGTCCTCATATCGTCGACGTAACTTACGTCGAAGCCTCCCCTCATCCGAGGACGAGCGGCGGCGCCGCTTACCGGGCCGAGACCGCTTATGACGGGCGGGATCGCTGGACCTCGAGAAGTCCAAGACCGAGACCCTCGGCCTTTCCGAGGATGGTACGGGGAAGGGATGGGTGGAACTGGCTCCTCCCTCAGCTCGGAGGGTTTGCCTGAGGGCTCCGGAACCGGAGGCACTGGCAAGCCCGCGGTATCCTCAACTCCCACCGGGGGAACCGGGGAGAGGGGATTTTCGGCTTCGCCGGTCGACAACCCATCCAACGGGTCAAGAAAGATCTCGATCAGCTAACGGGAGTCTCGGTCAACTGACCTGACGGGACACCGTGGAGACCAGTGGCTCGAGCCGAACGATCGTAATAAAGTCGATGGTCGATAACTCGGGAGAGGGACCTTCCAGCTCCCAAGAGCGCCGACGGAGGGATTATCTCCTTGTCTTTCTTCTTGGACCAGAAGAAGGTCCAGAGATATTGGTCCCTCTCCTCTAGTGGAGAGGGACAGACAAAGCTCCTTAAAGCAAGCTGTGTAAGAGGAACCCAGGGAGCGGGATAAATGCTGCTGTCGAGGAAGATCGGCCCATACCCTCCCTTCGAGGGCTTTAATTATCTGCTCTAGCTGATCCATTGAGCCCGCCACACGGAACCTCCGACCTGGCCTCTTTGACTTCACTGGAGGAAAACGCTTCGGGACGCCCCAGTTGTAAATGCGGCAGCACGGTCCTCGAGGACGAGGCTGAGAAGGAAGCGCACAGGTCGCAGCCTGGCGGGTCGTGCTCAAGGCCCAAACAGTAGACACATGTGGAGTGCGGATCCATCCGACATCTTCGCTCCCAAGGGCATCTCCAAAACCAGGAGTTGATTTGTCCATCGCAGGCCGAGGGACAGAAGACCAAGTCTATAAAACTTTTAAATTGAAAACCAAGAATTAGGAACCAGTCTTATACGCAGAGCGTTAAGGAGGGAACCTGAGCATCCAAGCGGTAAGGAAGATCTGGCATCATGGGGCGGAGCCGAGAGTTTAACCACCCGAGTGGGTGGGAGGAGCCAGCTTGAAGATCTTCCGGCAAGATTTAAAGCGGCAAGGATACCTGCCAGACAGTGTGGATGAACAACATATCCATGTCCCTAGAAATAATGTTTTCCACGACAGAAAGCATAGCTCACAAGATGCGGCTGGCTCAAAAGGAGGCAGGGTCAGTTTCTCCAAAACAAAATTCTGGTCCCAAGCCAGAACTGGGTTACGGGCAGGAGGCTTCAAGTGGGGAATGCCTCTCTAAAAAGTACAGGCCACATCCAGCTGTGCCACCACACAGCCATCAATGGGCACTTGAAAGACCGATATGGCTGACAGGTGCACTTTAAGGGAGGAGTATTGAGTCCTGCATCAGACAAAGTCAGGAGTTGATATTCCAAAACCTGGTTCACTGGACATATAAAAGGGTCCAGGCTGTGAGAAGAGGCCCAGATAGCAAACCGCCTCCATTTCGTAGAGTTAGTGGCTCTGGTGGAAGGTTTCCTTGCAGCCACTAGGATGTCTAGCCACCTTCTGAGACACCCCAAACCGAGCAATGGCTATGTCCTCAGGAGTCATGTATGTAGGTGGAGGAACTTGAGGTCTGGATGGACCAGGGTCCTCTGGGCCTGACTCAGCAGGTCCTGGCAGAGGGGTAGGGGAACTGGAGGTTCCACAGCCAATTACTGCAGTAACAGATGCCACATCTGCAGGGCCAAAATGAGGCCACCAGAATTAGTGCCCCCGTTGAGCTTGATGATAACCCCTCAATCAATGGGAAGGGAGGGAATGTAAAGAAACCTCCCTTTCCAGGAGAGGGACAATGTGTCTCACCAGAAAACTCCAGGTCCTTGATCTAGCGAGCAGAAACGTGGCAGTTTTGTGTTGAGTCTGGATGACCCCACCTGTTGAACAGGTCTTCTGCATCCGAGGTCAGCAGCTCCCAATTATGCACTTTAGACTGCGACCTTCTGAGGCTGTCCGCTAAGGTGTTTTGGGCGCCTGGCACATGGACAGCTGACAGTTCTAGACTGCGATCTAAAGCCCAGTACCAGACCCTCATTGCCAGCTGACACTAGGGTAGGACTGGGTCCCCCCTTGCTTGCTGATGTAATAGACCACACTGAGATTGTCCAACTGCACCAGCAGAGGCCCAGAGAGAGAGAGAGAGATATGGTTCTGGAAGGCATATAGAACTGCCCTCATTTCTAAGATGTTTATGTGGAGGTGAGTTTCCCAGTGGGACCGAAGACCCTGGATCTGATAAGGACCTACATGGGCTGCCCAACCCAGATCCGAAGCATCCGTGGTGAGGATTTGGTGAGGAGCGGAAAGAAAGGGACCCCCTTTAAGAGATTGGTTGGGTCCATCCACCGTGAAGCACTTATGCGTGTGGCGAGGAGACAAGGACCAGTTGATCTAGATTGTCTGAGTGCTGATCCCACTAAACCCTGAGGGTCCACTGTGGAATCCTCAAGTGCAACCTGGCCAGAAGGACTGCAACAATGGCCGTGGCCATGAGGCTTAGTAACCTGAGGAATGTCCTGGCTGGAACATGCCAGCTCTGAGTAATATGGTGATCAGCCCTGTCTTGAAGGAGGAAGGCCTTGCCCTGAGTAGAGTCCAGGACTGCCCCTACATACTGCAATCATTAATAAGGGGTCAGCAGAGACCTGGGCAGACTGACAGTGTCCTTCAAGGACTGGACTAACTGCAGGGTGCATTCTAGAGTCAACAATAGGAACTCCCTGCACTAGGCTTTCAGCAACCAGTCGTTCAAATACAGGAACACACAGAGGCCTTCTTGACGAAGGGCTGCTGCTATAGTTAAGCACTCGGTAAATATCTATGGCGGATTAGATAATTCAAAGGACAATACCCTGAATTGGTAATGCTCCCCCTTGAACAGGAACCTCAGAGATTGTCATGGGGGGAACCATGATATGCAGATAGGCATCTTGCATATCAAGGGAGCACAGCCAGTCACCTTGCTTGAGCAGAGGAGGAAGGCGTCAAAAGTGATCATCCAGAACTTTTTGTACTGAATAAAAAGGTTCAGCTCCTTGAGGTCTAGAATGGGCCTCAAGTTCCCTGGTTCTTTTGGGAACCAGGAAGAACCTGGAGTAGAACCCCATGTTCCTTTGCTGCCTGGACACTGGTTCTATGGCTCGCCTGCGCAGCAAGGTGAGGACTGCCTCCTTGAGCACGTCTATGTGGTCTGGAAAGTAACAGGTTGGGACCAGTCTGAAGATTGCTTTAGAGCATGGCCCTGTCCGATCAAGTGCAGGATCTAAGCATCTGTTGTGATGGTTCCCCACTGGGACAGATGCAGGGAGAACCAACCTCCTGGCTTGCAACGGGGGTCTATCAAGGAGTCAGACTGAAGCTAAACTGGCGGCCGGGGCTGCACCTTCTCAGGGTTGCTTGGCAGAGGAACCAGAGGTGAAGGAGGGGACAGGCAAGGCAGCACTGGCTCTGAGTTTACCCTGAAGCTTGGTTCTGGAACCAGACTTGTAAGAGACCTTGCGAAAGGAGGGCCTCAGTCTACTCTTGGGCTGGGTATGGTACAGAGAGTGGACAAACTGAATAGCTCTGCCAGAGGCCTGCAGGTCATTGATAATATCCTGCACGGCTGGTCCAAAATGTTTGTGGCACACAAAAGGGGCATTCAACACCTTTTGTTGGACATCAGTCCAAGTAAGAGACCTTAAGGCAGGAGTGCCTACTGAGGCAATGCTGGAGGTAGCTGCCTGGCGTAGTATCAGCAATATCATAGATGGCCATCAGGAGATGCTTACTGACATCTGAGGCCTGGCGACTTTAATAAGCTCTCGCCTCTGGGAACCCAAAGGGAGGGCCTGCGTAGCAGCTTAGCAATGGGTGTTTTGGTACTTAATCAGATGGACCAAATAAATGGCAATCCTAAGGCACAGCGTGGCAGAGGTGAAAGTTCTCTTGCCCCAGTGGTCTAGGCTCCTGGTCAGAGGGGGAACTAAGATGCTTAGGGGCCTTAGTTCTGTCATGAGCGGCCTTGACAACCCGAGTTGATTTCAGGCTGGGCAGCATAAAAGGCAATCCCTGAGGTGCCTGGTAGGCTTGTTAATCTTTCTGGGCATAGCTGGTACCACGTTTGGCCTGTGTCCGCTGCACTGGCAGCATCAGTCAGTGCTGGAAGCAGAGGAGGAATAACTTTGGTGGAGACTCAGTGTTCTCAGGAAGTCCACCAGATTCCTCCTGGTTTCATCCTCCATTTGAAACTGCATGGTGGAAAGCTGCTTCATAATACTGAAAAATGAGGGGTCCGGGGGGTGGGTGTCTGTCAGAGTCCTCACTCCTGGAGGAGACAGTGGACCTATCAGAGGATTCCACTTCGATATCTTCCTCCTCATCCTATTCCTCAGGAAGGATGAGGTCAGGATGGTATTCCTCGTCAGCATCGGCCTACTCTGAGGCATGGACCGACAGGCTGAGTATCAACAGCTCTCTGGAAGGCATGGGCGAACAAAGTCGGACTGGCCGACACCGAAGCAGCAACTGATGGCGCAAGCAATAAGAGCCGGCCATGGAACAAACTGCTGAAAAAGAGACAGAGTAATACAGGAAAGGATAGCATTGAGATTGACGGCAGGATAGAGAATCGTCATTGACACAGGCGTCGATGGAGGGGGCATGCAGCCCGGGTCAGATGATGACGAACTGCTAGAAGTAGCAGAACTGGCTGGGCCCAGTACTGGAGGATCTTGAGGACCGTGAGGTCATGACGGTGGGGTGAGGGCCGATGACGCAGAGGCTGACGGCCTCTCCGCAGCCCTGTGATGGCTGGAAGAAAAGTCCTCCATGGGGGGCCTGATCGGGGTAGAGACCTGCATGGGATGAGATGCCGGAGCAGTTGACAGGGCGAATCCCATGGGGACTAGGATTGGCGACAGGGGCAACAGTCCTTAGGCCGATCTTTGTCCCATCGAAAATGTTTCCCTGAGGATCTGTTCTGGGCCTTGGTGGCCTGAGGGCCCAAGATGACGCTGCAACTGTGGGGAGCTCTGAGGACTCTTTGCTCTTCACTGGCTGCCTGTTGCTCCATCAGAAACTTCTGAAGGGCTTTCTTGCATCGGTGCTGGGTGGTGAGGTTGAACTTCAGGCAGGACTCACAGTCAAGAACACTGTGGCTAGGCCCAAGACAGAGTCCGTGTTCATCGGCTGAAGAAATCTTCTTTCTGAAGTGGCAGCGATGGAAAAGAGCCGACTAAGCTCTCGACATACAAAGGACGAGGGAATAACTAAGCTAAAGTGATTCACAAGTAAGTAAAGGAAAAAAGGGTGAATAATTTTAGTGGTCAAATTGAGCGATGAAGGTTCTGCAGCCTTCCTTGCGTGCAAGGTCGATAGCAGGAAAGAACTTACATAGGGTGTGTGACATGAGAGCCTGACATCGGCGTGGGCGGCCTAGTAAACCACCGCAGAAAAAAGCTTCCGTGGATCTCCATACAGTAGCTTTCGTTCCATAGGTGTGACCTGATGACAGATATACCCAAAGAAGAACACCATGTTCTGGAATTCGAGCAGAACTGAGGCAGTTTTGTACTGAGTGAGGACGCAAGATGGTCTACTTGTGGGGTCCCCCACTTGTCGAAAAGAGCATGTACAACGTCTAGAGCTAGTGACCATTTGTTAGGACTCGCCTCTGTCCAACTAAGCTGGTCTGCTAGAATGTTTTGATCCCCTGGTAAATAGATCCCCTGGATCAAAGCGTTGTGCTGTAGACACCATTCCTACACTCTTATAGCTTCTTAGCAGGAGGTATAAGAATGTGCTCCACCCTGCTTGCTGATGTAGTACATAACTGTTTTGTTGTCCACCTGCAAAAGGATTACCTGGTTACGGACATAGTCTACTAGGGCCTGGACAGCATACAGGACTGCTCTCATTTCCAAGATATTGATGTGGAGATGAGATTCCACAGGGCTCCAGACTCCCGAAGTATGGTGGCTGAGACAATGGGCGCCCCGCCCTAACTGAGACACATCTGTGGTGAGGGTTATCTGGGGCTCTGGGGGCGTGAAGGGAAGACATTGGAGGAGACTGTCCACCTGAGCCCACCATGTAAGCAACTGGAGCAGACGCTTCTTCACTTTGGTATGGTAACACTGAGTATGAATTGTCAGAGACCACTGAGTGCTGAGCATCCATTGAGTTGTCCTCATGTGCAGTCACATTAGAGGCACTGTGAAGACTGAGGAGGCCATGAGGCCTAGCATCCGTTGCATGGAGACAGCCTTGATGGAGTTGTTCTCCATGATAAAACGTGCCTTCTGCAGGATGTTCATTCTCCTGCCCTCTGGGAGAAAAGCCCGTGCTCTGGTTGAGTCCAATAGGGCTCCGACGAAGAAGAGTTGCTGAGAGGGCTGAATCTATGACTTCTCCATATTCAGCAGAACTCCCATGGAGGCTAGGAACTGAGATACTGTAGAAACGGCTTGTTCTGCACCCTGTCTGGACGGGCTGGCTAGGAGCCAGCCGTCCAGATAAGGAAAGATCTGAAGCCTGTACTTTTGAAGGTGTGCCATGAGAACCGCAAAGCACTTTGAACGTTGCCAGGTCCCTGAACGAGACTGGGAGCAGGAATGCTTCATTTTGTGTTTATGAGAGGACTATTTTTTTCCTGGAAACACTGGACAGCCCGTCGTCCGAAACTCCCAAGGGGGTGGATCGGACACAGTCCTGCTACCAGAGCAGCCTAACTGAGGAGGCTCCCTACTGCCACTGTCGCTGTCCATAGTCATAGGCCATTCAGTACAGCTGAGAGAAATTTTTTTCTTTTTTGATAAATAAAAATAAACACAATCTAAACTAAAACTAAGAGCGAGATAAAACTGAATGCTGTGTTGTATAGATGTGAAGATCTGACTCCCGGTGGGCGAGCACTGACGTCACTGAAGCGCACTCCACAGTAGGGAAAAAAGGAACTGAGGCTGCTGCCAGGATACATTATGCAGCGCAAGACTAATTCTCGCCGTGTCGCGCATGTGCGCAGCCTACCTCGGCACTGGCCCTCCTGAAGATTTTTAGCTCTCGCAGGGTCCTAGCGTCTCCAGCTGAAGACTCATCAGTATGAATCGATGGTTAAGATATTGTCCAGAAGATCCTCAGATATTTCCTGTGAGGTTTTTGAAATTTTATATGAAGGTAGGCATCCTTCATATCTAGGGAAGAGATCCAATCTCCTACCTGCAGTAGTGGGAGGAGGCTCTGTAGGGTGACCATTCTGAACATTTTGAACTCTTTTTATAAAAATGTTCAGATCCCTGAGTTCCAATATAGGTCTCAGATCTCTTGTCCATTTTGGAACTAGGAAATACCGAGACTACAACAGAACAGTTATGTAAGAACTTACCATACCAGCAGATCTTCAAAGAAATCTCTCATCAGATCACACCTATGGAACTCAGCCATAAGGTGCAAGGACCACATGAAAACTTTTCTCTAGCAGTCTAGCGGGGCCAGCTATGACAACGATCCTAAAGTATTATAAGTGTGGGCGGCCCCACTCCAGCCTCAGTTTCCCACCAGAGATCATACCGCCAGGCCTCCCAGGGAGCCAAGGAGAGAGATGAGGTACCCAGCTATCTGAAAGGCTGGAGCAACAGGCAAGTCTCCTGGAGAAACAGACAGGAACAAGGGAGACCCTGAACCCCAAAGGGGATGGAGGGCAGGTCGGGCTTGATCTGATTAAAGAGATCCCTCAAAGATAGAACAGTTATGTAACAACTTAGCGTAACAGTAGATCTTTGAGGGATCTCAGTCATCAGGTCACACCACAGGAACTTCACCATCCGTGAAATAGGATCCACACAGAAGATTTTCCAGACACCGATGTCACCTCACCTATATAAAGGCAGTGAGCAGCCCCACTTCTTCCTCAGTTCTTTCCCCAGAGACTAAAGGAGCAAACCTATGGCATGGAGGACCAAGGGGGAGAGAGAGAGAGAGAGAGAGAGCGTATGAAATAAGATGCTGGATACACCAGTTAGCCAGTTCTGAGAAAGAGCCCCAAAAGGGGGATGTGGGGGAAGGCAGACCTGATGACTTAGATACCCCTCGAAGATCTACTGTTATGGTAAGTTCTTATGTAAGTGTTCTATCTTCTTCAGGGGTATCTCGGTTTTCAAGCAGTTACAGGTGCAGCAGGACAGTCTGGGAGGAAGACCAACCAAACCCTAGGACAGGAGACCCTGCAAGACAGTCCCGCTGAAACCTGCTCAGCTCTAGAGGCAATGTCCAAATTGTAGTGCTTAGTGAGGGTATGGACGGCACTCCAATGTCAGTGGCTGAGACCCCCTTGAAACAAGTCACAGAAGTAGCCATGCCCCTTGTGGAGTGGGCTTTCACCACCCCTGGCAACTCTTTGCCATATTGTTGTAGCAGAGCACAATACAATGTGCCAGCCATCTGGACAAACATTGTTTAGAAACCTGAATGCCATCTTGTCCTGGGGTGAAAGAAACATAAAGTTGCGCCAGTCTCATGTATGGAGCAGTGATTCCTCTGTATTGGCACATTCAGGAAAATAAACTGGTAGGTGGATGGATTAATTCAGGGTAAACTCAGACACCACCTTGGGGAGAAAACACAAGGAACTCACCTGTAACAGTAGTTCTAGGAGTGGTATATGTTCATCCACACTTCAGGCAGTGTCCTTTCCCTTTAAATCTTGCCAGAAGGTTTTCAAGCTGGCTCCTCCCACCCACCCGGGTGGTATAACCCTAGGCTCTGCCCCATGATGTCAGACCTTGCCTGCTGGAAGCAGTACTGTGCACCAAGCAAGGGAGGTCAGGGTGGTCAGTGTCGATGAACAACATATACCACTCCTAGAACTACTGTTATAGGTGAGTAAATGAAAATTATGTACCCACTGTAATTCTTGATCTTCTCTTGTATCTTCACCATTCATTACTGCTTGGGTTAGTGCGGAGGCTACACCCTTCTGGAGTTTTTTTTTTGGGAGTCGGCTCCAATGCACGGCCCTCAAGCGCTGACCTTTTCGTCATGTCTTGGGCGGCCGTTAGGTGCCGCAGACTCCTCTATCTCAGTGTTCTGTAGCCGGAGAGGCAAAATAAAGGGTAAGGAAAAAGGAACGCAAGACAAGAGAGCCGAGGAGGGACAGAAAGGAAAGGATATAAACTGAAAACGGCATAAGCCGGTAGAGGATAGACAGAGGAGAGAGAATTCTTACCCTAAGGGACCGTAGGGCCTCCTTTCCGGGGCGGCTCTAGGGGAGGAACAGAGAGAGGGAAAGAGTAAGAAGAAGAAGAAGAAGAAGAAAAGGAGGCATGTTGAGAGGGAGAACAGTGCCCATCGAGCATTGGTTGAGAGGCTTATAAGCTTGAGACTAACAAAGGAGCAAGAATCCCTGTTGATAGGACAGAGAAGGTTCAACCGAACCACCTGAACAGATCAGACACAAAGGCGGATTCTCTGATCTCTCAACATGCCAAGTCCCTACATCCTAGCTGAGGGCTCATAGACTGCCCAGGCAGAACCTGTTCCAGGGAGAGCGCCCACCCAGGAAGGGGACTATGTCCCCTAGCACCCTGTTAAGTGCTAACACAGCAGTGTATGGGGAAAGATTAGCCTTACTGAAGGCAGCTTTGTATGAAAGGATAGAGTGGAACTCAATCAGACTCCCTAAGGCAAGGCAAGAGCAGGCCAAGGCTGAAAAGTACAAAGCACCAGCTAGAATGAGCTTAAAGATAATACCTGCCAGGGGATTCTAAATTTTGTTGAGGCAGAGCCAGGGCACGGTCTCTTAAGCTGTGCAACTGCATAACATGATCAAGGTACTTAGAAGTCGCACCCTAAGGGCAGTCAGAAAGAGTTCCCTCAGAATAAGTGAAAAATACAGACCGTGCTCATTCCTCTTTACCTTGAGGAAAAAAGGAACCATTCACTAAGAATGGAAAACAGAAATTTTTTTTTTTTGCATAAAGGCCAAAGGAAGGAATAGGAACGAGATGGGAGGGGGAGACGCCACAGTAGAAGGCCACTGAGGGGAAGGTGGGTGGGTATCAGTAATGAATGGTGAAGATACAAGAGAAGATCAAGAATTACGGTAGGTACGTAATTTTCATCTCTTCCCTTGTCAGTCTTCACCATTCATTACTTCTTGGGTGAGTACCAAGCCCCCCAAAACAAGGGTGGGTAGAAACCCTTGGGAACAAGACCCCAGCCTCCTGTTGGTGAGAAACAGAAGGGGAAGACCCTGGGCTAATCTAGAGAGAAGCCTATGGGGAGGAGAGCTAGGAGGTGCCCCCGAGGACGGGAGACAGAGGAAGTCCCCGCAGTAGTCTCCTAGCTCTGAGGAAAAGAGACGGGTCCCCGGAAAGCGGAGCTAATCACCCTCACGCTGGGCCAGGGGTGACAACCTTGATGACAAAGCCATGCCGTCCGTCTAATGCAGATCGCTGTCCTGCAAGCCTGGAAGCCACCTCACTGGCGATCATAAGGCATGCTGCTTGGTGTCTTGCCAGCTCCAGGCCTATAGACAGAGAGGGCATGTTAGCTTGTCTGGTTTGCTCGTATCAGGCATTGATGCTAAGATCTGAGAAAGCATCGACCACAAATGCCTATTGTAGGCAGCGTGATGAGCCTGATGAGACGCAATGCAAGACATCGCACGAGAGGAAGAGAACACTCTTCGCCCCCACCGGTCAAACTGTAGGGAATCCGAGTCCGGTGGACGGTCGTGAGGCATGGCGGCGCCCGGAGGGAGTCTCTAGGTATGCCAAACCCGAGGTGGGTGCTGGGGAAAGTACCCAGGGATTCCGAAGGGGCACAATACCTACGTCGGCAGTCCACCGGGGCTGGAGAAGGGGCAGCTGGCGACTGCCAGGAACGGACAGACACCTCCTGGAAGGGAATAGGCCAGGATAGTACCACCAGGTGCTGGGCACTGAATTCGCCAAGGAATTCATGCGCGTCCCGTTCGGTATTGTCTCGCCTAACGTAGGAAATTCGAAGATCCCTTACCATCCTCGAAAGGAACTGCTGATATTCAGTGAAATCAGCATCGGAGGAGAGATGAGCAGAGGGTTCCTCTCCCTCAGAGGAGGGAGACGAGGATGATGGAGAGCTCGAGTGTCCAGAGGATTCTTGTGGTGGTGGGGATAGGCGAAAGACCCGCTCGTTCATGTACCTGACATATGAGGGGAAGGCCGCCGCAGAACCTCTGAACTGCTCCCAGGATAACGAGACCGTAGGACCGACATGGCCTGAGAGAGCGGGGGGTGGCTGCAGAGGAATGGGAGATGGGCACCCACGGAGGCAACCTGTCCTCTGCTAGGGCTCTGAAACCGGAGAAACGGAGCCCGAGCTGGTGGATCCCGGACAACAGACCAGGTCGCAAACTGAACCCTGGGGATGCGAAGCCTGGAAGAGCCCAGAAGGGGATCCTCCTCGTGGTGAATCTGGGACTGCATGGATCCAGAAGGGCAGCCCACAGCAACGCCACTGGAGGGGACCACGGGGTCCAAGAGGGAGAGGCAGGGCCCGGCGCTACGGCTCCTAGCCACACCGTGAGGGGTGGCCGACAGAGACCGAGATGCCTGAACCCTGCCCCTCAACCCCTCGGACTCAAAGAACACCCTCCTCATCGACCCCAGCGATCTCCCACCCCGAGGGGCTGCAGCAGAACCAGGGTCGGTAGCTGCCACGAGCCCCCCAGGAGGAAGGTACTGCTTGGTAGTCTGCCATAGTCAGAATGAAAAAATTACTCACCTTAGTAATGTTGTTTCTTCTAATGGAGCCTTGCTATATTATGACTAATGCAGTTTGTCCCACCATTAGAATTGCTCCAGAGGAGAAAGAGTTAACTTCCATGCCAGGCATGGAACTTGGAGCGCGAGCTCGGTTAGAGAAGCTCTGTCTGGAGGATTTCAAACTGAAACTGTCAGATCTTTACGAGCAAAACTCACTAAGGTTCTGTGTGGAACCTGTAACCTACACTAGCCAACTGGCTACTTAAATATTAACACATTTTTCCTGGTCCCAACACTAAGACTCAAGTCAGGGGACCAGAAAAATAAGAGAAGATAAGATAAGATAATATAAAACACAACACCCAAACACCCAAAAATAAGGTGGAAACACAAAATGGCATCAAAAAAGTGCCAACACTGGAATGTCCACCCCATACCCTAAGTAGAAGTTCTGAGAGGGGCAGGTTGGGAGGTCATAAATATAGCAAGACTCATTAGAAGAAACAACATTACTAAGGTGGAGTAATTTTCTTCAAACAACATGAAGTCTTGCTATATTACACTAATGCAGAATATACAGCAGTACCTCCATGGAGGAGGGACAGAACCTACTTAGGAATAGGCTCTGAAGCACGGCTGTGTCAAACCGAGCATCCTCCTGGCCTGGATATCCAGGGAGTAATGCTTGGTGAAAGTGTGTACCGCTTTTTCAAGTAGCTGCTTGACATATCTCTAAGATAGGGATGTCTCTGGCAGCTAGCAGAGACGAGCTGTACCTCTGGTAGAGTGAGCCCTCAGGCCTGAAGGGGGAACCTTTCCCAGTTTTTGATAGCAAATTGGATACAAGAGACAATCCACCTGGCAATGGATCTCTTTAGTGGCAGGCTTCCTTCCCAACCCTCACCATAAGTGAGAAAAAGTTGGAGGGATCCTAACCTGTGACCCTGGTACGCTCTATGTAGTAACTTAGGGCCCTCTTAACATCTGTTAAAAACCTCCTCTCACCAGAGGAGGAATGATCAGTGAAGAACACTGGAAGGATGAAGATTGATTAAGGTGAAATCTGAAACCACCTTAGGCAAAAACTTCCTGTTAGTCCTGAGGACTACCTTATCCCTGTGAAAGGAAATTATCAGTCTCCACTGACAAAGCTTGTAATTCACTTATGTGCCTGGCAGAAGTGATGGCTACTAGAAAAACAGTTTTCCAAGTCAAGTACTTAAGTTCTGCCGAAGACAGAGGTTC
This sequence comes from Neoceratodus forsteri, assembly GCA_016271365.2. NCBI lineage: Eukaryota > Metazoa > Chordata > Ceratodontiformes > Ceratodontidae > Neoceratodus > Neoceratodus forsteri. Next base: position 625,663,966 of record CM057449.1, read on the forward strand.
AAAGGGGGGCTGCATCAGCTGAGCAATGCAAACATTAAGATCCCAGGCAGGAGCAGGGTCCCTGAAAGGTGGATTAGTATGAAGTAATCCTTTGAAAAACTTGGAAAATACAGGGTGAGCGGAAAGAGAAGAGGGCTTTCCTGCTGAAATAAAAGCAGAGACAGCTGCCAAATGCACTTTCAGGTGGCTGGTCTCAGTCCCAAAGAATTAAGATGGACCATATAGTCCAAAACAATGGGCAAATCAGCAGATTCCGGGAAATATGCTTCCCAGAACACCATATGGAAAACCTTTTCCATTTAGAGTTATAAGTAGCTCTAGTGGAAGGCTTCCTAGAAGCTTAGGATTTTAGAACACCTTGAGAAAGGTGTAGGTCAGCAACTTCTAACTCCTCAAGAGCCAGGCCTTGAGGTTGAGGGATTTGAGATTGGGATACCAAACTCTCCCCTGGGCACAAGTTAACAGGTTGTGGTTCCTGGGGAGACACAGGGGAAGATGGACTGCTAAGGACAGAAGGAGTGGGTACCAGGGCTGCCTGGCCCAATCTGGAGCAATCAGAATCATCTTGCAGGGCTGAGATCTGATTTTGACTAGCACCTTGAACAGGAGAGGGATGGGGGAAAGGCATATAGAAACTTCCCTTCCCAATCGAGGAGAAAGGCATCCAGGGGGACTGAGCCCATCACTGGGGGCCTGCAACAAAACAGTGGAAGTTGATGATTGTCTGGGGCTGCAAAAAAGATCTATCTGAGGGGTGCCCCATCTGGCAAAAACTATCCCCAGTACTCGGGGATCCAGTGACCATTCGTGATGGCCCTGGGAAATCCTGCTGAGAGCATCTGCCAGGACATTGTCCTTGCCTGGGAGGTGAACTGCTATGTGAGGGCAGTGTTCAGGGAATAAACCAGATCACAACTTTCATTGCCTCGGTGCACAAGGCCAAGACCAAGTGCCCCTTGTTTGTTGATGTACCACATTGTAGTAGTGTTGTCTGTTCTGATCTGTACCACTTTGTTCTGAACAGATGCAGAAAAACCTGAAGTGCTAGAAAAACAGCTCTGAGTTCCAACAGATTGATGTGGAGCAGAGATTCCTGAGGGACCACGATCTCCTCGGTGGAGAGGTCGCCCATGTGAGCTCCCCATCCCAAAAGGGACGATCTGAGCAAGGGTCAAGGAGGAGATAGAGGATGAAGGGACCCTTGTCTCAGACTGCTCTGATCCTGCCACCACTGAAGGGCCTGGATCAGGGTTGAGTCACTGGGATCAACTTGGATAGGGATCTTTTCTTTGAGACCAAAAGGCTCTCAAGTGGAACTGAATGTCCCTCATCTGAAATCTTGCTCCTTGCACTACAGCTGTGGAAGCAGCCATGTGTCCTAGGAGCTGTAGAAAATGCCTTGCTGGTCGAGAGACCTGCAAAGTGGAGGGAGAAGGCCAGGGCCACTAGGTTCCTTACCCTTTCCAGGGAAGGAAGGCTCTTGCCTGCCTTGTGTCCAATCCTGCACCTATAAAGGTGAGTACCTGGACAGGTTCCAGAACTGACTTTGGGAAGATTGAAGAAAGCCCAGAGGGTGAGCAGCTGCTGGTAACTTGCAGGTGTGATTTGATCTGGTCTGGAGACTGACCCACAATGAGCCAGTCGTCTAGGTAGGAAAGATGGCAATCCTTTGCCTCTTAAATGAGCAACTGTTACTGCAGGCATTTTGTATACCCTTGGAGCAGAGGTAAGGTCAAGTGCATTGCTCTGAACTGGTAATGGCCTGAGGGCAGTTGAATCTGAGAGGTACTGGTGGGAGCTTCTGATAAGAACATGGAAGTAGGCATCCTTGAGGTCCAGGGAAGCTGTTTTCAGTCCCCTGGCCTTAGGGAAGATAAAATCATTGCCAGAGTCACCATTTTGAATTTTGGTTTTAAAAGGTGCTTCTTCAGATATCTTAGGTCCAGAATGGGCAGCCATTCTCCTGTCTTTTTGGGTAAGGAAGTACCTGGAGTACAGACCCCTTGCCCTGGTGTAGAGGAGAAACCCTTTCTCTACAGCTCTGAGAGCCGGAGGGTTGAGACTTGTTCCAGCAAAGTCTCTAGAGAGGATTTGCAGGTAAGATCTGATTCTCATCTTTGAAATTTTGAAGCTGAGAGTCAGACCCTTGGCTTACTACTTCCAGGACCCACTTGTCTGATGTTAAAGACTCCAGTCCTGAACAAAGTAAGCTAGCCTGCCCCCTACAGGTAATGGAGAATCGGCCTGGGCACCCCAATCAGGGGTGCCTATTTGACAAGGGCTTTAGGCTGAGGGTGGGGAGTAGCCTGCTTGCAGTCTGGCCTGCCTCTCCTCTGAAGAACCCTCCTGAGCATACAAGCCAAAGAGAGGCCTGGGTTTGCAAAAAGGCCTGTGAAAGGCCTGCCTCTACCCCCTGGGGGGCTGTCTCTGAGAGTGGCTTGCCGCCCTTGGCTTGTGCACTCCTATAAGTGGTTCTATATTCATCCATTTTCTTATCATATAATCTCTGTCTGCTCCCAAACAGAGAATGTCCCACCACAGGAAAACCATAGCTCAGTCTGGGTATCCTGTACAAACCTAGTACACCTGGAACCAAGCTAATCTAACTCAAAAGGCCATCAGATGTAGCCATGACTCTAGAGGATTGCATCATTAGAATCCACAGCAGCATGGAACTGCACCTTGATGCCTCACTGCCTCATCAGCAGCCACCTGCTCCAGCTCCTTGGCAAGCTGGCTAGGGGCCTGTTTGGCCAAAGCCATGACAGTGTCTCATCTAGATTTTTGATATCTTGCCACATAAGCCATTGTAATTTGCTTGTCTGAGTCCCAAGGAGCCTGCCATGTATTGTTTTTTAGCCATGGCATCAATCTTCCTGGAGTCCTTGTCAGTAGGATGTGTGCCAGGGAATATTAGTTCCTGCATCACAGGCTGCAGCCTGAACTACTTCTAACATGACTGCATTGCTGTGAAAGAAATTCTGTATCAGGACCTGACAAACTGTACCTCCTGTCCATCTTTTTGTCCACAGGAGGCAGAATTAGGAGTTTAAAATTTTTATTGTTTGTTTCTAAATGATTTATGTAAAGGAATAGACAATCTCCTGGACTCTGGGATATCCATCATTTCCACAAAGTCAGGTTCCTCTTGCTCATCCACAGCTTCCTCCAATGGGAGCTGGAGGGTTTCAGCAACTTTTTTATAAAACAGAAAATGAGTAGGGGGAGATTCTAAAGGTCTGTCCGGGGAGATGTCCGGTTCAGTGGGCACATCCAGACTCTCAAAGTCACATTCACACTGTTCATAATCATCCTCCCCCTCCTCTGGTTCATAAAACTCTTCTATATCATATTCTTGAACCGGTGGAACCGGCCGAACCGACCTTTTGCCAGATAGTGGCGTTCGGAAGAACCGGAGAAAGTGACTGGACAATGTGTATTGCTTTAGCTATCTCTGCAGCAGTTGGAGAAGGAATTTTTGACTCCACACCTGCTGATTTTCTAGTTTTCTTTGCTGGAACTGGCTCCCCAGAGTCAGCTTTACGTTTGCCTGAGGAAGTCTCGCCCTGGTCAGAGGGCACTCCCTCCGGTTCGGTTGGCACAGAACCGGTCTGGCCATCTGGGTCAGCAGACTTTTGGCTTTCTCGCTCCTCAGAGCTTACCAACTCTCTTATCTAGGGTAGCTGCAGGGAAATTCTTGCAAATCTGGCAGTCTGAATTGAGTGGTCAACCTCAGACAATATACATTATGTGGGTGTGTGGTCAGCCTTGGCAAAGCTTCCCACAGACACTACAGTGCTGAAACCCAGTGGGCCTGGTTTTTCTTTTGGGTTTCTCAGACATAATGCCAGCCTAACCAAAACTTGCCCTTTTTCCTGCAGTGCCAGGCAAGACACCCTTATCGGTTCCCCAGGTGTCACTGGTCGTGGAAAAACCGTAATGCTTCTGTTTTTTTTTTTTTTTTTCCAGAACCGATAAGAACGGAACCGCATTCAAAAGCTTTCAAATGCTTGAGAATAAAGTTTAAAACAACCTTAGATCGGTTCGAACCCGATAAACATTTACAAGTTCCACATAGAAATAAACCTGTCTATTACTTACAATACTACAGACAGAGCTTGAACCGGTCGGTTTATGTTAAAATAATAATTGCGGGTTGAATTAAAGCAGAAAACTGTTTTAAACCGAGAAATGAACCGAGCAGTAGGAGGAGGTCTCGGGCGACTGTTCAGTGAGGCGGAGTAAAGAATCTGACAGTTTCAGTTTGAAATTTCTCCAGACAGAGCTTCTCTAACCGAGCTCGCTCCCAAGTTCTCTGCCTGGCATTGAGCCCGCCACACGGAACCTACCGACCTGGCCTCTTTGACTTCACTGGAGGAAAACGCTTCGGGACGCCCCAGTTGTAAATGGGCAGCACGGTCTTCGAGGACGTAGGCTGAGAAGGAAGCGCACAGGTCGCAAGCCTGCGGGTCGTGCTCAAGGCCTAAACAGTAGACACATGTGGAGTGCGGATCCATCCGAGACATCTTCTGCCCGCAAGGGCATCTCCGAAAACCAGGAGTTGATTTGTCCATCGCAGCCGCGAGGGACAGAAGACCGAAGTCTATAAAAACTTTTAAATTCGGAAAACCGAAGAATTAGGAACCAGTCTTATACGCAGAGCGTTAAGGAGGGAACCTGAGCATCCAAGCGGTAAGGAAGATCTGGCATCATGGGGCGGAGCCGAGAGTTTAACCACCCGAGTGGGTGGGAGGAGCCAGCTTGAAGATCTTCCGGCAAGATTTAAAGCGGCAAGGATACCTGCCAGACAGTGTGGATGAACAACATATCCATGTCCCTAGAAATAATGTTTTCCACGACAGAAAGCATAGCTCACAAGATGCGGCTGGCTCAAAAGGAGGCAGGGTCAGTTTCTCCAAAACAAAATTCTGGTCCCAAGCCAGAACTGGATACGGCAGGAGGCTTCAAGTGGGAATGCCTCTCTAAAAAGTACAGGCCACATCCAGCTTGTGCCACCACACAGCCATCAATGGGCACTTGAAAGACCGATATGGCTGACAGGTGCACTTTTAAGGAGGAGTATTGAGTCCTGCATCAGACAAAGTCAGGAGTTGATATTCCAAAACCTGGTTCACTGGACATATAAAAGGGTCCAGGCTGTGAGAAGAGGCCCAGATAGCAAACCGCCTCCATTTCGTAGAGTTAGTGGCTCTGGTGGAAGGTTTCCTTGCAGCCACTAGGATGTCTAGCCACCTTCTGAGACACCCCAAACCGAGCAATGGCTATGTCCTCAGGAGTCATGTATGTAGGTGGAGGAACTTGAGGTCTGGATGGACCAGGGTCCTCTGGGCCTGACTCAGCAGGTCCTGGCAGAGGGGTTGGGGAACTGGAGGTTCCACAGCCAATTACTGCAGTAACAGATGCCACATCTGCAGGGCCAAAATAGAGGCCACCAAAATTAGTCCCCCCCGTAGCTGATGATAACCCTCAATCAATGGGAAGGGAGGGAATGTAAAGAAACCTCCCTTTCAGGAGAGGACAATGTGTCTCACCAGAAAACTCCAGGTCCTTGATCTAGCGAGCAGAAGCGTGGCAGTTTTGTGTTGAGTCTGGATGACCCACCTGTTGAACAGGTCTTCTGCATCCAGGTCAGCAGCTCCCAATTATGCACTTTAGACTGCGACCTTCTGAGGCTGTCCGCTAAGGTGTTTTGGGCGCCTGGCACATGGACAGCTGACAGTTCTAGACTGCGATCTAAAGCCCAGTACCAGACCCTCATTGCCAGCTGACACTAGGGTAGGACTGGGTCCCCCCTTGCTTGCTGATGTAATAGACCACACTGAGATTGTCCAACTGCACCAGCAGAGGCCCAGAGAGAGAGAGAGAGATATGGTTCTGGAAGGCATATAGAACTGCCCTCATTTCTAAGATGTTTATGTGGAGGTGAGTTTCCCAGTGGGACCGAAGACCCTGGATCTGATAAGGACCTACATGGGCTGCCCAACCCAGATCCGAAGCATCCGTGGTGAGGATTTGGTGAGGAGCGGGAAAAAGAAAGGGGAACCCCCTTTAAGAGATTGGTTGGGTCCATCCACCGGTGAAGCACTTTGCGTACTGGCGAGGAGACAAGGACCAGTTGATCTAGATTGTCTGAGTGCTGATCCCACTAAACCCTGAGGGTCCACTGTGGAATCCTCAAGTGCAACCTGGCCAGAAGGACTGCAACAATGGCCGTGGCCATGAGGCTTAGTAACCTGAGGAATGTCCTGGCTGGAACATGCCAGCTCTGAGTAATATGGTGATCAGCCCTGTCTTGAAGGAGGAAGGCCTTGCCCTGAGTAGAGTCCAGGACTGCCCTTACATACTGCAATCATTAATAAGGGGTCAGCAGAGACCTGGGCAGACTGACAGTGTCCTTCAAGGACTGGACTAACTGCAGGGTGCATTCTAGGAGTCAACAATAGGAACTCCCTGCACTAGGCTTTCAGCAACCAGTCGTTCAAATACAGGAACACACAGAGGCCTTCTTGACGAAGGGCTGCTGCTATAGTTAAGCACTCGGTAAATATCTATGGCGGATTAGATAATTCAAAGGACAATACCCTGAATTGGTAATGCTCCCCCTTGAACAGGAACCTCAGAGATTGTCATGGGGGGAACCATGATATGCAGATAGGCATCTTGCATATCAAGGGAGCACAGCCAGTCACCTTGCTTGAGCAGAGGAGGAAGGTCGTGCAAAGTGATCATCCAGAACTTTTTTGTACTGAATAAAAAGGTTCAGCTCCTTGAGGTCTAGAATGGGCCTCAAGTTCCCTGGTTCTTTTGGGAACCAGGAAGAACCTGGAGTAGAACCCCATGTTCCTTTGCTGCCTGGACACTGGTTCTATGGCTCGCCTCGCAGCAGGTGAGACTGCCTCCTTGAGCACGTCTATGTGGTCTGGAAAGTAACAGGTTGGGACCAGTCTGAAGATTGCTTTAGAGCATGGCCCTGTCCGATCAAGTGCAGGATCTAAGCATCTGTTGTGATGGTTCCCCACTGGGACAGATGCAGGGAGAACCAACCTCCTGGCTTGCAGACGGGGTCTATCAAGGAGTCAGACTGAAGCTAAACTGGCGGCCGGGCTGCACCTTCTCAGGGTTGCTTGGCAGAGGAACCAGAGGTGAAGGAGGGACAGGCAAGGCAGCACTGGCTCTGAGTTTACCCTGAGCTTGGTTCTGGAACCAGACTTGTAAGAGACCTTGCGAAAGGAGGGCCTCAGTCTACTCTTGGGCTGGGTATGGTACAGAGAGTGGACAAACTGAATAGCTCTGCCAGAGGCCTGCAGGTCATTGATAATATCCTGCACGGCTGGTCCAAAATGTTTGTGGCACACAAAAGGGGCATTCAACACCTTTTGTTGGACATCAGTCGCAAAGCAAGAGACCCTAAGGCAGGAGTGCCTACTGAGGCAAATGCTGGAGGTAGCTGCCCTGGCGTAGTATCAGCAATATCATAGATGGCCATCAGGAGATGCTTACTGACATCTGAGGCCTGGCGCACTTTAATAAGCTCTCGTCTCTGGGAACCCAAAGGGAGGGCCTGCGTAGCAGCTTAGCAATGGGTGTTTTGGTACTTAATCAGATGGACCAAATAAATGGCAATCCTAAGGCACAGCGTGGCAGAGGTGAAAGTTCTCTTGCCCCAGTGGTCTAGGCTCCTGGTCAGAGGGCAGGGAACTAAGATGCTTAGGGGCCTTAGTTCTGTCATGAACGGCCTTGACAACCCCCGAGTTGATTTCAGGCTGGGCAGCATAAAAGGGCAATCCCTGAGGTGCCTGGTAGGGCTTGTTAATCTTTCTGGGCATAGCTGGTACCACGTTTGGCCTGTGTCCGCTGCACTGGCAGCATCAGTCAGTGCTGGAAGCAGAGGAGGAATAACTTTGGGTGGAGACTCAGTGTTCTCAGGAAGTCCACCAGATTCCTCCTGGTTTCATCCTCCATTTGAAACTGCATGGTGGAAAGCTGCTTCATAATACTGAAAAATGAGGGGTCCGGGGGGTGGGTGTCTGTCAGAGTCCTCACTCCTGGAGGAGACAGTGGACCTATCAGAGGATTCCACTTCGATATCTTCCTCCTCATCCTATTCCTCAGGAAGGATGAGGTCAGGATGGTATTCCTCGTCAGCATCGGCCTACTCTGAGGCATGGACCGACAGGCTGAGTATCAACAGCTCTCTGGAAGGCATGGGGCGAACAAGTCGGACTGGCGTCGACACCGAAGCAGCAACTGATGGCGCAAGCAATAAGAGCCCGGGCCATGGAACAAACTGCTGAAAAAGAGACAGAGTAATACAGGAAAGGATAGCATTGAGATTGACGGCAGGATAGAGAATCGTCATTGACACAGGCGTCGATGGAGGGGGCATGCAGCCCGGGTCAGATGATGACGAACTGCTAGAAGTAGCAGAACTGGCTGGGCCCAGTACTGGAGGATCTTGAGGACCGTGAGGTCATGACGGTGGGGTGAGGGCCGATGGCGCGAGGCTGGCGGCGGCCTCTCCGCAGCCCTGTGATGGCTGGAAGAAAAGTCCTCCATGGGGGCCTGATCGGGGTAGAGACCTGCATGGGATGAGATGCCGGAGCAGTTGACAGGGCTAATCCCATGGGGACTAGGATTGGCGACAGGGGCAACAGTCCTTAGGCCGATCTTTGTCCCATCGAAAATGTTTCCCTGAGGATCTGTTCTGGGCCTTGGTGGCCTGAGGGCCCGAAGATGACGCCGGCAACTGTGGGGGGGGGGGGAGCTCTGGAGGACTCTTGCTCTTCACTGGCTGCCTGTTGCTCCATCAGAAACTTCTGAAGGGCTTTCTTGCATCGGTGCTGGGTGGTGAGGTTGAACTTCAGGCAGGACTCACAGTCAAGAACACTGTGGCTAGGCCCAAGACAGAGTCCGTGTTCATCGGCTGAAGAAATCTTCTTTCTGAAGTGGCAGCGATGGAAAAGAGCCGATGAAGCTCTCGACATACAAAGGACGAGGGAATAACTAAGCTAAAGTGATTCACAAGTAAGTAAAGGAAAAAAGGGTGAATAATTTTAGTGGTCAAATTGAGCGATGAAGGTTCTGCAGCCTTCCTTGCGTGCAAGGTCGATAGCAGGAAAGAACTTACATAGAATTGTGTGACATGAGAGCCTGACTTCGAGCGATGGGCGGCCTAGTAAACCACCGCAGAAAAAGCTTCCATTGGATCCTCACGCCTGATGGCTACGTTCCATAGGTGTGACCTGATGACAGATATACCCAAAGAAGAACACCATGTTCTGGAATTCCGGAGCAGAACTGAGGCAGTTTTGTACTGAGTGAGGACGCAAGATGGTCTACTTGTGGGGTCCCCCACTTGTCGAAAAGAGCATGTACAACGTCTAGAGCTAGTGACCATTTGTTAGGACTCGCCTCTGTCCAACTAAGCTGGTCTGCTAGAATGTTTTGATCCCTGGTAAATAGATCCCTGGATCAAGCGTTGTGCTGTAGACACCATTCCTACACTCTTATAGCTTCTTAGCAGGAGGTATAAGAATGTGCTCCACCCTGCTTGCTGATGTAGTACATAACTGTTTTGTTGTCCACCTGCAAAAGGATTACCTGTTACGGACATAGTCTACTAGGGCCTGGACAGCATACAGGACTGCTCTCATTTCCAAGATATTGATGTGGAGATGAGATTCCACAGGGCTCCAGACTCCCGAAGTATGGTGGCTGAGACAATGGGCGCCCCGCCCTAACTGAGACACATCTGTGGTGAGGGTTATCTGGGGCTCTGGGGGCGTGAAGGGAAGACATTGGAGGAGACTGTCCACCTGAGCCCACCATGTAAGCAACTGGAGCAGACGCTTCTTCACTTTGGTATGGTAACACTGAGTATGAATTGTCAGAGACCACTGAGTGCTGAGCATCCATTGAGTTGTCCTCATGTGCAGTCACATTAGAGGCACTGTGAAGACTGAGGAGGCCATGAGGCCTAGCATCCGTTGCATGGAGACAGCCTTGATGGAGTTGTTCTCCATGATAAAACGTGCCTTCTGCAGGATGTTCATTCTCCTGCCCTCTGGGAGAAAAGCCCGTGCTCTGGTTGAGTCCAATAGGGCTCCGATGAAGAAGAGTTGCTGAGAGGGCTGAATCTATGACTTCTCCATATTCAGCAGAACTCCCATGGAGGCTAGGAACTGAGATACTGTAGAAACGGCTTGTTCTGCACCCTGTCTGGACGGGCTGGCTAGAGCCAGCCGTCCAGATAAGAAAGATCTGAAGCCTGTACTTTTGAAGGTGTGCCATGAGCAGCAAAGCACTTTGAACGTTGCCAGGTCCCTGAACGAGACTGGGAGCAGGAATGCTTCATTTTGTGTTTATGAGAGGACTATTTTTTTCCTGGAAACACGGGACAGCCCGTCGTCCGAAACTCCCAAGGGGGTGGATCGGACACAGTCCTGCTACCAGAGCAGCCTAACTGAGGAGGCTCCCTACTGCCACTGTCGCTGTCCATAGTCATAGGCCATTCAGTACAGCTGAGAGAAATTTTTTTTTTTGATAAATAAAATAAACACAATCTAAACTAAAACTAAGAGCGAGATAAAACTGAATGCTGTGTTGTATAGATGTGAAGATCTGACTCCCGTGGCGAGCACTGCGTCACTGAGGCGCACTCCACAGTAGGGAAAAAAGGAACTGAGGCTGCTGCCAGGATACATTATGCAGCGCAAGACTAATTTCCGCCGTGTCGCGCATGTGCGCAGCCTACCTCGGCACTGGCCCTCCTGAAGATTTTTAGCTCTCGCAGGGTCCTAGCGTCTCCAGCTGAAGACTCATCAGTATGAATCGATGGTTAAGATATTGTCCAGAAGATCCTCAGATATTTCCTGTGAGGTTTTTGAAATTTTATATGAAGGTAGGCATCCTTCATATCTAGGAAGAGATCCAATCTCCTACCTGCAGTAGTGGGAGGAGGCTCTGTAGGGTGACCATTCTGAACATTTTGAACTCTTTTATAAAATGTTCAGATCCCTGGTTCAATATAGGTCTCAGATCTCTTGTCCATTTTGGAACTAGGAAATACCGAGACTACAACAGAACAGTTATGTAAGAACTTACCATACCAGCAGATCTTCAAAGAAATCTCTCATCAGATCACACCTATGGAACTCAGCCATAAGGTGCAAGGACCACATGAAAACTTTTCTCTAGCAGTCTAGCAGGGGCCAGCTATGACAACGTCCTAAAGTATTATAAGTGTGGGCGGCCCCACTCCAGCCTCAGTTTCCCCACCAGAGATCATACTCGCCAGGCCTCCCTCTAGGGAGCCAAGGAGAGAGATGAGGTACCCAGCTATCTGAAAGGCTGGAGCAACAGGTATGCTCTCCTGGAGAAACAGACAGGAACAAGGGAGACCCTGAACCCCAAAAAAGGGGGATGGAGGGCAGGTCGGCTTGATCTGATTAAAGAGATCCCCTCAAAGATAGAACAGTTATGTAACAACTTAGCGTAACAGTAGATCTTTGAGGGGATCTCAGTCATCAGGTCACACCACAGGAACTTCACCATCCGTGAAATAGGATCCACACAGAAGATTTTCCAGACACCGATGTCACCTACCCTATATAAAGGCATGAGCAGCCCCACTTCTTCCTCAGTTCTTTCCCCCAGAGACTAAAGGAGCAAACCTATGGCATGGAGGACCAAGGGGGGAGAGAGAGAGAGAGAGAGAGAGACGGCGGAAATAAGATGCTGGATACACCAGTTAGCCAGTTCTGAGAAAGAGCCCCCAAAAAAGGGGATGGTGGGAGGGAAGGCAGACCTGATGACTTAGATACCCCTCGAAGATCTACTGTTATGGTAAGTTCTTATGTAAGTGTTCTATCTTCTTCAGGGGTATCTCGGTTTTCAAGCAGTTACAGGTGCAGCAGGACAGTCTGGGAGGAAGACCAACCAAACCCTAGGACAGGAGACCCTGCAAGACAGTCCCGCTGAAACCTGCTCAGCTCTAGAGGCAATGTCCAAATTGTAGTGCTTAGTGAGGGTATGGACGGCACTCCAATGTCAGTGGCTGAGACCCCCTTGAAACAAGTCACAGAAGTAGCCATGCCCCTTGTGGAGTGGGCTTTCACCACCCCTGGCAACTCTTTGCCATATTGTTGTAGCAGAGCACAATACAATGTGCCAGCCATCTGGACAAACATTGTTTAGAAACCTGAATGCCATCTTGTCCTGGGGTGAAAGAAACATAAAGTTGCGCCAGTCTCATGTATGGAGCAGTGATTCCCCTGTATTGGCACATTCAGGAAAATAAACTGGTAGGTGGATGGATTAATTCAGGGTAAACTCAGACACCACCTTGGGGAGAAAACACAAGGAACTCACCTGTAACAGTAGTTCTAGGAGTGGTATATGTTCATCCACACTTCAGGCAGTGTCCTTTCCCTTTAAATCTTGCCAGAAGGTTTTCAAGCTGGCTCCTCCCACCCACCCGGGTGGTATAACCCTAGGCTCTGCCCCATGATGTCAGACCTTGCCTGCTGGAAGCAGTACTGTGCACCGAAGCAAGGGGAGGTCAGGTGGGTCAGTGTCGATGAACAACATATACCACTCCTAGAACTACTGTTATAGGTGAGTAAATGAAAATTATGTACCTACCGTAATTCTTGATCTTCTCTTGTATCTTCACCATTCATTACTGCTTGGGTTAGTGCGGAGGCTACACCCTTCTGAGGTTTTTTTTTGGGAGTCGGCTCCAATGCACCGCCCTCAAGCGCTGACCTTTTCCGTCATGTCTTGAGGCGGCCGTTAAGTGCCGCAGACTCCTCTCTATCTCAGTTCTGTAGCCGGAGAGGCAAAATAAAGGTAAGGAAAAAGGAACGCAAGACAAGAGAGCCGAGGGACAGAAAAAGGAAAGGATATAAACTGAAAATGGCATAAGCCGGTAGAGGATAGACAGAGGAGAGAGAATTCTTACCCTAAGGGACCGTAGGGCCTCCTTTCCGAGGCGGCTCTAGGGGAGGAACAGAGAGGGAAAGAGAGAAGAAGAAGAAGAAGAAAGGAGGCATGTTGAGAGGGAGAACAGTGCCCATCGAGCATTGGTTGAGGAAGCATAAGCTTGAGACTAACAAAGGAGCAAGAATCCCTGTTGATAGGACAGAGAAGGTTCAACCGAACCACCTGAACAGATCAGACACAAAGGCGGATTCTCTGATCTCTCAACATGCCAAGTCCCTACATCCTAGCTGAGGGCTCATAGACTGCCCAGGCAGAACCTGTTCCAGGGAGAGCGCCCACCCAGGAAGGGGACTATGTCCCCTAGCACCCTGTTAAGTGCTAACACAGCAGTGTATGGGGAAAGATTAAGCCTTACTGAAGGCAGCTTTGTATGAAAGGATAGAGTGGGAACTCAATCAGACTCCCTAAGGCAAGGCAAGAGCAGCCGCTCAAGGCTGAAAAGTACAAAGCACCAGCTAGAATGAGCTTAAAGATAATACCTGCCAGGGGGATTCTAAATTTTTGTTGAGGCAGAGCCAGGGCACGGTCTCTTAAGCTGTGCAACTGCATAACATGATCAAGGTACTTAGAAGTCGCACCCTAAGGGCAGTCAGAAAGAGTTCCCTCAGAATAAGTGAAAAATACAGACCGTGCTCATTCCTCTTTACATTGAGGAAAAAGGAACCATTCACTAAGAATGGAAAACAGAAATTTTTTGGCATAAAGGCCAAAGGAAGGAATAGGAACCAGATGGGAGGGGGGAGACGCCCACAGTAGAAGGCCACTGAGGGAAGGTGGTGGGTGGATCAGTAATGAATGGTGAAGATACAAGAGAAGATCAAGAATTACGGTAGGTACGTAATTTTCATCTCTTCCTTGTCAGTCTTCACCATTCATTACTTCTTGGTGAGTACTAAGCCCCCCAAAACAAGGGTGGGTAGAAACCCTTAGGGAACAAGACCCCCAGCCTCCTGTTGGTGAGAAACAGAAGGGGAAGACCCTGGGCTAATCTAGAGAGAAGCCTATGGGGGAGGAGAGCTAGGAGGTGCCCCCCGGGGACGGGGAGACAGAGGAAGTCCCTGCAGTAGTCTCCTAGCTCTGGAGGAAAAGAGACGGGTCCCCCGGAAAGCGGAGCTAATCACCCTACGCTGGGCCAGGGGTGACAACCTTGATAGACAAAGCCATGCCGTCCGTCTAATGCAGATCGCTGTCCCTGCAAGCCTGGAAGCCACCTCACTGGCGTCATAAGGGCATGCTGCTTGGTGTCTTGCCAGCTCCAGGCCTATAAGCAGAGAGGGCATTTAGCTTGTCTGGTTTGCTCGTATCAGGCATTGATGCTAAGATCTGAGAAAGCATAGACCACAAATGCCTATTGTAGGCAGCGTGATGAGCCTGATGAGACGCGCAATAGCAAGACATCGTGACGCAGAGGAAGAGAACACTCTTCGCCCCCACCGTCAAACTGTAGGGAATCCGAGTCCGGTGGACGGTCGGTGAGGCTGAGGCGGCGCCGGAGGGAGTCTCTAGGGTATGCCAAACCCGAGGGTGGGCTGGGGGAAAGTACCCAGGGATCCGGAGGGCACAATACCACGCCGGCAGTCCACCGGGCTGGAGAGAAGGCAGCTGGCGACTGCCAGGAACGGACAGACACCTCCTGGAAGGAATAGGCCAGGATAGTACCACCAGGTGCTGGGCACCGAATCTCTAAGGAATTCGCGCGCCCCGCTCGGTATTGTCTCACTTAACGAGGAAATCCGAAGATCCCTACCATCCTCGAAAGGAACCGCTGATATTCAGTGAAATCAGCATCGGAGGAGAGATGAGCAGAGGTTCCTCTCCCTCAGAGGAGGAGACGAGGATGATGGAGAGCTCTAGTGTCCAGAGGATTCTGTGGTGGTGGGGATAGCTAAAGACCCGCTCGTTCATGTACCTGACATATGAGGGGAAGGCCGCCGCAGAACCTCTGAACTGCTCCCAGGATAACGAGACCGTAGGACCGACATGGCCTGAGAGAGCGGGGGGTGGCTGCAGAGGAATGGGAGATGGGCACCTACGGAGAGGCAACTGTCCTCTGCTAGGGCTCTGAAATCCGGAGAACGGAGCCCGAGCTGGTGGGATCCCGGACAACAGACCAGGTCGCAAAACGGAACCCTGGGGATGCGAAGCCTGGAAGAGCCCAGAAGGGGATCCTCCCCTGTGGTGAATCTGGGACTGCATGGATCCAGAAGGGCAGCCCACAGCAACGCCACTGGAGGGGACCACGGGGTCCAAGAGGGAGAGGCAGGGCCCGGCGCTACGGCTCCTAGCCACACCGTGAGGGGTGGCCGACAGAGACCGAGATGCCTGAACCCTGCCCCTCAACCCCTCGGACTCAAAGAACACCCTCCTCATCGACCCCAGCGATCTCCCACCCCGAGGGGCTGCAGCAGAACCAGGGTCGGTAGCTGCCACGAGCCCCCCAGGAGGAAGGTACTGCTTGGTAGTCTGCCATAGTCAGAATGAAAAAATTACTCACCTTAGTAATGTTGTTTCTTCTAATGGAGCCTTGCTATATTATGACTAATGCAGTTTGTCCCACCATTAGAATTGCTCCAGAGGAGAAAGAGTTAACTTCCATGCCAGGCATGGAACTTGGAGCCTGAGTCGGTTAGAGAAGCTCTGTCTGGAGGATTTCAAACTGAAACTGTCAGATCTTTACGAGCAAAACTCACTAAGGTTCTGTGTGGAACCTGTAACCTACACTAGCCAACTGGCTACTTAAATATTAACACATTTTTCCTGGTCCCAACACTAAGACTCAAGTCAGGGGACCAGAAAAATAAGAGAAGATAAGATAAGATAATATAAAACACAACACCCAAACACCCCAAAAATAAGGGGTGGAAACACAAAATGGGCATCAAAAAAGTGCCAACACTGGAATGTCCACCCCATACCCCAAGTAGAAGTTCTGAGAGGGGCAGGCTGGGGGGGAGGTCATAATATAGCAAGACTCCATTAGAAGAAACAACATTACTAAGGTGGAGTAATTTTCTTCAAACAACATGAAGTCTTTGCTATATTACACTAATGCAGAATACACAGCAGTACCTCCATGGAGGAGGGACAGAACCTACTTAGGGAATAGGCTCTGAAGCACGGCTGTGCCAAACCGAGCATCCCTCCTGGCCTGGATATCCAGGGAGTAATGCTTGGTGAAAGTGTGTACCGTTTTTCAAGTAGCTGCTTGACATATCTCTAAGATAGGGATGTCTCTGGCAGCAGCTAGAGACGCAGCTGTACCTCTGGTAGAGTGAGCCCTCAGGCCTGAAGGGGGAACCTTTCCCAGTTTTGATAGCAAATTGGATACAAGAGACAATCCACCTGGCAATGGATCTCTTTAGTGGCAGGCTTCCTTCCCAACCCTCACCATAAGTGAGAAAAAGTTGGAGGGATTCGAACCTGTGACCCCTGGTACGCTTCTATGTAGTAACTTAGGGCCCTCTTAACATCTAAGCTGTGCAACCTCCTCTCACCAGAGGAGGAATGATCAGTGAAGAACACTGGAAGGGAGATAGACTGATTAAGGTGGAAATCTGAAACCACCTTAGGCAAAAACTTCCTGTTAGTCCTGAGGACTACCTTATCCCTGTGAAAGGAAATTATCAGTCTCCACTGACAAAGCTTGTAATTCACTTATGTGCCTGGCAGAAGTGATGGCTACTAGAAAAACAGTTTTCCAAGTCAAGTACTTAAGTTCTGCCGAAGACAGAGGTTCAAAGGGGGCTGCATCAGCTGAGCAATGCAAACATTAAGATCCCAGGCAGGAGCAGGGTCCCTGAAAGGTGGATTAGTATGAAGTAATCCTTTGAAAACTTGAAAATACAGGGTGAGCGGAAAGAAGAGGGCTTTCCTGCTGAAATAAAAGCAGAGACAGCTGCAAATGCACTTTCAGGGTGGCTGGTCTCAGTCCCAAAGAATTAAGATGGACCATATAGTCCAAAACAATGGGCAAATCAGCAGATTCCGGGGAAATATGCTTCCCAGAACACCATATGGAAAACCTTTTCCATTTAGAGTTATAAGTAGCCCTAGTGGAAGGCTTCCTAGAAGCTTTCAGGATTTCGAGAACACCTTGAGAAAGGTGTAGGTCAGCAAATTCTAACTCCTCAAGAGCCAGGCCTTGAGGTTGAGGGATTTGAGATTGGGATACCAAACTCTCCCCTGGGCACAAGTTAACAGGTTGTGGTTCCTGGGGAGACACAGGGGAAGATGGACTGCTAAGGACAGAAGGAATGGGTACCAGGGCTGCCTGGCCCAATCTGGAGCAATCAGAATCATCTTGCAGGGCTGAGATCTGATTTTGACTAGCACCTTGAACAGGAGAGGGAAGGGGGGAAAGGCATATAGAAACTTCCCTTCCCAATCGAGGAGAAAGGCATCCAGGGGTACTGAGCCCATCACTGGGGGCCTGCAACAAAACAGTGGAAGTTGATGATTGTCTGGGGCTGCAAAAAGATCTATCTGAGGGGTGCCCCATCTGGCAAAAACTATCCCCAGTACTCTGGGATCCAGTGACCATTCGTGATGGCCCTGGGAAATCCTGCTGAGAGCATCTGCCAGGACATTGTCCTTGCCTGGGAGGTGAACTGCTATGAGGGCAGTGTTCAGGGAATAAACCAGAGATCACAACTTCATTGCCTCGGTGCACAAGGCCGAAGACCAAGTGCCCCCTTGTTTGTTGATGTACCACATTGTAGTGGTGTTGTCTGTTCTGATCTGTACCACTTTGTTCTGAACAGATGCAGAAAAAACCTGAAGTGCTAGAAAAACAGCTCTGAGTTCCAACAGATTGATGTGGAGCAGAGATTCCTGAGGGGACCACGATCTCTCGGTGGAGAGGTCGCCCATGTGAGCTCCCCATCCCAAAAGGGACGATCTGTAGCAAAGGTCAAGGAGTGAGATAGAGGATGAAGGGGACCCCTTGTCTCAGACTGCTCTGATCCTGCCACCACTGAAGGGCCTGGATCAGGGTTAGTCACTGGGATCAACTTGGATGGGGATCTTTCTTTGAGACCAAAGGCTCTCAAGTGGAACTGAATGTCCCTCATCTGAAATCTTGCTCCTTGCACTACAGCTGTGGAAGCAGCCATGTGTCCTAGGAGCTGTAGAAAATGCCTTGCTGGTCGAGAGACCTGCAAAGTGAAGGAGAGAAGGGCCACTAGGTTCCTTACCCTTTCCAGGGAAGGAAGGCTCTGGCCTGCCTTGTGTCCAATTCTGCACCTATAAAGGTGAGTACCTGGACAGGTTCCAGAACTGACTTTGGAAGATTGAGAAGAAAGCCCAGAGGTGAGCAGCTGCTGGGTAACTTGCAGGTGTGATTTGACCTGGTCTGGAGACTGACCCACAATGAGCCAGTCGTCTAGGTAGGGAAAGATGGCAATCCTTTGCCTTCTTAAATGAGCAACTGTTACTGCCAGGCATTTTGTGAATACCCTTGGAGCAGAGGTAAGGCCGAAGTGCATTGCTCTGAACTGGTAATGGCCTGAGGGCAGTTCGAATCTGAGGTACTTTCGGTGGGAGCTTCTGATAAGAACATGGAAGTAGGCATCCTTGAGGTCCAGGGAAGCTAGCCAGTCCCCTGGCCTTAGGGAAGATAAAATCATTGCCAGAGTCACCATTTTGAATTTTGGTTTTAAAAGGTGCTTCTTCAGATATCTTAGGTCCAGAATGGGCCGCCATTCTCCTGTCTTTTTTGGGGTAAGGAAGTACCTGGAGTACAGACCCTTGCCCTGGTGTAGAGGAGAAACCCTTTCTACAGCTCTGAGAGCCAGGAGGGTTGAGACTTCTGTTTCCAAAGCAAAAGTCTCTAGAGGATTTGCAGGTGGAAAAGATCTGATTCTCATCTTTGGAAATTTTTTGAAGCTGAGAGCCAGACCCTGGCTTACTACTTCCAGGACCCACTTGTCTGATGTTAAAGACTCCCAGTCCTGAACAAAGTAAGCCAGCCTGCCCCCTACAGGTAATGGAGAACCGGCCCTGGGCACCCCATCAGGGTGCCTATTTGACAAGGGCTTTAGGCTGAGGGGTGGGAGCAGGCCTGCTTGCACCCCGTCTGCCTCTCCCTCTGAAGAACCCCCTCTGAGCATAAGCCAAAGAGGAGGCCTGGGTTTGGTAAAAAGGCCTGTGAAAAGGCCTGCCTCTACCCCTGGGGGGCTGTCTCTGAGGAGTGGCTTGCCGCTCCTTGGCTTGTGCACTCCTATAAGTGGTTCTATATTCATCCATTTTCTTCATATAATTCTCTGTCTGCTCCCCAAACAGAGAATTTCCCACCACAGGAAAATCCATAGCCTTAGTCTGGGTATCCTGTGACAAACTAGTACACCTGAACCAAGCCAATCTACGAAAGGCCACAGATGTAGCCATGACTCTAGAGGATACATCATTAGAATCCACAGCAGCATGTAACTGCACCTTGGATGCCTCAATACCATCAGCAGCCACCTGCTCCAGCTCCTTGGCAAGCTGGCCAGGGGCCTGTTTGGCCAAAGCCATGACAGTGTCCCATCTAGATTTTTGATATCTTGCCACATAAGCCATGTAATTTGCTTGTCTGAGTCCCAAGGACGCTGCCATGTATTGTTTTTTTAGCCATGGCATCAATCTTCCTGGAGTCCTTGTCAGTAGGATGTGAAGCCAGGGGAATATTAGCCTCATCACAGGCTGCAGCCTGAACTACCCCAACATGACTGCATTGCTGTGAAAGAAATTCTGTATCAGGACCTGACAAACTGTACCTCCTGTCCATCTTTTTGTCCACAGGAGGCACAGAATTAGGAGCTTTTAAAATTTTTATTGTTTGTTTCCTAAATGATTTATGTAAAGGAATAGACAATCTCCTGGACTCTGGGATATCCATCATTTCCACAAAGTCAGGTTCCTCTTGCTCATCCACAGCTTCCTCCAATGGAGCTGGAGGGTTTCAGCAACTTTTTTATAAAACAGAAAATGAGTAGGGGGAGATTCTAAAGGTCTGTCCGGGGAGATGTCCGGTTCAGTGGGCACATCCAGACTCTCAAAGTCACATTCACACTGTTCATAATCATCCTCCCCCTCCTCTGGTTCATAAAACTCTTCTATATCATATTCTTGAACGGTGGAACGGCCGAACCGACCTTTTGCCAGATAGTGGCGGTTGAAGGAACGAGGAAAGTGACTGGACAATGTGTTGCTTTAGCTATCTCTGCAGCAGTTGGAGAAGGAATTTTGACTCCACACCTGCTGATTTTCTAGTTTTCTTTGCTGGAACTGGCTCCCCAGAGTCAGCTTCACGTTGCCTGAGGAAGTCTACGCCCTGGTCAGAGGCACTCCCTCCGGTCTGCTTGGCACAGGAACCGTCTGGCTTACCCTGGTCAGCAGACTTTTTGGCTCTCGCCCTGAGCCTACCAACTCTCTTATCTAGGGTAGCTGCAGGGAAATTCTTACAAATCTGGCAGTCTGAATTGAGGTGGTCAAACCCCAGACAATATACACATGTGGTGTGTGGGTCAGCCTTGGCAAAGGCTTCCCCACAGACACTACAGTGCTGAAACCCAGTGGGCCCGGTTTTTCTTTTGGGTTTCTCAGACATAATGCCAGCCTAACCAAAAACTTGCCCTTTTTCCGGCAGTGCCAGGCAAGACACCCTTATCGGTTCCCAACCATGTCACGGGTCGTGGAAAAAACCGTAATGAAATCCGTTTTTTTTTTTTTTCCAGAACCGATAAGAACCGGGAACCGCACTCTAAAAGCTTTCAAATGCTTGAGAATAAAGTTTTAAAACAACCTGATCGGTTCGAACCGATAAACATTTACAAGTTCCACACAGAAATAAACCTGTCTATTACTTACAATACCACAGACAGAGCTTGAACCGATCGGTTTGCGGTTAAAATAATAATAATTGCGGTTGAATTAAACCGAGAAAAACTGTTTTAAACCGAGAAATGAACCGAGCAGTAGGAGGAATCTCCGGAGCGACTGTTCAGTGAGGCGGAGTAAAGAATCTGACAGTTTCAGTTTGAAATCCTCCAGACAGAGCTTCTCTAACCGAGCTCGTGCTCCAAGTTCCCTGCCTGGCATGGAAGTTAACTCTTTCACCTCCGGAGCAGTTCTAATGGTGGGACAAACTGCATTAGTCATAATGTAGCAAGACTTCATGTTGTTTGAGGAAAAAAATACTCACCTTAGTAATTATGTTTCTTCTAATGGAGTCTTGCTGTATTCTCACCTCCCTCCCCTCTCAGAACCTGTTTTTGGGACGTGGGCTGGCATATGCAGTGTTGCACCCCAGGGGTGCATTTGGGTACTCCCTCCTTTTAGAGAGGGGGAGTGGGTTATATTATTAATTTAACAGTCTTAAGTTGTTCACTACCTGGTTTGTGATTTTGGATTTCCTGACTTGTCTTTTGGGGATCCAAAATATTTGGTTGCCATTTGGCTAGTAAAAATGTTACAATTTCCACATTGTAGTTCGTTAGTATTAGCTCATAAGAATCTGACAGCTGCGCTTCAAAGTGCAGCAGACAGAGGTTTGAACAGAGTTCGAGCTCAATG
Source organism: Neoceratodus forsteri (assembly GCA_016271365.2). Classification (NCBI taxonomy): domain Eukaryota; kingdom Metazoa; phylum Chordata; order Ceratodontiformes; family Ceratodontidae; genus Neoceratodus; species Neoceratodus forsteri. Next base: position 625,685,542 of record CM057449.1, read on the forward strand.
TTCTATGCTCTGCATAGAAAATTAACCATCTACTCTGCGGGGCAGTTTGAGTGCTGGGGCTAACTGCAACAGTCAGAATACAGCAAGACTTCATGTTGTTTGAATTCCTGTTTGTCCTAAGGATGACCTTGTCCCTATGGAGTACTATGTAATACGGTTCCACTGACAAGGCCTGTACCTCACTAATCCTCCTTGTAGAGGTTATGGCTACCAGAAAAACAGTTTCCCATGTCAGATACTTGAGCTCAGCAGAGGACATGAGTTCAACTGTGGGCAAATCCCAAGAAGGGGTTGGCTCTCTGTGAGGGGGATGTAGATGGAGCAACCCTTTAAAGAACTTCTTGAAGACTGCATGAGAAGCATGGGAAGAGCCCTTCCCTGCCGAGAGATAGGCAGAAACAGCTGCCGGATGTACCTTCAGAGTGGAAGGCCTAGGAAATGAAGGTGGGCTAAACAGTCCAACAGGACTGTCAGTCCAGCTGCCTGTGGATCCATTTCTTTTTGTGCGCACCCGATAGTAAATCTCTTCCATTTGGAAGTATAAGTCTTTCTGGTGGCAGGTTTTCTGGAAACCTTCAAAATATCCAAGGCCCCTTCAGAGAGATGCAGGCCTGAGTACTTTAGGTCCTCAAGAGCCAGGCTCTGAGCCTGAGGGACTTGAGGTTGGGTATTAGGATCCTCCCTTGAGAGGAGGTCAGAAGATTGTGCCTCCTGGGGAGGCAGATCAGACTGGTCACTGACAGGGACAGTAACATGGAGTACCAGAGCTGTCTGGCCCGGTCTAGGGCAATCAGAATCATAGATGATGGCTGGCTCTTGAGTTTGACCAGGACTCTGAAGAGCAAAGGGAATGGAGGAAAAGCATACAGGAATTTGCCTGTCCAATCCAATATCAGTGCATCTATAGGCACTGAACCCAGAAGTGGTGGCCTGCAGCAGAACTGGGGTAGCTGATGGTTGTCTGGGGCTGCAAACAGATCTATCTGTGGTGTGCCCATCTCCTAAACACTGCATGCAATATTTCCCTGTTCAGAGACCACTTGTGGTGGCTCCGATTTATTCTGCTGAAGGCATCTGCCAGTACACTGTCTTTGCCTGGCAGGTGCATGGCTGAGATGGATGTTTTGATGGAACAGGCCTGACTCCAGATCCTAACTGCCTCCGTACACAGGGCAGAGGACCTCGTCCCACCCTGCTTGTTAATGATGTACATGGTGGTGGTGTTGTCTGTCCTAATCTGCACCACCTTCCCCTGTACCCTCTTTCTGAATGACTAGAGAGATAACAGCACTGCCCTGAACTCCAAAAGACTGATGTGGAGCAGGGACTCCTTGTGAGACCATGTCCCATGAGCAATGTAGTCCCCCAAGTGAGCTCCCCGCCCTAGGAGACAGGCATCTGTGATCAGAACCACTGTAGGAAGTTGCTGGAGGACTGGAACACCTTTCCTGAGGTTTCCCTGTCCTTCCACCACTGTAATGCCTGAATTAGGGTGACCGTCACTGGGATCAGTTTGGACAGGGAGTCCCTTCTCTGGGACCAGGAGGACCTTAGATAAAACTAGATATCCCTCATCTGAAACCTGGCTCCTGGAACCACTGCTGTAAAGGCTGCCATGTTCCCCAGGAGCTGGAGAAAATGTCTTGGTGGATGAGACACCTGTTGCTGAAGAGAGTTTACCAGCTGGATGAGGTTGTCTACCCTTCCCACTGGCAGGAGAGCCTTTGCCTGGACTGTGTCCAGCTATGCTCCTATGAATTCGAAGCTGGACTGGTTCCAGTACTGACTTCTTTAGGTTTACCAGAAATCCTAAAGATATGAGGGTATCCTGCACCAGAACCAAGACATCCCTCACCTGCTGAGGGAACTGGCCTACAACCAGCTGTCTAGATATGGAAACACAGACACTCCCTGTATTCTTAGATGGGCTACCACCACTGCCAGACATTTTGTGAATGTTCTAGGGGCTGAGGTAAGGCCGAAGGGCACTTCCTTGAACTGATAACGGCCTGAGGGTAATTCGGACCTTAGGTACTTTCTGTGAAAGTGTCTGATTGAAATGTGGAAATAAGCATCCCTGAGGCCCAAGGAGGCTAGCCAATCTCCTTGCCTGAGGGTAGGAAGGATTTTGTTTACAGTCACCATCTTGAATTTAGGTTTTGTTAGATGTTTGTTGAGATACCTCAGATCTAGAATGGGCCGCCACTCCCCAGTTTTCTTCAGGGTAAGGAAGCATCTTGAATACAACCCTTTTCCTTTGTGAAGAAGAACAACAGGTTCCACAGCTCTGTGCTCCACAAGTGTGGTAACCTCCGCCTCCCACAGGGCTGTCTCTGAACTGTTGGCAGGTTTGAATGACCTTTCTCTTGTTCTCAGAAATTGTTTGAAATTTAGAGCAAGTCCTTGGCTCACTACTTCCAGGACCAACTTGTCTGTGGTAATGGCTTACCAGGTCTGGAAGTAGTGAGACAACTTGCACCCTACTGGTAGTGAGGAGGCAGCCCTGGCTGACACATCAGGGTGTCTGCTTAGCCGGGGTCCTAGGCTGAGAAGTGGAAGCAGTCCTGCTTACATTCCTCCTACCTCTGCCCCTGAAGAATCCTCTCTGCTGCTGGTAAGCAGGGAAAGCCTGGGCCTGGTAGAAAGGTCTTTGATAAGGCCGTCTCTACCCGGCTTAGGCTGCTGCTTTTGTGGGGTTGCAGCTTTTTCTTTAGCAGAGGCGCTCCTGCAAGTAGACCTGTATTCGTCCATTTTCTTCATGTATGTCTCTTGTTTATTCCCCAAACAGAGAATTCTGGAAATAGGGAAGTCCATAGCTTCTGACTGGGTGTCCTGGGAGAGACTGGTACACCTGAGCCTAGAGAATCTTCTTGAGGAGACTGCAGTAGCCATGACCCTAGAGGATGCATTATTTGAGTCCACAGAAGAGTGAAATTGGACTTTGGATGCCTCAATGCCATCCTTGACCATCTGCTCCAGATCCTTAGCTAGCGGAGGTGGACCAGTCTTAGCCAATTCCAGAACAGACTCCCATCTGGATTTCTGGTATCTAGAGAGGTATGCCATGTATGAAGCCTTTCTAATTCCAAATGAGGCAGCCAAATACTGCTTCTTGGTCATGGCATCAATTTTCCGAAAATCCTTTTCAGGAAGGTGTGAGGCTAAGGGGATGCCAACCTCATCACCGGCAGCAGCCTGAACAACCCCTACACACTGCTACAATGGTTTTACAGGAACTCTGTGTCACACCAGGACAGCTGGTTCTGATCTCTGTATAATTTTTTGTTGTAAATATAAGAAATTAATGTACTGATGGACTGTGGCAGAGCGAGGTGCTTGCTGCTGAAGCTGACACTTCAAACCCCCCAGGGATAAGTTCAAAGGACAGGACATTGTTAAACTGCAGATATCTGGGGTGCAATTATCTTGTCAATTTGCTTTGATCCTAGAAAATAAAATTAGCCATTCATGACATCCTCAGGGAAATCTTTGATCTGCACTAGATGTCCTGAGAAAAGGGACACTGGCCAGTGTTATGAATAACCTCACAGGAAGCCAGCTCATTTCATCAAAGAGACCTTTGATGTGTAGATACCAAGGCCCAGACGAATTAAAGAGTCAAATACACTTTTGCTTTGAATACACAGTGACTTATATCAAAGAAACTTTTGATGTCTAGGGGAAAGCAGATCACAGACTGGTTTCAACTAGTTACATTGAGAGGAGATTTATTATGTCATCTCTTATTTTTTTTAAATACCTTAGTAGGCCGTCTTGGTGTTATAAAATATAGATTTTACTACACCAAGGCGGAGTTTGGTGACCTCAGCGAGAAGGCCGGCTCAGGACGGTTTTTAACATACTGAGAAGACCTTGACTGACGCTTTCATAATTTCTGACTGAGAAGGAAGGACATCACAGTACTGTAATTACTTATTTGGTATTACTTGGTATGAAAGAACAGAAGAAGGCCAGAGCCCATCGAGACTGTTTACCACACTATGTGGCACATTATTTATCTATTATCCCTCAACCAAACATCTAATTTGGCACTAGTTGCCTCTACCAATTCTTGTGGCAAGGTGTTCCATACAATGGATGCTCTTATCAGGAAAAAAGTTTCCCCTTTTGCTGGTTTTATAAGTTTTTACTTCAAGCTGTTTATTATGCAGTCTTGGAACATGTCTCCTTTTGGAGAGTGTTAGACCACATTTTTCCATTAGATCTGGTGTATTTATTAAATTGAAAACCATAAGCATATCACCTCTTAATCTTCTAGTTTGAAGAAAGAAGAGACCAAAAGCTTTTAATCTGTCCCGATAATCTAAGTTTGTTAAATCTTGGAATCATTCTAGCAGGGTTCGACCTTAACATTGTTTTACTAGCCCTGAACCTAGTGCAAACTGGCCAGGGCTAGTGCAGCTAACCCTCTACTTGTCCGTCTTAACTAGTGCAGATTTTTCATGGCTGTTAACGAAGTTGAAAAAGTCCCTACTTTGGAAGGCTGTAGTCCTTTTGCTAATCTCAGTGTTCCAGGTGGCCTAGTGTGATTAGCAGCTCATTAAGAGCTGCAATTATCTGGCAGTTCAAGAGGGGGATCCAACAAAAGACTCAATGTGAGTCGTTATCACTCAGTTGTTAGGACAGTCAACTAGTGTGAATGCTGACATCAAGGGTAGAGTGATTAAGTCACTAGCTTCCAGTTTGCTGAACTTGTCTTTGATTTGTCCCACAGTATTAAGACCAATGTACCTCATTTCCCAACCTTTTTGAGTGCCTGTATCCAACACTGCAGTGACAGAATGCTATCATGTATACACTGTCTGCCCAGCCAGGTGGTCTGTCCACTCTATACTTTCTCTGGACACCACTGCAGACTAGGCTCTGAAGTGCCCATCCACAGACCCAACCATAGCTGCCATTATTAACTGGTGTAGGGGTTCACAGCTCCTCTTAATGGATCACACCAGTCAATGCCATCAGTGCAATACCACCCAGCATGTCATTTCATCCTAAAAACAATGCTTGGGAGCATGTATGATACAAAGCAAAACCGAAGTAAAATATATAATTTGAAAGGTTAAAAAAGTATTCCTGGTGTGCATAGATCATCCTATATACAAAGAGGTAGAACAGCATCATCCTGTATACTGCTCCCCTTTGACTGATGAAAGGACACTTATGAAAAATCTGTTTTTGTTAGGGCAGAGCATGTTGAATCAATATTTTTGTGCCAGGTATACATAAACAGATATGCCAAAGTTTCTTACACCCCAAGCCCCCCGTGTTTGTTTAACTCTCACAAAAAATCCTAGAACTTTCCCTGTCTCACTTCGCAGTGTAAGAAAACTTCCAGAAGTGCAGTTCTGGTTAATCACAGGGTGGGGGATGAAAGTGTCTTTCTCTGACTGATTCTGTACATTGCCCTGCAGGTCTGGGTGGGGCTGTGGTGACGTGCATGATGATGTTGGCTAGTGTGTGTGCAGAGCTAGAACTGCCTGATTGAACATTTACTATTATAATATTCTCTGGTTTGGCGGGGAGGGGTGTGAAGAAAGAGGAAGCAAGGGGCCCATGGTAAAAAAAAACAATGGGTGTATGCGCTAGATAAAGACTACTACTCCTCATGTCCATCCTCACATCTGAGGCCTCTTCCTCCCTGACTAATGAACCCTCTGGTACCTCTACTACTTCCTGTCTCCCACCCAAACTCACTCCCCCCCTTTTTTCCTGTCCCCTCTCACTTACTCTCCCGCTCACCACCTTTCCCTCCTCTCCAGCCTCCTTTTGGCACCTAATGATCACCCTCTCCCCTGGAAGTTTCCTTAACCTCGAAATTGTCTACTCGCTTGAACCTGTTATAGCTTGTTTTTCTATGAAACTTAAAAACGTTACTGCCTTAAACTGTTAATAGCAAATTTATGATTTAACTTTCCTGTCTGGTTTTACCTGTAATGTGTATTGTGCTTTGTTAAATGTTCTTTGTGACGTGGAACCTTTGTAAAAGAGCCCTGGCTCAAAGGTATTAATTCCTAGACTAATAAACTAAAAAACTAAACTAAAACACTGCGTGTGATTGGACTGCAGTTTTTTTTTTTGTTAGTTTTTTTGCTGGAGCAGGAAACAGTGTGGGAGCAGGACAAATATGCAATAATCAGATTATTTCTTGGCTTGCATTTTTCCTGCAAAACCAATCAAAATGTACCATTATTATTGTGGGCTAGTGCAATTTTTAATCAACTTGTCCGGCTGGCTAGTGCAAAAAAAAGTTAAGGCTGACCCCTGATTCTAGTTACTCTCCTTTGAACCTGTTCAAGAATTGCTATGTTTTCTTTTTGGTTTGGATTCCAGAAAGGGGAGCCATAGTCTAGATACGGTCTAATGTATGCTCTATACAATGGAATAAGGCTTTGTTCAGTGCGATTAACAAAAGTGCGTTTTATTTGCCTCAAATGTCTGTTGGTCATGCAAGCACTTCTAACACAGTGATCATTTGATGTAAGTTTATTATTAACATATCCCTAAATCTTTTTCACAATTTGATGAGTGAAGTGGTAGTCTGTTTATATGATATATCGTTTTTGGATTATTTACACCGAAATGCACTACTAAACATGTGTCTTGATTAAACTGCATATGATTTTCATTTGCCCAAAGTGTTAATTTTTCCAAATCCTTCTTTAATGCAGAAATATTTTCTTGATTATTAACCTTGCCCCCCTATTTAGTATCGTCTGCAAATTTAACTATGAAGTTATTTGGCCCTGTTTGTAAATCACTGATAAAGAGGTTAAACAATGTTGGTCCCAAGACCGACCCCTGTGGTACACCACTTGTACGACTAAGAAGTAAGAATACCTTAGATAAGACCAGTCTGAGTATATGTAGGAATTTTCACTTTAAACCCGTTTTGTTTTTAAGATTGTATGTGTAGGGATATTTTATTCTGTAATATTTTCTGTTTTCCTACTTTTAAAGTAAAGATATATATTTTAAAGCAGAAACTGCCTGGAGTGCATTGAAATTTCTTTTTATTTAAGTGAAGCTTTTAAAGGCTATAGCTGACACTGTGTAGAGCTTATTGTTATACCAAACTGGGAAACGGATAGAGTTCTCTAGTCTTGCATTGAGTTCTAAGGGTTCATTTTGTAGACCCGGTTAGGTGCCCATAGACAAAGATATCTGACCGCCCCCGAAGACAGAATTATCTAAGCCTGATAATTGGGTACGCTAACAAAAGGTTATCAGTTTGAATCCTTCCAGAACTCGAGACTAAGGTGACTCGAACCCACAAAACAGACAAGAGGGTTAACTTGTACTGTTCACTGTCCACAAATCATATGCTCAGAGGTTGGCACTTTGGGAGTAGAAGGCTGACCGAATTTGTGACAGATTGGTTGGCAGCGATGGCATAAAAAGTTTGGTGGCATAAGCTTCACTGTTCAGTGTGTCCGCTTGAGACCGTTCAGCTCACTTGAAAAATGAAAGGCAGTGTTTTATTTCAAAAGGAAACAGAACTATATCCCTTGGCTTACAGTTAAAGTTCCTACCCATTTTATATTTTTTTCTAAAGTGCCAGTCAGATTAGCAGTAGTCAGGAAAGGTGGCGTCCAACTACAGCAGGCACACTGTAGAACACTTAAAACAGTTGTGCGAGGACAGAGGAGTCCTGTTCGAGGTGAAAGCCAAAAAGCAGAACCTCATAGAGGCCCTGATGGTAGCAGATACCCAGAGCAGCGAGTCACAGACCGTGACTGAAAGGGACCAGACCTCGAGTGTGGCAGGACTAGAGGCCAGTGAGGGGTCCCGAGCTGAAGAGGAGGACAGCAGGGCCACTGTCAGTGAAGGGCCACAGCAGCAGGGAAAGGTCACCAGTATCCTGAATCCAGAGGTACTGAGGCTGCAAACTGAGTTGCGCAGGATGGAACTGGAGGTAGAGCGAGAACAGAGGGAGGCAGACAATGAGGAATGTGAATGCCAGCGAGCTGCATAGGAGAAGAGGGAGTGAGAACAGAGGGTGGCAGACCGTGAGGCAGAGCGACAACAGAGGGAGGCAGACCACGAGGAGCGTGAGCACCAGCGAGCTGCAGAGGAGAAGAGAGAGCGAGAACGCAGAGAGGCAGAGGAGAGAGAGCAGTAAGTAAGTTGCTTGGGTTTAACTGGGACTGCAGGACTGGGTTACAAATTGAACTCCAAATTAACAGCAGAGTTTAAGGAAGGGGAGGACATGGATGCCTTTTTTAATTCTTTTGAAAAAGTTTGTATTCAGGTTAAAATTCCTAGAGAGTCTTGGAGCTTCCAGCTATCCCCGCTACTTACCGGGAAAGCTCGGGATGCATTAGGTCAAATGAACAATGAGGACAGTGACGATTACAGCAAGTTAAAAAAGTTTGAATTAACTGCTGAATCATACAGAGCTAAATTACGTAAGCTAAGGAGAAACCCTGATATGAGCTATGAGGAGCTAGCCACGAAACTTCGTCAGTTTTTAAAACGTTGGTGGGAAGGAATTGAGGCAAACTCTGTTGATAAAAATTGAAAATGTGATTTTATTAGAATAGTTTTATTGGGCATGCCCAGCAGAGCTAAAAACCTGGCTAGAGGTCCGAAATCCAAAAACAGTGCAAGAGGCTGCTGAACTCTTGGACCACTATGCCAAGAGCAGACCTGCTCTGAGAATGAATGGGGCAGGCATGGCAGCGCAGAAAGGGAAAAGTGCACCTTCAGGGCAGCTAAAACCCTCACTGCCTCCACCAAAACCAGTTAGCCCCAGGTTTCAACGAAAAGATTTATCTGAAGTAAGAAATGCATGTTGGCTGTGTAAGGAAACTGGGCATACTGCCAGACAGTGCCCCAAAAAGGCGAGCCATAATACACAACAGGGTGCTAGAAAAGAAGTGGGTTGTTTGTGTGTCCCTGAGAGCATGCCAGTGAACATGAGGAAACACATGCACCCAGTCATAGAAAATGGTGTACAGACGCAGGGATTAAGGGACATAGGGGCATCCCTGACATTGGTAAAAGGGGATCTGGTACAGCCTGGGCAGCTTATACCCATTAAATACGTAACTGTACAAGGGTTTACTGAAGAGAAAACATTGCCACTCGCTAGTGTTCTCCTGAACTGGGGTGAAACGGGGAACTGTGCAACAGGTGGCTGTAGGCAACACATTAGCTGTGGATGTGATCCTGGGTAACAATCTCCAGCACAGGGTGGTATGTGCAGTTACCCGTAGCTAAGCAGCAAGGGAAAATAGTAGTTCCCTGAACCCCACAGAAGCCAGTGTGGAAACCACTGAGAGGCTGTTTCCCCAGCCTCTGTCTCCAGATGGGGAGACTGATAAAAAGGGGGTAGAAATTTCCCCAGGAGCAAGTAACCACACAGCTACAGAGGGTTACTCCGAAGAGGGAAGGGGTGACCCCTTGTCAGAGGGTAGGGACTGACAGTGATCCTGGGGCCCTGACGCTAGTGCTAGGGACCCTAGTTTAACAATGGAAGGGGACCTGTCCCATGCCTTGGGACTGTGTGAGGGGTTTGCAGCTGCTCAGAGGAGTGACCCTAGCTTAGAGAAACTGAGGGCACACAGGGAGGTGACGGAAGACATAAGGTTTATTGGGAAAATGGACTTATGTATACACAGGCAGTACGAAAAAATTACTCACCTTAGTAATGTTTCTTCTAATGGAGTCTTGCTATATTATGACTATTGCAGTTTGTCCCACCATTAGAACTGCTCCGGAGATGAAAGAGTTAACTTCCATGCCAGGCATGGAACTTGGAGCGCGAGCTCGGTTAGAGAAGCTCTGTCTGGAAGATTTCAAACTGAAACTGTCAGATCTTTACTGAGCAAACTCACTAAGGTTCTGTGTGAAGCTGTAACCACACTAGCCAACTAGCTACTTAAATATTAAACATTTTCCTGGTCCCAACACTAAGACTCAAGTCAGGGGACCAGAAAATAAAATAATAAGAGATAATGATATAAAACACACACCCAAACACCCCAAAAGAAGGGTGGAAAACAAAAATGGGCATCAAAAAATGCCAACACTGGAATGCCCACCATACCCCAAGTAGAAGTTCTGAGAGGGCAGGCTGGGGAGGTCATAATATAGCAAGACTCATTAGAAGAAACAACATTACTAAGGTGAGTAATTTTTCTTCAAACATCATGAAGTCTTGCTATATTATGACTATTGCAGAATACACAGCAGTACCTCCATGGAGGAGGACAGAACCTACTTAGGAATAGGCTCTGAAGCACGGCTGTGCTAAACCGAACATCCCTCCTGGCCTGGATATCCAGGAGTAATGTTTGTGAAAGTGTGACTGCTTTTCAAGTAGCTGTGACATATCTCTAAGATAGATGTCTCTGGCAGCAGCTAGAGACGCAGCTGTACCTCTGGTAGAGTGAGCCCTCAGGCCTGAAGGGGAACCTTACCCAGTTTTGATAGCAGAATTGGGTACAAGAGACAATCCACCTGGCAATGGATCTCTTAGTGGCAGATTTCCCTACTCCAACCTCACCATAAGTGAGAAATAGTTGAGGATTCAACCTGTGACCCTTGGTACGACTATGTAGTAAACTTAGGGCCCTCTAACATCTACAGTGTGCAACCTCCTCTCACCAGAGGAGGAATGATCAGTGAAGAACACTGGAAGGAGATAGACTGATTAAGGTGGAAATCTGAAACCACCTTAGGCAAAAACTTCCTGTTAGTCCTGAGGACTACCTTATCCCTGTGAAAGGAAATTATCGTCTCACTTGACAAAGCTTGTAACCTCACTTATGCGCCTGGCAGAAGTGATGGCTACTAGAAAACAGTTTTCCAAGTCAGTACTTAAGCTCTGTCAAGACAGAGGTTCAAAGGGGTTGCATCAGCTGAGCAATGCAAACATTAAGATCCCAGGCAGGAGCAGGGTCCCTGAAAGGTGGATTAGTATGAAGTAATCCTTTGAAAAACTTGGAAAATACCGGGTGAGTGGAAAGAGAAGAAGGCTTTCCTGCTGAAATAAAAGCAGAGACAGCTGCCAAATGCACTTTCAGGGTAGCTGGTCTCAGTCCCAAAGAATTAAGATGGACCACATAGTCCAAAACAATGGGCAAATCAGCAGATTCCAGGGAAATATGCTTCCCAGAACACCATATGGAAAACCTTTTCCATTTAGAGTTATAAGTAGCTCTAGTAGAAGGCTTCCCAGAAGCTTCAGGATTTCTTTAGAACACCTTGAGAAAGGTGTAGGTCAGCAATTTAACCCTCAAGAGCCAGGGGCCTTGAGGCCTGAGGGATTTGAGATTCGGATACCAAACTCTCCCCTGGGCACAAGTTAAAAGGTTGTGGTTCCTGGGGAGACACAGGGCAAGATGGACTACTAAGGACAGAAGGAGTGGGTACCAGGGCTGCCTGGCCCAATCTGGAGCAATCAGAATCATCTTGCAGGGCTGAGATCTGATTGTGACTAGCACCTTGAACAGGAGAGGGAAGGGGGGAAAGGCATATAGAAACTTCCCTTCCCAATCGAGGAGAAAGGCATCCAGGGGGACTGAGCCCATCACTGGGGGCCTGCAACAAAACAGTGGAAGTTGATGATTGGGGCTGCAAAAAGATCTATCTGAGGGTGCCCCATCTGACAAAAACTATCCCCAGTACTGGGATCCAGTGACCATTCATGATGGCCCTGGGAAATCCTGCTGAGAGCATCTGCCAGACATTGTCCTTGCCTGGGAGGTGAACTGCTATGAGGGAAGTGTTCAGGAATAAGCCAGAGACCACAACTTCATTGCCTCGTGCACAAGGCCAAGACAGAGTGCCCCTTGTTTGTTGGACGATCACATTGTAGTGGTGTTGTCTGTTCTGACCTGTACCACTTTGTTCTGAACAGATGCAGAAAAACCTGAAGAGCTAGAAAAACAGCTCTGAGTTCCAACAGATTGATGTGGAGCAGAGATTCCTGAGAGGACCACACTCCCTGGGTGGAGAGGTCGCCCATGTGAGCTCCCCATCCCAGAAGGGACGCATCTGTAGTAAGGGTCAAGGAGTGAGATAGAGGGATGAAGGGGACCCCTTGTCTCAGATTGCTCTGATCCTGCCACCAGTGAAGGGGCCTGGATCAGGGTTCGAGTCACTGGAATCAACTTGGATAGGATATTTCTTGAGACCAAAAGGCTCTCAAGTGGAACTGAATGTCCCTCATCTGAAATCTTGCTCCTTGCACTACAGCTGTGGAAGCAGCCATGTGTCCTAGGAGCTGTAGGAATGCCTTGCTGGTCAAGAGACCTGCAGAGTGAAGGAGGAGGCCAGGGCCACTGGGTTCTCATCTTTCTAGGAAGGAAGGCTCTGGCCTGCTTTGTGTCCACCCCTGCACTATAAAGGTAAGTACCTGGACAGGTTCCAGAACTTACTTTGGAAGATTGAGAAGAAAGCCCAGAGAGTCGCGCATGCTGGGTAACTTTGCAGGTGTGATTTAACCTGGTCTGGAGACTGACCTACAATGAGCCAGTCGCCTAGGTAGGGAAAGATGGCACTCTTTGCCTTCTTAAATGAGCAACTGCTACTGCCAGGCATTTTGTGAATACCCTTGGGGCAGAGGTAAGGTCAAGGGCATTGCTCTGAACTGGTAATGGCCTGAGGCAGTTCGAATCTGAGGTACTTTCGTGGGAGCTTGATAAGAACATGGAAGTAGGCATCCTTGAGGTCCAGGGAAGCTAGCCAGTCCCCTGGCCTTAGAAAAGGTAAAATCATTGCCAGAGTCACCATTTTGAATTTTGGTTTTAAAAGGTGCTTGTTCAGATATCTTAGGTCCAGAATGGGCCGCCATTCTCCTGTCTTTTTGGGGTAAGGAAATACCTGGAGTACAGACCCTTGCCCTGGTGTAGGGAGAAACCCTTTCACAGCTCTGAGAGCCGAGAGGGTTGAGACTCTGTTCTCCAAGGCAAAGTCTCTAGAGGATTTGTAGGTGAAAAGATCCGATTCTCATCTTTGGAAATTTTTGAAGCTGAGAATCAGACCCTGGCTTACTACTTCCAGGACCCACTTGTCTGATGTTAAAGACCCAGTCCTGAACGGAGTAAGCCAGCCTGCCCCACAGGTAATGGAGAATCGCCCTGGGCACCCCATCAGGGTGCCTGTTTGGCAAGGGCTTTAGGCTGAGGGGTGGGAACAGGCCTGCTTGCACCCGCCTGGCCTCTCCCTCTGAAGAACCCCTCGAGCATGTCAAGAGGAGGCCTGGTTTGGTAAAAGGCCTGTGAAAAGGCCTGCCTCTACCCCTGGGGTTCGTCTCTAAGGAGTGGCTTGGTCATCTGCGGTTGCAGCACCCATAAGTGGTTCTATATTCATCCATTTTCTTCATATAATTCTCTGTCTGCTCCCCAAACGGAGAATTTCCCACCACAGGAAAATCCATAGCCTTAGTCTGGGTATCCTGTGACAAACTAGTACACCTGAGCCAAGCCAATCTTCGAAAGGCCACAGATGTAGCCATGACTCTAGAGGATACATCATTAGAATCCACAGCAGCATGGAATTGCACCTTGGATGCCTCAATACCATCAGCAGCCACCTGCTCCAGCTCCTTGGCAAGGTGGCCAGGGACCTGTTTTGCTAGAGCCATAACAGTATCCCATCTGGATTTCTGATATCTAGCAACATAAGCCATATAATTTGCCTGTCTGAGTCCCAAGGATGCTGCCATGTACGGTTTCTTTGCCATGGCATCAAATCCTCCTGGAGTCCTTGTCCGGGGGTGTGAAGCCAAGGAATATTTGCCTTTGTCACAGGCTGCAGCCTGCACCACCCCAACATGGCTGCATTGTTGTGTAAGGAACTCAGATCAGAGCCTGACAATGTGTACTTTTGTCCATTCTCTTATCCACAGGAGGTATAGTGTCAGGAGTTTTAGAATTTTAAATGTCTGTTTCCAAAGATTCATGAGGGAATAGACAGTCTCTAGACTCTGGATATCCATCATTTCCACATAGTCAGGCTCCTCTTGATTACCACAGCCTTCCATAGGAGCTGGAGGGTTTCAGCCACTTTTTTATAAAACATAAAATGAGAAGGGACTCAGAAAGCCTAGGAGGAGACACTCCTGAAGGTCTGTCTGTGGGAGATGTCCGGTCAATGGGCACATCCAGACTTTCAAATCCACATTCACTCTCCTCATACTTCCTTCTCTCCCTCCTCCGGTTCATAATATTCTCTAAATCATACTCTGAACTCGTGGAACCGCCGAACCGGCGCTATTTTGATGGTGCCGGTTCGTCGAACCGGAAAGCTACTGGACAATTTTAATCGCTTTGGCTATTTCTTCAGCGGTTGGAGAGGAAAGTTTTGGCTTCACACCAGCTGATTTCCAGTCCTTTGCTGGAACCGCCTCAGAGTCGGATCTCCTTTTGCTCGAAGAAGTCTCGCCTCTGGTCAGAGGGAGTCTCTGGTCGGGTTGAACAACCAGGCTGGCCATCCAGTTCAGCTGACTTTGGCCTCCCTTTCCTGAGCCTACCAACTCTCTTTCCAGGGTAGCTGCAGGAACATTTTACAAATCTGGCAGTCTGCATTGAGGTGGTCAAACCCAGACAATAAACACAGGTGGTGTGGGGGTCAGCTTGGCAAAGACTTCCCCACACACATGCAGTGTTGAAACCCAGTGGGGTCGTTTTTGGGTTTCTCAGACATAGTGCCAGTCCTAACCAAACCTATCCGTTTATGGTAATCCACCAGGTAAGACCCTCTTATCGGTTCCCAACCGTGTCACGGGTCGTGGAAAAAAATGTAATAAAATCCGTTTTTTTTTGGAACCGACAAGAACCGGTAACCACACTCTAAATCACAGATTAAGATATTTTAAACAACCTGATTGGTTCAAACCGAACCGATACACCGTTTACAAGTTCCACACAGAATAGAATTAATGTAAAACCTATCTAGTACTCACAAATACCACAGACAGAGCCTGAACCGACCGGATGCAGTTTAAATTCGGTCGAAAACCGAGAAAAACAATGCTTTAACTGACAAAATGAACCGAACAGAAGGAAAAATCTCCAGAGCGACTGTTCAGTGAGGCGAAGTAAAGAATCGGACGGTTTCAGGGTGCCTTCCTCAAGCAACTGGTCATGGAACCAACTCGGCAGAAGGCAATACTGGACCTTGTGCTCACAAACAGGGACAGTGTGATGGGGGTAACAGTGACCACCAGTCATTGTGGTTTGAAATCACAGAAAGAGCAGAACCAAACCACACAAAACACGATCCTGGATTTTAGGGGCAGACTTTGGGAAAATGGGAGATACTTGAAAGAGGCATTAAGGGAATGGGACAGGAATCAGGGTTGAGGAACAGTGGGCATGTATTTAAAATGGGGATTACAAGAACAACAGAATTATGCATTAAGCAGGTTAGCAAGAGGAAAAGGAAGAGGAGACCATTATGGTTTTCCAAAGAGGTAGCAAAGAAAGTGAAAGTCAAAAGATTGCATTCAGGCAATACAAAAAGACACAGGCAGAAGGGGATAGGGAGAAGTACTAGGAGAAGCAAAGGAGGCAGGGAGGTCAGTAAGGGAAGCCAAAGCTCAGACAGAAGAACACATTGCAAAATCAGTGGGTAGAGGGGACAAAACCTTTTACAGGTACGTAAGTGAAAAAAGAAAGACAAAGGGAGGGATAGTGAGACTGAAGGGGAAGGATGGGAGCCACATGGAGGATGACAACAGTAAAGCTGACATATTGAATAGGTATTTCTGCTCAGTCTTTACTGAGGAAGAGGGGGGTAATGGGTCTGAAGGGAGTACAAGGGGTGAGAATGGTGCAGAAATGGACACAAGTCCCTTTACACGAAAGGGTCCTGAAGGAACTGGAAGTAATAAGAGTTGATAAAGCAATGGGGCCAGACGGGTGCACCCAGGGTCCTTAAAGAACTAAGAGAGGTGGTGGCTGAACCTCTGGCTATCCTGTTTAGCCGATCACTGGAAACAGGAGAGGTACCCAAAAGACTGGAGGACAGCAGATGTAGTCCCCTTATACAAAAGTGGGAACAAAGAGGAAGCAGGGAACTACAGACCAGTCAGCCTCACCTCAGTAGTAGGGAAGATCATGGAAGCACCATTGAAGTGAGAGATTGGTGGAACATCTGGCTGTCAATGGACCACAGGACCCAAGGCAGCATGGTTTCACCAGGGGAGGTCATGTCAGACCAACCTCGTTGAATTTTTGACTGGGTGACTAGGGAGGTGGATCAGGGAGGGCAGTGGACATGGCCTATCTGGACTTCAGAGCCTCTTGACACTGTGCCACATAGAAGACTATTACACAAACTGGGGAATATGGGTGGGCAGGACAGTAGTGTGGTGGGTAGGTAACTGGCTGGGTGGCAGGACACAGGGTGGTGGTAAATGGCTGTCACTCCACAGAGGGAAGAGTGACCAGTGGGTACCACAGGGATCAGTGCTGGGACCAGTCTTATTCAACATCTTCATCAGTGACATTGCGCAGGATCTAGAAGGCAGAATTTCACTTGTTCGCTGATGACACAAAGCTCTGTAACAGAGTAGACACACCAGAGGTGTAGACAGAATTGAGAAGCGACCTGCAGAAACTTGAAGAATGGTCAAGGGTTTACAGTTGAAATTCAATGCAAAGAAGTGCAAGATAATGCATATGAGCACAAAAACCCTGGTACAATATATCAGTTGGGGTGAGGATATAGCATGTACCAAGCAGGAAAGGATCTTGGGGTTGTCATCTCTGATGACCTCAAGGTAGGGAAACAGTGTGACAAGGCAGCAGGTAAAGCAAATAGGATGCTGGGATGTATAGGCAGGGGCATCACCAGCACCTAAAAGGGAGGTCTAACTCCGCCATACAAGACACTAGTGAGGCCCCACCTGGAGTACAGAGCAACAGTTCTGGAGACCATACCCACGTAAGGACATAGACAGGGTAGAGAAGGTTCAGAGGAGGGCAACAAAGATGGTGCATGGATTGCATCACAAGTCCTATGAAGACAGGTTGAAGGAACTGAACATGTACTCCTGGAGGAGAGGAGGAGAGAGGGATATGATAGAGACATACAAGTATCTTACAGGAGGAACAGGGTGCAAGAAAACACTATTTTAAGCCACAAAGATGTTCCAGGACTGAGGGCATGGGATGAAGTTGGAGGAGGAGATGATTCAGAGGAAACACGAGAAGAATTTCTTACAGAACGGTGGTGGACAAGTGGAACACCCTGCAGAGGAAGTGGTGGGGCTGAAACAATCACGGGATTTAAGAATGCATGGGATAGACATAAAGGAATTCTAGAGGTCAGGGGTAAGGGGCAACAGACTTCTAGGAAAACAAACTGAACTTACAAGCTCAAATGGGCAGACTGGGTGGGCCATAGGCCCTTATCTGCCGACACTGTCTATGTATCTATGTTTGAGTTTGAAGAAAAACAGACAGAGTTTCAACCAAGCTCGAACGCAGCGTTCCATGCCTGGCATGGAAAGTTAACTCTTTCACCTCCGGAGCAGTTTGAAGGTTGGGACTCACTGCATATGTCATAATATAGCAAGACTTCATGTTGTTTGAAGACCTGGATATGGAGGTAGGCATTCTGCATGTCCAGGGAACACGGCCAGTCCCCCTCCCTGGTGAAGGAGAGGCAGCAGTCCCTGGAGAATTACCATCCTGAAACGTTTGTACTCTGTGTAGAGGTTCAGGTGGCTGAGGTCCAGGATTGGCTGCAGATCCCGTTTTCTTGGAGATGACGAAGAAGTGGAGGTAGAACCCCCTTCCTCACTGAGCCGGAGGGATGGTCTCTATGGCACTACTAAAGGTTCATACTACAGGTGTATGGAGCATAGTAAGGCATTTCGCCCATATGCGCTAAATTCTTTTATCAGTAATAAGAAAGTAAGTTGCCTTCTAAAATATATTTAAGTGTTTTTTTTGTTGGTTTGTTTTTTTTTAAAGAGTTTTTTGTTAGTACTACTGATGATGTCTTTAGGGAGACTGTTCGAAGGGTTCACCACTCGCCGAGTGTAAAAAGCTCTTCGTTTTTCAGTATGAAACTTTACTGGTATCAGCTGCATTTGGTGACCCCTGGTTTCATTGTTATAATTTTTTTTTTTTATTTTAAAGTTAAGTTGTTTTGAGAAATTATTATCTTGAAGTATGGAATGACAAAGTAACAAATCACCCCGATTCTTCTAGTGTGAAGAGGCATTAAGTTTAATTTTGTCAGGTGTTCCTCATAAGTGAGGCCTTTACAATGATAAATTACTTAGCAGCTTGTGTCTGGATTTTTTCAACTTTTTCTCTTATAGCCCCTTTGATTGGCCCCCATAGTCCAGGATTGGCCTTGTATACGATCTATATAAGGGCATGATGATTTGTTCTTCTCGGCTCTTAAAATTTCTTCTTATTGTTCACAGAACTCTTTTTGTTTTGGTAATTTGTGCGTCAGCATGCTCTTCATAGGTTAGTTTGTTTGAAATTATAACCCCCAAACCTTTTTCTAAACTGGACTTAAGAAGAGTATTCTTTATATAATAATTTATCTGTGGGTTCTGTCCCCCAAAGTGCATAACATAGCATTTTTCCATGTTGAAGGTCATGCTGACAGCATCTGCCCAGTTAACCATACTATCTAGTGCAGACTGCAGGGTTTTCTGGTTGCTCTCTTGTGCCAGAGAGCCTGAATCTCTTCCCAGATGACAGCGAGAGGTGGACTAAAGGATTATATGGAAGGGTTCTCTGGAGAGGGTTCCAGAAATTCTAGGGTGTGACCGTGCTCAATAAGTTGCAACACTTACTGGTCTGTGGTCATGCTCGCCACCCACTGAGGTAAAGGGAGAACTGACCGTTGACTGCCTCCCCCAAGATCTCTGCTGGGGGGGGTGTCGGGCAAGGAGTCAGGCGGTGGAGAAGTTTGAGCCTTGCGCCTGAAGGGGCCCTTTGCCTGCCGGTTCTTGGTGGGTTGGTGAGAGGACCGACGAATGGGCTGACACTGGACAGTCTGAGGCAGAGATTGGTAAAGGGAATGATCCGATCTAAGCGCTTTGCCGGACTCCTAGAGGTGGGAGATGTCTTCTGCATCCCCCCCAAACAGGATGGAAACTCTAAAAAGGGCATCCAAGATACTGGCTTGAACATCAGGAGCAAAGCCAGACACCCTAAGCCAAAATAGTGGTGAAGACAGATCTCCGTTGCTGCCCCACACCAAGAGGCATCAACAGAATCGTATGCCGCCCGAAGGACGCAAGTGCCCACATCTGAGCCAGACTTTAAGAGCTGGGCCAATTGAGTTTTGGTGGGATCCTCCGGGAGCGTCTGACTCAGATTCCTCGCCTGATCCCGAAGGGCATTCTGGTATTGCACCATATGAGCCAAGTAGTTCACAAGTCGAATGGCCAGGGTGGCAGAGGCGTACATTCACTTGCCCCACTGATCCAGCTGCCTAGACTTCTTGTCCGGAGGCTGGGTATTGAGGTGTTTGGGTCTCAGTGCGGTCATGGGCTGCATTCATGACCACCGAATCTGTTGTGGGGTGCTCCCCTAAGAAGGGTTTGCCCACCACAGCATGGTGCAGGTGGTCAGCCATCTTGGGTAAGGCCGGGGTGGAGGAAGGGCGGTTCCACACTGCCTTGGTAACGTCCTCATAAAAATCAATTAAAGGAGACACACCATGCCGGCCCCATGGCGCTGAGGCGCTGGATACCACACCTCGCACCATGCCGGCGACCCGTGTTTGGGAACGGACTCTGGTTGACCAGGGGTCGGAGGGGAGGAAGACGATCGAGCATTCCAACGGATGCTTTCCTCCTCCTAGGGTGGGTTCCTGGGGTGCTTTGAGCACCCGTCGCACCAATGTCTGTGGAAGCAGGGGCATCGGGCCACAGGCGGCTCTCAGGAGTCAGGGAAGGGAGGACGTTGTGGGCATTTGACAATGGCGTGTATCAGCACGCCGTCTGCATGGATGTCAGTCCTGTGTGCCGACGCCCTCAAGGGGAGGAGAGAGCAAGGGGAAGAAAAGCGGAAAAAAACCCTCTCAGGCCAGGATGACGACCAATACTAGCCCCGATCACCTACCCATGGGCAGATCCCATTGTGCAGGCACTCTGGAGGAGAGGAGGAGCAAGGTAGGAGTCAACGGAGCAAGCCTGGCACTCTAGGGGCAGACACCGTGGGAGGGGATCTACGAGGTTGATCGGGTTTGAAGGAGTGGTTCAAGAGGGTAGTAAGGAGGGGATAAGAAAAAATTACTCACCTTAGTAATTTATGTTTCTTCTAGTGGAGTCTTGCTGTATTCTGACAAGTGCAGTTAGCCCCAGCCTTTAAACAGCCCCAGAGAACAATGGGTTAACTTTTCTATGCAGGGCATAGAATGTTGATCCCGAGCTTGGCTGATGTCTCTGCCTGTTGTATTTTGAACCGCAACAGTCAGATCTTTACGAGAAAAACTCACTAGGTGTTCTATGTGGAAATTATAAAATTTTTACTAGCCAACTGGCAGAAAAATAATCTTTTGGGTTCCCAAGGGAAGACTCAAGTCAGGAAGCCCAAAACACAAAACTGAAATAACATATCACCCCATGAATAACAGAGGGTGTAAGGGGGCACCCCTGGGGTGCCAACACTGCACCTGCCCACCCACATCCCAAAAAATCCAGGTTCTGAGAGGGGAGGCGGGGTCAGAACACAGCAAGACTCCACTAGACGAAACATAATTACTAAGGTGAGTAATTTTTTCTTCAAACAACATGAAGTCTTGCTGTATTCTGACAAGTGCAGACTAGCAAGCAGTACCTCCATGGAGGAGGGACAAAACCTACTTTGGGAATAGGCTCTGAAGTACTACTGTGCCAAACTGAGCATCACTCCTAGCCTGGATATCCAGAGAGTAATGCCTGGTAAAGGTATGTACTGTTTTCCAGGTGGCTGCTTGACAGATTTCCAAGAAAGGGATATCCCTGGCAGCAGCCAGGGAAGCAGCTGTACCTCTTGTAGAGTGAGCCCTCAGGCCTGAGGGTGGAATCTTTCCCAGTTTCTCATAAAAGAATTGTATACAAGACACAATCCACCTGGCAACAGTTCTCTTGGTGGCAGGTTTGCCCTTTCCTACCTCTCCAAAAGTGAGGAACAACTGGAGGGAATCAAACCTGTGACCCTTGGTGCGTTCTATGTAGTAGCTAAGGGCTCTTTTAACATCCAAACTTTGTAGCCTCCTCTCCCCTGATGAAGAATGATCAGTGAAGTAAATAGTGAGAGACAGACTGATTCAGGTGGAAATTTGAAACCACTTTGGGCAAGAACTTTCTGTTAGTTCTAAGGACCACTTTATCTCTGTGAAAAGAGATGAAATCAGGTTCCACTGACAGGGCTTGCAATTCACTGATACGTCTAGCAGAGGTAATGGCTACCAAAAACAGTTTTCCAAGTCAAGTACTTAAGCTCTGCTGAGGACAAAGGTTCAAAAGGGGATTGCATAAGCTGAGCAATGCAAACATTAAGATCCCAAGCAGGAGTAGGATCCCTAAAGGGAGGATTGGTATGAAGCAATCCCTTGAAAAACTTACAGAATACAGGGTGAGATGACAGTGAGGAAGACTTACCTACTGACAGGAAAGCAGAAACAGCAGACAAGTGTACCCTGAGAGTAGATGTTCTGAGGCCTAGGCCATTAAGATGGACCGTATAATCCAGAACTGTAGGCAATTCAGCAGTATCTGGTGAGATATGCCTCTTGGAACACCAAATGCTGAATCTCTTCCATTTGGAGTTGTACGTTTTTCTGGTGGAAGGCTTTCGAGAAGCTTTGAGAATATCCAGAACCCCCTGAGACAGATGCAAATCTGCAAACTCTAACTCTTCAAGAGCCATGCCTTGAGATTGAGGCTGAAGATTGGGGTACCAAATCCTCCCCTGAGAGGAGGTTAACAGGCTGTAATTCCTGGGAAGAGACAGGGGAAGATGGGCTGCTAGGGACAGCAACAAGGGGTACCATGGCTGCCTGGCCCAGTCTGGAGCAATCAGAATCACTTTGCAAGGTTGTGACCTTATCTTGACTAGTACTTTGAACAGGAGAGGGAAGGGGGGGAAAGCATACAGAAATTTCCCTTCCCAGTTCAGAATCAGAGCATCCAGGGGGACTGAGCCCAAGACTGAGGGCCTGCAACAAAAGAGAGGAAGTTGGTGATTGTCTGGGGCTGCAAAAAGATCCATCTCTGGAGTGCCCCATCTTGAAAAAAATCACCTTCAATACCTCTTCTGACCTGAACCACCTTGTTCTGTACTGAGTGGGAAAAAGCTTGCAGTGCCAGAAACACTGCCCTGAGTTCCAGGAGATTGATGTGTAGAAGAGATTCCTAAGGAGATCACAGTCTCTGTGTGCTGAGGTCCCCCAAATGGACTCCCCAGACCAGCAGGGAAGCATCCATGGAAGGACCACTGAATGAGACCGAGTGGCAAATGGAACCCCTTGCCTCAAATTATCCTGATCTTGCCACCATTGCAGTGCTTGGATCAGAGTTCGAGTCACTGGAATTAGTTTGGTAAGGAAATCCTTTTTTTGGGACCAAAAAAGCCCTCAGGTGGAACTGAATGTCCCTCATCTGGCATCTTGCCCCTTGGACCACTTCTGTAGAAGCTGCCATGTGGCCCAAGAGCTGAAGAAAATGCCTTGTTGGTCGAGACGCCTAAAGGCTGAATGAAGAAGCCAGCTTCATGAGAGCTCTTGCCCCTTCCAGGGGAAGAAAGGCTCTTGCTTTTACCGTATCCAGCTCTGCCCCTATGAAGGTGAGGAGCTGCACTGATTTGAGAACTGACTCTGGTAGGCTGAGAAGAAATCCTAAAGAAGTGAGCACTTGCTGGGTCACTTGCAGGTCTGACTTGACTTGGTCTGGAGACCGGCCCACTATGAGCCAGTCGCCCAAATATGGAAAAATGGAAATCTTTTGCCTTCTTAGGAAGGCAACAACTACTGCCAGGCACTTTGTGAAAACCCTTGGAGCTGATGTCAGGCCAAAGGGCATTGCTCTGAACTGATAATGGCCTGAGGGCAATTGGAACCTGAGGTACTTTCTGTGGGAGGACCTGATGGGAATGTGAAAATATGCATCTTTGAGGTCCAGGGAGACTAGCCAGTCCCCTAGCCTTAGAGAAGGAAGGATTATTCCAAGAGTTACCATTTTGAATTTTTGTTTCAAAAGATGTTTGTTCAGATATCTTAGGTCTAGAATGGGTTGCCACTCCCCTGTCTTTTTTGGGGTAAGGAAGTACCTGGAGTACAGACCTTTGCCCCAGTGTAGGGTAGTTCCTCTCTCTATGGCTCTTAAAGTGAGCAGAGATGAAACCTCTGCCTCTAGGGTAAGGGTTTCAGAGAAACATGCAGGTGGAAAAGATCTGGCTCTCATCTTCGGAAATTTTTTGAAGCTGAGAACCAGTCCCTGGCTTACTACTTCCAGGACCCATTTGTCTGAGGTAACAGACATCCAGTCCTGGACAAAGTAAGCCAGCCTGTCCCCTACTGGAGTAGAAGAGTCGACGTGGGCAGACCCATCAGGGTGTCTACTTGGCAGGGGCCTTAGGCTGAGGAGTGGATGCAGCCCTGCTCATCCCCCTTCTGCCTCTCCCTCTAAAGAACCCCCTCTGAGAAAAGGAAGAAGAGGCATGTGCTTGGTAAAAAGGCCTAGCAAAAGGCCAGCCCCTGCCTCTAGACTGCTGCCTCTGAGGAGCTGCTTGCCTCTCCTTGGCCTGAGCACTCCTGTAAGTGGTCCTGTACTCATCCATTTTCTTCATATAATTCTCTGTCTGCTTCCCAACAGAGAATTACCTATTACAGGGAAATCCATGGCCTTAGCCTGGGTATCCTGTGAGAAGCTAGTACATCTGATCCAAGCCATTCTCCGAAGAGCTACAGATGTAGCCATGACTCTTGATGATACATCACTGGAGTCCACAGCAGCAGCATGAAACTGAACTTTTAATGCCTCAATCCCATCTGCAGCCATCTCTTCCAGCTCCTTGGCAAGCTGGAGGGAGGCCTGTTTAGCCAGTGCCAATACAGTGTCCCACCTGGACTTCTGGTATCTGGCTGTATAGGCCATATAATTTGCCTGCCTGAGTCCCAAGGAAGATGCCATGTACTGCTTTCTTGCCATGGCATCAATCTTCCTGGAGTCCTTGTCTGGGGGGTGTGATGCCAAGGGAATGTTTGCCTTACCACAGGCAGCAACCTGTACAACCCCAACATGGCTGCATTGCTGATAAAGGAACTCCGTATCTGAGCCTGAAAGTGTATACCTCTTGTCCATTCTTCTATCCACAGGAGGTATGGAATTGGGAGACTTCAGAATTTTTTGTGTCTGTTTCCCAAAAGATTTGTGGAGGGGAATAGACAGTCTCCTGGACTCTGGGATGTCTATCATCTCTACATAGTCAGGCTCCTCCTGATCCTCCACTGCCTCCTCCATAGGAAGTTGGAGGGTCTCAGCCACTTTTCTGTAAAACAAAGTGGGAAGGGGACTCAGAAAGCCTAGGAGGAGAAATACCTGAAGGTCTGTCTGGGGAGATGTCCGGATCAATAGGCACACCCAGACTTTCACCATCACCATATTCATCTTCCAACTCTCCTTCCTCCTCAAACTCTGGTTCATAAAATTCTTCCAGGGTATAATCGAGAACTGGGGGAACCGACTGAACCGAGCCCCTGCCAAAAGGTGCTGGATCAGTTGGAACTGGGCAAAGCGATTCCACAATACGAATTGCTTTGGCTATTTCTTCGGTGGCTGGAATATGATAGTCTGGATCCGAACCGGACGATTTTTCTTTGTGTTTCTTTTTTGCCGGAACCGACCCCTCGGGATTGGATCTCCTTTTGCCCGAAGAAGTATCGCCCTGGTCAGAGGGCACTCCTCCTGGTTCGGTCGGAACCGAACCAGGCTGGCAATCCAAATCAGCGGACTTCTCGGCCTCCTTTTCCCTCAGTCTACCTAATCTCTTTTCAAGGGTAGATTTGGGAACATTTCTGCAAATTTGGCAGTCTGAATCGAGGTGGTCAAACCCCAGACAATAAACACAGGTGGTGTGGGGATTGGCCTTAGCAAAGACCTCCCCACACTCACTGCAGTGTTGAAACCCAGTGGGCCCGTTTTTTTCTTGGGTTTCTTAGACATGGCCAACCTAACCAAACTTACCCTTTTTTCGGCAACCGCCAGGCAAGACTCCCCTATCGGTTCCTGACCGTGTCATGGGTCTTGGAAAAAAATGTACTAAAACTCAGTTTTTTTTAGAACCGATACGGACCAGTAACCACACACTAAAGTAAGATACAAAATTTACCTGAACGATCGGTTCAGCTGAACCAATCCACACTTTTTACAAGTTCCACACAGAAAACAGAACAAAGCCTATCTAGTACTCATGGTACCACAGAGACTTGAACCAACTATGCGGAAACTAAATTTCTGTAGAAACAGACCGAAAACCGACACCTCAACTGACTTCGAACTGAGCTGCAGGAGAAATCTCCAGAGCGACTGTTCAGTGAGGCGGAGTAAAGAATCTGACGGTTGCGGTTCAGAATACAACAGGCAGAGACATCAACCGAGCTCGAGATCAACATTCTATGCCCTGCATAGAAAAGTTAACCCATTGTTCTCCGGGGCTGTTTAAAGGCTGGGGCTAACTGCACTTGTCAGAATACAGCAAGATTTCATGTTGTTTGAAACAGAAATTTGAAAAAAAAAAATTAAGGAGGCACCACTAAGGGGAGGGTCTCCTTTTTTCCCAAATAAATGGCTAGGTGTCTGCACTCTAGATCCAGCTCCTCTGTTTCCTAACCCATGAGGGATCGGATATGACGCATAATGTCAAGAAAGGTATGGTCATCAGGAGGAGACTTAGGGGCCTCTCTAGTCTGGTCCTGCTCTTTGGAGGAGCGTCCGGAGCCTTCAGAGGACTCTGAAGAAGAGTCGTTGTCCCCCAATGGCTCACTGTCAGGAACTGGCGTCGGGGGGAGGGCCACGTTCCTCCACAAACTGGCCAAAGTCCACACCAGTACGTCCTCCGGAGGACCCCGTGCCATGGGGTTTGCTAGCAGAGTCAGGTCCTGAGGTGAGTGGTCCCGGGGAGGCGGAGAGGAAGGAGGCCTCCTGGGTGTGTCCTTATTCTGCATGAAGGACCACCAAGCAGTGAAAAGAGCATTATAATCCAGCAGTGAAGGTGGATTATAGACTGGAGGATACGAGTACTGTGGAAGGGGGAAGGGGTGGTACGATGAAAGCTTGTTTACAGGTGCGACCTGGGAGCACAAGGAAGTTAAGTGACTTGCTCAGGGTCACACAGTATGCAAGTCAGGGCTGCAGGATTCAAACCCAGGTCTCCAAGTTTGCAGCTTAGAGCCCACTGTGCTATACTGCTTCCTGCCTCTGGGAACCATCTGGAAGGGCCTGGGCTGCAGCTTTGCCCTTTTTCCAGAGGGTATTCTGGAATTTGACCATATGAGACAGGAAACTGACAATCTTAAGGCCCAAAGTGGCCGATGCAAAGGTCCTTTCATGCCAAAGGTCCAGCCGTCTAGATTCCCAGTATTGGGGGAAGGAACTGAGATGCTTAGGCACCTTGGACCTGTCAGGGGCAGCTTTGATCACCACCGAATCAGTTTCAGGCTGGGCTGCATAAAAAGGCTTCCCTAAAGGGGCTTGATAAAGTTTCTTAGGCTTCCTGGACATGGCATGGAACATACTGGGCCTATGCCAGGCATATGTGGTGGCATCCTCCAATGCAGGCAAAAGAGGAAGGATGACCCTGGGTGGGGATTCAGGAATTTCCAGGAAGTCCACCAGGTTCCTTCTGGTGACATCATCCTCCTCAGTCTGAAACCCCATGGTAAGCTGAAGCTGCTTTATGACGGAGAAAAAGGGAGGGATCCTCGGGAGGGTACCTGGGAGTATGCTTGGTAGAGTCCTCACTCCTGGAAGAGACCGTGGACCTGTCAGAAGAGTCTGCCCCAGGTCCTCATCCTCCCTGTCCTCACCTGGGAGGAGGAGACCAGGACGGTATTCATCCACATTGCAGGGATCTGAGGGAGGCACCGACTAGAGTGACGCCGACAACACGCAGGATGGAGCAGGGTGCGGAGGATGGGCAGGTGCCGGTGCTGGGGTATCTCCCCATGGCAACGATGACAAAGGGCCTGGGCGAGGAAGGAAATGCTGGATAATCACCGCAAAGGAAGACAGCACCACACAGACAGTGGGCTGAGGCATAGAAGGACCTTGCGTCAGCGATTTGGGGATGCAGCCCCAGCATCGCCCATCGCTGGAGGAGCTGAGCTGGGCTCCCCATGGGGGGACTCAGGGGAGGAGTGACGAGGTTGGGGGCAGCACCCCTCAACCCATCACTGGGCAGGCTTGGAGGAAGGACCGGCTGAGGAGCCGCCTGGACCTTTCCCTCCAGGCTTCCTGTTGGAGGAAGCAGCAGGCTTGGCCTTGAGGCGCCAAGTGTGAGCTTGCTGGCCCTCCTGGGCCAGTCATGCCGCAGGGGCGGAAGGGCAAAAGGGCTTACGCTGTTGCTGGTGGCCTTTGTCCTTCTAGGCAGATGTGACCGAGTCCAAGGTGGCACTGGACTTCTCAATCTGCTGGAGGTGGCCCTCCACCCCAGGCCCAAACAAGTCGGTGCCCAAGAAGGGAAAGTCTGCTAGCTTGTGCTGGGTATCTGCCGTGAAGGTCGAGATCTGCAGCCAAGCTCTGTGGCGCATGGCTACTGTGGCTGCTACTGACCGGGCACAAGAGTCTCCGATGTCCAGAGCAGTCTGGAGCTGTTGCTTGGCTACCGCCCGTCCCTGATCCTGCACCTGCTTGACCATCATTTGAAGGTCAGCCGGGAGATGAGGAAGCACCTCATCCAGGGAGCCCAAAAGGTTGTGTGAAAAGTGTGTCATCAGCAGAGCTGAGCTAGCCTGTCGAAGGCCTAGGGAGGTGGCAGCACAAACTTTGCGCCCGGAGTAGTCCAGCTTTTTGGATTCCTTGTCCGGGGGCTTCTCTACGTCCCTGGCATTTCTGGAGCACCGGAAAATGCTATCGGTCACCAGCCCTTCAGCCAAGGGGTGCTCCGAGAAACCGGAGAGGGAACCGGTCGGGACTGTGTACTTGCGGGCCATCCTGGCCGAAGGCGCAGGACAGGAGTCAGGCTGCTGCCATAACTCCACGGCCGGACCAACAATGGCCTCGGCCACAGTAAAGGCCTCTGTAGGGGAATCCCCTCGGTCCAAAATCTCCGTGAGGGGATATCTGGCCCATTTCTGCACAGGTTCGAGCTGCATCCCAGTAGACTCTGAGATGAACCGAAGAATACCGAAGAACGAAGATGGGCTCTCGTCCACCGACAGACCCCAGGAGGATTCCAGGTCGAGGGGCCAGGAATACAGAGAGGAGTCGTCCGACTCCGGGGAGTCCACGGACAGCTGCCGACCACCTGAGCCACCCTCCACTCGCAGAGGACGAGAGAGGGTGAGGGTGACTGACAACCTGTGGGGCAAGCCCTGACCTGAGCAAGAATCCTTGGCTGGGGCCCCAGTCTTCGACTGAGGAGGCGGTTGTTCCACCACAATGGGTGGAGCATCCGGTTTCGGCTGAGCAATCGGCGCCGGAGATGGCTCCTCGACCAAGGAATTGAAGGCAGGAGATTGTTTCGGCCACTCGGGCGACAGCCACTTTATTGCTTGTTGCCGGCCAATAAGAGCTGCTGCCACATCATATCCTCATAGCGCCAATGCAACTTGCGTCGGAGCCTCTCCTCAGAGGAGGAAGATGAGGATGAGCGGCGAAACCGCTTTCCGTGATGTCAGGACTGAGACCGCCGGCTGGACTTGCCCGATATGGAAGAGGACCGAGACCGTTGGGTCGCCGATGGTGGGTCGGGGGATCCGCATCCTCTAGCTCAGGTTCCTTGATCAGGACTTTGCTCGAGAGGCGAGGCAAGTCCTCGATAGGCACCAGAGGAACCGGTGAAAGAGGGTTGTCTGCCTCTTTAGTCGACAGCCGTCTAACGGGTCGAGGAAAATCTCGACTGCATCGATGGGTGCCTCGATCGGCTGGCCTGACTGGGACACCGAGAAGCCAGCGGCCTTGACCACAACCTCGACCGAAGTCGATAGAGGACGGTCCAGGGAGCGAGATCTCTCCCGCTCCCACGAACGTTGATGGTGGGACTTGCCTTTTGGATCCTTCTTTTTTGACCGACTGAAGTGAGTCCCTGAAGACCCCTCTCTCTTGATGGAAAGGGACTGACAAAGCTCCCGAAAGGAAGCAGTGTAGGAGGAGTCCAAGGAGAGCGGGATAAATCCAACGAAGATGAAGCCGCGGCCTGGGCTGCCTCCTCCTCGAGGGCCATTAACTGACCCAGCTGCGCCGCGGACACCGCCCAATGGGCCTCCTTCGACTTCACCAGCGGAAACAGTTTTTCTGGGTGCCTCAGAAGGAGTCAGGCAGCACGGTCTTCAAGAACCGATGCCGAAAAGGACTTGCACAGATCGCAGGCCTGCGGATCGTGGCCAAGATCAAGGCAGTAGACGCACGTGGTGTGCGGGTCGGTCCGAGACATCTTATGCCCACAAGGGCACCAACGGAAGCTGGGAGTAGATTTAGAGTCCATCGCTGCCGTGAAGGAAGGAGAAGACTGAAGTCACGTAAACTTCAAAACAATTTTCGGTAATACCGAAGGTTTAGGATCCAGGCCTAGAGACACAAGAGCGCTAAGGAGGGAACCTGAGCTTCCAAGCGGTAAGGAAGATCAGGTGTCATGGGGTGGAGCCGAGGGTTTTGTCACCTGGGTGGGTGGGAGGAGTCAGCTTGAAGACTTTCCGGCACATCTTAAAGCGGCAAGGTACCTGCCAAGAAGTGTGGATTGAACAACATATCCACGTCCCAAGAAATAATGTTATCTACAGGAAAACACTCTGGATTACAAGGAGAACCAGTTGTGGGAGCACTGAACAGAGACCCCTTGCCTGCTAAACAAGTTTTTTTTTTTTTTTAAATGGGATGCAGTATAGCGCAGTGGTCTAACGCTCTGAGCTGCAAATGTGGTGACATCCAGCAGACCAGACCTGGGTTTGAATCCCACAGCTTCCACTTGCATACTCTGTGACCCTGAGCAAGTCACTTAACCTCCTTGTGCTCCCAGGTCGCTCCTGTAAAAAAGCTTTCAGCTTAGTGTGCTATACCTGGTTAAACAACTAAATAAAAAAAAATAAAAAAATATATAGTTTTTTGTTTTGGAAAAAGAAGGAAACGAATGGGGGCTGCCCTTGCGCCTTTCTAGAGGAGAAAGGAAAGGGGAAAAATCTCAAACATAAATGACCTAGATCTCTGGGACTAGACTAAGCCTGTGAAACAGAAGCTGTATGCAGGTGATGCCACTGCATCTAAGGAGAGTTTTTTTTTTGGTTATGGAGGTCCAAGCCCCACCTGAGTGAGGCCAGAAATCCTTTCCTCTTTTTTTTTTTTTTCCTTCTTCTTTTTGTAAAAACAGACTCAAGGAGACACGGGAAAGAGGGCAATGGAGATAAAGTACAGGAAGAAAAGAAAAAGAGGTGATCTGCCCAGATGCCTGGCTCGTACTGAGCGAGGGATGGTAGGCGGGCACGTGACTAGGTGGTGAAGATATTCTGGAAGATAATTATGGTGACTACATCATTTTCATATCTTCAAAGGATCAGTCTTTACCATCTGTTTTCACTTATGGGTCAGAATCCCAAGCTTACCACCCAAGAGGGCAGTGAGCTCATCCTGAAGGAAATGGCTATTCCCTCAGCCTCCTGTGGGGGATAACCACAAAGAGGCAGGGAATCCTTATGAGTCTGGCGAGACCCGTGAGTGGTCAGGGTCAGGCAGAGGCTTCCATGGAGTGGGAGCAGGAATGCACACCAACTCGCGTCTGACCCTGCGGGAGAAATGGGTCCCCTGGAACTGCGAAGCGATCACCCTATGCCAGGCTAAGGGTGACAGCTGTGACAGACCTAGTCACACCATCTGCCAAATGCAGACTGCAGTTTTCACCAGCCTGGAAGTCACCTCACTGGTGTCGTAAGATTGCCCTGCTTGGTGCCTCGCCAGCTCCAGTCCTTGGGTGAAAAGGCGAATGTTCTGCCTGGTTGCCTTGCAATCTGGCAAAGATGCTAGGAGCTGACTCAGTGCCGTTCACAGGTGCCTGCCATAGGTTACCAGATGTGCTTGGTGTGCAGACCGCCAGGAAAACCATATGGCCCAGGCTTCAAACTCCGCAGACTCTAAGTCTGGTGGACAGTCACGCACCGCGTGTCTATGTCCAGTGGGGGTATCTAGGAGCTGGATCCCAGAAGAGTGATTTGGCATGGCTCTTGCAGATCCCACTGGTGTGCAATAGCTCTGCTGGACATCCCTCTGGGCTGGAAAAGGGGCATAGGAATGGAGTCAGACAACCATCACTGCCTCTGTAAAAGGCCTAGGCCATGGAGAGATGACTGTGGAGTCATGGCTGTAATCCCCAAGGAATGACAGCACCAGGTTAGCAGTACTGCGGCTTGTGAAGTGGTCAAAGCTAAGCTCCTTCATCATCTCTGTCAGGAACTGCTGGTACTGGGTGCATGCAGCATCAGAGGATTAGTGCAGGGAGGTGTCCTCTTCCTCAGAAGAGGACATTAGAGATAAGGAGGAGCTGGAGTCAGGGCAGCGATGCAGGGGCCTCGGGCCGCAAAATGACCTGGTCTAAGGATCTGAGGTACTGGGGAAAAGCACAGGTCACTGACCTGAACTGTTCCCATGACAAGGGACCCACAGGACCCAGAATGCCCAGGAGACAAGGAGGAGGCAGAGGAGAAATGTCATGCAAGGCCTAGTCAGGTCTTCTGCCAGGGCTACAGGAATATTCAGGGGACCTCACCCGAAAGGAGGGCCTGGCAAACCTGCTCACCAGCGAGTGCTCAACAGCTGAGGAGGTCTAGGTGGTGCCTTTGTGGGGCGGGGGGGCCCAGGCGAGGAGAATAGAGCTGTGAAGGTCCCAGGGGTGGCCCCAGTCCCCACCATTGACAGGGCCAGACTGTTCCAGCAAGACCAGAGGCTCAGTCGGCGCTGCGACTCCTGCCAGAGCTGCTACCTACCCTGAACCTCATAGTACTAACCTCATCCATACAGGCCCTGCTCCTTGGGTTAGGCTTCTGGACAGTGGCGGAAGTCCCCTCTGAAACTATGGTGGAACTGTCTCCACAAGTGGCACCAGTACCCTCTCTGGCACTGTGAATGGCACTGGCCTGCCCTTCAGCACTGTGAACAGCACCAACACCCTCCCTGGTGACGTGAACGGCACTGGTACACACCCTGGCATAATAAACTGCACTAACACTGACACCCTGTCTAGCACCGTGAATGGCACCACAACCCTCCCCAAGGCTGTGGGTGCCAGACAGCTGGGCAACGTCACTGTGAACAGCACTGGCCAAAGAAACAGCCCCAGAGGATAATGCTGGCCCCGGAGGCTTAGAACCAGGCCCAGGAAGGTCTTTCGTCACTGGAATTCTTTACTAGGCCAAGACCCAGACCCAGACCCCCCTCAAACTCAACCCCTGGCTCATCTGACCGCTCAGGGGAAGAGATATACAGGTTACTCACCTGTAACAGGAGTTCTAGGAATGGTATATGTTGTTCATCCACACTCATTGGCAGTATCCTTGCCGCTTTAAATCTTGCCGGAAGGTCTTCAAGCTTGCTCCTCCCACCCACCCGGGTGGTATAACTCGCTCCTCACCATGACGCCAGATCTGCCCGCTGGAAGCTCAGGTTGTGCCGGGCCGGGAGGTCGGAGGTTTGTGGATGAACAACATATACCATTCTAGAACTCCTGTTACAGGTGAGTAACCTGTATTTCTAGGACATGGATATGTTGTTCATCCACACTCATTGGCAGACTCCTAGCAGTTCTCCGGGAGGAGGGAGGCAAGACCTACACCCCTATACTTACTTGGGAAAGAGACTTGAGAACCGAGGCCCCAAAACCAGCATCCCGGCGTGACTCAAGGTCATGTGGTAGTGGGTAATGAAGGTGTTTGCTGACTTCCAGGTAGCAGCCCTGCAGATTTCCTGGATAGGGACGTCCCTGGAAGCAGCCACCGTTGCAGCAGTATGGCGGGTAGAATGAGCTCTTATCCCTCTGGGAGGCTCCATGCCCGCCAACTTATAGCAGAGATCTATGCAGGAGGTTACCCACCTGCTTATCGTCCGCTTGGCTGCAGGTCTGCCAGATGCGGCTTCAGCGTAGGTGACAAACAGCTGGCGAACCTCTCCCCGAATTTCAGCCGTGCGCTCCTTATAATAAGCGAGCGCCCTTCTAGGGTCCAGAGTATGGAGCCTATATTAGGCACCTCCAGTGTGATTGGGGTAGAACACGGCGGAGTCAACACCTGATTAGGTGAAACTCCGACACACCACCTTGGAAGGAATTTGGGTGGGCGCAGGACAACTTGTCCCTGTGGAAGACCAGGTAAGGAGACTCGATGGAAAGCCTGAGCTCTCCCATCCTTCTGGCTGACGGATAGCCACCAAGAAGGCGGTCCTCCACGACAGGTGAGAGAGCACACCTGTGCATAGGTTCAATGGCTTGCCCATGAGCTTTGCCAGTACCAGCAGTAGATCCACGGAGGTGGGGTTTCCCGCACTGGAGGAAATGTGATCAAGGCCTTTGAAAGCGCCCAGACCACCTTCTCCTCTGCGCACTGGACTGCTTCTCGGCCCGGCCTGTAAGCAGAGATGGCTGCCAGGTGCACCTTAGGTCGCCGACCTAAGCTCCTTGACTAGAAAGGGACCATAAATAGTCCAAGATGCTTGCCAAGGAACAGGAGGAAGGGTCCAGCCTTGCCCTGACACCAAATGGAAAACCTTTTCCATTTGAAGGCATAGCATTTTCTGGTCGACTCTTACGGGACGCCTCAACTACATTGAGGACCTCGTCGAAAGACCCAAGGCCTGGAACTCTAGCCGCCAGGAACCAGGCGTCAGGGTGCAGGGATTGAAGGTCCGGATGGAACACCTTCCCTGATTGACTGAGAGCAGGTCCGGCGAGCTGGAAGCTGCCTGAGTCCTGGAGCTGAGACTGAGGAGATCTGGGTACCAGAACTGGCGAGGCCAGTCTGGGGCTATCAGAATCACCTGCGCCTTGTCCCTCCTCCGCCTTGAGAAGCACCTTGTGGATCAAGGGAAATGGGGAAAGGCGTGAAGAGGCCCGGGTCCATTGCCTCGAGAAGGCATCCCCCGCAGCGAGCCCTGCTGAGGGGCGGGCATGGAAGCCAGACTCAGCCGCTGCCTCCATGGAGGCAAACAGGTCCACCTGAGGTGTGCCCCAAAGGGAGAACAGATGCTGTACTACCTCCGCAGGAGAGACCACTCGTGGGATGCAGCCCCATCCGCTCAGGGCATCGGCCAGGGTGTTGGAGGCTCCTGCCACGTGAATGGCTAGGAGATCCGCCCCAGGCTGCTCGCAGTGACCAAATGCGGAGAGCTTCCTTGCATAGAAGCATGGGCGCGTCCATCCCTGGCGGTTTAGATAGTACATGGTCGTGGTATTGTCCGTCTGGACTCGGACCACTTGACCCCGAGGAGCGGAGCAAAGGCGTGAGAGCTAGCGGACCGCCTGAGCTCCAGCAGGTTGATGTGCATCGGGACTCCTCGCGGGGACCAGAGGCCATGAGCCCGGTGTTCCCCAGATGGGCACCCCAACCCATCAGAGAGGCATCGGTCGATAGGAGAGCCGTCTGGCTCGGGGCGGACGAGCAGGGATGCCCTCCTGCAAATGATCTGGAGCGGTCCACCACTGGAGAGCTGCCCACATCCCTGTGTCACCGGCTCAAGCTGGTCCAAGGGATCGCAGCGTTAGGACCACTGGCTGGCCAGTCCCCACTGAAGGGGACGATGTTCCAGCGGGCCCAACGGACCACGCTGGTGCAGGCCGCCATGAGACCCAGGAGGCGCAGGAAGTCCCGGGCAGGGCGCAATTGCCCAACCAGAAATGATCGGGCAAAGGAGGAAAGAACCTCGGCCCTGTCCGCCGGGAGCCGAGCTCTGGCTCGAAGAGAGTCGAGCTGCGCTCCGATGAATAGAATCACCTGCTTCGGCTCGAGTTCCGACTTGGCCTCGTTGATAAGGAGGCCCAGTTGAGAGCAGACCTGGAGGGCCAGATCTCTGGACCACTCCGCCTCCTTCCTGGAGGGCTGCTATCAGCCAGTCGTCCAGGTAAGGGTACACCGGACCTCGGCGCCCTGGGAATGCTGTCACCACTGCCATGCAGTTGGTGAAGACCCTGGAGCTGGAGACAAGCGAAGGGCATGGCTTGGAACTTAAGAGGGATCCTTCCGCCGGAAGCAAGGAATCTCTGGTGAGACGGACGGATAGGATGGAAAAACGCCGTCCTGCAAGTCCAGAGAGCAGAACCACGCCCTGCGCCAAGGATGGTATTATCTGAGCCAGAGTGACCATCCTGAAGGTTCGAGACCTTAGGAACTTGTTTAGGTCGTGTAGGTCGAGAATGAGGCGCCAGCCCCGTCTGTTCGGAACCAGGAAGTACCTGGACACAAACCCTGGGTCTGAAGGAGGTCCACCACCTTCTCTTACCACCTCCTTCTGGAGGAGGAGGAGGCCGTGTCGGCTGAGAGCCGCCAGTGAGCTGGGGATCCGGGCCCCGTGGGGGCGGCGGCTCTGAAAGGGTGGTGCCTGCTTCGAATTCAGAGGCAGGCCTCTTCCCACCACCTCCAAGACCCACCTGTCCGTGGTAACAGCGGACCAGGCGGAACGTGCCGGAGCCGCCCCCCACAGGGACCCAGGATAAGGTGACGGGATGGGCGACACCCCTCAGCCCGTCACTGGGCAGGCTTGGAGGAGGGACCGGCCGAGGGACCTCCTGGGCCCTTTCCTCCCTGCCTCCTGTTAGAGGAAGCCAGCGGCTTGGCTTTGGGATGCCAAGGCCGAGCCTGCTGGCCCCGACGTTGCTGGGTGGCGGCTACGGGGGCACAGAAGGACGAAAGGGCTTAGGCTGTGGTTTCTGCCTTGTCCTTCTGAGCGGAAGAGACCGAGTCCAAGGTAGCATTGGACTCTCTGATCCTCTGCAGGTGACCTTCCACCCCAGGGTCAAGAGGTCAGTCCCCAAAAGGGAACATCCGCCAACTTGTGCTGGGTATCCGAAGTAAAGGTGGATATCCTCAGCCAAGCTCGCAGACGATAGCCACCGCGGCCGCCACCGATCTGGCACATGAGTCTCTATATCCAAAGCAGTCTGGAGCTGCTGTTTGGCCACTGCCCTGCCCTGGTCCCGCACCTGCTTAACCGTAGTCTGGCAGATCGTGGCGGGAAGATGAGGGATGACCTCATCCAGGAGCCCAACAGGGCATGAGAAAATGTGCCATGAGGACGGGCCGAACTGGCCTGGGACGTAAGGGCCGAGAGAGGACGAGCGACTTTTCGCCCGACATAGTCCAATTCTTGGACTCCTTGTCAGGAGGTTTGTCCACATCCCATGGCGCTAGCGGGCGCGCCGGAAACGCTGTCGGTAACCAACCTCAGCAGAGGGTAAATTCAAAAACCGGACAAGGAACCGACTGTGATACTTCTCAAGGCCATCCTGGCCGAGGCGAGGGCAGGAAGCAGCGCTGCCAAAGCTCCAGTGCCGACCCACTATGGCCTCGGCCACCGGAAAGGCCTCCGTCGGAGAATCCCCTCGGTCCAGAATCTCCGTGAGGGATACTCTGGCCCGCTTGGAAACGGGTTCAGGCCCATCCGGTAGACTCAGAGATGAGTCAAGTAGTCCTAGGAAGGACGACGGGCTATCGTCCATTGACTGACCTCCTGAAGACTCCAAGTCCAGTCGCTTGGAGAAGAAGGAGGAATCATCTTCGACCGGAAGAGTCCTCAAGAGCTGCCTCTGGCCTGAGCCACCCTTCACCTGCCGAGGTCGGTCGGGAGTGAGGGTAACTGGATAGCCGATGGGTAGACCCTTAGCCGATCGAGAATCCTTGGTCGGAGCCCCAATTGGTGGCTGTGGAGGCGGAGGTTCCACCGCAATCGGTGGAGCAGCTGGTTTTGGCCGAACAACCGGCCTGGGTATAGGCTCCTCGGGCAAGTCGAGGGGTTGTGTCGGCCATTCCGGTGACAGCCACTTAATGGCCG
This sequence comes from Neoceratodus forsteri, assembly GCA_016271365.2. Lineage (NCBI taxonomy): Eukaryota > Metazoa > Chordata > Ceratodontiformes > Ceratodontidae > Neoceratodus > Neoceratodus forsteri. The sequence continues at coordinate 625,722,707 of CM057449.1, forward strand.
GGAAGGCGACGGGTCGGCTTATTCCTCGCCAGAGGAGTTGTTGTAACATAAGGTCCTCGCATCGCCGATTTACCTTACGCCAAGCCTCCCTCATCCGAGGAGGAGGACGAGGACGCAGCCGCGACGCCGGGCCATCATGGGGTGCCGTAGACCGCCATGACGGGATCGGCTGCGGACCGCCGGAAGAGGTCCGAGACCGAGACCGAGAGTCCCGGAATTTCCGAGGTCGGTGCGGGGAGGTGTCGGCCGGAACCGGCACTCCCTTCGGCTCGGATGGTCCATCCGAGGGCTCCGGAACCGGAGGCACAGGCGAGCCCACGGGATCCTCAACTCCTCCCGGGGGAACCGGGGAGAGGGGAATCTCGGCTGCTAAAGGCGACAGCCCGTCCAATGGGTCGAGAAAAATCTCGACTTCATCGGTGGGAGTCTCGGTCAACTGACCTGACGGGGACACCGTGAGGCCAGTGGCCGAAGCCGAGCGGTCGACCGAAGCCGACGGTCGACGGCCCGGGGAGAGGGACCTTTCCCGCTCCCAAGAGCGTCGACGGAGGGACTTACCCCTGTCCCTCTTTTTGGACCGAGAATAAGGTCCAGCAGACGCAGGCCCTTCTCTCCTTTAGTGGAGAGGGACAGACAAAGCTCCTTAAAAGAAGCCGTGTGGGAAGAACCCAGAGAGGCGGGATAAATGCAGCGGCGAGGAGAATCGGCCAGCGCGCCTCCCTCTTGCCGGCGACCATCCGCTTTCGAGCTGATCCGCCGAGCCCGCCCTGCGAGCGACACCGCCAGCGGGCCTCCTTACTTCACCGGAGGAAGCGCTTCGGGGCGGCCCAGTTGCAATCGGGCAGCACGGTCTTGCGAGGGCGTAGGCCAGAAAGATGAGCCAGGTCGCAAGCCTGCGGGTCGTGCTCAAGGCCTAAGCAGTAGACACGCGTGAGTGTGGATCCGTCCGAGACATCTTCTCGCCCGCATGGGCATCTCCAAATCCGAGTCGAGTTTGTCCATCGGAGTCACGAGGGATAGAAGATCAAGTCTTTTGCAAAATTTATTTTTAAATCCATAAGCGGAGAAATAGGAACCAGTCAACAGAGAGCGTTAAGGAGGGAACCTGAGCTTCCAAGCGTAAGGAAGATCTGACGTCATGGGGCGGAGCCGAGAGTTATACCACCCGGGTGGGTGGGAGGAGCAAGCTTGAAGACCTTCCGGCAAGATTTAAAGCGGCAAGGATACTGCCAATGAGTGTGGATGAACAACATATCCATGTCCCTAGAACCAGAAGATTTCAACGGAAAGTCTGGAAGGCTCGGCTCTGGAAACTTTCCCTCTCCCAGCATTGCAAGCTGTGTCACGAGGGCACCCGGTTTTTTGGACAGTGCTGTCTGCTTACTGGCCTTACTGCCAGCAGCCAAGGCATTCCCGGGCCGCAACACCAAGGTGCCCACTTGTGTAGCCCCAGCGTATAACTTCAACTACACCACTGGGGGCGTCAGCAGTCCCAAAAGGAGAAGGAACTGGTAGTGGCGCTCAGCTGGCCCCGTAGGGGAGACTGACTGTCCATCAGATCCCTCTTCCAGGCTCTCCAATGCGTCAGGAGGGCAAGGAGAGGCCTGGTTTCCCTCAGTACATAAAGTACTGGGGAGGGGCTCAGGGGACGAGCCGTGGGACCTTACCTTGGAGTCCCTTATGCAAGGCCTGCCTCCTAAAGTGAGGGGCTTGCCACCCCACTTCATTGCTCAGATCTCAAGGGTGTGTAAGTCCATGGAGAAGCAGATGTTGCACCAATCCATGTCGTGACTAGATCCAAAGCAAGTCAAGTACTTCTCATGTTGATCCCGGACGGTGATGGGTCTCCCGACACAGGAGCACCGACACATGGTGGGGGCCATTATTAAACCTCTTCTTGGTCTTCTTTTTTGGCTTCTGGGAATCTGACAGGACGAGAAAAACCACAAAGAAAAGGGTTTGGTGCTATACAAAGGAGATGAGGATAAAAGGCGGCACTGAAGTGTGACCGAAATACACTGCTTTCTGTGCTTGCACATGCAGGGTAGGCTTTCACTAATGGTGTGGAGGGTCAAGTACATCTCATGGAAATCATCTGTGAATGGTCCTCCAACAGCGGGCCCAGCAGGGACCGCTGCGGAGATAGAAGACAAGCCCGCACCCACCGTCTCCTGTTCCAAGTACACAGGCTGTGCCTCTGAGCAGGCAGCTGCTGAAGGCAGTCTGTGGTCCTTGGGCCTATCAAAGAAGAGCTTCTTCCATTCTTCGAGTGAAAAAGGAGGCATGACCTGGCAAGAGGGACACTGCTTCACATCATGCTGTTCCCTCAGGCAGCAGAGGCACATGTTATGGGGGTCCGTGGCTACATTCCACACTGTGTTTAAAAACGTGTTTCGGCCATTCCATCCTGAAAGTTGTTAATGGAGCAGGAACCACAAGACAAGATACAATTTACGAGCCAGAGACTCTTCAAAAAGTCAAAGTTCACCATAGAATAAGACTTGTAAACTAGAATCCTCTCACACATGCAGAGCTGCAAAGGAGACCTATCCCTTCTAGTGAAAAAGAAGATCTGATATCAAGGGGTCGGAGACGGAGGACATACACCATGGGTAGTGGGAGGAGCTTAGTTTGAAGGCATTTGTTGACTCGGGTGTATTCAGGCAACCGCCAGAGTGTGAGTAGTGAACTAAATCCATGATATTAGAAACCCTTTTTCAAAGCTAGCCCATCTGCGTAGTGGTAACACTACCGCTCAGGATGTCGGCAACTCGGGATCTAGGAGTAATCTCAGGTTGGCCAGGGGGTGGGGGGTTGGGAGAGAGACAAGAGTGTCCCAGAGGATGCTCTCCTCCATGCTACTGCCACCTGGGTGACCGCCGCTGGCGGTGCAAGTGGAGCCCAGGGTGGGTGGGCGCTTCCTGGTTGCGACGTGAGCACACCTCTGTGCTTGCGTCACTGCAGCCCATGCCCAAGTACCTGGGGGACTGCGGGAATCTGAAGAACACTAGAAAAAAGACTAACTGAGGCAATGTGACATGGTATCTTCCTGCAGGTCCTGCTGCCCACTGGGCTTCCCTGCCAATGCATCCAGCTAGACTCCCAAAGAAGCTTCGGGAGCCTTGAGGAGTTCCGCCACAGGGGGAAATTTGTAGGTACTGTACCAACACACAAGTGTTAAGTCCCAGGGACAGCGGGTGACAGGGCTGGGGAGAACGCTGTAGATGGGGGCCAGCTGAGCAGAGAGGAGAGGAGAAAAAAACAAAACAAATACTTTTTCAGACATTCTTTTATCTGGATATGACAGACTCTCTTCAAAGTTTCTTAAGAGTTCATTAACTTCACAGGAAAGCAAATTGCTCTAAGCTTTGATTCTACCAATTTAAACAAAAGAAAACTGACACGAGAACATTTAATTTTAGCACTTACCAGCCACCCTTTACCAGTCCTTAACTTCAAAATTTCTTGCCCAGGTTTGCGTTTTAGTCCACTACCAGCAAACTGTGGGTTTTCCAGGAACCTCTGAGCTCGGATGTCATAGAACAGCAGGGAACCCTGCCCTGTCCCTACTGTAATAATGTGCTCATAGAAACTTACTGATCGAATGCCTGGAAGAGTGTGAAAGCACAATTTAGTGTTAATTGTAAGTCCTGGGGAGACCCACACAGACCCAACCCAAAAGCAAGTAAACACATTGTTAGAAACCAGGTCAGGTGCTCTCTGAAATGTTCAGCTCCATTCACTTCAGTGGATTAGAACTTGACTGCTATCAGCAGTTCTGAGCTTTGTATAATGCTAGTTTGCTTTTACACAAAGATTTTAAAACATATTTGTTAAAATCAATTTTGACCTCTGTTGTGGGCAACATCTGCTGCACCTGTGTTTTCTGATGTTGAAGTCTCTGTCCCTACATGCAATTTTTAATTTTACCAGCTTGCAGCTGCCTCCATGCTTATAATCTGTATCATGTATGGTCTCTATGATACATGTTACATCACACGTGTGAAGAGACACCAATCTGAAGTTAGTTTTGACAGCTGGCAATGTGCTGCCTTGCTCCCATTTTGTTTTTCTTTGGTCAGTCACTTTCTTTTTTGGAATAATAGTGCCCCTGTTCTTGCTAGTGGTCTGCAACAATTAACAAGCATTTGCCAATGCTGTATGTTTGCTAGCTTGTATTTGCTGTGTAGGTGTTTGGCATTGATCGTGCAGAGGTGATAATTAAATTAATAACATGTAACAGTGAAATTGTCATGATTGGGAAACAAGTTCATGCATAACATTGTTTTTTTTAGATTGTGACCTTGACTTTTCAAAATACTAGTTTTGTTTGCCCAGCATATGAACATGACAGGTGTCATTTATGAAATGCGACCCAAAACACCGTTTTATGGAACGACCACAAGAACAGGTTTTGGAAGGGGATTTGATAATGACAATGGGGGTGAAAAAAACAGAACAGTTACTGTACATAAGAACTTACCTTAATAGCAGATCTTCGAAAGGATCTTTTTCATAAGGCCACACCTTTGGAACTATAACTGTGACAGCGCTAGGACAACATGGGAACTTCCGCAAGCAGTCAGACAGGGGCTGTCCACGACATCAGGTGTCAACATATTCATAAACATGGGCCGCCTCTCTTCTTCTCAGTTCCCCACTGGAGATCATGCTCAGAGGACCTCTCTCTGTAGGAAACCAGGAGAGACCCCAGCACTCCACAGACCAGGTGAGACAGACTGCTGGAAAGATAGTAATGGAGACAGCAGTACAAGGATTCCTTGTTGCAACCCCTAAGGGGAAGGAGGGTGGGACAGCATTGCCCGATGAAAGAGACTGAAGATCTACTGTTACGGGAAGTTCTTGCATAACTGTTCTTCGAGGATATCTCTTTCTTCAAGCCATACCTTTTGAATGAGTTCCAAGCAGTACCAAAAGCTAACAGACTGGGCAGCTGGAGCCTATAGGTTTATGATAATAGGCCTTGCCAAACACAGCTTGTCTATAAAAGACAATGTCCAGCCTACAGTGCTTAATGAAGGGGTGGACAGTACTCCCATGTGGCAGCTGCACAGATCTCTGCATCTGAAATGTTTCAAAAACAAGCTACAAAAGTGGCCATGCCTCTGGTAGAATGATCACGAACCACACCAGTAAGTTCCTCACTGTACTTCATAGAAATATAGAAGATGACAGCAGATAAGGACTGCTAGGCCCATCCAGTCTGCCCGTACACCCTACCTGTATCAGCAGCCACTGACCCTACTTGATCATCGGCTTTAGCTTCTCCTTCCCACCTCTAGGGTTCCATTTTGCCTATCCCATGCATGTTTGAATCCCGCCATTGTGCTCGCTCCTACCACCTTCTGGGGCAGGCTATTCCATGCATCCACCACCCTTTCTGTGAAAAAGGACTTCCTCACATTGCCCTTTATCCTGCCCCCCTTCAATCTCATATTGTACCCCCTTGTTCTTGTACCTCTCCTGTACCGAAAGATGTCTTCCACTTGCACTTTATGCCCTTAAGATACTTGAAGGTTTCTATCATATCTCCCCGTTCCCTCCTCTGTTCCAGTGTATACACAGAGGTCTTTTAATCTCTCCTTATAAGTCTTCTGTTGCAAGCCCTACACAATCTTAGTCACCCTTCTCTGAACCGCCTCCACCCTGTCTACATCCTTACAAAGATACAGCCTCCAGAACTGCACACAGTACTCTACATGAGGCCTCACCAGTGATTGTATAGTGGTAACATCACCTCTCTCCTCCTGTTGGTGATACCCCTTCCTATGCACCCCAACATGCCACTGGCCCTTCCTACAGCCTTTGTACTCTGCTTGACCACCTTTAGGTAATATGAGATGATAATCCCAAATCCCTTTCCTCCCTGGTGATGGTCAGCAACTCCCCATCCTGTAGCGCTCCACAGGGTTTCTGTGCCCCAGGTGAATGATTTTGCATTTCTTCGCGTTGAACTTCAGTTGCCACACTTCGGACCATTTTTCCAACTTTCCTAGGTCCCTCATTTATTCCACCCCATCTGGAGTATCTACCCTGTTGCAGATCTTGGTGTTATCTGCAAACAGGCAAACCTTCTCTTCCAGCCCTTCCACAATGTCACTAATAAAGACGTTAAAAAGGACCAACTCCAGGACTGATCCTTGAGGTACCCCACTGGTCAACCCCCTTTCCTCAGATTTGATCCCATTTACCACCACGCTCTGCTTCCTGTCCCCCAACCAGTTTCTAACCCAGTTCACCACCTTAAGGCCCATGCTTCCCAACTTATTTACCAGCCTTCTATGTGGAACAGTGTCGAAGGCCTTGTTGAAATCAAGGTAGGCGACATCCTGTAACAAAAAGTAATACAGTGTGCTAGCCATTTAGACAAGCACCATTTAGAAACTAGGGCACCCTCTTGCCCAGGAGCGACCAAAACCAAAAGCTGTGAAGACTTTCTACAGTCTCTTATACGGTGTGCATAGCACCAGAGTGTTCTATGCACATCTAAGGTATGGAGCAAATACTTCCTATGGACTGGCATGCTCTGGATAATACACTGGCAGGTACAGTATATGGTCTGATTTAAAGTGAACTCCGACACCACCTTCGGCAGAAACTTAGGATTAGTATGCAAAGATACACTGCCTTTGTGGAAAATCAAATAAAGAGGCTGCCACATTAGAGGCTGTAGTTCTAAAATCTTTTGAACAGAAGTGACTGCAACTAAAAATACTGCTTTCCAAGACAGAAAGCATAAATCACAAATTGCGGCTAGCTCAAAAGCAGCCAAGGTCAGCTTTTCCAAAATAAAATTCAGGTCCCAAGCCAGAACTTGTTTTCGAATAGGAGGCTTTATGTATAAAATGCCTCTCAAGAACATATGGGCTACCTCCAGCTGAGCAACAGCATGGCCATCCACAGGCACACAGAAAGCTGATACAGCAGCCGTGTGCATTTTGGTTAGGGAATACGGCAGGCCTAAATCTGATAAGGACAGCAGGTACTCTAGAACCTGATCGACTGGGCCTATAAATGGATCTTGGTTATGTCAAACACAAAGCAAACTGCTTCCTTTTTATGGAACAGGTATGTCTGGTGGATGGTTTTCTAGCAGCCACCAGAACATTTGCCACTTTCTGTGATACCCCAAAATGAGCTATGGCTGTGTCTTTAGGAGCCATCTGTGCAGATGTAGGGACTTCAAGTCCAGGAGGACCAGGATTCCCTGTTCATGGGACAGCAGACCCCTGCATAAGGGCAGAGGTACTGGGGGTTCCACTGCCAGCTGTTGCAGCAGGGGATACCATATCTGCCAAGGCCATAGGGGAGCAATGAGTATTAGAGTTGCCCCCTCCATCTTCAGCTTGAGTACTACTCTCTGAATTAGCAGGAAGGGAGGGAAGGCATACAGAAACCTCCCTTTCCAAGAGAGGGACAACACGTCTCACCAGAAGTTCCAGGCCCTGGAGTGAGCAAGCAGAAACTCGACAGTTCTGTATTGTGTGGGAACTCAAATAAGGTCCAACTGTGGACGACCCCATCATTCAAATAAGGCGCTGACCACCAAGGTCAGCAGTTCCTACTTGTGCATCCTGGACTGTGACCTGCTTAGTTTGTCTGTGAAGACGTTTTGGACGCCTGGAACATGTACTGCTGATCGTTCTAGACCATGTTCCAGAGCACAATACCAAACTCTCACTGCTTTCCTGTACAGTGTGCAAGAATGGGTCCCCCCTTGTTTGTTGATGTAATGCATCTCACTGACACTGTCCATCTGTATTAACAGAGGACCTGGGGATAACTTGTTCTGGAAGGCCTGGAGTTCATATAGGACTGCTCTCATTTCCAGAATATTGATGTACAAAGCACACTCCACCTGGTTCCACGTGCTTTGTGTCTGCAGGTATAACAGGTGGACTCCTCATCCTGATTCATAAGCATCTGTGGTGAGGATCCGACATGGGGAAGAAGGAAAACATTACTCACCCTAGTAATGCTGTTTCTTCCAAAGGGATCCCTCACTATGCTTGACAAGTGCAATCATTCCCCTGGAATGAGCTGTCCCAGAGCCTATAATGTTATGCTAATTACAGAAATCAGAATGAAATTTGAAACTCTGCTGCAGTCACGCTCTCCCCTGCCCTCTAATGGCAGATTTATTTCTCAAGCTGTGGGAGAGCAGAGACCACTAAATCCAACTACGTGACTACAAAAAAGTTTTGATCAAAAACATTTTTCTTTTTTTTTTTTTAAACAAAAACAACTGAGAATGTGACACTAAATTTCAGATGTGAAGCAGTACAAGTAATGCTTAACTACACTAAAAATTGTCTGTTGACAATCTTTTCCAGGTTCTGGACGAGGAGGTAGGGAAGAGACTGTCAAGCATAGTTAGGGATCCTTTGGATGAAACAACATTACTATAGTGAGCAATTATTTTTTCTAAGCCCCAGGAATCCCTTACTACTGCCTGACAGCTGCAAACTCCACAGCAGTACCTTGGGAGGCTGGGTACAGAACCTGGGTGATTTTCGTCCCCCCCCCAACCCCATCCTCTATTAAATACACTTTCTTTCTCCCAGTGACCCACCCTTTCTTCTCTCAGGTTTCACTCTCTCTCTCAAAGGGGTAGAACCTCATTCTTGAGGTGCTGCCACGTGAGAGCAGCAGTGTTAAATCTACAGATACCACAAAACCCAATTCTGATAACTTCTTGTCTTAGTCCTTGTTAAAGCAACTGTCATAACAATGAAAAGCCTTAGCGCTTAAGGTCTCCTCGTCTACTGCGTTACCTTCTTGGCCCTACAACCAGTACCACATGTACAGGAATGGGCAAGTTTTCCTCCCTGGCTCACTGTTCTAGGTCTCAATTACTATGCGCCACATGTATCAGGCACCCGCAATCTCAGGTCTCCCCTCCCTCAGACCATGGTGGCCATGCTACAGTGCAATAAAACCGTATTGGTCCGAACTCAGTCCAGAACTTGGCACAAATCCCACTTCCTACCACCTCCCTATACTCACTCGCAGACCTGTCTTCTGCTACTATCTGGGGGTATTGAGCTAAACCCTGGACCAAATGAAATGAGGACTCAAACCCCTTTCTCCTCGACAACAATCTGGTCCACCCTCAAGGGGCTTAAGAAAGCCCATATGAATATACAAAGTATTCGAAGTAAAACACCCGAGCTCAAAGCATGGGCTAGACATTACAAGTACTATGTATTACTGAGTCTTGGCTAAAGCCCCATATACTCCCCCATGAAACTGCACTAACTGGATACGCTACTTTTAGAAAGGACCACCTCTCCAAAAAAGTGTGGTGGAGTACTCATCTATGTCAAAAATGAGCTCTCGACCGACGTAATTCCACCTGTCTCAGACACACCTGAACACATCATAATCTTGATTACCCTAGGTCAAGTCACCAAGTTAATGATTGGGTGTGTCTACCTGCCCTCGGACCTTGTTTCCTCAGCCTGCTTGGAATTCCTAACCAATACAGACAAATTATCCCACGGTGACCTAATCCTAACCAGGATTTTAATATGAACTGGCTTAGTGCCAAAAGGACAAACTACCTCTCCATTCTAGAGGATGCAAAGCTAGTACAATTAATCCACCACCCCACCAGACTAAACATGAAATCAGGTAATCACAGTCTCCTAGACTGGGTTTTAACAAATAACAGCCAGCATGTAAAAACCACAGGAGTATTCCCGGATGCTCTTAGTGATCACTCCCCTACCTACTGTGTCTGGAGAAATAATATTCAGAACCCCCCTCCCAAACTCATTAAAACGTGTGACCTAACGAGGTTTAGTGCTGAGGCCTTTCTTGAGCGTCTTAAGTCAGTAGACTAGACTCCCATCAATTGCCTCCCTGATGTCAACCAGGCATTAGACTACTTCATAAACTCTTTCTCAACCATCTTAGACTCGCCAGCCCCTATTAGGTCTCAAAGAGCTACGGGAATAAACTCCCACTGGCTGTCTTACGATCTTGGAGCACTGATGCATTCCCGTGACAAAGCTTGGAAGGAGTTAAAAAAAACAGGACATGTATCTAACTGGCAATCCCAACGACGATTGCGCAATGCTTGTAAAACCCAGGCCACAAAGGCCAAATGGACTTACCTCCGCTCCCAACAGGAAAAAAAATTTGCAAACCCAAAGACTTTCTGGACTGAAATAAACTCCCTCCTTGAAGGAAAGGACAGAAACATTCCCCAGTCCATGGTCGCAAATGGTGCCAGATTATCGAGCAGCGCAGACATAGCTACTGGTATAAATCACTTTTTCGCTGACCTGGAATAATACAAAAAAGACCTGCCTCCCGTCCCAGCTGACTCAACATCGCCTGACCCCCGACTGCACCCTCCCCACCTTCCACCTAAAACTAGCCACAAGGCTAGAAGTCCTCTAACTACTCAAGGGTCTTAACCCAGACAGTGACCATGGATTCGATACCCTTCATCCAAAATCCCTTGGGACAGGAGCATCTGCCATCGCCTACCCGGTAATGCTATTAATAAACAAATCTTTCCTTTCTCAAACAATCCCAGACAAATGGAAAACTGCAACTGTAGTATCTGTACTTAAAAGTGGCCCCAAAAACCTGGTAGAAAACTATAGGCCTATATCTATCCTATGCCCCCTAGCCAAGATCCAGGAGGGAATTCTTTATAATCAACTCTATTCACATCTCGAACACAACAATGCCTTAACTATCTATCAGCATGGATTTCGTAAACTGCATGGCACAGAAGAAAAAATTACTCACCACAGTAATCTTGTTTCTTCCAAGGTATTCTTCTATATTCATAACTCTCTGCAGTCAGCCTCCTAAGCAGAGCTGCCCGGAGAAAATGAAACTATATGCTGATGATAGAACTTATCATTGGCTTGTGCCATATATTCAAACTGCTGCCCTTATCAGCTGCAACGTTCCACTAACGTATCAGATTTCTAAAGAGCCTACAAGGCAACCTAAACTAAGACTACCTAAATATAATTATCTACATTTAACACAACTAAGCTGTCCATGACAGCACAAAGCACCCCGATTATTATTATAATACTAAACCCTATTGAATGCCGAAATCACCTGGAAAAAGAAAAATTAAATATTCCCCACTAGGGCTAAAAACTATGTATGCCAGTGTTTTTGACTTTAAATACTCGGTCAGGAGTGCTGAGGCTCTGGTTCTGGAAGGGGAGGCAGGCTGGGAGAGTTATGAATATAGAAGAATACCTTGGAAGAAACACGATTATTATGGTAATTTTTTTTCTTCTAACCCCAGGTATTTTTCTATATTCATAACACTCTGCAGACTTCAAAGCAGTATCTTTGGAGGCGGCCACAGTACCTACTTAGGAAAGAGGCTCTGCAGGACTGCCATGCCAAACCTGCCATCACATCTGGACTGTGTATCCAAACTGCAGTGCTTAGTAAATGGGTGCACTGTCCTCCAGGTAGCTGCTTTACAGATTTCCACTAAAGGAATATCTCTGGATGCTGCTATAGTAGCAGCTGTGCCCCTAGCTGAATGAGCCCTCAGCCCTGCTGGGGGTTCCTTGCCAACTTTTGAATAGCAAAACTGAATACACTGGACTATCCAGCGAAAGACTGACCACTTAGAAGCTGCGCTGCCCTTACTTACATCCCCATAGGTAAGGAGTAGCTGTCTGTCATATCTATGATCTCTGGTGTGGGTCACATAGTAACTTAATGCCCTTTTGATATCCAGACTATGGAGTCTGTGCTCACCTGAACTAGTACGTTCAGTGAAGAAAACTGGTAATGTAATGGAATGGTTTAGGGGAAAATCAGAAAAAACCTTGGGGAGGAATTTCCCATTGGTTCTCAGCACCACTTTGCCATTATGGAAGGAAAGATAGTCCTTCTCAACACACAGGGCTTGACGCTCACTAATTCTTCTAGCTGAAGTAATTGCAACCAGAAAGACAGTTTTGCAGGTAATATATTTTAAATCTGCTGAGGACATAGGCTCAAAGGGAGGTTTCATGAGCTGAGCAATGCATATGTTCAGGTCCCATACTGGTACTGGTTCCCTTAAAGGTGGGTGCACATGGCACAGACCTTTAAAGAACTTTTAGAAAATGGGAATGGATGCCAGGGAGGCACCTCTCCCAGCAGAAAGGTAAGCAGAGAATGATGCTAGATGTACTTTCAGGGAGGTATGTTTCAACCTGAGAGTGGAGGTACAGCAGGTGAGGTAATCTAGGACAGCTGGAATCTCCACTAGAGCAGAAGAAATCTCTTTGGTCCCACATGAAACAGAAAACCTCTTCCATTTTGCAGTGTAGGTTTTCTTAGTCGAAGGTTTTCTATATCGCTTCAGGATATCCAGAATGCTTTGAGAGAGATTTAAGTTTACATATTCTAAGTCCTCAATAGCCACGACTTGAGTCTGAGAGACCTGAGATTCGGGTACAGAATCTTGCCCTGGTGAGAGGTCAACAGATTGTGCCTCCTGGGTAAAGCTACGGACATGGAGAATAGTATGGGGTACCATGGTTGCCTGGCCCAGTCTGGTGCTATCAGTATCACTGATGCAGGCTGTGACCTGAATTTGATCAGGACTCTGAAAATGAGAGGAAAACCATACAGACTTCTCCCTGACCAGCCCAGAGTCAGAGCATCCAGTGGGATTGTTCCCTTGGCTGGTGGTCTGCAGCAAAAGAGGAGCAGATGATGATTCTCTTGGGACGCTAAGAGATCCACCTCTGTTGTGCCCCATCTCCTGAACACCGAGTCCAGCACTTGCCTGTTGATGGACCACATGTGATGTGCCTGACTGATTCCGCTCAGGGCACCTGTTAGGATGTTGTCCTGTCCTGGCACACGAATGGCCTGTAATGAGGCCTTCAGTGAGTAAACCAAACTCCAGACTTTCATTGCCTCTGTGCATAGGGGGTCTGACCTTGTCCCCCTTGCTTGTTTATATAGTACATTGTTGTGGTGTTGTCTGTCCTGACTTGCACCACTTTTCCGTGTACCAAATGGGCAATGTTTTCAAGGGCAGAAACACTGCCCTTAGCACCAGCAGGTTTATGTGCAGGGGTGACTCTGTGATGGACCAGGTTCCATGGGTGGTGTGTTCCCCTATGTGAGCACCCCACCCTAATAGAGAGGTGTCGGTTGTAAGAAAGACTGATGGGGTTTCCTTTTGGAAAGGTACCCCTTCCCTGAGGTTGTTTACTTCCTTCCACCATTGGAGGGCCTTTAGAAAAGACTCTGTTACTAGAACTGGTTTTGTCAAATTGTTTTTTTATTTGGCACCAGTGTGCCCTGAGATGAATTTTCTCTCTCTCATCTGGAACCTGGCTCCCAGAACTGTGCCTGTTGCTGCAGCCATATGTCCCAGGAGTTGCAGAAACTGTCTTGCTGACCGTGGCCCGTTCAGCTTGAATGAGGCAGCTATCTGCAGAATGCTTTGCACCCTGTCCTGAGGAAGGAAAGTTCTTCCCTTTACTATGTTCAGTTCTGCTCCTATGAAATGCAGGACTTGTATTGGGGTGAGAACTGATTTCTCCTGATTTACCAGGAAACCCAGAGACTGTAACAAGTTTAGTGTTAAAATGATCTTGTATCTGCTGTGGTGAACTTCAAACCACCAGCCAGTCATCAAGATAAGGGAAGACTGACACACACAACCTTCTTAGGTATGCTACCATCACTGCCAGGCAATTTGTAAACACCCTTGGTGCTGAAGTAAGGCCGAAAGGTAGAGCTGAGAATTGGTAGTGTCCCGATGGAAGTCTGAATCTGAAGTACTTCCTGTGAGATTCTCTTATTGGGATGTGAAAGCAGGCATCTTTCAGATCCAGAAATGCTAGCCAATCTCTCTGCTGGATTACTGGCAAAATCATTGCCAGTGTGACCATTCTGAAGTCTGACTTTATTAAGTGCCTGTTCAGTAGTCTGAGGTCTAGAATAGGCCGCCACTCCCCAATTTTCTTCTTGATAAGGAAGTATCTTGAATAGAAACCTCTTCCCTTCTGCTGAAGTGGAACACACTCCACTGCTTTCAACTTAAGGAGGCTTTGAACCTCCTTCTCCAGGAGTTTTTTTCTCTAGGAGGGAAGCTGGTTTGAATACTCTTGTTCTCAAGGGAGGGAAAGACTTGAAACTCAGGGACAAGCCCTGACTCACTACCTCCAGGACCCACTTGTCTATGGTGATGGACTGCCAAGCCTGGAAACAGTGAGCCAGTCTTCCCCCTACTGGTAGAGGGGAGGCGGCCTTGATCATTAAGTCAGGGGTTATGTTTTGCTTGGGGCTGAGCTTGAGTAGTTTGGGAACCTCTCCTACAGCCCCTTCTACCTCTGCCCCTGAAATATGCAGTCAGCTGTGGGTACTGCTGATATTGGGGGACAGCCTGTGCCTGATAAAAGGGCCTACTATTGGCTGTCCTACCTCTGCCTCCCCTTCTGTAAGGCCTATAGGAGAAAGAAGGCCTTGCCTTTGAGGAATTGCTTTTATAGGTGGCCTTATATTCATCTACCTTCTTCATGTATGCTTCAGTCTGTTGGCCAAATAATGAATGATCCTCTACAAGGAAATCTATAGCCTTGGCCTGGGTATCCTGTGTCAAATTAGTAGCCCTGAGCCATGCCAACCTCCTAAGGGCTATAGTAAGGGCCATCCATCCGGCAGCACTGTCATTGATACGTGGCTGCTGCCAGCTCAAAACTAGCTGCTCTGCCAAATCAGAGATGTGTGAAGGAGTTTTCTCTGGCATGGCCAACACGGACTGCCACAGTGATTTCTGATACTATGCTGAGTAAGCTTGATAGTTAGCCTGTCTTACTTCCAGTGAAGCAACTAGGTATCCCTTTTTTGCCATGCTGTCTATTTTGCGAGAGTCCACCTCAGGTGGGTGAGATGCTAAAGGCATCCTCGCATTCTCACAGGCTGCTTGCCGGACTATCCCCTGATGGTCAGGGTGAGAATAGAAGAATTCAGCACCTTGTCTGTCCAGGTGGTACTTTTTATCCATCTTCTTGTCCAGTGACCAGAACCAGCTGTCCAACTGTTACATGCTCTCCTTCATTTAGGAAGTTCGCAAAGTAAATAGGTACGACCAAATGCTGATTTAGATGGAATTCTGAAACAACCTTAGGGAGAAACTTAGGATGGGTCCTAAGAACTACTTTGTCCTTATCGAACACAGTATACGGAGGGTTTGTCACCAAGGCATGTATTTCAGAGACCCTGTGGGCCGAGGTAATGGCCACCAGGAAGGCCGTTTTCCAAGTGAGAAATTTCAGCTCACAGGAAGCTAGAGGCTCGAAAGGTTTTCAAGTGAGCATGTCTAGCACAAGGTTAATGTCTGATAGGAGGTCTGGTATGCAGAATACCCTTAAGAAACTGCTTAACTACTGGTAACTGGGCCAGTGATAAGGAAAGTACTGGCTCATGATAAGCTGAAATGGCACAAAGATGAACTTTGACTGTAGAGTATTGTAGACCTGAATTCGAGAGGTCTAAAAGGTACTCTAGAACTTTATTTGGTGGGCAGGAAAAAGGATTCAAAGAGAATTTTGCAAACCAGAGAGAAAAACGCTTGCATTTGGCTGTGTAAGTTTTTCTAGTGGCTGGCTTGACTGCAGCCAAAAGAATATCTGAAACTCTCCAAAAGACATTGAGAACCTGTTCACTTCTACCTCTTCAGGAGCCAAGCATGAAGGTGAAGCGACCTCAGATTGGGATGGATCACAGGCCCCTGGGTCAGAAGGTTCGTCTGAAGGGGAAGCGCTTTCAGAGGGGTTTCCGACATACTGTTGAGTAATGGAAACCATATCTGTCAAGGCCAGAAGGGAGCAATGAGGATCATTTTGTCCCCCTGGGACTCGCATTTGACAAGTACCCTCTGAATTACTGGAAGAGGAGGAAAGGCGTATAGAAAGCGTTTTGTCCACTGCAGCCTGAACACATCCTGACAGAAAATGCCAGGCCCTGGATTTCTGGAGTAGAAGAGAGGCAGTTTTGTGTTGAGTGGGGATGCAAAAAGGTCCAGGTCTAGAGTTCCCCACTCTGCGAATAGTGACTGCACTACGGTTGAGTCGAGAGACCATTCGTGAGGATCTGTCTCTGTTCTGCTTAGACGGTCTGCCAGTTCGTTCTGCACTCCCAGCAGGTAGACTGCCTAAATTAGAGCCTTGTGCTTTAGGCACCATTCCTACACACTCATCGCTTCCCTGCATAAAGGGTAAGAGTGTGCACCGCCTTGCTTGTTGATGTAATACATCACTGCTTTGTTGTCCGTTTGAAAGAGAATGTTCTTGTGACAGAGAATGTCCTTCAAAGCTTGGACTGCATAAAGGATGGCTCTCATTTCTAGGACATTTATGTGAAGCTGGGACTCATCCTGAGTCCACGTACCTTGGGTGTGGAGATTCTGACAGTGAGCTCCAAACCCCATCAGGGATGCATCCAATCTCATGTGGAGGCGAGCTAGGGATACAGTGAACACCGAGGATGCCATGAGACCCAGCATCTGTTGCATCGAGATAGCTCGAACCAAACTGTTCTCTCTGATGTATTGGGCCATCTGTAGGACATCACTCCTTCTGTCCTCTGGCAGAAAAACTTTCACACAGGAGGTGCCCAGAAGAGTTCCTATAAAATGGAGCTCCTGGGAGGGCTGCAACTGCGATTTCTTGAGATTTAGCAGAACACCCTTGGACATGAGAAAGTCTGAGGCCGTGGCCACAGCATCGAGAGTTCCTTGCCTGGAAGGACTTGCTAGAAGCCGGTCGTCCAGATATGGGAACACTTTTATTCCGATCTTTCTGAGATGCACTGCCAGAATTGCCCAAAACTTTGTAAAAACTTGTGCCGCCGAGGATAGCCCGAAGGGCAGGACTCTGAACTGATAATGCTAGCCCAGAGCTACAAACCATAGGTATTTGTGATGCTTTGAGGGTATAGGAATATGTTGGTAAGCGTCTTACATGTCCAGGGAAGCTAGCCAATCATGCTCATGAAGCAAGGTTAACAGGGTCCCGAGTGAAATCATCTTAAACTTTTCCTTGAAAAGAAATCAGTTTAACTTTCTGAGGTCCAGAATGGGGCACATGCCACTGGTCTTTTTCGGGACCAGGAAGTAATCGGAGTAAAAACCTGTGTTTTGTTGATCCAGCGGCACTATTTCTACTGCCCTGTTGTTCAGAAGGCCTTGTATCTCGGAGGCAAGAAGGTCTGACTGTATTGTTGACAGCCTTAGCTGTCGTTTGGGAGGACGATTCGGAGGGGTTTCTGAAAAGTTGAGGGGAGTACCCCTCGTGGATTATCCAGAGGACCCATTTGTTTGATATTATGGACTTCCTCTGGTTGTAGAACTGAGTCAGATGCCTCCCGCCGCTGAGGAGTTGTCCCCCTCGGGCAGCTGAGGTGGGACTCAGGCCAGAAACTCAGAAGGTGGTACTGGGCGCTTTGGGCCCTTGTGCCTTCTGTTGCGTTTTCTTTTGAGGCTGAGGGGCTTGGTTTTTGTTGAAACCTCCCCTGCCCTTGCACCCAAAGGACTGACGGTTGTGAAACTGACGCTTGTTAACAGCCCCCCCCCCCCAAAAAAGGTGTGAGAGTGGGTCGAGCCGTTTTAATGGCCGACCTGGTCTTCTGTGTGGCCTCCAGAGCTTGCTCTACTTGAGGTCCGAACAGATACATACCGCAAAGGGTAATGCCATGACTCTCGCTCTGGCCTGCCTTTGAAGCCTGAAGTGCATAGCTAGGAGTGACGATGGGTACAAATGCCCACCACTGCCGCTTGGGAAGCAGTATCGAAAGCGTCCATAACTGCTTTAACCTGCTGGCTGTTGGACTCGATACCCCTGGTTATGGTCTGAAGTAGCTCTGAACTAGTGTACGACTCGGGCAGAGCCTCTACCATCTGTTTGAGTGAATACCAAAGAACATACTCATATTCAGAAAAGTAGCCCTGGTACAGTAGCAGCCACAGACACTGTCAGCTATTTCCTGAAATTTCTGTGATATTTCCAGAAATATTTCCTGCTTTCTGCATTTCCACAGTAGAGGCAGCAGAGAGAAACTCTTCAGAAATTTCGTGAAATATCTGGAAATAGCTGGCAATGTCTGTGGCTTCTGGCAATACGCATACCCGTGGTGGAGGCAGTAAAGACTCTCTTACCTAAGGTGTCCATCTTACGAGATTCTTTGTTTATAGGCCGGGCTGTAGATGCCTGAGGAAGAACGGCCTTATCATTCTCTGCCAAGACTACAATAGGGTCTGCAAAGACCTGGGAGGCCAAAATGGTTTGATCCTTGGGAGCACCATACTTCCAGTCTATGGACGTAGCCACATAAGGAATGAGCGTGGGATTATTCCATACCATCTGAGAGAGAGTCTCAAAGGATGGTTGTACTGGGGGAGTTAAATCCATAGGGATCTCCGGGACATGTAGGTATTGGAGTCTCAAAAGCTTCCCAGGATCGATATCTGTAGTCTGGAGAGAAAGTTGAATTTAAATTTTTCAGCAGAGACTTAAATGACAGGTCTTTAACCACAGGCTCTGCGGCAGGATTAATCCCTGCTCCTTCAACATCATCACCCAGTCGAAGATCTGGGTCAAGCTCAATATCATCTCCTGACAGTCCAGGAGGGACTGTATGGACAGGAAAGGAGTGAAAATCAGAAGGAAATGAGGAAGGAAAAGGGTTCAGAGTCGAGAAGCCCTGAAGGCTGGAAGACGTCATACTAAGCCTCGGTGCCGAAGAAGAGCACTGCGCCGCTTGACATAGTGCAGCACACAGTGCCAACAGGGCTCCCAGCGCCGAGGATGGCACCAAGAAGCCGCACGGTGCAGAGGATGGTGCCGACAATCCCAATGGCGCCAAGGATGGCGCCGACAGTGCACTGGTGCCGAGGACGGCGCCAAGCGACCCACTGACGCCGATGGCGCCGAGACCAACCCAGGGCTCCGAAAAATAGGATTTGAGGAGAAAGGAAGGAAGGAGACCAGGAGATAAGAGGCATAGGTGTCGCCCCCTGCACCGCAGCTATTTGGGGGGGGGGGACACCTGAATGCGGAGTCAACGGCACTGAAGAAGGGCGCTGCGCAACTAGGGAAGCCCAACCGCCCTACCCGATCGCCTGAAAGGCCCCAGAGTGACCGAGCCAGGCAGCTGGACCAACCTCCAAGTCCACTGCTCCATAAGAGCGACCCACTGATGAAACTGCTCATCTGAAGCCCTACCAGAAGGCGGGGAAGGGCTCCGATGTCGAAGAAGTCGGTGACTGGAACCAGAAACCAGTGACTCCGAAGAAGGAGACCGGCAACTGGCCCCAATGACCGACCGTCGACACACAGACATACCAGAGTGCGACCCCGCGTGGTGACTTCTCTTTCTTGACCTGTGGGCTGAAGAAGAGCTCGAGGCTGAAAGGTGCCCAGAATGCGACAGTTTTCTTTTATGCTTCCGGGGGGACCACCCATCCCCTCGGGCACTGGACCGTCCATTGTCAGATCCTCCCTCCAGAGAGGCGGCAGACCGGACCCAGCCCGTTGACTGAAACTTTGCACTGAGCTCCCTACCATCACCTGACCTGCTCATGGTCGACTCCGCCAATGTAGGCTGAGACTTCTTCTTGAATAAGAAAATTTTATATTAATCGGTACTTATTCGAGATATACTACAAAACAATAAACTGAAAACTATTGCTGCTAGTTTGAAGTTTAACTCCCGGCAGGCGAGCGACATCGCCACCGAAGCGCACTCGATGGCGGAAAAAGGAACTGAGGCGTTGGATGGTTGACGCCGAGATATTCACTGCCGACTAGCCAAAGTCTGGCTTCCATCTCTGGCACCGCCCTCTGCAAGAAGTTTGCTCGCTGGTCCTAGTGCCTCCGGCGAGATCCCATCAGTGTGAATGAGTGGTGGAGACTTTATGTCCAGGAAGAAAATTACTCACCTTAGTAATGTTGTTTCTTCTAATGGAATCTTGCTATATTATGACTATTGCAGTTTGCCCCAGCCTTAGAACTGCTCCGGAGGTGAAAGAGTTAACTTCCATGCAGAGCATGGAGCTTAGAGAGCGAGCTCGGTTCAGAAACTCTGTTTGGCTGGTTTCAAACCGAAACCGTCAGATCTTTACGAGCAAAAACTCACTAAGGTTCTGTGTGGAAGCTGTAACCTACACTAGCCAACTGGCCACTAATATATTAACACATTTTTGCTGGTCCCAACACAAAGACTCAAGTCAGTGGACCAGAAAATTAAGATAAAATAACTAAATAAACATAACACCCAAACATGAAAGAGGGCATCAATAGATGCCAACAGAGGACTACCCACCCCATACCCCAAAGTAGGAGTTCTGAGAGGGGCAGGCTGGGGGGGAGGTCATAATATAGCAAGACTCCATTAGAAGAAACAACATTACTAAGGTGAGTAATTTTTTTTTCAAACATGAAGTTTTGCTATATTATGACTATTGCAGACTACACAGCAGTACCTCCATGGAGGAGGGACAGAACCTACTTAGGAATAGGTCTGAAGCACGGCTGTGTAAAACCGAGCATCCCTCCTGGCCTGAATATCCAGGGAGTAATGCTTGACAGTGTGTACTGTCTTCCAAGTAGCTGCCTGACATATCTCCAAGATAGGGATGTCTCTAGCAGCAGCTAGAGATGCAGCTGTACCTCTGGTAGAGTGAGCCCTCAGGTCTGAGGGGAGAGCCTTACCCAGCTTTTGATAGCAAAACTGGATACAAGAAATGATCCACCTGGCAATGGATCTCTTAGTGGCAGGTCTCCCTTTCCCAACCTCACCATAAGTGAGAAACAGTTGGAGGGAGTCAAACCTGTGACTCTTGGTACGCCTATATAGTAACTTAGGGCCTCTTAACATCTAAGCTGTGCAGCCTCCTCACCAGAGGAGAAATGGTCAGTGAAGAACACTGGAAGTGACATAGATTGGTTAAGGTGGAAATCTGAAACCACCTTAGGCAAAAACTTCCTGTTAGTCCTGAGGACCACTTTATCCCTGTGAAAAGAAATAAGTCAGTTTCTACTGATAAAGCCTTCTGTAACTCACTTATACGCCTGGCAGAAGTGATGGCTACCAGAAATACAGTTTTCAAGTCAAATATTAAGCTCTGCCAAGACAGAGGCTCAAAGGGGTTGCATTAGCTGAGCAACGCGCACATTAAGATCCCGAGCCGGGCAGGGTCCCTGAATGGAGGATTGGTGTGAAGCAATCCTTTAAAAACTTGAAAATACAGGATGAGCAGAAAGAAGAGGGCTTGGATTCCTGCTTGAAATGAAGGCGGAGACAGCAGCCAAGTGCACTTTCAGGGTGGCTGGTCTCAGTCCCAAAGAATTAAGATGGACGATGTAGTTCAACACAGTGGGTAGATCAGCAGATTCTGGGGAATCATGCTCCCAGAACACCATATGGAAAACCTTTTCCACTTGAGTTATAGGTAGCTCCTGGTGGAAGGCTTTCTAGCAGCCTTCAGGATTTCAGAACACTTTGAGAAAGTTGCAAATCAGCAACTCCTAACTGCTCAAGAGCCAAGCCTTGAGGTTGAGGGATTTGAGATCTGATACCAAACCCCCCTGAGCACAGGTTAACAGATTGTGGTCCTGGGGAGACACAGGGGAAGATGGACTGCTAAGGACAGAAGGAGGGTACCAGGGCTGCCTGGCCCAGTCTGGAGCAATCAGGATCATTTTGCAGGGCTGAGACCTGATTTTGACTAGTACTTTGAACAGGAGAGGGAAGGGGGAAAGGCATAAAGAAACTTCCTTCCCAATCGAGGAGAAAGGCATCCAGGGAACTGGAGCCCAACACTGGGGCCTGCAACAAAACAGTGGAAGTTGATAATTGTCTGGGGCTGCAAAGATCTATCTGAGGAGTGCCCCATCTGGCAAACACTATCCTCAGTATTAGGGGATCCAGTGACCATTCGTGATGGCCCTGGGAAATCCTGCTGAGGGCATCTGCCAGGACATTGTCCTTGCCTGGGAGGTGAACTGCTATGAGAGAAGTGTTCAGGGAGTAAGCCAGAGATCACAACTTCATTGCCTCAGTGCACAAGGTCAAGACCGAAAATTCCTTGTTTGTTGATGTACCACGCTTGTAGTGGTGTTGTCTGTTCTGACCTGTACCACCTTGTTCTGAACAGATGCAGAGAAAACCTGAAGTGCTAGAAAACAGCTCTGAGTTCCACAGATTGATGTGGGAGCAGAGATTCCTGAGGGGACTATAATCCCTGGGTGAGGTCGCCCATGTGAGCTCCCATCCCAAGAGGGATGCATCTGTAGGAGGTCAAGGAATGGGACAGAGGGATGAAAGGCACCCCTGTCTCAGATTGCTCTGATCCTGCCACCACTGAAGGGCCTGGATCAGGGTTCGAGTCACTGGGATTAACTGGATAGAGGATCTCTTCTTGAGACCAGAAAGCTCTCAAATGGAACTGAATGTCCCTCATCTGAAATCTTGCTCCTTGCACCACAGCTGTGGAGGCAGCCATGTGCCCTAGGAGCTGCAGGAAATGCCTTGCTGGTCGAGAGACCTGTAGGCAGAAGGAGGCGTGCTAGGGCCACTAAGGTCCTTACCCTTTCCAAGGGAAGGAAGGCTCTGGTCTGTTTTGTATCCAGTTCTGCTCCTATAAAGGTGAGTACCTGGACAGGTTCCAAACTGACTTTGGAAGATTGAGAAGAAATCCCAGAGAGGCAAGCAGCTGCTGGGTAACTAGCAGGTGTGATTTGACTGGTCTGGAGACTGACCCACAATGAGCCAGTCGTCCAGGTAGGGAAAAATGGCAATCTTTGCCTTCTTAGGTGAGCGACTGCTACTGCCAGACACTTTGTGAACACCCTTGGGCAGAAGTGAGGCGAAGGGCATTGCTCTGAACTGATAATGGCCTGAGGCAGTTCAATCTGAGGTACTTTCGATGGGAGCTCTGATAAGAACATGGAAGTAGGCATCTTTGAGGTCCAGGGAGGCTAGCCAGTCCCCTGGCCTGAGGGAGGGTAAGATCATTCCCAGTGTCACCATTTTGAACTTTGGCTTTAAAAGGTGCTTGTTTAGATGTCTTAGATCCAGGATAGGCCACTCTCCTGTCTTTTTTGGGGTAAGGAAGTACCTGAGACAGACCCTTGCCCTGGTGAAGGGAGAAACCTTTTCTATAGCTCTGAGAGCCAGGAGGTTGAGACTTGTTTCCAAAGCAAGAGTCTCTAAAGGGTTTGTGGGTGGAAAAGATCTGGCTCTCATCTTTGAAATTTCTTGAAGCTGAGAATCAGACCCTGGCTCACTACTTCCAGGACCCACCTGTCTGAAGTTAAAGACTGCCAGTCCTGGACTAAGTGAGCCAACCTGCCCCTACAGGTAGTGGAGAGCCCACCCTGGGCATCTCATCAGGTGCCTGTTTGGCAGGGCTTTAGGCTGAGGGGTGGGAGCAGGCCTGCTCGAACCCCTGCCTGCTCTCCCGCTGAAGAACCCTCTGTACACAGGCTGAAGAGGAGGGCCTGAGTCTGGTAAAAGGTCTGTGAAAGGCCTACCCCTCACCCTGGGGGGCTGCCTCTGAGGAGTGGCTTGCCGCTCCTTGGCTTGTGCACCCTGTAAGTGGTTCTATATTCATCCATTTTCATATAATTCTCTGTCTGCTCCCAAACAGAGAATTTCCCACCACAGGAAAATCCATAGCCTTAGACTGGGTATCCTGACAAAGTAGTACACCTGAGCCAGGCCAATCTCCTAAAAGCCACAGATGTAGCCATGGCTCTAGAGGATACATCGTTAGAATCCACTGCAGCATGGAACTGCACCTTAGATGCCCTCAATACCATCAAGAGTCACCTGCTCCAGCTCCTTTAAGTAGCTGGCCAGGGACCTGTTTAGCTAAGGCCATGACAGTATCCCATCTAGATTTCTGGTATCTTGCAACATAAGCCATATAGTTAGCTTGTCTGAGTCCCGATGATGCTGCCATGTATTGTTTTTTGGCCATGGCATCAATCTTCCTGGAATCCTTGTCAGGAGGATGTGAAGCCAGTGGAATATTAGCTTTATCACAGGCTGCAGCCTGAACTACCCAACATGACTGCATTGCTGTGAAAGAAAATCTGTATCAGGACCTGACAAAGTGTACCTCCTGTCCATCTTTTTATCCACAGGAGGCACAGAATTAGGAGCTTTTAAAATTGTTATTGTTTGTTTTCTAAAAGATTTATGTAAAGGGATGGACAACCTCCTGGACTCTGGGATATCCATCATCTCCACATAGTCAGGCTCCTCTTGCTCATCCAAAGCCTCCTCTAAGGGAAGCTGGAGGGTCTCAGCAACTTTTTTATAAAACAAAAAATGAGAAGGGGACTCAGAAAGCCTAGGGGGAGACTTACCTGAAGGTATGTCTGGGGAGATGTCCGGTTCAATGGGCACATCCAGACTTTCAAAGTCACATTCACACTGATCATAATCCTCAACCCCCTCCTCTGGTTCATAGAACTCTTCTATATCATAATCCTGAACCACTGGAACCGACCTTTTGCCAGACAGTGGCGGTTCGGAGGGAAACGGGGACAGGGACTGGACAATCTGTATTGCCCTGGCTATCTCTGCAGCAGTTGGAGAAGGAATTTTGGACTCCAAACCTGCTGATTTTTTAGATTTCTTTGCTGGAACTGGCTCCTCAGAGCCAGCTTTTCGCTTGTCCGAGAAGTCTCGCCCTGGTCAGAGGGCACTCCCGATTCGGTTGGCACCGAACCGGGCTGTCCATCTGGGTCAGCTGACTTTTGGCCTCCGTCCCTGAGCCTGCCCACTCTCTGTCCAGGTGGTTGCAGGGAAATTTTACAAATCTGGCAGCCTGAATTGAGTGGTCAACCCCAGGACATGACATAGTGTGGGTCAGGCTCTTGGCAAAGGCTTCCCACAGACACTACAGTGTTGAAACCCAGTGGGCCCGGTTTTCTTTTGGGTTTCTCGGACATGATGCCAGCCTAACCAACAAACTTGCCTTTTAATGGCAGTGCCAGGCAAGACACTCTTATCGGTTCCAAACCGTGTCACGGGGTAGAAAAACGAATGAAATCTGTTTTTTTCAGAACCGATAAGAACCGAACTGCACGATCTAAGAAGCCTTAAAAGGCTTTAAAGTTATATTTTAATACAACTCGATCAGTTCAACCGAACCGATAATACTTTACAAGTTCCACAGAAAAAACGATATCTATTACTTTACGATTACCATAGACAGAGCCTGAACGATCGGTTTTATGTTAAAATAATGAAATCGTGGTTAAATTAAACCTGAGAAATAGTGCTTTAAACCTAAGAAATGAACCGAGCAACAGGAGGAATTCCTGGAGCGACTGTTCAGTGAGAGGCGGAGAAAGAATCTGACGGGTTTCGTTTGAAACCAGCCTAACAGAGTTTGGAACCAAGCTTGCGCTCTAAGCTCCATGCTCTGCATGGAAGTTAACTCTTTCACCTCCAGAGCAGTTCTAAGGTTGGGACAAATTGCAATAGTCATAATATAGCAAGACTTCATGTTGTTTGAATATTAAGCACAGTTGAACTCATCTTATGGCTGTGTTTGGTCTGATCCTGCAGTTAGTTGAGCACCAATGGCACGATGTCTAAGCTCCATTCAGATAAAGCACAAACGAAAATGACATAACAACTATCATGGAAATTTTTGTATTCATAGGGGGCGGGTGCATCAGAAACAATAAATTTTTTTTTTTTATTGTTTAAGCTGTTGGGGGGTGGGGGGAGAACAAGCTTGTTGAGACCATTTAAGTCTTAAACCAGACAGTATCTTGTGCTAGCATTCGGTGTGGTTTATCGACATCACACATTGCACTGAACTTTTCAGTGGCAAAAGCCTAAATAAGATTACAGTAGGCTCAAAGGGAGAGCCACTATTTTAGTGGTGAGAGGAATTTTCTTCATCTCCCCGGCCAGAAACCCACTCCCTCCAGGTGGGAAAGATCTGGCCACAGAGATTTGATGGGAATTTAAGTGGATCTCCACCTTGGAAGCCATTAGATGTTAGAAAGTGTTGCAAAGTTAAGGATTTTTGGAAAATCTATTTGTTTAGTTGTGTTGTTACAGGGAGAGAGTTTTACTGTCATGACAATGGTTAATCTACATTGCTTATGGAGACAGAAGGGGTAGTAGGGAAATTAAGTGGGTCTATGTTAATAGAGAGACATTAATGACTCACAATGGGTAGCTCTGATGTGAAAATAATATCTTATAATGTTAATGGCTTAGCCCACCCTATCAAGAGAGCCAGAACTATGTCATTTTTAAAGAAAACTAGAGCAGCTTTTATCTTATTACAAGAAACCCACATGAACAAAATATAACATGCAAAGCTCCCAAAATTTGGATTTAAGAAAGTAGTGGCATCTGAATATGGTAAGGATCGCAGACGGGGAACAGCCATTTTAATTCCGCACTCCACCTGCTTTGACCTTAAGGATACAACAATACTCAGCCATTAAGGGACTCTATAATGGGTCTATGCTTACGCTCATATCATTATATGCACCACCAGGGACTGAATTCACCTTTTATCAGGACTCTCTCCTTAAAGTGATGCATTGGGCAGAGGGTTATTTAGTAGTGGGCGGAGATTTAAACTTAAAACTAAATCCCATTCTAGATTCCTTAGGACAGCCTCGGAAGGGGGAAATGGGAGTGGCTAAGAGGGTAAACAAGTTATTAGGAGAAATTGGTCTAATCGATGTATGGTGGGTACACCATAAAAATACTAAACAATACACATACTTTTCTCACCCCCACCAGATGTATTCAAGACTAGATTATTTTTTTATTCCAAAAGAATCTATGGGAATCTGCAGTTCGGTGGAAATAGGGTCAAATTTGTTATCAGACCACTCCCCAATATTTCTACGACAAGCAATAGGCCCCCTAAAGCGTTCAACATTCTGGAGGTTAAATCTTTCTTTACTTCAAACTAAAGAAAATCAGGAAATAATAACCCGGACCATAAAGCAAACAATACAAGATAATCAACACCCTGAAGTTTCTCCGGGAATTCTATGGGATACAATTAAAGCCCTTACTCGAGGGAAATTTATTGAGATTTCGGCTAGAGCAAAAAACAGAGAGAAAAGACAAAAAGATCTGCAAGAACAGATAGCTGAATTGGAAAAACAACAACAATAAAAATTAAAGAAAGGGGGAAACAACTTAAAAAATTGAAAACAGAATTAATAAAAATTTTAGATTATCAGGTAGAGCAAAGACTAATTTACACAAAACAAAGATTTTATGAGTGAGGACAGAGAGCCCTAAAACTCCTGACTAGTAGGTTGCGTCAACACCATAATAGAGCCACAATTACTAAAATCAGGGACCCCATCAAACACACGCTCCAGTACAAAACTGAGGATATAGCTGAGACCTTTAGGATATATTATCAGAATTTATATGCTAAAAGAACCTCCCCCTCGGCACAAGAAATTAAGGAGTTTCTAGCCCCCTTAGGACTCCCAAACCTTTCGGTGGGCAGGGAGAGGTTCTGAGTGGACTTTTACTTGAACTGAGAAATTTCCTAGAAATTAAGAATCTAAAGCAGGAAATGTCCAGGCTCGGATGGACTGCCCATGGAATTTTTAAACAGTTTAAAGAGGTTATCTCCCTGGCTCTGTAAAACATACAACTATGTGCGAACAGAGGATGGTACGATGCCCCTGTCGTGGTCGCAGGCAATAGTGTCTGTTATACCAAAGCCGGCCAGGGACACCACCAATTGCGCATCATATTGCCCCATTTCTATCCTAAATACTGACTATAAGATAATGACAGCCATACTGGCCAGAAGGGTGGAGGGAGTCCTACCTGGACTTATACATTTGGGCAAGACCGGCTTTATCCCAGGTAGACAAACACTGGATAATGTCAGAAGGACTATTAACATTATTGACAGGGTGCAATTTACAACTCAACCAATCTGTATCATGAGCCTAGATGCTGAAAAAGCATTTGATCAGGTCTCATGGGATTTTCTCCAGAGCTCCCTGGCCAGAAGGGCTTTGGTTTTCCTACACTTTTCAGGCAACTTATAACTAAAATCTACACAAACTGGTCTACCTATAAAGTGGCTAATGGATATATATCCTAACCATTTGGACTTTCCAGAGGTATGCGGTAGATGTCCCTCATCGCCTATATACTTTTTCGCGCCTATATCGAGCCATTAGCACAAAAGTATAATGTATTAAATCCAGATATATAGGGTATAACATGGGATGGCACACCCCATAAAATTGCATTATATGCTGACAATGTCCTACTATACTTAACTAACCCTGAAAAGTCTATTCCCAAGGTATTCCAACAAATAGAATCATTCTCAAGGCAGGTTATAAACTAAACTGGTCAAAAAACAGAAATCTTAACAATGAATACCCATATACCCCAGGAACTCAAACTTAAATTTCCCATGAGATGGGACTGTCCCAATATCAAGTACTTGGGAGTGAAACTGGGGAAATCACCTGCTTACTTATATACAGACAACTACCCCCCCCCAAAACCATATGGTTGGATCTACAGAGATGGTCGCTTCTGACACTCCCTTTTTATTCAAGGTTACAAACCTTCAAAACAAATATATTGCTGACTATTATACTTATTTCAAGTAATTTCGCCCAATACTACCGAGATATAATGTAATGGCAAAAAAAATCATGCCTTTTTATAGGGGTTCACGCGTATCTAAATAACCTTTATTTCTGCCTAAGCAGGGGAAGTCCTGCCTAATTTACAAGATTATTGCTGGCTGTACCAAAATGAAGATGGCCTCATGGTCCTTCCATCCAAGATATTCGTTGTTTCAACAGCAACAAATGGAATCTAAGGACCTGCAAAGGATATTCCTCTTTCAATGGCCATATTTAATTCACCAACACAAATAGATGCAAACATATCAGGATACGCCTAAAACAACACTAAAGGGTGATTACTAGGACTAAACGGTATATAGCCAAAACATGTGGAGGTACAGGAGTTGTGTTTTAACTCAGAATTTGCTTAGCCACCTATTATAGATGGTATACCAAGCAAATGAGGGAAGGCCTTTGTGCACTCCTGGGCACTACTTAAAGGTCAAGATATAATACTATCTCTAATTTCTAAACTAGAAATAATTGAGTGGATCATTGTATTTACTAAGGACTTGCAATGCTAAATAGAAACAGGTGGCAACTTAGCAGGATGAGAGACCTTCCTCGTGCATTTGAAATTATATGGAGGGCATCATGGTAAAGGTAAATAACCATGTTATATAACAGTCTATTCGTAGATAGGGCAACAATACTCAAAAGATGCAAAAAGTGGGTAGAGGAATTAAACATTGCAGTAAGCTGCAAACTTGGGTGAAGATCTTTAGAAACGTGATGGAGGATGTACCTCCTCGTCAAGTTGGCATGAGTTTACTTGGAAGCTCAGAATTAAGATACTTACACCCCAACTAAAGTTAAGTAGAGGGTTTACTACCTCAGAGTGTGGTGCTGGAGGAGGTGTGGTAACACTTCTGATCTGATCGTGTGATATTTTTTGGTTTTGTATTGAGATCCAGTACTTTTGGACACAAATATGTAGACATCTGACTGAGTTATTCACATTATCAGGCTGATATAGCCCAGAGCATTTTAGTATCCTGGGCCTGTGTCCAGGATGGAGTGGGAGGCAGGAGGCACATTACCTCTGGGGCTATTCTTATTAGCTGCCATGAAAGCAATTACAAAAAATGGCTTCAGCAGAAATCTCCAATAATTACAAGACTGGTTAATACAGAGCCAAATTCAACAAATGGAAAGGATAACCTATTCCATAAATCATCAAAATGAGAAGTTTACCAACAGATGGAATAGATGGGACCTATATCAAAACAAGTTACAATCAGAAGTCCAGATGGTCTAATACTAAATAAAGTGCTGCCCAATAAAGTAAGGAATTTGCCTGTACTGCCCCCCCCCCCCCGGGATATAGAAGTTGGCAAATATCAAAATAACTCTAAAATTAATTGTCACGACAGTAACAGTTTGGTTGAGAGTTTTTACTCTCCCAGTTAATTTTTATTTATAATTTAGTATCTAGTAGATTTAGATAAACTTGATATTTTGCATAACATTTAAATGCGTAAAACACAAAAACAATCTTCTCAAATTAAATATTTACTTAGAGTATGTATATACTTTATGTTTGCATGGAAAAACAAACAAGGAACAAGTATTGTTTAAGGGATGAACAGTGTATGTTTATTGAATGAATCTTCTGTGAGATATAAGAAAAAATTACTCACCTTAGTAATGTTGTTTCTTCTAATGGAGTCTTGCTGTGTTCTGACTATTGCAGTTAGCACCTGCCTTTCAACTGCCCCGGAGAACAAAGAGTTAACTTTCCATGGCCAGCATGGAACGTTCAGCGCGAGCTCAGCTGAAGCCCCTGTCTGCTGCTGTTTAAACTCCAACTGTCAAAGATTCATCAGCAATACTACTCAGAAGTTCTGTGTGGAAACTGTAAAACTCACACTAGCCAACTGGCTAATCTAACTTATTAAAGGGTTTTTGTCTCAAAGCAAAGACTCAGGTCAGGAAACCCAAAAATCAAAACACAACATACACCCAAAGTAAGGAGGGTGAGAAGGGGCACCCCAGGGTGACAACACTGCTCCTGCCACCTACATCCCAAAACCAGGTTGAGGGGAGGCAGGGGGGGAGTTCAGAATACAGCAAGACCTATTAGAAGAAACAATATTATTAAGGTGAGTAATTTTTCTTCAAACAACTGAAGTCTTGCTGTATTCCGACTAATACGAACACCAAGCAGTGCCTCCATGGAGGAGGATAGAACCTACTAGGAGACTCTGAAGTGCTGCTGTGTAGAGCGAGCATCCTCTAGCCTGGATATCCAGAGAGTAATGCTTGGTGAATGTATGGACTGTTTTTCAGGTTGCTTGACAAATTCTAAGATAGGAATATCCTGGCAGCACAGGAAGCTTCTGTACCTCTAGTAAGTGAGCTCAGGCCTAAGGGTGGGGTCTACCCTATTTTATAGTAGAACTGTATAAAGACAATCCACCTGGCAAAGATCTCTTAGTGTGTTTGCCCTTACCACCTCTCTTCATATGTGAGGAACAACTGGAGGGACTCAAGCCTGTGACCCTTGGTGCTCTCTGTAGCGCTGAGGCCCTTTTAATATCAAGGTGCAGCCTCCTCTCCAGGAGGAATGGTCAGTAAAGAAAACAGGGAGAGATAGACTGATTAAGGTGGAAATATGAAACCACCTTAGACAAAAAACTTTGTTAGTGCTTAGGACCACTTTATCTCTATGGAAAGAGATGAAATCAGGCTCCACTGACAGGGCTTGCAATTCACTGATACGCTCTTGGCAGAGGTAATGGCTACCAAAACAGTTTTCCAAGTCAAGTACTTAAGCTCTGCAGAGGACAAAGGCTCAAAGGGTGGTTGCATAAGCTGAGCAATGCAACACATTAAGGTCCCAAGTAGGAGTGGGAGGTTCCCTAAGGGGGGATTGTGCAGCAATCCCTTAACTTACAAAACACAGGGGATGGGCTGACAGAGGAGAGGCCTGCCCACTGACAAGAAGGCTGGAAACAGCTGCGTGATGCACTTTAAGTGTAGCTGGCCTCAGTCCTAAGCCATTAAGATGGACCATATAGTCCAGAACTGTAGGTAACCCAGCAGATTCTGGAGAAATATGCTTATTAGAGCACCAAATAGTGAACTGTTTCATTTGGGTTGTAAGTCTTTCTGGTGGCTTTCTAGAAGTGCCAAGGACATCCAGAACCCCTTGAGAAAGGTGCAGATCGATATCCTCTAACACTTCAAGAGACAAGCTTTGAGATTGAGAGATTTGAGGTTCGGATACCAAATCCTCCCCTGAGAGGATGTCAACAGGTTGTAATTCCTGGGAAGAGACAGGGGAAGGTGGACTGCTAAGGACAGCAACAGTGGGTACCAGGGCTGTCTGGCCCAGTCTGGAGCAATCAGAATCACTTTGCATGGTTGAGACCTGATCTTGACTAACACTTTGAGCAGGAGAGGGAATGGGGGAAAAGCATACAGAAATGTCCCTTCCCAATTCAGAATCAGAGCATCCAGGGGGACTGAGCCCAAGACTGGGGGTCTGCAACAAAAGAGAGGAAGTTGGCGACTGTCTGGGGCTGCAAAAAGATCTATCTGTGGAGTGCCCCATCTCGAGAAAATCACCTTCAAAACTAGGGGATCTAGGGTCCATTCGTGATGGCCCTGGGATATCCTGCTGATAGCATCTGCTAGGACATTGTCCTTCCCTGGGAGGTGAACTGCTATCAGAGAGATTTGCAGGGAATAGGCCAGGGACCACAACTTCACTGCCTCTGTGCACAAGGCCGTAGACCGAGTGCCTCCTTGCTTGTTGATGTACTACATGGTGGTGGTGTTGTCTGTTCTGATCTGGACCACCTTGTTCTGTACAGATTTGGAAAAGGCTTGCAGCGCCAGAAACACTGCTCTGAGTTCCAAGAGGTTGATGTGATGCAGAGATTCTTGAGGTGACCACAGTACCTGGGTGGTAAGATCCCCCAGGTGGGCTCCCCAGCCGAGCAGGGAAGCATCTGTGGTGAGTATCACTGAATGAGACGGAGTGACAAAAGGAACTCCTTGTCTCAAATTGCCCTGATCCTGCCACCACTGCAAAGCCTGGATCAGGGTTCGGGTCACGGGGACTAGTTTGGTAAGGGAATCCTTTCTTTGGGACCAGAAGGCTCTTAAATGGAACTGAATGTCCCTCATCTGGAATCTTTGCTCCCTTGGACCACTGCTGTGAAGGTGCCATGTGGCCCAGAAGCTGGGGAAATGCCTTGCTGGTCGAGGACACCTGTAGGGTGAATGAAGAGGCCAGTTCCATAAGGGTCCTCTGCCTGTCCAGGGGAAGGAAGGCTCTTGCCCTTACTGTATCCCAGTTCCGCTCTATGATGGTGAGGGCTGGACTGGCTCGAGGACTGACTTCTGGAAGGTTGAGGAGGAATCCTAAGGAAGTGAGCACTTGCTGAGCTATTTGCAGATGTGACTTGATTTGGTCTGAAGACTGACCCACTATGAGCCAGTCGTCCAGATATGGAAAGATGGAAATCTTTTTTCTCCTTAGGAAAGCAACCACTACTGCCAGGCACTTTGTGAACACCCTTGGGGCTGATGTTAGGCCAAAGGGCTTTGCTTTGAATTGATAGTGACCCGAGGGCAACTCAAACCTTAGGTACTTTCTGTGGGAGCACCTGATGGGAATGTGAAAGTAGGCATCCTTGAGGTCCAGGAAGGCTAGCCAGTCCCCTGGCCTTAGAGAGGGCAGAATTATTCCC
This sequence comes from Neoceratodus forsteri, assembly GCA_016271365.2. NCBI lineage: Eukaryota > Metazoa > Chordata > Ceratodontiformes > Ceratodontidae > Neoceratodus > Neoceratodus forsteri. The sequence continues at coordinate 625,756,101 of CM057449.1, forward strand.
AGAGTCACCATTTTGAACTTTGGTTTTAAAAGGTGCTTGTTCAGATATCTTAGATCCAGGATGGGTCACCATTCTCCTGTTTTTTGGGGGTTAGGAAGTACCTAAAGTACAATCCTTTGCCCTTGTGTAGGGTTGGAACCCTTTCTATGGCTCTGAGAGCCAGGAGGGAAGAAACCTCTGCCTCTAGGGCAAGGCTCTCTGATGGATTTGCAGGTGGAAAGGATCTGGTTCTCATCTTTGGAAATTTTTTGAAGCTGAGAACCAGTCCCTGGCTTACTACTTCCAGGACCCACTTGTTTGATGTCAGAGACTTCCAGTCCTGGACAAAGTAAGCCAGCCTGCCCCCTACAGGTAGTGGAGAACCGGCCCGGGCTGACCCATCAGGGTGTCTGCTTGGCAGGGACTTTAGGCTGAGGGGTGGAAGCAGGCCTGCTCATTCTCCGTCTGCCTCTCCCTCTGAAGAACCCCCTCTGAGCATAAGCAGAAGAGGAGGCCTGGGCTTGGTAAAAAGGCATTTGAAAGGGCCTGCCCCTGCCCCTGGAGTACTGTCTTTGAGGAGTGGCTTGCCTTTCTTTGGCCTGAGCACTCCTGTAGGTGGTCCTGTACTCGTCCAACTTTTTCATGTAGTTCTCTGTCTGCTCCTCAAACAGAGAATTACCAATGACAGAGAAATCCATGGCCTTAGCCTGGGTATCCTGTGATAGGCTAGTGCATCTGAGCCAAGCTTATCCTCTGAAGGGCCAGTAGATGTAGCCATGACTTCTAGACGAAACATCATTGGAGTCCACAGCAGCATGAAATTGCACCTTGGATGCCTCATCCCATCCGGCAGCCACCTGCTCCAGCTCCTTACAAGCTGGCTGTGGGCCTGTTTAGCCAGAGCCAGCATAGTGTCCCACCTGGACTTCTGGTATTCTAGCTGTGTAGGCCATAGTTAGCCTGCCTGAGTCCCAAAGATGCTAAGCAAGGTACTGCTTTCCATGGCATCAGTCCTCCTGGAGTCCTTATCTGGGGGGTGTGATGCCAAGGGGATATTTGCCTTATCACAGGCAGCAGCCTGCACTACCCCAACATGGCTGCACTGCTGAGAAAGGAACTCTGTGTCCGAGCCTGACCTCTTGTCCATTTGTCTGTCCACAGGAGGTATGGAGTTAGGAGTCTTTAGAATTTTAAATGTCTATTTCCCAAAAGATTTATGGAGGGGAATAGACAGCCTCCTGGACTCTGGGATGTCCATCATTTCAACAAAATCAGGCTCCTCCTGATCCTCTACTGTTTCTTCCATTGGAAGCTGGAGGGTTTCAGCCACTTTCTTGTAAAACATAAAGTGGGAAAGGGACTCAGAAAGCCTAGGAGGAGAAACACCTGAAGGTCTGTCTGGGGACATGTCCGGGTCAATAGGCACATCCAGACTTTCCTCCTCCTCCTCCTCATACTCTCCCTCCTCCGGTTCATAAAATTCTTCTAAAGTATAATCCGGAACCGGTGGAACCGACCGAACCGAGCCCCTGCCAGATGGTGCCGGTTCGGCTGGAACCGAAGTTAGTGACTGCACTATCCTTATCGCTTTGGCTATTTCATCAGCGGTCGGAGAAAGAACCTGTGGATCCGAACTGGATGATTTTTCTTCTTTAACCGAACCGACCTCAGAATTGGTTTCTCCTTTGTCCAAGAAGTTTGCCCTGGCTGAGAGGGCACCTTCTGTTCGGCCGAACCAACTGGCTGGCCATCCGGTCAGCGGACTTCGCCCTCCTTTCCCTCAGTCTCCTCTCTTATCCAGGGTAGCTTTGGGAAACTCTTACAAATTTGGCAGTCTGAATCTAGGTGGTCAAACCCCAGACAACAAACACAGGTGGTGTGGGATCAGCCTCAGCAAAGGCTTTTCCCACACACTGCAGTTGAAACCTCAGTGGGCCTGCTTTTTCTTGGGTTCTTAGACATGGCCAATCCTATCCAAAACTTATCCTTTTTTCAACCGCCAGGCAAGACTCTTTATCAGTTCCTGACCGTGTTACAGGTCTTGAAAACACGTAATTAAACTGCTTTAGAACCGATACGGACCGCTTACTACATTCTAAACAAATTCAAAACTTTTTAAGACCAAACTGATCGGTTCAAACCGAACCGATCTGAAATTTACAAGTTCCACACAGAAACTAAATGTAAACCTATCTAGTACTCACGGTACCACAGACAGAGACTTAAACGACAGATTCGGTAGAAAAAATTCGGTAGAAACTGAGCTAAAAAATAGAAATTACGTACTTACCGTAATTATGATCTTTCTGTGTATCTTCACCATTCATCACAGATGGGTACTGGCCGGAGATCAGAGTCCCTGCGGAGCCTTTTTTTTAAATAGGATAGGTGGAGCCGAGCAGCATCGGTCGCCTCCGAGGCCGCACGCACTTCGTGGTGTCTTGGTAATAGCCGTTGTTGTGTTGATCACTGCCCACCAGTTCTGAGTCGCCGAGAGGTAAGAGGAAGCAATGGAGGGTGGGACAAGAGAGTCCAAGGGACAGAAAAAGGAAGAGAAAACTGAACTAAAAGGAGAAATAACGACTGAGAGGACAGCATAGAAGAAGTAAAACTAAGGGGATTGGGTAGGGGCCCCAATCTCTGGAAAAGGAAGAAGGGAAGGGGGGAGAGAGAGAGAATTTAGGAGAGAGTGAGAGGTAACAAGGATCCAAGACCCTTGTCTGTCACCAGACTGTATAGGAACTGCAAGGAGTGGCAAAGCTCATCTGCCAGAATTCAAGGCACAGAATAACTGGACAATTCCCAAAAGCAGAGTCGGCTATTCTGGGAGAAGGACAGGGTACAGGACCAGTACTCTCTGTAAAGATATTTGGTGAAAAAAGGGTTCTTTTTTTTTTTTTTTAAATAGAAGGATAACAGAAGGAGGGAAACTGACAGTTCTCACCCCGTAGGTGAGGATCAATAGCAGAGAGAAGTGCCACTCTTAACTGCACCCCTTTGGGAAGAAAAATTACCCCCTGTGTGTCCCAACTTACCCCGCCAAAAAGAGGGGTAGGCACAGAGGAGGAGGATCCAGAGACTGGAGCCCCAGGGGATGGTGGGATTGTGATGAATGGTGAAGATACACAGAAAGACTACAATTACGGGTACGCAATTTCTATATCTTATCTGTGCTAGTCTTCACCATTCATCACAGATGGGTGAGTACTGAAGCCCTCGAAGGGGGTTGATTAATTGCACCCTAAGGGACAGTGTCCCTTAGCCCTCAGTGGGTGACACACTAAGGGGGGGGAACCTTCTGGGCCTGAGGAGGCCCGAGAGTGGGGAGAGCGAGACGGGGTCTCCCCGGAGAGGGAAGGAATTTGCCCTACAAACGCCGTCTCGCCCTACAGGAAAAGAGATAGGTTCCCTGGTGAGCGGAGCAAATCACCCTACGCCGGGCCAAGGGTGACAACCGGAAAGGCGAAGCCACGCCGATCTCCTGGTGCAGATCGCTGTCCCTACTACCCTGGTAGCTACCTCACTGGCGTCGAAGATGCCCTTGCTTGGTGCCTTGCTAGCTCCAGGCCACGCAGCAGAGAGTGCGATGGTTTGCCTGGTTTGCTCCGAGTCAGGCAAAGCAGCTAGGATCTGACCCAGCTGACCACAAGAACCTGTTGTAGGCTGACAGTGGGCCTGATGAGCGGAGATGGAGAGAAGCAACCGTGCAGAGTAGAAAGTCCTCCTCCCCAGAAATCAAAACCAAGAGTCCTGATCTGGGGGCCGGTCACGGTGGAGGGCGCGAAGCTGCACAGAGTGTCCAGGTGCATCAATCCGGACTGTGGATGAGGCATAGAACCTGAGACTCTAGGGGAGCGCACACTCTGGGCTGAGGTCCCTAGGGGCAGGAACTCCGGAGAAGGGCCTCTGCCAGAAATGCATGGACGCCTCCCGAAGGGAGCAGGCCAGGCGGCACCACAAGGGTGGCTGCACCGAAATCGCTTCTAAAGGCGTGTAGCCGCATGCTCAGGATTGCCCATGGAAAGGGGAGAGACGGAAGGTCCTCCAGCATCCTCATTTGAGGAAACGCTGATACTTGGAGAGATCAGCGCAGGAGAGATATGGACAGACGGTTCCTCTCCCCTGAAGAGGGGGATGAGGAGCTGGAGGTCACCATGTGCCTGGAGAGTGGCTGCCGGGGAGGTTGAAAACCTGGCTGTCCATGGCCCTAACGAGGGCAGGGAACCGAGCAGCCACTGCCTGAACTGTTCCCAGGTGAGAGGGCCGCTAGGACCAAGAATACCTGGGAACGCTTGGAGAAGGCGACAGAGGGAGGGGCAGAGCCGAGAGAGGAAGTCGGGCTGACCTCTGCCAGGGCTAGGAGGACCAAGGACCCCAGGAGGGTGTCCTGGAAGACTCCGAGCCGACAGCTGTACAACCACGCTGGTACTGCCTAGGCTGCGCCAAGAAGAATCCCCCAGTGAGGTGACCGGGTCAGATAGATGCAGAAGGACGTCCCTGCCTCCAAAGAATGGGACCCTCAAGGAACCAGAAGGAAGGGTGAAAGTCCGCGCCTGGGTCTTCGGCCCAGGGCCCGGTGGTCCCAGAGAAAGGTCGCCAAGACCGACCCCACACCCCTCGACCCCTGGAGTCCTAGTCCTCGAAAGGGCCAGCCTAGGAAGCTGGCAGCTCTGGGCTGCCCCCGAAGGGGAGACCCAGGGAGCAGCACCCTCCCCTCCTGTGGGCTTCCAGATAGGCCCCAAAGTTGGGCGATCGAGACACACCACCGGAAGGGGTACCACCGCCGAGGGGTCAAGGAACCCCCCAAGGCCAGGTTGCATGGCAATGGTGGCACGCACCACAGCCTGCTGGTCAGTACCACTGACCCTAACCTCGGGGGGAACCAGACACACCTCAGAAGGGGGCTGACTGAGACCTGTCGTGGAGACCACCGGCTTGTCCTCCTCTGCAGACAACCCCGAAGGGTGTGACTGCCCGCTCGACTCCGAGCCCGACTCCAAAGAGGTAGAGTCTGAGGCCCTAAGCCAGACGGTAGGAGAGCGAGGGAGGGCGACCTTACCAAAGGGCCCAGAAGTCCAAGCAGTGGCCAAGGCGGCACCTGCACCCTCCATAGCCCCGCTAGCGGCGCTGGCAGAAGGCGGCAGGGCAGCACGGGCCAAAGGTCCCAAACTAGGGCCAGCTGCGGCACCGTCAAGCCCACCGGCACCAGGGATGGTACCAATAACAGAGACGGCGCCGACAGAAACCCCAGCCTCGGCGCCGACGCCAGGCCCTTCAGCGCCGCGAGCGGCACAGAGGACCGAAGCGGCGCCAACGACCCCGAGGGCGGACTCAGCGCCGAACACGGAACCGCTGGATCCTCGGCGCCACGAGCGCACTGAGAGCACTAACGCGCCGACGGATGACCTGAGGTCATAAGGTCGTCAGTCAACCTCGGCACCGAGGACGATGCCAAGGTGAGACATGAAGAAGGCGACGCCCGATTCCAGGGTCACGGGCGCCGCGAGTAAAGGCCCACGGTGCTGAGAGACGAGTCGGCGCCGACAGAACCTCACGGCTACCGCCGAATGGCTTAGGATGGCCCCGACGGCACCGAGCGACGGGCGTCGAGGACAGCGCCGATCCGGGCCTTCTGGACTGCTGAGCGACTGGGAGCTCTTCACCCTGAAGGTGATTGCCATAGCGGGCGCCTCCCGCCCGCACTCGGAGGAAGTGGACGGGCCTCCTCGCGCCCTGGAAGGAGGCTCGCCAAGGCTAGGCTACGAGGCCGAGGCTCCTCCTCCTCGGTCCAGAGTAGAACCGGGAGGGGACCCGGAGGAAAGGTCGAGAGCGCGCAGCTTGGCTGACGAAAAGCAGACCTACCTTCGAAAGTCGGGCGGAGCTCGCCCTACTTTAAACGCGTGCTGTTCGAGGACGCGGCAGTCCATGGAGAAGCAGGCGCCGCATCTAATCCATGTTGTGAAGCCGGCCAAGATATGAGAGACACCGTCATGCTGGTCGGTAACGGAGTACTTGTGGCTGCACGGGCACCGACGCATGGGGGCCGCCGCCTTTAGAAGACTTTTTGCCTCCGAACATGGCTACGACCCAACGGGAAAAACACTAAAACAGACTCGACGCCGCTAAACTGTAAAATAAATGGAAAGATCTTACCAGCGACGCCGGGTATGGCAGACTAGAACTAGCAGGAACCGACGGACTGTCGACGACATAAAAGGCTAAGGCCTAAAACTTTGAAAAATCTTCTTCACAGGCTTCCTACCAGGCGACCTTGATGGCGGGAGACCAAGAACTGGTAGGCAGGCGAGCTCTACACAGCTTAACGGCTAATCCCGAGTGCCACGTAGTACGCCGGCCTCGAGGGGCGGCTGCCGATGCTGTGTCAGCTCCGTCTTATCCTTTTAAAAATAAAAAAAAGGTTCCCGCTGGGTACTGACTCGCCAGTACCCATCTGTGATGAATGGTGAAGATTGACACTAGATAAGCTCTACACTTTTTGAACCGAGCAAAGGAGAAATCTCCGGAGCGACTGTTCAGTGAGGCGGAGTAAAGAATCTGACGGTTGGAGTTTAAACAGCAGCAGACAGGGGCTTCAACCGAGCTCGCGCTGAACGTTCCATGCTGGCCATGGAAAGTTAATTCTTTGTTCTCCGGGGCAGTTGAAAGGCAGGACCTAACTGCAATAGTCAGAATACAGCAAGACTTCATGTTGTTTGAATGTATTTTGTACAAGCTGTACTCTTCAATAAACAAGTATAAAAAAAAAAAAAAAAAGAAGGTGTTTGCTGTCTTCCAGGTGGCAGCCCGACAGATTTCCTGGATAGGGATGTCCCTGGAAGCAGCCACTGATGCAGCGGTATGGTGAGTAGAATGAGCTCTTATCCCTCTGGGAGGCTCCTTGCCCACCAACCTATAGCAGAGATCAATGCAAGATGTAGTCCATCTTGCAATCATCCACGGTGCTGCAGGTCTGCCAGAGGAGGCTTCAGGGTAGGTGACAAACAGCTGGTGAACCCCGCCCCGAATTTCCACTGTCCTCTCCTTATAATAGGAGAGCGCTCATCTCAGGTCCAGAGTGTGGAGCCTGTACTCTGCATCCGAGGTGTAGTTTGGGTAGAACACAGGCAGAGTCAACACCTGGCTAACGTGAAACTATGACACCACCTTAGGGAGGAATTTCAGGTGGGGGAGCAAGACAACCTTGTCCCTGTGGAAGACCAGATAAGTGGAGTCCACCGAGAGTGCCTGGAGCTACCCTGTCCTTCTGGCTGATGTGATAGCCACCGGGAAGGCAGTCTTCCACGACAAGTGTGACATCTCACACTTGTGCATCTGTTCGAATGGCTTGCACATGAGCTTTGCCAAGACCAGCAGTAAATCCCACGAAGATGAAGGTTCATGCACTGAGGGATATGTGATCAAGGACTTGAAAAGCGCCTGATCACTCTTTCAGCCACTGTCTGCTGACCGCCCATGCCCGGTAAGCAGACGGTGGCTGCCAGGTGCACCTTAAGGGTCGAAGACCGAAGACCTTCTTTGGACAGAGACCAAAGGTAGTCTAAAATGCAAGCCATGGTACAGGACCGAGGGTCCAGGCCCTTGCTCTGACATCAAATGGAAAATCTTTTCCATTTGAAGGCACAGCACTTTCTGGATGCTTCCACTACTGTGAATACATCCTCGGAGAAACCCAAAGCCTGGAATTCTAGCCGCTAAGGTACCAGGCTGTCAGGTTCAGGGACTGAAGGTCCGGATGGAGGACCTTCCCCCAACTGACAGAGATCAGGTTTGGGCATGCTGGAAGATGCCTCAGGAGCCTGTTGCTGAGGAGATCTGGATACCAGAACTGGCATGGCCAGCTGGGGCTACCAGGATCACCTGCGCCTTGTCCCTCCTCACCTAGAAGAGCAACCTGTGAATCAAGGGAAATGGAGGGAAGGCTGAATGGCATGGCTCAGAACTCATAAAGGGTTCCCCCTGTTCTGAAGTGGAGGAACCGCTGGTGAGACGGACGGATTGGGACTTGAAAGAATGTGTCCTGAAGATCCAGTGAGCAGAACCATGTTTTGCTCCAGGGATGATATGATCTGGGACAGAGTTACCATACGAAAGGTACGCAGCCTGAGATACTGATTCAGGTCGTGCAGATCTAGAATGGGGCGCCAGCCCCACCCCCCGCCTGCTTCTGGACCAGGAAGTACCTGTAAACGAACCCTGGTAGGAGAATCTGCCACTGGGCCACTGCCTCCTTGAGGAGAAGCTGGGCTATGTCATCTCTCTCAGAGCCGACTGAGTGTTGGCTGATACTCTCTCCTCCCGTGGGGCACAGGCTCAGCTGGGTGGGTACTGCTCTAATTCTAGAGGCAGACCCTGGCCGACCACCTCTAAGACCCACCTGTCCAGGTAATGACGGACAAGGTGGAAAGGAAGTGGCGGAGCCGACCCCCACGGGAGGACCCAGAGCTAGCATGACAGGAATAGGGGTGGCCACCCCTATCCCATCACTGGGCAGGCTTGGAGGAAGAGAGTCCAAGGCCTGAACCCCGACCTCCTCTGCGGGCCTGGGCTGCAGCACCAAGCCTGTGTCTGCGGATGCTGTGTTCCCTGAAAGGAGGACTGCTGGGCTGCAGAAGCAGAGTGCCGAAAAGGCTTCTTCTGCTGCTGCAGCTTCTTAGGGCCAGAAGCGCTTTAGGCAGAAGTAGCCACGTCCATGGTGGCATTGGACTGCTCGATTCGCTGAAGGTGACCATCCACACCTGGACCGAAGAGATTGGTGCCCAGGAAAGGAACAACAGCAAGTTTTTTTTTTTTTATTTAATATACTTTATTAGAGTTTTCCACAAAAAACACAACATGTGTGACAGGTTGGAATGCAGTCATAAAAATATAGTGTGGTTTCAAAATACATATATAAACCAGCAAAACATTAAAGACAAACCCTCTCCTCTCCTCTCCCACCCCACCCACTCTAATCCCCTGTGCCAGTACTCGCTGGGCTTATACAGGCTTAAAATAATAAAGAGGTAAAAGAAGTAAAGGGGTTAACAGTTCATGGCCTCCATAGGAATAAAAGTGTGTGTAAGGGTTCCCACACCCTGTGATAGGTCTGAGGTCTATTATTCATGCAGGCGATATGCTTTTCCAATTGCAGTGCCAGTAAAATTTCCCGGTACTATTCCGCCACCACAGGAAGGGAAGCTTCCTCCCAATGTCTTAACATGGTTAGTTTTGCAGTGGCTGCAATTAAGGCTAAGTGGGCCTTACGAATTTTGGCGTACCTTGGGGGAAGATATTTACAAGGCAGTTATCTGTGGTGAATAAGGAATCTAGGCCCAGTAGTGGATCAAGCAGTCACTTAATTGAGGTCCAGAACTCTTGAGTTCTGGGACAGCTCTATAAAACATGGAACAATGTTCCCGGGCCTCTTTATATTTAGGGTAAGAAGGGGAAGGGATTCTACCCATTTTGTATAATTTGGCTGGGGTATAGTACAAATTGAGTGAGATATTAAACTGGATGAGCTGAAGCCGATCCTGCTTAATAAATCTATATATTGAACACCATACCTTCTGTCAAAATGTTACTTCTGTAGAAGGGGATAACTCCTGCTCCCAGTAATAGCATGTACCTCAGGGGAGATGTGGGTCCAAGGCAAGGAGGGATTGGTATATTCTCGAGATTGCATGCGGTTGATCCGCCTTTTCAAGAAATGAAGTCAGGGTATCTTTTGGGGGTAGGGGCCAGGGTTTGGGGCCCAAAAAAAGAGAGGATGGCCACTCTAGTTTGCCAGAATTTGAAGAAATCTGTACCAGGGAGCTGCAACTGAGACTGGAGCAAAGAGAATGAGACTAAGGAGCCATCAGTAAAAAATGTAGAGAGGGTACATCTGTTGAGGGGAGGCCAAAAAGAGGCTGAAATTGGACGATTATCTGGACATGGGGGTTATTCAAGACAGGCTGTTCATGGGACCATTGCCAATCCAGTGAGAAGGATGTTTGGACTTGGTGGAAGGCTTTAATTGACCATCCAGCCAAAGAATTAGGATTTCGGGATTTGAGCATAGGACGCATATGCCAACGCATGAAGGGAGTAGTTGTCTTTACTTGCTAGGGAGCACTCTCTCTATAGCCAAAGGGGTGAATACCCCTGGGGCCGGGGTGAGGTCGACCTAGTAACCCAGAGTGCAAGTTTACTGATGTGATGGGCCCCATAGCATTAAAAGGAGGAAGGAAGGGCAAGGCCACCTTTCATTTTAGGAGCAGTCATTTTGGCATAGGCCCTGCAAACTCCCTTTCCCCTCCAAATAAAAGCATTTATAGTTCATTGGAGATGAGTAAACCAACGTTTTGGAAAGTAGAATCCCAACATGCTCATGGGGTATAATACATGGGGGAGTACATTCATTTTGATTATGCTAACGCTTCCCCATAAGGATAAGGGGCAAGCACCCCACCTATCCAAGTCCAAGCTCAAAGAGTGGAGGAGCTTAGTGAAGTTCTCCTTAACCATAATAGGTATACTTCTGGAAATCTTTATACCCAAGTATGTTAATAGAGTGGGCTCCCAAGATAAGCCCAAGTCCTCGAGTTCAGCTCGAACCGTGTGGACATTAAGGGAAAATGTTGGAGTTCGAGAGGTTTAATTTATAGTAAGAGACCACTGAGAAGTTGTTTATTTCGTCCAAAAGAGCTGGAATGGAGAGGTGAGGATTTTCCAAGTGTAGTAACAAGTCATCCGCATATGCTGAAAGGAAATATTGTTTCCCTTCTACTCGGATACCTACTAAAGCCAGAGAACTAAGCAGCTTATGAATTAGGGGTTCCAAGTAGATATTAAATAATAAGGGCGAAAGAGGGCATCCTTGCCGGGTGCCACGTTGGAGAGGAAAGGGGTTGGACAGGCAACCATTATACCAGATAAGTGCTGTGGGGGATGTGCATAAAATTCGAATCCATTTGATAAAGTCCTGGGGAAAACTAAACTGTTGAAGGGGAGCAAAAAGAAAATTCCAGGAGACCGGGTCGAATGCTTTTTCAGCGTTTAAATTAGACCAAAGTCGCAGGAGTGTAATTCCCTGGCAGCCACCATAAGGTGCAAGAGCTTTCTCATATGATCTCCTGAGAGACACCCAGACATGAAACCTACTTGTTCCCAACTGATTATGTCTCCTAGGAATGGGGAGAGTCGATCTGCCAAAATTCTGGCTAAGATCTTAACATTGGAGTTGAGGAGTGAAATGGGGCGATAGCTCTCAGGGAATAGGGGGTCCTTACCGGGTTTAGGAATGAGAGTAGTAAGAGCCTCCCAAAAAGAAGTGTCTGTTACACCCTCTTCAAACCAGCAATTAAAGACATCTACTAAGATAGGGGCAATCTGGTGGGAACAGGATTTGTAGAGATTGTTAGAGAGGCCATCCGGGGCTGGGGCTTTATCTAGGGAGAATTGCTGGATTGCTTGCACACTTCCTTTGGCAAGATTTTGGCTTCCAAAAAAGTAGCATCGGAAGCTGATATTTTAGGAAGATTAGCTGAGACCAAGTATTCTTGTATGGTCTGGGGAAGGGGAGCAGGTTCTGTGCTGGTGGAATATAGTCTAGCATAATACCTTCCAAAGGCAGTGGCAATTTCTTTGGAGTGTGTGAGGACCACTCCATCATGCAGGAGCTGAAGACCAGCAATAAATCTATTGGCCTCTGCTTGTCTTGGTCTCAGGGCCAGGAGTTTACCAGCCCTCTTGCCGGGTTCTAAGTATTTGAGTTTAGTATGGTGCAGGGCAAGTTCAGACTTCTGTGCCATAAGTTCGTAATACTGTGCCTGCAGCCTATGTAAGCGGGTTCAGTCTGAAATGCTGGAAAAACGACTCAAAGAGTGTTCTAACAGGGAGATTTCCGCTACTAAGGAAGCCTGCTGTTCTCTAGCTTTATGGGCACTTGCGTGTATGGTAGTCGCCAAAACAGCTTAATAAAAAATAATCAAAACGAAGAGCGTATGGTATGAGGAGGAATAATACGTGTATTGTCTCTCTTTTGGATTTAAAACCCGCCAAACATCTACTGTTCCAGTTCCCGTTAGGTCTCGAGGGGCCCGCTGGGCTGGTGTTAATCCTCTCTTAATACCATCTGATCTATCTAGCTCCGTCTGGGTACCAAATTCCAATCTCCCCCAATAATTACCAGCTTGGGGGGGATTTGGGACAGTTAATGTTAGGAACAGGGAGAAAAAGTGTGGAGAATCTATGTTCGGCCCATAAATAGAACCGATTAAGATGGGATGGGATTCAGTAGACCATGAAGAATAATTTAACACCCATCCCGGACACAGATTTCCCCGAGTCAATTTGAATGGCATATTTTTGGCCATGAGTATTGCAACTCCGCCTCTTCTCGAGGAAGATCCAGAACCAAACGCCTGCCCCACCCAGAGCCTTTTGAAGAAAGTGACATTTTCTTTCAGGAGATGTGTCTCTTGCAGGCACACTATACGAGGTTTAAAGAGAGAAAAGTGGCAAAGGGTTGTTAGCCTCTTGTTCTTATCTTGGGCCCCTTTTACATTCCACGTAATAAATGTATAAGGATCTTCCATTTAGTCAGTGTTAAAGTAGAATAATTGAAGAAGAAGGGCATCTACAGAGTCTTAAACCATGCTTTATGATAGTGGAAGATTGACTGAACTGGCACATCCCCTCCACCCCCCCACAAAAGAAAACAGTAGAGCATGATGTCAAAAGAGGGATAACCCACATCCCACCTCCCCAGTATCACAAAAAAATAAAAAAAATTTGCACACTCAAACAACACAGAACTAATCCCCCGTTCTATTAACCTCTTCACCCCAATATACCTTCAGGCGATATTAAGTTCGCTATACCAAAGAAAAGCCACCCTCCTGCTTCCACTCTCCCACAAACAAATCCTATGCATGAACATCTACACCTTACAATAACAGCTGCATAGCCATGATAAAGTGAACATTTCCAAAGAACAAGCTATAACTCCGAATGATTAGTTAACTATGTTAATTCTACATTAATGCTACTATTAAACTGAACAGCACATTATGGCTTACTTAGTAACTACTGTGAATTGTGATAAGAGAACCATCCCAGACATCATGTAAGTAAGAGCAAAAATTCGGATTCGCGAGTATCTCTTGTCCCCTAAAGTAAGTGCAGGAGAATTTAAGGAAAAGAAAGAGGGATGGGCTAGAAAAAGAGGGAAAGGAGGAGGAGGAGGAGTGTGGAAAGAAAAAAAAAAGGGGGGGTTGGTAAGGAATGAGAGGGCATCTAATTGATTTGACTGGGTGACGAAAGTAGTAGACCAGGGAAGGGCCGTGGACATGGCCTACCTAGACTTTAGCAAGGCATTTGACACAGAAGATTAACAAACAAATTAGCCAGCCTGGGAGTGGGTCTCAGGGTGGTAGCCTGGGTAAAACACTGACTGGCTGGAAAACAGGACACAGCGGGTAGTAGTAAATGGAGTCCACAGTGAAGAAAGGAGGGTTACTAGTGGGGTACTGCAGGGTTCAGTACTAGGGCCGGTCCTTTTTAATGTCTTTATAAGTGACATTGCAGAGGGACTGGAAGGGAAAGTATGTCTCTTTGCAGATGACACAAAGATCTGCAACATGGTTGATATGCAAGGTGGGGTGGAACGGATGAAATGGGACTTGGTAAGGTTGGAGGAATGGTCAAATGTATGGCAGCTTAGATTCAATGCAAAGAAGTGCAAAGTAATGTACCTGGGAAACAAAAACCCAGGGCAAGAGTACACAATGGGGGGTGAGATACTGACAACAAAAATGGAAAGGGACCTGGGGGTAGTCATATCAGATGACCTAAAGGTGGGCCAGCAATGTGAGAAGGCAGGAAGGAGGGCTGGGGGGGATACTGGGACGCAGAGGCATCACCGGTAGAAATCAGGAAGTTGTTGGCCCTATGTACAGACAGTTGGTAAGACCGCATCTGGAGTACTGTGTACAGTTCTGGAGACCCCATCTCCGCAAAGACAGGGTGGAGACTGTCCAGAGGAGGTCAACTAAAATGGTGCACCAGAAAACATATTAAGAAAGACTAAAGGAGCTTAAGATGTACAGCCTCGAGGAAAGGAAGGAGAGGGGGACATGATAGAAACTTTCAAATACCTCAAGAGAATCAACAAAGTCCAAGAGGGCAGCATCTTTTAGAAAAAGAGATGTGCAAGAAGAAGGGGGCACAATTTGAAGACAGAGTGGGGAATGGCTCAGAGGTAATGTGAGGAAGTATTTCTTCACAGAGAGGGTTGTAGATGCATGGAACAGCCCTTCCTGAGGTCACAGAGTCAAAAACTGTGGGGGAATTCAAGAATGCATGGGACAGGCATAAGGCAATTCTAGTGGGGGGTAGGAGGAAGTAGGCTATTGGTTAACTAGGATCTGCAGCTTATGCGTTAGGTAGGGAAATGGGTAGACTAGGTGGGCCAAGCGGTCCTTATCTGCTATCAAATTCTAAGTTTCTATCTTATACATTCGAACTGTCAAGCATCTATGAGCAGATATGCACCTCACTTACCTTAATACCAGGAGGGAAGAGCAGCAGCAGAGGAGGAAAACTGCGAGAAGAAGAGAGGGGTGAAGGCAGGGGATCAGGCAGGTGCTTCTGTCAATACAAAATAGGGATCACAATTTTATCACCGACTCCCTAAGGGACAAATCAAAAGTCCATTTAAGTCCTTCCTTCAGACACGATAATGAAATCAAGCCAGTCTGTTTCATGCAGAGGCGGTGGAATATCGCACTTATGAGCAAGTTCAGATTAGGCACAGACCATAGCAAATACTCGCGATCCAGGTTTGAAAGCAGTGAAGTTGCAAGTCACAACTTAAACCTGAAATAAGATCAATAATATCTTCAGAGGGAGCAAGTGATCTTAAAAATTCTGCTGTGACAGTCAATGGAACAAATCCGGGAAAAGGGCTTTCAACTCCTTCGCAGCTTGGTCTGGGGTTTCAAACATAGAAACACAGAAGTTGATGGCAGATAAGAACCGCAAGGCCCATCCACTTCTCATATTTAATGTGTGGGATAGCCGGGTATCGTACCCTGTACCACTTGCCTGCTGCTATCAATTTGGAGACTGTGGAGTGGAGTTCATGGCGCCTAGCCCGCAATGACTGAGGCAGATCTTGTGCCAGTCGAATTTTATGGCCCTCCCAAAGCAAATGCTGGATTTCTTTTGTCTTTGTGATGATGTGCTGCTTGTCCCGGAAATTAATTTAAAGATTAATGGACCCCGGGGGTGGGGGTGTGGAACCCGATGGTGGGGGCCGCGTAAAGACCAGTGCGCTCGCTCGATGACGTACTCCCCACCACTCAGGAAAGGCCCAGCAATCTTACAGCAGAACTTCTGGAGGAAAATGATGGTATTAGCTCTTTCCTCCTTTTCAGGGAGGCCTATAATCAGGAGGTTATTGCACCTACTGTGCCCCTCCAGATCTTTCAGTTTTTCTTCTGTTTTCTTTAGGCAGTGTCTCATGGTGGTAGTGTCCTGTTTAGCTTTCCCTTGCCTGCTTTCTATGGAAGATAAATGAGCTTCCGAGTCACTAGCTCTCATGGTGAGTATCTACCGAAGTTTTGAGCTGATGGAGATCCGCAGAGATTACGGAGATCGTCTCCTGGAGTGGCTTTATAATTTCAAGGAAACGTTTTTCTGTTAGGGCTGTGGCATCGGCGGCAGTACGGGAGGAGCTGGCTGTCTGCTGCTTAGGCTGCTTTGCGGCCTTGTCCTTTTCAGGCGAAGGAGGAGGTGAGTGAACTGGAGGAGCTTTTTCCATTTCTATCTCCATAGAGGGTAATCGTTTATGGTTCAGCTTGTGTTCTGATGTGGTAGAGATGTTTTAGGTCGGAACAAATTCAGGGTGGCTATGCTATTTTGATTGATTGTTAGCAGGAAAAACGGGAGTGACGAGAAGGCACTGTTCTCCCTCAGTTAGCCATCACGTGACTCAACATCAGCAAGTTTGTGCTGGATATCCGCTGTGAAGGTGGAAAGCCTCAGCCAAGCCCTGCGGCGTGAGGCAACGGCGGCTGCCACCAAATGGGCGCACGAGTCCCCAATGTCCAGAGCTGTCTGAAGCTGCTGCTTGGCAATGGCACGGCCTTGGTCCCGGACCTGCTTGACTATAATCTGAAGGTCCGTGGGGAGATGTGGGAGAACTTCGTCCAAGGACCCTAGAAGGGCATGGGAAAAGTGCACCATGATGACGGCCAAGCTTGCCTGATGGAGGCCTAAAGAGGAGGCTACATAGAGCTTCCTGGCAGAGTGGTCCAGTTTCTTGGACTCCTTGTCCGGGGGTCTATCGGTGTCATCAGAACTGCCTATACGTCTGAACACAGAGGCGGTCACAAGGCTCTCGGCCAAGGGATGTTCTGTGAACCCCGAGAGGGACCCCATGGGCACCACATACTTGAGGGCCATCCGGGCAGACTGCGCTGGGCAGGAGGCAGGATGCTGCCAAAGCTCCAAGACCGGGCCAACAATGACTTCGGCCACAGGAAAGACTTCCGTCAGGGTATCCCCTCTCTTGAGAATGTCAGTGAGAGGGTACTCTACCAGTTTCTGGATTGGTTCCAGGGGCATCCCTGTGGATTCGGAGATAAGGTGGAGAATCCCTTAAAAGGACGAAGGGCCTTCCTCCGTCAACAGATCACCAGCCGACTCATCATCCCGTGGGTGAGAGTGAAGGTCGGTGTCGTCTGAATCGGAGGTATCCGGATAAAACGGTCGGCTGACAAGGTCACCCTCAATGTGCCTCGGGTGATAAGGCGCAAGGGTGACAGAGATCCTGTGAGGAAGATCCGTGGTTGCCGAAGCTTCCTTCGTAAGAGTCTCTCCCAAAGGCTGTTTAGGCGGCGGCTCCACCACAATCGGTGGACAGACCAATATCGGCCACACCAGAGCGGGTTTAGTCGGCTCCACAGGTGGGGGAAACAATTTTACCAGTTCCAAAGGAATCTGCTTCGGCCTACGAGGCGTAAGCCAAGTAATGGCTGGAGTAGAGACCGTGGTCGGCTTCTGCATGGACAGGATGAGCTGCTGCCACATGAGATCCTTGTAGTGTCGGTGGAGCTTCCGCCGAAGCCTCTCCTCATCCGAGGAGAACAAGGATGACTGATGGCGTCACCTCTTATTTGAGCGCTTGTGCGCCTTCCTTGGTCTGTCTGTCGAAGGGGTCCAATTCCTGGGATCAGGGACTGATTCCTCAATGGGATCCCCAACTGGCTGGGTCTCCTCATCAGGAAAAGACAGGACTGGGGTCCTACTGAGAGTTGTCGTCGACTGGAACGGGCGACAACGGATCGATGGGATCAAGAACGATCTCAACCTCGACGATCGACTGGCCAGACGGTAAGGCCAAGAAGCCAGCGGCCGAGGAGGCAATTTCGACAGAAGTCAATACTGCCGGCTCCTGTGACCAAGATCGCTCATGATCCCAAGAGCGTCTTCGTCAAGATGAAGACTGATTCGGATCCTTATCCCTCTTACGGGACAGAGAGGAGTGAGTGCCCGCAGGTCCCTCGCCTTTAGTGGGGAGAGATTGCAAAACTCTCGGAAGGAACCCGAAAAGGTAGAGCCCAAGTTGAGAGGACCGAAAAATGACAGAGGAAGACTCTGTGGCCTGCGACACTTCTTCTTCAAAGGCCTACATTCACTCCAGCTGTTCGGCGGATCCTGCAGCTGCGGAGACTGTCCACTGGGCCTCTTTAGATTTCACTGGAGGATTCCGTTTTTCAGGCCTGCCCAATTTGAGGCATGCGAGGACGTTTGGATGAAAAGCGAGATACATCTCGCAAGTCTTGATGTCATCGCCGACACCCAGACAGTAAACGCACGCGTGTATGCAGATCAGTGCGCGCAACATTTTTGGCTGTATGGCACCGCAAAATCCGGGGAAGATTTATCTTCCATGATGAACGATGAGAATCACTGGTCGCAAACTCGAACGAGTCGAAATTTCGAATAACCGAAGGTTTTGAATCCAGGGCCTACAAAAAGTGAGAGCAAAGAGGAGGCAACCTGAATCTTCCAGCAGAAAGGATGATCTGGCGTCATGGGGTGAAGCTGAGGGTTATACCACCCGGGTGGGTGGGAGAAGCCAGTTTGAAGACCTTCCGGCGATCCTTAAAGGAGAAAGGGACATGCCAATAAGTGTGGATGAACAACATATCCACGATCCTAGAATTTAGCATTAGTTCAAAGAGTCACCAAGTCTCTATGAAAAACTGAATAAGGTCCTTTACACATCAGGGCTTGCAGCTCTGAAATCCTTCAAGCTGAAGTGATGGCAACTAAAAATAATGCTTTCCAAGAGAGAAAGCAGAGGTCGCAATCCGCGCCGGTTCAAAGGGAGGCAAGCTTAACTTCTAGAATGAATAAAAGGTCCCATGGGGAGAGAACGGACAGGATCCCAGACTGAAGGCTTCATATGAAGTATGCCTCATAGGAATGTACAGACAAAGTCCAACTGAACCACAGTCCGACCCTCCACAGGTGCATAAGCTGAAATAGCAAAGAGATGCACCTTAATGGAGGAGTATTGCAGCCCCATGTCCGAAAGTGGCAGGAGATATTCCAACACTGACTTCGCCGAGCACGTTAAAGGGTCCAGGGAACGTGCGACTGCCCAGATGCAGAAGTGTTTCCATTTCATAGCGTACGTAGCCCTCATAGGCGGCTTTCTCGCCTCTACTAGGACTTTGGCCACCCTCTGTGAAACTCCATGCCTGGACAGGGCGAAGTCTGCAAGAGCCATGCATGAAGGTGCAAGGACTGAAGATCCAGGTGGACTAATGTGCCCTGGTCTTGGGATAGTAAGCTGGATGACAGAGGTAGTTGAAAAGAAAAAATTACTCACCTTAGTAATGTTGTTTCTTCTAATGGAGTCTTGCTATATTATAACAATTGCAGTTTGTCCCAGCCTTAGAACTGCTCCGGAGGTGAAAGAGTTAACTTCCATGCCATGCATGGAACTTAAAAGCGCGAGCTCAGTTAGAAAAGCTCTGTCTGGATAATTTCAAACTGAAACTGTCAGATCTTTACGAGCAAAACTCATTAAGGTTCTGTGTGGAAGCTGTAACCTACACTAGCCAACTGGCTACTTAAGTATTAACACATTTTCCTGGTCCCAACACCAAGACTCAAGTCAGGGGACCAGAAAATAATATAAGATAAAATAAAACACAACACCCAAACACCCCAAAAGAAGGGTGGAAAACACAAGATGGGCATCAATAAGTGCCAACACTGGACTGCCCAACCCATCCCTCAAGTAGAAGTTCTGAGAGGGGCAGGCTGGGGGGGAGGTCATAATACAGCAAGACTCCATTAGAAGAAACAACATTACTAAGGTGAGTAATTTTTTCTTCAAACAACATGAAGTCTTGCTACATTATGACAATTGCAGACTACACAGCAGTACCTCCAAGGAGGAGGGACAGAACCTACTTAGGAAATAGGCTCTGAAGCACAGCTGTGCCAAATCGAGCATCCCTCCTGGCCTGAATGTCCAAGGACTAATGCTTAGTGAAAGTATGTACTGTTTTCCAAGTAGCTGCTTGACATATCTCTAAGAAAGGGATGTCCCTGGCCGCAGCTAGGGACGCAGCTGTACCTCTGGTAGAGTGAGCCCTCAGGTCTGAAGGGGGAACCTTACCCAGTTTTTGATAGCAAAATTGGATACAAGAGACAATCCACCTGGCAATGGATCTCTTAGTGGCAGGTTTCCCTTTCCCAACCTCACCATAAGTGAGAAAGCTGGAGTGGGTCAAACCTGAGACCCTTGGTACGCTCTATGTAGTAACTAAGGGCCCTCTTAACATCTAAGCTGTGCAGCCTCCTCTCACCAGAGGAGGAATGGTCAGTGAAGAACATTGGAAGAGAAATAGATTAAGGTGGAAATCTGAAACCACCTTAGGCAAAAACTTCCTGTTAGTCCTGAGGACTACCTTATCCCTGTGAAAGGAAACAAAGTCAGTCTCCACTGACAAAGCTTGCAACTCACTTATGCGCCTGGCAGAAGTGATGGCTACTAGAAACACAGTTTTCCAAGTCAAGTACTTAAGCTCTGCCGAAGACAGAGGTTCAAAGGGGGGTTGCATCAGCTGAGCAATGCAAACATTAAGATCCCAGGCAGGGGCAGGGTCCCTGAATGGTGGATTGGTATGAAGCAATCCCCTGAAAAACTTGGAAAATACAGGGTGAGCAGAGAGAGAAGAGGGCTTCCCTGCTGAAATAAAAGCAGAGACAGCTGCCAAATGCACTTTCAGGGTAGCTGGTCTCAGTCCCAAAGAATTAAGATGGACCATATAGTCCAAAACAGTGGGCAAATCAGCAGATTCCGGGGAAATATGCTTCCCAGAGCACCATATGGAAAACCTTTTCCATTTAGAGTTATAAGTAGCCCTAGTGGAAGGCTTCCAGAAGCTTAAATTTTGAGAACACCTTGAGAAAGGTGTAGGTCAGCAACTCTAACTCCTCAAGAGCCAGGCCTTGAGGTTGAGGGATTTGAGATCTGGATACCAAACCTCCCTGGGCACAGGTTAACAAATTGTGGTTCCTGGGGAGACACAGGGAAGACGGACTGCTAAGGACAGAAGGAGAGGGTACCAGGGCTGTCTGGCCCAATCTGGAGCAATCAGAATCATCTTGCAGGGCTGAGATCTGATTTTGACTAGCACCTTGAACAGGAGAGGGAAGGGGGAAGGCATAGAGAAACTTCCCTTCCCAATCGAGGAGGAAGGCATCCAGGGGGACCGAGCCCAACACTGAGGGCCTGCAACAAAAAAGCAGAAGTTGATGATTGTCTGGGGCTGCAAAAAGATCTATCTGAGGGGTGCCCCACCTGGCAAAAACTATCCCCAGTACTCGAGGATCCAATGACCATTCGTGATGGCCCTGGGAAACCCTGCTGAGAGCATCTGCCAGGACATTGTCCTTGCCTGGGAGGTGAACTGCTATGAGGGAGGTGTTCAGGGAATAAGCCAGAGACCACAACTTCATTGCCTCGGTGCACAAGGCCGAAGACCAAGTGCTCCCTTGTTTGTTGATGTACCACATTGTAGTGGTGTTGTCTGTTCTGACCTGTACCACTTTGTTCTGAACAGATGCAGAAAAAACCTGAAGTGCTAGGAAAAACAGCTCTGAGTTCCAACAGATTGATGTGGAGCAGAGATTCCTGAGGGGTCCACAATCCCTGGGTGGAGAGGTCACCCATGTAAGCTCCCCATCCCAAAAGGGACGCATCTGTAGTAAGGGTCAAGGAGTGAGATAGAGGGATGAAAGGAACCCCCTGTCTCAGATTGCTCTGATCCTGCCACCACTGAAGGGCCTGGATCAGGGTTCAAGTTACTGGGATCAACTTGGATAGGGGATCTCTTCTTTGAGACCAAAAGGCTCTCAAATGGAACTGAATGTCCCTCATCTGAAATCTTGCTCCTTGCACTACGGCTGTGGAAGCAGCCATGTGTCCTAGGAGCTGTAGAAAATGCCTTGCTGGTCGAGACCTGCAGGGTGAAGGAGGAGGCCAGGCCCACCAGGGTCCTTACCTTTCTAGGGGAAGGAAGGCTCTGGCCTGCTTTGTGTCTAGTTCTGCGCCTATGAAGGTGAGTACCTGGACAGGTTCTAAAACTGACTTTGGAAGATTGAGAAGAAAGCCTAGAGAGATAAGCAGCTGCTGGGTAACCTGCAGGTGTGATTTGACCTGGTCTGGAGACTGACCCACAATGAGCCAGTCATCTAGGTAGGGAAAGATGGCAATCTTTTGCCTTCTTAAATGAGCAACTTCTACCGCCAGGCATTTTGTGAATACCCTTGGGGCAGAAGTAAGGCCGAAGGGCATTGCTCTGAACTGATAATGGCCTGAGGGCAGTTTGAATCTGCGGTACTTTGGTGGGAGCTTCTGATAAGAACATGGAAGTAGGCATCCTTGAGGTCCAGGGAAGCTAGCCAGTCCCCTGGCCTTAGGGAGGGTAAAATCATTCCCAGAGTCACCATTTTGAATTTTGGTTTTAAAAGGTGCTTGTTCAGATATCTTAGGTCCAGGATGGGCCACCATTCTCCTGTCTTTTTTGGGGTAAGGAAGTACCTGGAGTACAGTCCCTTGCCCTGGTGTAGGGGAGAAACCCTTTCTACAGCTCTGAGAGCCAGGAGGGTTGAGACTTCTGTTTCCAAAGCAAGAGTCTCTAGAGGATTTGCAGGTGGAAAAGATCTGATTCTCATCTTTGGAAATTTTTTGAAGCTGAGAACCAGACCCTGGCTTACTACTTCCAGGACCCACTTGTCTGAAGTTAAAGACTCCCAGTCCTGGACGAGTAAGCCAGCCTGCCCCTACAGGTAATGGAGAATCGCCCTGGGCATCCCATCAGGTGCCTGTTTGGCAGGGGCTTTAGGCTGAGGGGTGGGAGCAGGCCTGCTCATACCCCGCCTGCCTCCCTCTGAAGAACCCTGCCTGAACGTAAGCTGAAGAGGAGGCCTGGGTTTGGTAAAGGTTTGTGAAAGGCTCCTCTACCCCTGGGGCTGCCTCTGAGGAGCGGGCTTGCTCGCTCCGGCTGTAGTACCCTATAAGTGGTTCTATATTCATCCATTTTCTTCATATAATTCTCTGTCTGCTCCCCAAACGGAGAATTTCCCACCACAGGAAAATCCATGGCCTTAGCCTGGGTATCCTGTGACAGACTAGTACACCTGAGCCAAGCCAATCTACTAAAAGCCACAGATGTAGCCATGACTCTAGAGGATACATCATTAGAATCCACTGCAGCATGGAACTGCACCTTAGATGCCTCAATATCATCAGCAGCCACCTGTTCCAGCTCCTGGCAAGCTGGCCAGGGGCCTGTTTGGCTAAGGCCATGACAGTATCCCATCTAGATTTCTGGTATCTTGCAACATAGGCCATATAATTTGCCTGTCTGAGTCCCAAGGACGCTGCCATGTATTGTTTTTAGCCATGGCATCAATCTTCCTGGAGTTCTTGTCAGGAGGATGTGAAGCCAGGGAATATTAGCCTTATCACAGGCTGCAGCCTGAACTACCCCAACATGGCTGCATTGCTGTGAAAGAAATTCTGTATCAGGACCTGACAAACTGTACCTCCTGTCCATCTTTTTATCCACAGGAGGCACAGAATTAGGAGCTTTTAAAATTTTTATTGTTTGTTTCCTGAAGGATTTATGTAAAAGAATAGACAATCTCCTGGACTCTGGGATATCCATCATCTCCACAAAGTCAGGCTCCTCTTGCTCATCCACAGCTTCCTCCAAAGGGAGCTGGAGGGTTTCAGCAACTTTTTTATAAAACAGAAAATGAGAAGGGGACTCAGAAAGCCTAGGGGGAGACTCTCCTAAAGGTCTGTCTGGGGAGATGTCCGGTTCAATGGGCACATCCAGACTTTCAAAATCACATTCACACTGTTCATAATCATCCTCCTCCTCCTCTGGTTCATAAAACTCCTCTATATCATATTCTTGTACCGGTGGAACCGGCCGAACCGACCTTTTGCCAGATAGTGGCAGTTCGGACGGAACCGGGGAAAGCGACTGGACAATTTGGATCGCTTTGTTATTCTGCAGCAGTTGGAGAAGGAATTTTGACTCACACCTGCTGATTTTCTAGTTCTCTTTGTTGGAACTGGCTCCTCTGAGTCAGCTTTGCTTGCCTGAGGAAGTCTCGCCTGGTCAGAGGGCATCCCTCCAGTTCGGTTGGCACCGAACCGGCTGGCCATCCGGTCAGCGGACTTTTGACCTCTCGCCCCTGAGCCTACCAACTCTCTTATCTAGGGTAGCTGCAGGGAATTCTTGCAAATCTGGCAGTCTGCATTGAGGTGATCAAACCCCAGACAATAAACACATGTGGGTGTGGGTCAGCCTTGCAAAGGCTTCCCACAGACACTACAGTGCTGAAACCCAGTGGGCCCAGTTTTTCTTTTGGGTTTCTCAGACATAATGCCAGCCTAACCAAAAACTTGCCTTTTCCGCAAATGCCAGGCAAGACAATTCTTATCGGTTCCCAACCGTGTCACGGGTCGTGGAAAAAACGAATGAAATGCTTTTGAGAACCGATAAGAACCGGGAACCGCACTTCAAATAGCTTTAAATGAATTTAGAAAAAGTTTTAAAACAACCTAATCGGTTCAAACCGAACCGATAAACATTTACAAGTTCCACACAGAAATAAACCTGTCTATTACTTACAATACCACAGACAGAGCTTGAACCGATCGGTTTAGTGTTAAAATAATTATAATCGTGTTGAATTTAACCGAGAAAACACTTTTAAACCAAGAAATGAACCGAGCAGTAGGAGGAATCTCCGGAGCGACTGTTCAGTGAGGTGGAGTAAAGAATCTGACAGTTTCAGTTTGAAATTATCCAGACAGAGCTTTTCTAACTGAGCTCGCGCTCTAAGTTCTATGCATGGCATGGAAGTTAACTCTTTCACCTCCGGAGCAGTTCTAAGGCTGGGACAAACTGCAATTGTCATAATATAGCAAGACTTCATGTTGTTTGAAGGTGGTTCCACAGCCAACCACTGCAAAAGGGGGACCCATATTTGTTGTGGCCAAAGCGGAGCTACCAGGATCATCGTTGCTCCTTCTGCCTGTAGCTTGAGCAACACCCTCTGTAGCAGGGGAAATGGAGGAAATGCATAAAGGAACCTCCCTGTCCAACAGAGGGACAATGCGTCTCGCCAGAAAACACCAGACCCAGGATCTAGTGAGCAGAAATTGGGCAGTTTTGCACTGCATGGGAATGCCAAGAGGTCCAGCTCTGGATGCCCCCATGTTTCGAAGAGGTCGTCCACCACTTCTTGAAGCAGTTCCCACTCATGGATCCTGGACCGAGAGCGGCTGAGCTCATCTGCCAGGACATTTTGGATGCCTGGGACATGAACCGCTGTTAGCGTGAGTCTGTGTTCCAGAGCCCAGTACCACACTCTCATGGCTTCTCTGCACAGAGAGTAGGAGTACGCCCCCCCCCCCCCGCTTGTTGATATAAAAGACCACCAACATGTTGTTTGTCTGGAGAAGCAGGGAACCCAGGGGAAAGGTGAGTCTGGAAGGCCTGCATGGCGTACAGAATCGCCCTAATCTCTAAAATGCTGATGTGTAGGGACACTTCTATGTCTGACCATGTGCCCAGGGTATGGTGATTCTGAAAGTGAGCTCCTCATCCTAAACTTGATGCATCCGTGGTTAGGATTTGGCTCGGTGAATCCGACTGGAATGGGACTCCCACTTCCAAATTGGGAGAAGTCAGCCACCACGACAGCATCTGTCGAACAGCCCTCGACACACTTATGGGAAGTTCGAGGTCGTCTGACCTCTGATCCCACTGAACCCTGAGGTTCCACTGGGGAACTCTCATATGCAAGTGTGCCAGCGGTACCGTGGGTATGGCCGCCGCCATGTGCCCTAGAAGCTGCAACACAGTCCATGTCGTGACTCTATTCGATGCAGCTATTGCAGAGGCTCGGTCTCTCAGTCGACTGGCCCTGTCGGGCAGGAGGAACGCTCTTCCCTGCTGTGTGTCCAGAATGGCCCCTATGTACTGCACATGTTGACAGTGCCAGGGCCGGTACTTTGGGAGGATGGTGGTTATCCCCAGCAGCTGGAACATTAAGAATGTATCCAAGAGGGTGCGAATTAACTGCGACCTGGAGGGGGCAGTTAGGAGCCAGTCGTCTAGGTAAGGATAGACTAAATTACCCTGTCTCTTTAAAGCGGCTGCCACTACTGCGAGACACCTGGTGAACACCCTTGGAGCAGAGGAGAGACCGAAAGGCAGAGCCCAGAATTGGTAGTGATTTCCCTGAAAGGCGAACCTCAGATACCTCTGGTGAGCTGGAAACACCGGTATATGTAGGTATGCGTCTTGCATATCCAGGGAGCATAACCAATCCCCCTGACTTAGCATGGGGATCAGACCGGGTAAGGTCACCACCCTGAAGCTCTTGTATTTGATGTATTGATTCAGCTGGCTTAAGTCCACTATGTTCCTTAGGTCTCCCGTCTTCTTGGGAACTAAGAAGAAGTGGGAGTAAAATCCGGTTCCCTGTTGGGAGGGAAGAACAGGCTCGATGGCTCATTTTAAGAGCAAGGCCTGAATCTCTTCCTTGATGAGGGCTGTATGGATCGGGGAGTATCGAGAGGGGGCTGGAAGATTGTCTTGGGGGAGTTCGGCAAACTCCAGCGTGTAGCCTTTTTCTATAATATCCCGAACCCAAATGTCTGTTGTAATGTTGGTCCACCCATTTAGGCAGAGGGAGAACCAACACCCTACTGCCTCCCCCATCACCTCTGCTGGAGGAGGGTGGACTGGCAGGAAGTCATGCACGGGTGGCTGGTGTGGGCAGCGAGGGTTGGGAGGATTTGGCATTCCTAGGCCTGCTATTGTCAGATGGTTGAGGGAGCCTTTCACTTGAAAGGACCTCGAGGCTGTTGGCCTCTCTGTCTGCTGGCACCTGGGTGCTGAAATGGCCTACGCTGCTGCGGATAAGACCGGTACATGTGATGAATGGATTGCACTGCCTTCCCAGAGTCCTGCAAATCCGTAATTATTTTTTGAACCTCTTCTCCGAAGAGGATGGACCTGTGGAAAGGAATATCCAGAATGGAATCCTGGAGATCTCGTCTAAACCCAGATACCCTCAGCCAGGAGTGACGATGGAGGCAGATCCCGGTGGCCGTGGCTTCAGCAGCTGTGTCCGCTGAATTGTAGGATGCCCTCAACACGTTTCCATATGTCCTGACCAGACTGAAGGACATCCAGAAGCTCTGTACAGGATGGGCCTTCAGGCTGCTTCTGCGCTAGCTCCAGGGCTTTCTTCCAAAGAGATTTTTGGTAAAGCACCATGTGTGCTAGAAAAGTAAGACACCATATGGAACACGTAGAAGAAGCGTAGACTTTCTGCCCAAACTCGTCCAGTTTCTTAGACTCCTTGTCGGGGGGCTGTGAGCTCATATGTTTAGGCTGCTTAGTCCCTACCATGTGCTGCGGTTAGGATCATGGAATCTGCTCTCGGATGGTCCCCCAGGAAGGGCTTGGCCTTATGGGGCTTATAGAGTCTGTCCGGCTTTTTAGGGACGGCTGAGAAAGAGGAAAGATACTCCCAAGCCAACCTGGTTAAATCCTGGAAAGGAGGAACCAGAGGGGGGGATGACCAAAGGTTTTGGGTCACTCGTGCCCAAAAAGGTATGGAGTCTCTTCCTCTCCGTATCCAATTCCTCTGTGTCCCACTGGTTCAGGAATTGGATGAGGCACATCACATCCATGAAGGTTGGGTTGTCTGGGGGAGACCTGGGTGAATTGAGGGGACCTTCTGGCTCCGGTGAGTATCCCCTTGAAGAGGAGTCTGAGGAATAAGAGCGTCCTCTAGAGAAGGAAGAGGAGGCTTACCTTGAATGCTTGCACCTGTGTCTGCTCCTGTCGTCTGAGGAAGATGACCTGGACGAGAAGCAGCGACGCCTGCCCCTGGTGGAGTTGGGCTCCTTGGTAAGAGCAGAGAAGATGGCCGAGGCTCTGGAACCAATGTCTTGTCTGGGACCGGTGTGGGAGGCTATGGTGGTGGAGGAGGTGGGGGTCATTTTTCTTTAGCAAATCCCCTTTAACCTTGTTCCACCAGGATGTGAACAGCTGTCCTACATCCACTAGGGGAACCATGGGCACCAGCAGGGGTGGTGTACCCTTAGGTTCCGCGGGAGTCTTTGGAGGATTGCTGGGCTCTGGTGTCTCCCTCAGGCGTTCGTCAGGGCTCAACGTTATGGTAAGGCCTGTCGCCTGGTTGCCCGATGCCTGGTTATCAGGTACCGGTACAGAGAGCGTATGGTCTGTTGTAGTGTTGACAGGCACCCAATCGGGCTGAAAACCCGTCAAAGACAGCAGCCCTGGTGTCAGATTCTGAGGCAGTGGATTGGAGGGCATCTGGGTTAAAGTAGTCGTCCCCAACGTCTGGTCACTTGACACCTTACCCTGTGGCGTCTGCCTCTTGTCCTTCTGCCTGTCGGAAGACTGGTCGTCCGAGACCTGCGTAGGGTTTTGCTACTGCCGCTGACTTATTTCGGGGTAGCTGCCTTGAACGAATGCTCTAGGAGCTCATGCGCCCATCGTCTGCTGGCGACGATGAACTGGAGTAGGAAGACGACGCCAGAGCCTTATCGGCTGAAGTCCTCGCCTTGGGCCCCAATGGTTGCTGAAAAGGTCCTAAGGTTTAGGGAGGG
This sequence comes from Neoceratodus forsteri, assembly GCA_016271365.2. Classification (NCBI taxonomy): domain Eukaryota; kingdom Metazoa; phylum Chordata; order Ceratodontiformes; family Ceratodontidae; genus Neoceratodus; species Neoceratodus forsteri. Next base: position 625,784,329 of record CM057449.1, read on the forward strand.
ATCCGAAGGCCCTTGCCCCGAAGAGCTGCCGCCCACGGAGAGGGTAAGGGCAGGAGCCTTTGCCAATGGAAGGCTGGAGGAAGTTAGGCCTGATGGGGGGCAGAGTCTGCTCTCTTGCTAGAGTGCGAACTGGAATGCTTGTCCTTGCAGTGAGGTGATTTAGAGCGAGACTCCAACCTACTGTGCTCCTTGTGCTGGTGCTTCCCTCCTGAATGCTTCTCCTTATTGGAAGTCAGCAACCTGGAGGCTGAGGAGCTGGCCTTCGATGGGTATTGAAGGGCGGCCAGCTGCTGCTCCATAATGTAGGCCTGGAGAGTCTTGCCGCAACCGATGTGGGTCCGCTGACTGAGTTTACCACAGGCTTAGCAGGCTTCCACGTTGAGGTCAGGACCCAGGCAGAAGAGGCACTGGGAGTGATCGTCTTTAGCTGGAATCTGCCACCCGCACGGACACTTAGATTTCCGTCGCTGTGATGATGAAGACGGAGACAACAAACTGGTTTGGAAAAAAAATAATTTAAGAAGAAAGAAAGAAAAAAAAAACAAAACGGGTACTTATAAACCAGAAGGCTAAAGATGGCGGTCGACAGATGCAACGAGGCGCCCAAAGAGCAGAAGCGCATGGGTCAACGGTGAGAAAAGAACTGAGGTGGGGCTGGGGACCACCTCCTTTATACAGAAGGTGACGGTGGGCGGACCGACGCAAGGGGCGGACCCCAGCTGGGTACTGCTGGCTAGAAGTTTGCTGTGGAGTCCTAGTGCCTCAGTGCATAGTCCTTTAGGAAGTTTTGCTATTGTTTTTTTTAATTTAGCTTAAAGGTTTCTGTGGCTGTGTTTTTTGAATTTAGCACAATGGCCCCACTTAAAGCCGGGGGGAGGGGCCTAAAGAGAACCTGGGGCAAACATCTAATTTCTGAACTGTGTTTGTGATACTTGGGAATGCTATTGGTGGGTTTGTAATTGTGTTCATAAACAACTGCAATCAGTACAGAGAGACTGTATTTCACTGTCCTGTATAGGTAGTGTGAACCCATAGGTAGGACTGTGGGGTGCAATGGTTGTGGGACAGCAGTGTGGATGAACATACTGTGGAGGCTGGGAAGGTGCCCAATATGCCACATGCTAAGGAGGCTCGAGGAAGAGGTTCAGTGGCTTGGCAGGGAGCTGGTGGAGGTTGAGGGGAGAGCTGCGTTGGTAGAAGGGCTGACATCTGAGAATACTGGGGGGGGGGCACAGAGAAAGAACAGTAGGTCAAGGGAAGGGTCAGGGGGAGTGGGCAAACTAGACAGGAAGCCAGCTGATGAAGGGTGGACTCTAGCAGGGCCTAGCAAAAGAGGAGCAGCAATAGTCAGGAGTAAGGAGAAAACACAGTGATGCAAAAAGGGTAGAGAACACGTTTGCTGTACTAGCGACACATGGGGAAGAGGACACAGGAGGAGACCACACAAGAGATAGTACTCACGAAGAGGAGGGAGTGAGGGGCATTACTAGTGGCAAGATTGAGCATGGCGTGGCAGGGGGAGGGATAATACTTGGAGAGGTGAGGAGGGAGAGAGGATTGCAGTCAAACAGGAGGAGGGGGAGGAGAAGGGGAGGACACTGGGGCAATGGTAAAGCACCACCATGAGTGGCCCCGGAATGAGAACCTGGGTGGGGGGTGGCACGGCACAAGGAAAGAGGAGGGGTGTACTGGTGTTGGGGGACTCCATACTCAGAGGGATCAGATGGGGCAGCAAGAGGGAGAGGTACAGTTGGATATGGGTGGAGTCCATACTGGCATTAAACGCAGACAAGGCAGGACAGGCAATCCTAAGGTGTGCAAGGAGAGGTAGGAGGAAACTGCACATTGTGGTACATGTGGGGACAAATGACCTACCGGAGGAAACGGTGGAGGTAATAAGGGAGAGGTTTGAGGAAGTGGGAAGGTTGTACGAGGAGACTTGGGAGTCTATGGCCTTCTTGGAGGTGCTCCCAGTACCCTACGCAAGCACAGTGAGAAAGGAGAGGATTGGGGAGTTGAACGCATGGTTGGTAGAATGGTGTCAAACTAAGGGGTATGGAGTTGTGGAAGGCTGGGGCAATATCTGGGATGATAATAATCTGTTTGCAAGGGATAGGCTGCACCTGAGTGGGGAGAGGAAGGCGGTATTAAAACAAAGACTGGGGAGGTATATTGTGACAAAGGTGGATTTAAACTAGATGTGGGGGTGGCAAGTGGACAGCAGGTAGGCAGGGATCCGATAGAGTGGAGTCTCAGCTCACCCCCAGGCTAGCAGGAAGGACCTGAGGCGCCGAAAAGGAGGGAGAAGGGATGAGATGAAGGGTGATGAAGGGAAGGGGCAGGATGGAGGTGGTCCTCACTGAATGCGAGAAGCTTAGGCAACAAATAAGCTGAGCTACAGGCACTCTTGGCAGGGTGGATAGTGCAGCTGTCACGCAAACGTGGCAACCGAGCACTGGGACTGGCATCTGGCAATTCCAAGGTACAAATTATACAGGAAGGACCATAAGGAGGGGAGGTGGTGGGTGGGTGACGCTCATGTGAGGGATGGATTAAATGCAATAAGGGACGAGGGGAGGCAAGAGAACAGAGGCAATCTGTCTGCAGCTCCTAGACTCGGGTTAAGAAACTGAGGTTTGGGGTGGTATACAGACCGCCATCCCAGTCTGAGGAGCTAGACAGGGAATTAGCGGGACAAATCAGAAAGGTATGTAGAAAAGGGAAGGTGGTATTTGTGGGGGATTTCAACTTGCTGGGGGTTGACTGGAGCATTCTGGTCACCTCCAGTGCTAGGGAACAAGTGCTCCTGGACGCGATCCAGGAGGGTCTCCTGACGCAGTTGATCAGTGTACCTACTAGGCTAAAGAACACTTTAGATATGGTATTGTTGAATGGGGAGGCAGTAAGGGAAATAAAGCTGAAGGACCCACTAGCCGACAGCAATCACCAAACAGTGTGGTTTACTATCACGATGTGCGGGAAGCCAGCAAAATCAGTAACCCGGTTGGTAAACTTTAGGGGAGGCGGACTTTTGGAGGAACCAGGAAGTACTGAAAGGGAAACTGGAGGGCATAAGGTCGCAACTGCATACTATCTACCTGTATTCAGGTTTCTGCCTTCAATCTCCTTCCCCTATGCACTCCCTTACCAACCATGCCCTCCTACCTCCCCCACCTTCAATTTTCCCCTTTGCATTACTCTGTTGCTGCACAGAGCACCTACCTGGTATTATTTGTTGTCTTAATGATGTATCTGTCACTATTGTATGTAATTCTATTTTGACATGGTATTAACCAGGTCTATCCTATAAATGAGCCTTGTATTTATTTGTTGCCAAAATGACGTATTGTCACTGTTGTATGCAACTATTTTGACCTGGTATTAACCAGGTCCATCTTGTAAATGAGCTTTGCTCAACGATGTTCGCCTGGATAAATAAAGATTTTGATTGATTGATAAGGCAGGGGATGGACGTGGAGCAGAAATGGGATATTATTAAATGGTGGATTACAGAGGCAATGGAGGCCTACACCAAGACACAGAGTAAGACGAGCAGAGCAAGGGAACCATGCTGGTTGAACAGCCAGATAGTGGAGGTGGTGAGGGCAAAACGAGAGGCACAGCAGAGGTATAGGAGGACGGGGAAGGAAGAGGCAGCAAGGAAAATGCAAGATGTTCCACGGAGGTGACCAGAAAAGTGAGAGAAGCCAAGGCCCAGAGGCAGCCGAGATTAGCGTAAGGAATTAACCGGGGGGGGGAAGACTTTTTCAGATACATCACGGAGAAAAGGATGTGCAAGGAGACAATAATGAGGATAAAAAAGGGTGGGGAGTGGACGGAAAAGGGGGAGGAACAGGTAGAAGCACTAAATAAATACTTCTGCTCAGTGTTCACGAAAGAAAAGTGGGAACCACTACCACCATGGGCAGGGAGGGTAGGGACGGGGGGGGGGTGGAGAGAGGAGGTGACAGTTGGAAGAATTGAGGGAGGTAGAGTCCTAGAGGAACTGAGGGCACTGAGGGTAGACAAGGCACCAGGGCTGGATGGGATCCACCCAAGGTGCTGAGGGAGATGGTGGAGGTCTTGGTGGATCTGTACAGCACCTCACTGGAGTCAGGATGTGTGCCACTGGACTGGAGGATGGCACAACTGGGTAATTATCGTCCGGTAAGTTTCACCTCCATAGTGTGCAGACTCATGGAAATGATGCTAAAGGAAAGACTGGTGTTCTACCTGGAGGACAACGGCCTCCATAATGCGAGGCAGTATGGGTTCATTTCGGGGAGGTCTTGTCAAACCATTCTGATACAATATTATGACTGGGTGACAGGTGAGCTGGATAAGGGTCATGCAGTGGATGTTCTTTACTTGGACTTCAGCAAGGCCTTCGATTTGGTGCCTCATGGGCGGCTTGGGAGGAAGCTAACTGGTGTAGGGGTAGGGGCAAAAATGGAGAACTGGATTACAAGCTGGCTTAGTGGGAGGCTGCAACAGGTTGTGGTGGTAGGGGAGCTCTCAACTCCAAAGCCAGTGATGAACGGGGTGCCACAGGGCTCTGTGCTGGGACCAGTATCATTTGGGCTCTTCATATCAGACATTGCGTACAGGGTGGTGAGCAAGGAAAGTTTGTTCACAGATGACACCAAAATGGGAGCAGTGGTGGATGGAAGGGAGGGATGGAAGCAGCTGCAAGGGGATCTAAGCAAGCTAGAGGAGTGGTCAGAGAGGTGGCAGCTGGAGTACAATGCAAAGAAGTGTATGGTTATGCATTTTGGGGCGAAGAACCCAAGGAGAGCATACTGGCTGGGGGGGTGTTATGCTGGGGATCACCGAGGAGAAGGACCTAGGGATAATGGTAACACGGACCATGAACAACACTGCCCAGTGCAGGACAGTGGCTGCAAAAGCGAACAAAATGCTTGGGTGCACTGCGAGGGGTTTTTCGTCCAGGCGAAGAGAGGTGATCTTGCCCCTTTACAGGTCGCTGGTAAGGCCGCACTTGGAGTATTGTGTGCAGTTTTGGAGGCCATACCTGAAGCATGATATCAGGCTACTGGAGGGGGTGCAGAGGAGGGCAATGATGATGACACATGGAATGGAGGGGAGAGGCTATAAGAGCAGGCTGGGAGACCTGAATATGTACACCCTGGAGGACAGAAGGGACAGGGGGTAAGTGACAGAGACATTCAAGAATCTGAGGGGAATCAATAAGGATGGGGCAGACGGGGTCTTTAAGCTAAGGAGGAGGAGGGACACCAGGGGGCACAGGCTAAGAATGGAGCGGGGGAGATTTAGGAGGGAAATGAGGAGACACTATTTCATGGAGAGGGTGGTAGCAAAATGGAACACACTACCAGAATGGGTGGTATCATGTAAATCTGTGAACAGCTTTAAAAGGGCATGGGACAGAGAACAGGGGAGAGTGAGGGTTGGGGAGGCAGTGGGATGATAATGGGGAAGGGGGTGGGGCAGTTGCAAACTAGGGGTGCTAGCTGCACATTCGAGCAGACAGACTGGGTGGTCCGTTTCTGCTGGCACATTTGTATGTTCGTAAGGTGTAGCCTGCTGCAGGAGCTCATTCTTGAAGTAAGATCTAGGATTACTATACCGTACTGCCCCCTATCTCACCTACCAATCCAGAAAGACCATCTTTACTGCAACCCTACTCCCAGGTCTCTTACATGGTGCATCCTTGCTTTCCACAATGAAGCCATCTATTCTGAACAGACTTAGGCAAGCATATCACTGTATTGTCATATTTACCGCTTTAGCCCAGGCCAAAACTCACCACCATGCTGTGCTCAGTACCTTAAATTGGCCAGGTTTTGAGGTGAAGTTGGACTACCCCTTGCTGTGTACCACCTACAAATTAATTCACCTCCCCTCCAAGCCTGTCTAACCTACTGACCCGGAAGCCATTCACCAGATCCCTTAGAACATTTCACCAACCATTACTAAGTATACCTAAAACTCGTTCAGCAGTTGGAAAGAAATCTTTCTCATATGCAGCTGCAGATAAATGGAACAATCTTCCAATAGGACTTCTATCCTGCACATCCCTCTTGCAGTTAAAAAAAAAAAGTCCAAGGACCTACTCCTCGCCACTGGCACATGTAACTGTATATAGTCACCTCTCTCCACCTACTACCGCCTACTCCCACCGTCTACCGACCCCCCCTTCCCTGCCCTGCTGTCTCTTGGTTCCATTGGCTCGGCTTGACTTTGACACTTTTGCCGCTATTGCCGTAACTCCTCCGCCTCTATCCCCCTCTCACCGGCATCCTCACTCGCTCCCTGTCAGTTTATCGGGTTCCACCAGCCCGGCTGTATTTTCCTACCTCCACCGCTGTTGCCGCTCACCGCCCCCCTACCACCCTCTTCTCTTCGCCGCCTTCGCTCCATAGGCCTGGCTGCAGGTTGGTACCTCACCCCGCTGTTGCCGTATCTGACGGCACCTTTCCACTTAATCTCTCCCTCCCATCCTTTTGCCAGTTTTCCCTTCCTTGTGTCTTTTCTACTGATGCCTCTCCTCTCTTATTTTCTGCCTTCTACTACTCACACTTTTGAGTATGTTCCATGATCAAGTGCTAAAGTATATTTTTGTTTACTAATGTATGTTACATTGCCATATGTATTTCTCTCTGCATTTTTTGTACTCGTTGTCTTAATAATCTGGCTGTACTCTTTGTGTGTTGTAATTGTACTTCCCGGGTCGTGCCTGAAAACAGTCACTTGCTGACTAGTGCACTTACCCGGTTAACAAAAACTAAATAAATAAAATAAACCCCTGCCTAGCTGGCAGGGGTTACTCCTATGTCATGCTCTCAAGGTTTCTGTGAACCTTGTGTAACACAGTCTGAAAGTTGTTTATGCCCTAAAGTGTATGTTTCTCTATCTTATGTACTTACTGCATCAAACTGTTGAATATTTCTATTTTTTAATGTTACTACTGTTGGTACTATGTTTAATGTCCATCAACTGTGTTTAATGCCTATCATTTGAGGAATGCTTAGATTCCCCAGGTTGCCAATGAAAAAGGGACTGTCTTGTCTCAGTTGGTCTACCCAGTCATCAAAATTCAAATAAATAAATTTAGGGAAAAGGTTCTGCAAGACAGCAGTGCCAAAGCTGGTGTCCCTTCTAACCTGTATGTTCAAACAGTAGTGTTCTGTAAAAGTGTGTACTGCTTTCCAGGTACCTGCTTTACAAATTTATTGCACGGTGTATACCCCTTGATGCCGTCACAGAGGCAGAGGATGGGTGCCTCTTGTACACTGTTCACTAAGGCCTCTGGTTGGCAATGTATTAGCTTTGTCATAAAATAACTGTATGCAACAGACTATCCAGTGAGAAATGGTTCTCCTGGATGCTGGTTTGCCTTTCTCCACGCAAGCAATAATACCAGACAGGGTGGGCGGTACTGGACAATACTGGACCGCCCAAGGGCGTAATGAGGCCCAACGCCACAGCAGTGCCAGCAGAGGGCGCTGCTGCTGTTTACATTTGGTATTTTTTTCCACACCTGTCTTGTTTTGTACTTTGTTAATGAAAAGGACCTCTGCTCCCCCCACCCCCACACACATGCACCAGTAACGAGTAAGAAAGTGGGCACTGTGTTTTAGGGCTTGTGGTCCTTCAATTAACTTAGGTATCAGTTCTCTACCCACTTCCTACCCTGGAGTTACTGTCATGCTACGTGGATTGCAAGCACGATTGCAAAAGGAACGGATGTTAAGGAGCTATTCCACATTTTACCGTGAGTGTCTACCCCAGTACTAAGGTATGAAATAAATTCCCATTTTTTTCTTGTTTGTTTGTAGTGGGTGTTGCGAGAAGGGCAGTCTTACGAGGAAAACAGTGGTTTGTGGTTTTAGCTCCCCCCGGTCAGGCTGTACTAGTAGGCAGTAAAACTCATAGCGCTGATTTGCGGTGTTTAAAAACCTGGGTACAAGACGACATGCGAGCAGTGGAGCTCAGTAAATTTATTTCGCCAGCTGGTCGCTTTGGAGGAATACAGAGCTGAGAGAGATAAATATACTGAATTCGTGGAAATGTAAACTGATTTTTGTGCACTTAGTATGGGTTCAGTGGCACAGTTTAAACAATCGTTGCACAGTTTACAAGTACTGTTAGACCAGATGTGGAGGTCGCTACTTTGATAAATGTGACTGTGGCTGGATAGTGTGGTACAGGAACCAGTTCTTTCTTTTTTAAAAAAAGAAGCAGACAAGAAGTGTTGGTGGGGGGAGGGGATGTGTAGCTCTCGCTAAGCGAGAGAAAAAACATGGCGGGCATTTGATGTTTTTTGAGGTGCTTTCAGCCAATTACAAAGCAGGCTGGGCACCACTGGAGAATGGTACTTGAAGGGGCACTTGGACTGGCTCTTATTTTTAGCTGGGCATCTATTGTCTGATAGATGCCCACCTAAATAAGTGTCTCAGCCAATCAGGAGAGACAGAATTGTCTTTGCCCATTTTCTAATTCACCATAACTGATAAACAGCTGAGTGCCAGTGGACCTGACATCCTCAGTGTGGGCCAGGTAGTAACTTAGTGCATTTTTTTACATCCAGGTTGTGCAGCTCTTGCTACCTTGAGCTGGATTTTTCTATAAAGAAACAAATTCTGTCCAGAGCCGATAGGGCTGCAGCCGAGGAATTTGGGGTAAAAATACTGAAAATTTGTTTTAATATTTTTACACCAAATTTTCAACATAACATTCTTATGACCCCTCCTCATGAACAAAGGAAGAGAAAATTGTTAACTCCTGCCCGAAAGGTGATTTTGCGCAGGGACCGCAAAATCACCTTTCAAGACAGATTTGCCTTATGTCAGTGCAACTGTTCATGAGGCAGGGTCCCCAAAAAGGCATGTTGAAAATTTGGGCCAAAAATATGCAAAAATGCCAAAGTTATGCCACTAAATTCAAAACCACACTGAAATACACTGAACTAAATACCCGTTTCTTCAGTTTGCGGTAGGGCTTTGAAGAGTGAAGACATGTCTGTGGTCGAGAGAGGATTAAAGGTGTTGAACTCCCAATGGGTAAGTAAGGGCTTGGGGGTGGGGGTGCTGAGTGAGATGGTAATGGTGCAAAAGACACTGATGGACAGTTTCCTTTTTACAGAATAAAAAAAAAAAAAAGACATCGATGGATGTATTTTGTTTTTACAGCAAACAATGGGGGATTGGGCACCCTCAGTTTCACTGTCATGTTTCTGGGGGGTGGTGGGGGTGTGGATGCTGAGAGGAGGGTCGGGTTGGGGAAGAAAAAACATTAAAAAAAAGGTCACAGAACATGATCATGACACTGAGGGATTGGGCACCCCCAGTGTCACTGTTGTTTCTGGGTGTGTGTGGGGTGGTGGGTGCTGAGAGGGAGGGTCGGGTAAGGGGATATGTATGATTAAAAAAACCAAAACAAATCAGTGGTCATGGCAGAACACAGCACAGACCGTCTTGTTCCGCCATGACTGGCGACAAAGCAAAAAAAAAATTGTGCAATGCGACTTCCAACGGACACAATGAGCAGAGTGCTTCCAGGATGCGGAGGCGACTGAGGTGCAACTCCAACAATGTTGTTCGGTCAGAAGGAATGCACAGAGTCCTCCTTTTCTGATAGTAAGAGGTCTGCAGGGCTCCGCCCACTGCAGCCCTAAAAATGAAGGGCAACTAACTGCTTCAGATGGAATTCAGACACAACTTTTGGGAGTAGTTTCCTGTTTGTCCTCAAGACTACCTTATCCCTATGCAAAATTATGTAGTTAGGATCTGTGCAAAGGACTTGTAGCTTTCTAGCTAATGTCACTGCTAACAGGAAAACTGTGTTCCTGGTAATAACTTCAGTGCAGCAGTGACCATGGGCTCAAATGGGGCTTCCATTAGCTGGGAAATGCACACATTCAAATCCAATGCGGACAAGGTCCCTCACGGGAGGGTACAGGTGATTAAGGCCTTGAAAACCTATTGAGAATGGGCTACGAGCCTGACCTGTCTTTGCCAGCTGATGCGTAAGCTGACACTGCTGCTAAATGTAAATTCAGGGCTGAGGGCCTTCGGTCCAGAGACTAGAGGTGGACTAGAGAGTCCAGGATTATAGACAAACCTGCCAGGATGGGGTTAATCTGTCTAGGTGTACACCAGAAGGAAAATCGCTTCCATTCTGAAGCAAAAGTTTTCTTTGTTGCTGGTTCCCTAGAAACCTTCAGCACTTCCATCACCTTTTCAGAAAGGTTTAGCCCAGTAAACGCTAGTTCTTCAAGAACCATGCTCTGAGAATATTATCCTGCCCTGAGACAGTGTCAGCAGATTGTATCTCAGAGGCAGGTTGATAGAAGGCCTGTTGGAGAGAGACAGGAGCCTGGAGTACTAGGTCTGCCTTGCCCAGTCTGGAGCTATGAGAATCACTGTTGCTGACTCCCGTCTCAGTTTCCTCAGTACTCTCAGTAGAAGTGGGAATGGGGGAGGCATACAGAAACTCCCCTGACCTGCTGAGGACTAGACCATCCTTTGGGACGGAATCCACTACTATGGGACTGCAACAAAAGAGTGGGAGCTGGCTGTTCTCCAGGAACCAAACAGATCTACTTCTGGTGTACCCTACTGTCTGAACACTGATGCTAGGACCTGCTGGTTTAGGGTCCATTCACAATTTCCCTGACTGTTCCTCCTCAGAGAGTCTGCCAGGACACTGGCTTTCCCTGGCAGGTGTACTGTGGATAGCTGAACTTCCAAGGAGTAGGCTAGGTTCCAGATCTTCACAGTTCCTGTGCACAACTTTAAAGATCTTGTTCCTCCTTGCTTGTTTATGTTATACACTGTTGTGGTGGTGTCTGTTTTAATCTGGACAGATTGACCCTTGATCTGGGAAGAAAACTCCTGCATTGCAAGGCACACTGCCCTGAGCTCCAGGAGATTTAAGTGTTCGAGTCTCCTGTGTACTCCAGGTGCCACTCACAGTTAAGGTCCTCCAGGTAGAAGCCCTAACCTAGGAGGAGGCATTAGTTGTGAGTATAGCTCTGGGGGACTGTCGAGGAAGGGAATTCTCTCTCTGAGGCTGCATTCTACCTTCCATCACTCCAGTTTTTTTTTGTCAATAAGATTTTATGAAATATTTTAACAAATAAAGTACAGTTATGCAAGAACTTACCGTTAACAGAAAATCTTTGAGAACAGCTCTTGCAGCAGGTTACACCATTAGGACTGAAGCAGTCAGGTGGCAGGACTCCACAGAAAACTTCTAGCGAGCTACATACAGTGGGGGACCGCCCCCTGATGTCGGCCCCACCCCATATATCATAAAAGGGGTGATCCCACAGGATCCCTCAGTTCTCCCGTCGGATGCGATATAGATTCTGAAGGGAGACCAAGGATTCGCTTCCGAGGGAAGACCAATAAATGTTGTCCGTGCAACTACAGTTGACCTCCTGAGGGGAGGGGGTTGGAAAGTACCTGCTGCAAGAGTTGTTCTTGAACATCTACTGTTATGGTAAGTTCTTGTGTAACTGTAATATCTTACTTCGAGACACAGCTCTTGCAGCAGGTTACACCATTAGGACTGAGTCCCAAGCAGTGTGTGGTAGCCCCTAAACATGGGAGGAGGACTAGAGAAGAGTGAAAAGGAACCCCTCCTGAAAGAAGACCCTGCAGGACTGCAAGGCCAAAGCTAGCTCTGCTCCTGGAGGCAATGTCTGGACTAGTGTCTGATGAATGTGTGCACAGGACTCCAAGCAGCTGCTGCACAGATGTATGAAGCCAAAATGTTCCTCAGGGAGGTGAATGAGGCTGCTATCTCACTGGTAGAATGGCCCATTACCGGTCCCAGTAAGGGTTTGTTCTGCTTCTGATAAAAACAATGCTGTTTACCAACCATTTTCAAAGTATCTGTTTGGACACAGGTGCCCCTAACATCCTGGGTGCAAACGAAAAAAAATGATCTTTCTATTTTGTTTGGTTCTAGTCAGATAGTATCAGAGTATTCTGTGCACATCCAAGGTGTGCAGGAGAGCCTCTCCTCTACTGGAGTACTCTGGGTAATAAACAGGAAGGTTAATCTCTTGGTTGCGAGTAAGCTCTGATACTACCTTAGGTAAAAACTTAGGATATGTTCTTAATGCCACTTTGCCCTTATGACAAACCAAATACGGCTCTTTGCATGCAAGTGTCTGGAGCTCCGAAATCCTTCTGGCAGAAGTAACCGACTAAAAATAACGCCTTCCAAGAGAGAAAGCGTAGCTCACAATCCGTGGCCGGTTCAAAAGTGGGTAGTGTGAGCAGTTCCAAAATGAAAAAAGGTCCCAAGGAGGGATTGGGTCCCTAATGGGTGGTTTCAGGTGGAGGATGCCACGCAGAAAGGTGCGTGACAGGTCCAATTGGGCCAAAGATTTGTCTCCAAAAGGTGCATGGTATGCAGATAATGCTGAAAGATGCACATTTAGAGAGGAGTAACTTAGCCCTGCATCTGATAAGGAAAGAAGGTACTCTAATACCAGGTTTACCAGGCAAGTTAGGGGGTTCAGGCCATGGGCCAAGGACCAAAGGCAAAACCTGCACCATTTCATGGCATATGTGGCTCTAGTAGAGGGTTTCTTTGCAGCCGCTAGGATAACAGCCACTCTGTCAGACTCATGGTGAGAAATTGCCAAGTCTTCAAGAGCCAGGCGTGGAGGTGTAAGGATCGACAGTTCAGGTGGACCAGTGATCTGTTGTCCTGCGACAGTAAGTGCGAAGTGAGAGGTACAGAGAATGGGGGATTGCTCGCCAGATGTTGGAGTAAAGGAAACCATATTTGTCTGGGCCAATATGGGACCACCAGGATCATGTCTGATCCTTCTGCTTGCAGTCTGAGTAGAACTCTCTGACTCAGTGGTGGTGGTGGGGGGTTGGCATAAAATAATTTGCCTGTCCAGGAGAGGGGGCAACGTATCTAGCCAGAAAACACCAGGCCCTGGATCTAGCGAGCAGAAATTGGGCAGTTTTGCGTTGTATGGGGAGATCTAGTTCTGGGGTTCCCCATTTTGCAAACAGAATTTCTGCTACTTGTTGTAGAAGTTCCCATTCAGTGTGCACTGGATCTGGACTGGTTTAGCAGATCTGCCAGCATGTTCTGTATCCCTGGAACATGAACTGCAGACAGGGTGATACTGTGTTCTATCGTCCAATACCATACTCTCATCGCCTCCCAACAGCGTTGGTATGAATGAGTGCCTTCTTGCTTGTTGATGTAGAACACTACTGACATATTGTCTGTTTGAATCAGTAGGTGTTCCGGGATTAGGTCTGTCTGCAAAGCCTGCAGAACATACAGGGCTGCCCTCATCTCTAGGACATTTATGTGAAGGGCTCCTTCTGTGCCGGACCATAATCTCTGTGTCCTTTTTTCGCCAAGATGGGCACCCAATCCGACCTGGACGCATCTGTCAGGATCTCTGAAGGTGTGGTCAATAGGAAAGAAACTCCTGTGGTGAGGTGCTCCAGGACTGGCCACCACTGGAGGACTCTGTGAACTGAAGCAGGGACTGAGACTATCTGATCGAGGTCGTCCTGGCATTAGTCCCACTGCACTTGGAGTGTCCACTGAATGGTTCTCATGTGGAGACGTGACCGGGGAACCGTGGCTATGGCAGCTGCCATGTGGCCTAAAAGACGCAGCATGGTCTGTGCTGTGACATGTTTCTGCCCCAGAATATGTCCGGTTAGACCACTTAGGCGATCTGCCCCGTTCTCTAGCAAGAAGGCCTTTCCTCTGGTCGTGTCCAGGACTGCACCAATGAACTGCAGCCTTTGCCATGGCGTGAGAAGCGATTCTGGCAGGTTGATAGTGACACCCACTGAGTCGAATATCAAAAAGGTGTCTTGTAGTGCCTGGTTTAGTCCCATTCTGGACAAGGCTGTGAGAAGCCAGTCATCCAGATAAGGGAAAACGTAATGGCCCATCCTCCTGAGGGCCGCAGCTACCACTGCCTGGCATTTGGTGAACTCTCTTGGCGCAGATGACAGACCGAAAGGCAGCACCCGGAATTGGTAATGTCTCCGGAATTCAGACTGCAGAAACCTCCTGTGGTGTTTTGCGACCGGAATGCGGAGACAGACATCTTGCATGTCCAGCGATGCGAGTCAAGCATTCTGGTGAAGCATCAGGATCAATCCTGGCAAGATGACCATCCTGAAACGTTTGTATGCCATGAAGGTGTTGAGATCGAGGAGGTCCAGGATGGGGTGTAAGTCCCATGTCTTTCTGGGTACTAGGAACAAATGGGAATAGTACCCATTCCCTCTTTGAATCTATGGGACCTGTTCTATGGCCTCCTTTGCCAGAAGGGCCTGGATCTCCTCTTGTATTAGTGTGGCATATTGGTTGGAATACTGGGAAAGAAGGGGTAGCCTGGATGGTGGCTGCCCAGTGAACTTGATAGAGTGTCCTCTTTGAACCAACTGAAGAACCCATTGGTCAGAGTTAATTCGCTGCCACCCTTCTAGATGTTTCGAGAGGCGACGCGACCCGATTGCCTCTTCCACCTGGGCAGATGGGAGGGAGGGCCCTGAAAAAGTCAGGCTATGTGATGTTTGCCTGGGAGGGTTTTGCATTCCTCGCTCCTGCGCCTCCTGTTGCTCCAGAGGGGCCTTTGCAGGTAAAGCCACCTTTCTGCTGCTGTCCGAACCTAGACTGCTGTCCCTGTTTTCAATGAAAATGGTGCTGTTGTCTCTGAAATGTTTTCGGTTTATATATTTCTAGTACAGAGCTGGCCACTTTGCCAGCGTCTTGGCAGTTTTGTTATGATCCGTTCAGAATCCTCACTGAAAAGGACAGAGCCCTTAAAGGGAACGTCTAGGATGCCCATCTGGCGTGAAGCCCAAGAGCCTCAGCCAAGAGTGTCTTCTAAGGCATACACATGTTGCTGCACTTCTGGTGGCAGAATCACAGGCTGTTCTGAGTACCTGTGTGCCCACATCAGAGTCTGTCTGCAAGAGTTTGACCAGCTCTTCTTTTTGGTCTTCATCTGGTAGGTTTCTGAGACCACTCCCCCAGTTGTGGGTAAAGGCAGTGGTGAGGCGGTACGGGGAGGGAGCATGTAGGGTCACCAGGTTGGAGTGCAATACGCGCTGTCCCCTTGTGATAACATTCAGGATAAGGGGAAGGGACCATGCAGAGGAGGGGGGGCAGACCAAGGAGCCGATGGGGGGATTGGTGGATGGGAACAGTTGGAAGGTGGTCTCCTAAATGCAAGGAGCCTGGGTAATAAAACAGCAGAGCTTCAGGTGCCCTTTTCAGAGGGGAGTGTGGACGTCATTGCAGTGAGTGACACTTGGGTCACCCAGTAATATGACTGGGATCTGGCAATCCTGGGGCATAAAATTTACAGGAAAGACCGGGGGGTTGGGAGAGTGGTGGGTAGAACTCTATGTGAGGGAAGGGATCAGATGTACAAGGGATGAGGGGTAGGAAGAGAGGACAGAGGCACTATGGATGCAGCTTCTAGACTCCAAGGGTAGAAATCTGAGGATGGGGGGTGTGTACAGACCACCAGCCCAATCAGTGGAACTGGACAGGGAATTAGAGGAGCAAATACGGAGGGTGTGTACAAAGGAAGTATGGTGACTGTTGGGGTTTCAATCTGTCAGGGGTAGACTGGAGCACTCCTGCCACCTCCAGTGCCAGGGAGCAGGTGCTCCTGGAAACGATCCAGGATGGTCTCCTGACACAGCTGGTCAGTGGGCCAACACAACTAGGTTAACATGCTGGACTTGGTGCTGTCAAATGAGGAGGCAGTGAGGGGAAATGAGGGTGGAAGACCCTCTAGCTGGTAGTGACCACCAAACAGTGTGGTTCACTCTCAGATTGGGTCGGGAGTCTGGAGGCACAGTAACAAAGATGGTGGATTTTAGGAGGGTGGACTTTGGGAGGATGAGAGAAATACTGCAAGGGAGACTTCAGGGTATTAGACCAGAGATGGATGCACAACAAAAGTGGGAAATTATTAAAACTGGGCTAACAGAGACTACAGAAGCTTGCACCAGGACTAGGAGCAATAAGTGCAGAGCCAGGAAACCATGCTGGCTGAACAGAAATGTGTTGGAGGGGGTGAGGGCAAAGAGAGTTGCATACCAGAAGTTCAGGAGAACGAGGAAGGAAGAGGACAGGGAGGCTTATGTGAGTTGGTCCAAAGTGGGGACCAAGCAAGTGAGACCAGCCAAGGCCTCCAGGGAGCTAGGGTTAGCACAGGGCATCAAGGGAGGGGAGAAAGACATTTTTAGATATGTCAGGGAAAAGAGGAAGTGCAGAGACCATATAGTGAAGATAAAATGGGGAGGGGAATGGGTGGAAAAAGGAGAGGAACAAGCGGAAGTACTAAATGAATACTTTTGCTCTGTTTTCATGAAGGAGGAGGCTGGTCCACTACCACCATGGACTGGGAGGGTGGGTGGGGGAGATGGTGGAAGGAATGATGGAGGGAGTAGAGTACTAGAGTGTCTGAGGGCATTAAGGGTGGACATGGCACCAGGTTCTGATGACATCCACCCCAGGGTGCTGAGGGAGATGGCGGAGTTGTTGGCCAAGCCACTGGCAGACCTGTTCAGCACCTCTCTGGACATGGGATGGGTGCCTCAGGACTGGAGGGTGGCCCATGTGGTGCCCATACACAAGAGTGGCCCTAGGGACGAGCTAAGAAATGATCGGCCTGTCAGTCTCACTTCCATAGTGCGTAAACTTATGGAGATGATACTGAAGGAGAAGGTGGTGTTGTTCCTCGAGGGTAATGACCTCCAGGATGGGCAGCAGCACGGGTTCATCTCGGGGAGGTCTTGCCAGACCAATCTAATAGAATATTGTGACTGGGTAACAAGAGAACTGGATATGGGTCATGCTGTAGATGTCCTGTACTTGGACATCAGCAAGGCCTTCGATTCAGTGCCTCATAGGAAGCTGGAGGGGGGAAGCTGACTGCTGCAGGGCTGGGGATGAAGCTGACAAACTGGATAAGGAACTGGGTTGCAGGGGAGGCTGCACTGGGTGGTAGTGGGGGGGGGGGGCTCTTGACACCTAGACCAGTGATGAGCGGTGTGCTGCAGGGCCCAGAGCTATTTGGGCTCTTTATCTCAGATATTGAACACGGAGTTGGGAGCAGGGTTAGTTCGCAGATGATACCAAAATGGGGCCAGTGGTGAAGAGGATGGATGGGAACAACTACAAGGGGACCTAACCAAACTGGAGGTATGGTCGGAGAAGTGGCAGCTGGGATACAATGTGAAAAAGTGCAATGTTATGCACTTCGGGGCAAAGAACCCAAGGAGGGACTACTGGTTGGGAGGGGTGTGGCTGGGGATCACTGAGGAAGAGAAGGACCTAGGGGTGTTGGTAACAGGGAGCATGAACAACTCTGCCCAATGCAGGAAAGCAGCAGCTAAAGCGAACAGGATGTTGGGATGTATCACAAAGGGTTTCTCGTCCAGACATAGGGAGGTGATCCTGCCCCTCTACAGATCTTTGGTCAGGCCGCACTTGGAGTACTGTGTGCAGTACTGGCAGCCATATCTGAAGAGGGATATTAATTTACTGGAAGGTGTGCAATGGAGGCAACAAAAATGTTACAAGGGATGGAGTGCAAGGACAATGAAGACAGGCTGAATGAGATGAATATGTACACACTGGAGGAGATGAAGGATAGGAGGGATATGATTGAAACGTTCAAGTATTTGAGGGGGATAAACAAAGCTAGTACTGAATGGGTGTTTAAATTGAGGAGGGGTAAGGACATGAGGGGGCATGGACTAAGATTGGAGGGCAGAAAATTTAGGAGGGAGATGAGGAGGCACTACTTCACGGAGAGGGTGGTGTCTAAATGGAACGCTCTACCAGAGGGGGTGGTATCATGCAAGACAGTAGAAAGTTTTAAGAGGGAGGGATCTGAGGCCGTCATGGGAATGACAAATGGGGAGGGGGTTGGGGCAGCTGCAATCTAGGGTGCTAGCTGCATACTCGGGCAGACACGGATAGACAGGGTGTGTTCGTCTGCTGGCAGATCAGACAACCAGATGTCCAACCCTTGCTCCTACAGGGCATTCTAAAACTGGACCATGTGGTAAAAAAATTCACTGAGCGGATAGAGCATGTAGCAGATGCATATATTTTTCTTCCCAAGGAATCAAGCTGTTTTGATTCTCGGTCCAGAGGCTGAGTGCTCAAGTGCTTTGACCTTTGGGACCTGTCGTGTGATGGTGATGACCACTGAATCCGCCACGGGTTGTTCTCCCAGATAAGAGTCTTCCAGCAGGGCCCTGTATAGGTGGTCAGCCTTTTTGGCGACCACAGAAGAAGTATAAGGGTGCTTCCAAGCAGCCTTGGTCACATCCTGGAACGCATCAACCAGTGGTGGGACCACCACTGGTTTGGGATCCTTTTGGTTCACATATTTTGCGAGATGGTGCTGTTCTGGATCCAAATCCTGCATGTCCTACCCCACATTACCTTGGATATGTCGCATTATATCCATGAAAGTAGGGTCATCTGGAGGGGACCTTGGTAAATCCTTTGGATCCAGGGAAGGAATGCTAAAGGGGGAGCGGGATCTGGAGGAAGAGTCTGATGAAGAATATGATTCTTCTTCTGAGGAGGAATCTAAACTCCTATGATGTTTCTTTTTCTTATGCACACTTGGTGAGCGGGAAGGAGTCTTGGAAGGGGACCATGGCCACTTTTCTTTCAAATGCCCTCTATGTGGAGTAGGGTTTTTTTTCTCCTAGGAGGAGGACTGACAGGACTTTTCTCCTCAGGCAGAGGGCTAGGAGCCTGCGGCAGGGGTTGGTTAGCCAGAGGTGCCTTAGTGGGGACTACATCCTTCTGGACTGTCTCCCACCAATAAGCGAATAAATCCATCACCTCAGAGATCCGCAGACCCGAGGTTTGGCCCGTCACTGGCTAAGATGTCTGACTGTCTCCTGTGTCCTTTGGTCTGTGATCAGACGTATCCGTCATCTGGTCTTCGGGTGTTGTTGGCTCATGTACGAGGTCTGCATCCTCTAGACTGGCTGTCGGGTCATCACTCAGCTGTCCGATCCCAGTGTCTGTGTCTGTCGTACGTCCATCGGGACGTAATGATCTCCAGTATGGCGGAGGTGTTGTCGTCCCGTCGTTGGGTGTGGACCTCGGCCAGTTGCCGTTGGTCCGTGGACCTCTTAATAGACGTGTGGTCTGAGGTCAGTTTAGGGTCTGTGGTCTGTTTAGTGGGCGTCCCAAAGGACGCAAGGCTTCTGTGGAGCTGAGAGGCCGACCTTGACTGGTGGGAGCCCTGGCGCCGGTCCAGGGAGTTGGAGCCTGTGACTGAAGCTGACTTACAGGGAGCTATGACTGGGTGGTCTGTAAAGGAAGACAGGCCTACAGAGCCTGAAAACCGGCTGGTGGAGTGAACCTGGGGCCAGATCTTTAGAGGTTGGAGAGTGGTTCCCGAACCGGAGCCACCTGACGTCTGGACCTTGGCTGGAGGCTTTTGGGCCTTAGACCGAAACACAGATCTGGTAGAGTGGTTGGCAGAGTCAGAGCTCCCCCTAGAGTCGAACCTACGGGACTTGGATGGGGAGCACTCTTTCTCCCTTTCTCTCCTTTTTTCCTTGTGTTTCCCCGACTTATGGGAGGAGCCTTCCCTTGAGGAGGTACTCTTCTGCGTTGCTAATTTTTGTTCAAGGAGGAAGGTCTGCAAGACTTTTTGGCAGCGAATTCTCATTCTGCTGTTGAAATTTGCGAACTTGTCAAAAATAATAAAAGTAAATACTTAAGTGATGGCGTCGATCGGTTGCTGACGGCATCCGTGGAGCCAATGCTTGCAAGTAGATGGTGAGAAAAGGACTGAGGGATGTTGGGGGACCACCCCTTTTATGATGTAAGGGACGTCAGGGCTGACATCAGGGGGCAGTCCCCCGCTGTATGTAGCTAGCTAAACATTTTCCTTGGGGTCCTACCGTCTGATGGCTTCAGTCCTAATGATGTAACCTGCTGCAAGAGCTGTATCTCGATGTAAGATCACAATTTATAAAATGGCAAGAGCAAAAAAAAAAAAAAAAAATATCGGGAAATTTCATTGGCTGCATTAGATCTCTATAAATGCAGTCAGGTGCCAAAATGAGGGCTACTCACCTGTAACTGTAGTTCTAGGAGTGGTATGTAGTGCACATCCACACTCAGTCTTCCTTTCCCTTTAAATCTTGCCAAAACGTCTTCAAGCTAAGCTCCTCCCAACCACGTAGTATCCTCCTCTGCTCCACCCCGTGACATCAGTACCTGCACGATGGAAGTAGGGATCCGTGTGCCACTTGCCAGGGAAGTCGTGAGGATGTGCACCATATACAACTCCTAGAAATACGGTTACAGGTGAGTAACCTTCATTTCTAGGAACGTGGATATGGCACAATATCTACACTTTGGCAGACTCCTAGCAGTTTTCCGGGGCAAGGCACACTCTACTTAGGAAAAAGGGATTGGAGAACTGAGATCCCCAAACCAGCATTCCAGCGTGACTCAAGGTTGATGTGATAGTGGGAAATGAAGGTGTGAGCTGACTTCCAGGTAGCAGTCCTGCAGATTTCCTGGATAGGGATGTTCTTGGAAGCTGCTACTGAGGTTGTGGTATGTCTCATGGAATGAGCCCTTAACCCAACGGGAGGCTCTCTAACAGCCAACCCACAGTAGAGGTTGATGCAGGAGACAATCCACCTGCCAATCATCTGCTTAGCTGCTAGTCTGCTAGGTGTGGCTTCAGCATAGCTGACAAAGAGCTGGTAAACCTCTCCCCAAATTCCAGCCATGTGCTCTGTGTAACAACTGAGCGCTCATCTCAGGTCCAACGAGTGTAGCCTGTGCTCGGCTTCCGAGGTTGGATTGGTGAAGTACACCAGAAGGTTAATCGCCTGGTTGAGGTGAAACTTGGAAACAACCACTGGGAGGAACTTCGGGTTGGGACGGAGGACAACCCTGTCCCTGTGGAAAACCAAGTATGGAGACTCCACCGAGAGCACCTGGAGCTCACCGATCTTTCTGGCAGAGATGACAGGAACCAAGAAGACAGTCTCCATGACAGGTGAGAGATTTCACACCTGTGAATTGGTTCAAAAGGCTTTCCATGAGCATTGCCAGTACCAGCAACAAGTCCCGTGGTGGTTCATGCACCGGCGGGGACAGGTGGTCAAGGCCCTTGGAGAAGTGCCTGACCACCTTTTCCTGCACCACTGCTGGCATTCCATCCTACGCGCAGTATGCAGAGATGGCTGCTAGGAGCACCTTGTGGGTTGTCGACCTCAGGCCCAACAGAGAGGGACCACAAATAGCCCAGGATGCTAGCCACGGGGCAGGACAGGGGGTCTCGCTCCCTGCCCTGGCATAAAAAGGGGAAAGCGCTTCCACTTGAAGGCATGGCACTGGTGAGTTGACCCCTTCTGAGAGGCCTCATCGACATGGAGGACCTCGTAGGAGAGACTCAAAGCCTGGAACTCTAGTCGCTCAAGAACCAGGTTGTCAGGTGCAGGGACTGGAGGTCCGGGTGGAAGACCTTCCTCTGGTGGCAAGAGAGCAGGTCTAAGCATAGAGGCAAAGTGCCATGGAGGCCTGCTGCTGAGGCTGAGGATCTGGGTACCAGAACTGGTGTGGACAGTCCAAGGCCACTAACTTCATCTGTGCCTTGTCCCTCCACACCTTGACCAATACTTTGCAGATCAGGGCAAAGGGGGGCAAAGCATACAGGAGGCCCGGGGTCCAGAGCCTCGTGAAGGCATCCCCCATCAGTGTTCCACCCTGTGGGGAGGTTGGCACAGAATAGCCATGCTTTGAGTTCTCACAGGAGGTGAACAGGTGAAGAGACCACTCACAAGATGCCTCGCCCACTTGGCTGAGGGTGTTTGCTGTCTGGTTGGAGGCACCGGCCACGTGGATTGCCAGGAGATTGGCACCCAGATTGCGCACAAGGGTCCAGATGCAGATGGTTTCCCTGACACAACCGGAAGGAATGCATACAATCCTGCCTGTTGAGGCAGTACATGGTCATGGTGTTGTCCGTCTGGACCTGCATGACCTGATCACGAACAGATGGAGCAAAGGCCGTAAAAGCAAGACACACTTCACGGAGCTCCAGCAGGTTGAAGTGGTACCAGGACTCCCTGGGGGTCTAGGCATCTGTCGTCAGAGTGACGGTCGGCTCTGGGCGGATGAACAGGACACCCTCCTGCAGGTGTTCTGGGATGAGCCACTTCTGGATGGCATCACACATCGGCTGCATCACTGTGACTGGGTGGTCCAAATGATCGAGGTGCTGAGACCACTGGTGGTCCACCTCCCACTGCAGGGGGCACATCCACCAGCGGGCCCACCAGACCACGCTAGTGCAGGATGACATGTACCCCAGCAGCTGCAGGAAGTCCTGGGTAGGGCGCAAGTGCCCAACCTGAAATGAGTGGGCAAAGGAGGCAAGATCCACCGCCTGGTCCGCTGGGTGTTGGGCCTTGGCCAGCAGGGAGTCGAACTCTGCCCCACTGAAGTGAGTGACCTGTGAAGGGTGAAGTACCAACTTGGCCGGGTTGACTACATGTCCTCCTCTAGGGATGGAATCATTCAGTTCAGAGTGACTATCTGGAACTTGCGCGTCCTCAGGAACTGACTGAGATTGTGAAGATCCAATATGGGGCACCTGCCCCCCGTCTGTTTGGGAACCAGAAAGTATCTGGATATGAAGTCCTGACCTGTCTTGGAGCTTGGGACACGAGCTACAGCACTTCTTTGAAGGAGCTGAGTGATATACTCTCGAAGGGTTGACAGCATGTTCAGGGACACCATAGCCTCCTATGGGGCATGGAGTTGGTAGGGCGGGAGAGCCTCAAAGTCTAGAGGTAGATCGTGACACACCACATCGAGCAACCATTTGTCCGATGTGATGACAGACAGGTGTGCCAGAAATGGCGACGCTGACACCCCCCATGGGAACCCAAGGCTGATGCGGGACAGGCGGGTGAGTGACACCCCCAATCCATCACTGGGAAGGCTTGGTGGAGGCTCCAGCACCAGCTGCTGGAGGAGCACTGCCTCCCCAGCATCTGGACTACTTAGAGACTGATATGGCAGGCTTAGGCAGCCAGACCTGGAACTGTACCGACTGGGGCTGTGGCGCTGGGTAGGACCACAATTGAAAGGACTTCTTTTTCCGTTTCTGGCCCTTAGGGTCCTTCAAAGAGGAGATAATGGAATCCAAGGTGGATATGGCTTTCCCGATCCTAGTGAGGTGACTATCCATCTCCGGAATAAACAAGTCAGCACCCAAGAAGGGTACATCCAGCAGCTTATGCTGGGTATTCACCGTAAAAGGTGGAGCTCTATAAACAAGCCTGATGCTGCAAGGTGACCACGGCGGCCATGGATCGGGCATGGGAGTCGCCGATGTCAATGGCCATCTGTAGCTAATGCTTGCCAACTGAACATCCCTGGTCCTGGACCACCTTAACCGTCAACTGAAGACCCACAGGGAGGTGGGGAAAAATCTGGTCCAGGACACCCACGAGGGTGTGGGTGAAGTTGGCCATCATGACGGCAGAGCTCGTCTGCCGAAGGCCAATGGAGGAGGCAGTATAGACCTTTTTTGTCCACATGGTCCAGCTTCTTGGATTCCATGTCGGGAGGTTTGTTGACAGCCTCGACACTGCCTGTCTGCTGGAAAACAGAGTCCACCATCAATCCTTTGGCTGAAGGATGGTCGGTGAGGCCAGGAAGAGACCTGGTGGGCATCACATAGTTGTGGACCATATGGGCTGAAGGCGCCAGGCAAGAGAGTAGACATTGCCAAAGCTCTAGAGCAGGACCAAGAATGGCTTCCACCACCATGAAAGCAACCTCCGGGAAGTCATCCCTGTCAAGAATTTCTGTCAGGGGGAACTTGGCCTGCTTTTGGACCGGCTCTAACGGGATTCCCATGGATTCAGAGATGATGCAGAGCAAAGCACCAAAGTAGACCGGTCCATGCTCAGTGCTGAGCTCCTCGGTGGACTCTGGGTCAAAGGACAGAGTCCCAATAGAATGCATGGAGGAGTCCTCAGACTGCGAGGATGGTGAAACACTGCCCCTGAACCAGGCTCCATGTGGATCACCCAGGGCTCGTCCGAATGTGTGATTTTGACGGACAGCCAACGAGGGAGACTGTACGTGGGTCGGGCAGCCTTGGATCAGGCCCCGTGCAAGGGAGGCGGGGGCCCCACTTGAATGCGAGAAGAAGCCAGCGTCAGCTTGACCGAGGGAACCGGAACGGGTTGCGGCGAGGGCGATCAGAAAGCACTGGAGGCCGGGCAAGAATGGCTGTAGTGGGTAATAGCTGTGGCCAATGATCCACTGCTGCCACACCAGCTCCTCATTACAATGCTGCAATCTGCATTACAGAGCCTGTGTTTCTTGGTCAACAGCAGAGAGCAGGAATGCTGACAGTCCCGAGATCTCGATCTGCAACGGGACCTCGACCAACGACGATCAGCTCATCAGGGAGGAGATGCAGGGGAGGGGACCGTGAGCTCAACATGGACCAGGTCCCACAGAACCCCCAAGGGGTTAATCTCAGAAGGGGAGAGAGCCAGATTGGCTGGCTTGTCCAGCTCCTCCTGAGAGAGGGAAGAGTGTACCAGAATCCTCGAAAGTGTGTCATCCTCAGACAACGGGCTGACTGGGTCGAGAAAAATCTCAGCTTGCCGGTTGGCCCATGTCTTGGCTGGCAAGCCTGACGGGGACACCGAGGAGCCAGTGGGCTGAACTGGAACTTCAGAAGTGTCAGCTGAATCAGATGGCTCAACAACTGTCGAGCCAGTTCCAGAATCGCAGGGCCAGGAGGAGCGGGTCTGTTTCTGGTCCCATGACCTGCAATGGGTCCTCTTAGAGTTTGAGGACCTGGATGATTTGGACACTTGGGAAGGACCTTCATCAAGAGTCAAAAGGGACTGGCACAAGTCCCGGAACACTCTAGTGAACGAAGCACCCAAGCCCACCGGAAGCAGTGCAGAGACCAAAGCGGTGCCCACCGTGGCCTGGGCTGCCACCTCTTCAAGTGCGGCAAGCTGTGCCACCAATCCCGCTGCAGTTGAAACGGCCCTGTGGGCATCTTTAGATTGAACCAGTGGATCCTGTTTGTCCAGGCAGCCTAAGAAGATGTGGGTGTAACGGTCCCCTAACACAGATGGCTGCAGGGACTGGCACAGGTTGCAAGCCTGCAGATCATGCTGAGCATCAAGGCAATACACGTACGAGGTGTGAGGGTCGGTGTGCAACATCTTCTGTTTACAAGCAGTGCACCGTTTGAATACGGGAACAGACTTCTGGTTGTCACGCTCCACTTGTAACCAATGGCAGGGAAAAAAATGAAGAAGAAAAGGTCGCCTGAAAACAGACCAAATGTGGGCCTACACTACACGCAGGAGCTGCAAAGGAGGAGATCTGATGCTTCCAGTGGAAAGGAAGATCTGACATCACGGGGCAGAGCTGAAGGGGATACCACCCGGGTGGGAGGAGCTTAGCCTTGAAGACATTCTGGTAAGCTTTAACAAGAAAGGACGACTGCCTAAGTGTAGACAATGCACCATATCCATGTCCCTAGAATCTCATTTTCCTCCCCTAAAAAACCTACTTACAGCCATTTTATAAACGTACTTGTAATAAGTTTATCTAGGGTACAAGATCATAGATTTAATGCACTCCCCAGGGCCTCGCCTCATGCCTTACTACACCCTGGGGAGTTATTAAAATCCTACAATGCACACCATATTCAAGAATTACTTATAACATACAAATTCAATCACCCAATACCATGACATTTATTTTAAGCGATAGTCACGTACGTTAATTTGCATCTAATTGTAATATTACACCAAAATTGAGTAAATACAAATTAAATTCAAGTAAGAATAATATCAGATTAATCTATAAATAACAAAGGAGATAACTACTTGCTGAAATTGTTTCTCTTTGTAATTGCAGACAGAGAGCCCCATTTTCAGAGCCGGCTGGCTGTGCGTACAAACAGGTGCGCTGCATGAAAAAATAGGGCCGGATGGCTCTGGCGGCATATTCAGATAGATAGATAGATAGAAACTTTATTTATATAGTGCCCCTTCCAGAAGGCCCGGGGCGCTTAACAATATTTAAAAACAATCCATACGTAACACAAAGCACACTTCAAGACATAATGCAGGGATCAATATAAAATCTATCATTCACTAAAAGAGCTCAGTGATAAAACAGTCAGTTCATTTTTAATCTTCAGTTTATATCAAACGTCTGATTAAATAAGAGCGTCTGTAATCCTTTTTAAAAGGTTTCCACCAAGAGTGCTTCCATTAGATGTCTTGGCAAGGAGTTCCATGGGGTTGGTGCAGCAACTGAGCATGCATGGTCCACAGAATGCCACAACCAGACAGTGCGATCTGACCTGACCGTGCTATCTGTTTAAACATCGGACCCTGGTAGCGCGGTGCACATCACACGGTCACCATGTTTGGTGCAGTGCTACGAGAGAGTGGGTCTGAAGACCGCCCATAAGAGTGCACCCATAAGGGTAAAACGCGGCACACGCTGGCTAGCGCCATGGCACCCATGGGCCATATTCAGCTCAAACATGCAGATGAGCCCATTGGGCATGCACGGCTCTAAGGGGCTATTTGCACGCCCATTAAGGGCTCATCTGCATGTGAGTGCCATCTGAGTGCACCAGGCCAGGCCCAGCCCCCCCAAGCCCTGATCCCTGGAAGTAACTCACTCGTAGTTAAGTGTCCCTCTCCTACCCTGATCCCCGCCCCCATAGATAAAAATAAAAATAGTTCAGTGTCCCTCTCCTGCCCCGAACCCCGTCCTCATAAATAAAAATGAGAGCACTGGGAAGTCAAGTGATCCTCCCCAGCCCAGATCCCTATTCCCATAGATAAAACACAAACACTGGTACTTCAGTGTCCCTCCCCTGCCCTGATCCCCATCCCCATAGATAAAAGAAAAACACTGGTGGTCCAGTATCTCTCCCCTGCCACAATCCCTGTCCTCATATAGAATAGTATCATTGGTGGTTCAGCGGTCCCTCCCCCCTCCTGACTGCCGCCCCCCCCGTTCCATATAATTAAATCCCCGATGGTCCAGTGGTCCCTCCCCAGTTCCCCGATCGCCACCCCTGTTTCATATAATTAAATCCCTGGTGGTCCAGTGGTCCCTGCCCCCTCCACCATTCCCTGATCGCCGTCCCAGCGACATCCACAATACCCTGGCAGTCTAGGGGCCTCCCACCCTGGCAGATAGTGTCCCACCTCCCTCCCCAACCCGACCTGCACCAGCAACTGGCACAGCCTTCCTCACACTGCCATGGCCAGCCGACGATTGAGAGTTTAGTTGGACACAGGCCGTGGCGGTGTAAGGAGGGCTGTGCCAGTCGCTGGCACGGGTCGGGGGAGAGCGGGGTGGTAAGGGGGCCACTAGACTACCAGGGTATTATGGATGTCATTGGGACGGGGAACAAGGGAAGGGAGGAACCACTGGGGATTTAATTATATGGAACGGGTCGACGATAAGGGAATGGGGAGGGATCACTGGCCCATCAATGATACTATTCTTCTATATGGCAACAGGGATCAGGGCTGAGGAGGGACACTAGACTACTGTTTTTTATTTTTACCTCTGTGAATGGGGATCGGGGCTGGCATCCCTTGACAATGCGTAGACGGGGTGCAGGGTGCCTCTACGCACTGTTAAGGACTGGGTTTCAGAAGCATTAAACTGCACCGCTGCTGGTGGCCATTTAGCGCTTCTGAATACTTCCTATATTGTGCTGTGTCATATGCAGGAGAAAACCCTCATTTGCATAGATGCAGCACAATACAGTGCACGTCGGCGCTGTTGGGGGTGCTTTGCAGGTCTGAGACCTTTGAATATAGGCACGCCCCCGACAGCAGGTGCTAACTTTGAAAATGGGGGCCAGAAGGAAGAAAACTGAAGAAAAGGGAATAAAGATTGAAATAAGAAGAGAAAGAAGGAACTCGCCTAAAAAGGCTGTATATGAAGATGCTCATGTTTCCAAACAAAATACATTCTTTTTGTTCAGAAGTAAATACCACGGTGGCACAGAATGACATGCTGCAATGCTACGGAAATGTGTACCCTATTAAAGTTTGGAAAAGTTCAAATTAACTACGATCTCAATATTCTGAGGAAAGCTTATAAATAGCATCACATTTAGCCACAAAGTTGTCATTCTGTCCCACCACTTGAGCAAGATTTTTGTGACGGGCACAAATTTGGACAGAAGGTCCCACCTCTGAGAAGAATGATCCCCTAGGTAGTATTGAATGTCTCTCATTTGGAACTTGACCCTGGTACCACTGCAGTGGACAAGGCCATGCGCCTCAGTAACCAGAGAAAATCCCTTGCAAGTACTGACTTGACTTGCCTTTAAGGATTCTGCAGCTGAAATCAGATCTGCTACCCTTGCTTGAGGAAGGAATGCCTTCCATTGCAGGGTATAGTACAGTTACGTAAGAACTTACCGTAACAGTAGATCTTCGAGAACAGCTCTTGCAGCAGGTTACACCATTAGGACTGAAGCCGGCAGGCGTCAGGACCCCACGGAAAAATTCTAGCTAGCTATCTTCAGCGGGGACCACCTGCGACGTCGGTCCCGCCTCCGACGTCAGGCGTAGTACATAAGGGGGCGGTCCCGCCAGATTCCCCAGTTCTCCCGCCGGAGACTTCCGGCCGCAGGCTGACATTGAAATGGGAGACCGAGGATCCACCGTCAGAAGACAAAAGGGTATAAATCCCTGTTAAAGAAGGCTTAAGCCATGCCTCCTCCAAAGGGGAAGGTGGGCGGGAAGGTACCTGCTGCAAGAGCTGTTCTCGAAGATCTACTGTTACGGGTAAGTCTCTACGTAACTCTACTATCTTACTCGAGACACAGCTCTTGCAGCAGGTTACACCATTAGGACTGATTCCCAAGCAGTAGCGCTTGCAAACACTCTGGGAGGAGGAAACTAGAAAGTTCATTCCAGGTCCTGATTCTAGGACAGGAGACCCTGTAGCACAGCCAGGCCGAGGCCGGCTCTTCGCCGTGAAGCGATGTCCAGGCTATAGTGCCTGATAAAGGTAAGTACAGAGCTCCAAGTGGCTGCAGCACAAATGGCAGAGGTGGAGACGTTTCGAAGTGCTGCGAAGGAGGTGACCACTCCCCTAGTGGAATGGCCCCGGACTGATCCCGGGAGGGGCTTTTGTTTGATATCATAACAGTATGACATGCACTGGACAAGCCAGCAAGAAAGGGACTGTTTGGATACTGGTTGGCCCATCATCCTTTCAGTAAAGGAAACGAAAAGTTGCTCCGATTTACGAAGCTGCTTAGTTCTGCTCAGGTAGTACCTTAAGCTGCGGTGAACATCCAGGGTGTGGAGCAGCGCCTCTCCTCTATTAGAATAATTAGGGAAGTAGACAGGCAGGTCAACGTCCTGATTGAGAGTGAGTGTGGAAACCACCTTAGGCAAGAATTTAGGATTCGTCCTCAGGGATACTCTGTCCCAGTGGAAAATCAAATAAGGCTCCTTACACGTGAGAGCATGAAGCTCGGAAACTCTTCTCGCTGACGTAACAGCAACTAAAAACAACGTTTTCCATGACAGAAAACGCAGCTCGCAATCCGCGGCAGGTTCAAAGGGGGGGGGAGCGTGAGTTGCTCCAGGACAAAGAGCAAGTCCCATGGAGGCACTGGGTCCTTAATGGGCGGCCTAAGATGTAACACCCCTCTCAAGAATTCTCAACAGGCATCTAATTGTGCCACTGTGCGCTGTCCCACCGGGAGGTGATAAGCTGAAATGGCACAGAGGTGCACCTTAATAGAGGAGTAGGCGACACCCGAATGGAAAAGGGAGAGCAGGTACTCTAACACCACTTTCACCGGACAACCTAAAGGGGAAAGGTCGCGTGTTTATGCATCATTAACACAAAACGGGCGCCATTTCATGGCATACGTCAGCATGCATTGCCGGCTTTCTGGCTGCAGAAAGAACTTCCGCAACCTCTTGCGAGAACCGTGTCGCAAAATGGCTATGTCTCTAGGAGCCATGCATGCAGGTTCAGTGAGCGTAAGTCCGGGTGGACCAGTGAACCCTCCTCCTGAGACAAGAGATGGGAGCTGAATGGCAACGGGAGCGGAGGTTCCCGGGATAGCTGTATTAGCAAAGGGAACCAGATCTGTCTGGGCCAGAAAGGGGCCACCAGGATCATTGTTGCATGCTCCCTGCGCAGTTTGAGAAGAACTCTCTGGAGCAACGGGAAGGGAAGGAAAGCGCAGAGGAATCTGTCCGCCCAGGAGAGGGACAACGCGTCTCGCCAGAAAACACCAGGCCCTGGATCTAGCGAGCAAAAATTGGGCAGTTTTGCGTTGGATGGGGAAGCGAACAAGTCCAATTCTGGAGTTCCCCATCGAAGAAACAGATCCTCTGCTACCTCCTGAAGAAGTTCCCACTCGTGGACTCTGACCTGGGAACGACTCAGGTCGTCTGCAATTGTGTTGTCCACCCTGGGAACATGTACTGTGATCAGGTTCGCGCCGTGTCGGATTTCCCCAATCCCACTACCTCATAGCCTCCCTGCAAAGGGGGTAAGAGTGTGCGCCTCCTTGTTTGTTGAGGTAATACATCACCACCGTGTTGTCTGTCTGTAGCAGGAGAGTACTCGGCAGGATCTCTGACTGAAATGCCAGCAGGGCATAAAGGACCGCCCTCATCTTCAGAACGTTGATATGAAGGTGAGCCTCCTGAGGGGTCCCCGTTCCCTGGGACTTCACCCCGTCCAGGTGTGCTCCCCACCCTAGTCCTGAGGCGCCTGTGGTGAGGATTACCAACGGGACGGCGCTATAAACGGACACCCGTGAGAGAGTGTCCCTGGTCTAGCCACCATTGCCAGTCTCGAATCGCGCGCTCGTGGATTCTGACCGGATGCTGCATATGGTCTTGCCTTTGGTCCCATTGCACCTTGAGCATCCACTGAGTTACCCGCATGTGGAGCCTTGCAAGGGACGGTCGGAATGGCCGCAGCCATGTGTCCGAGCAAGCGTAAGGACAGACCTGGCTGGGACGGTCTTGTTCGGCCTAAAGATCCCTGATGAGGGATCTGATGCGCCCGCCTGTCGCCTGGAAGAAATGCTCTTCCTGAACGGTGTCCAGGACTGCGCCTATGAGCTGCAGTTTCTCGACGGTACCAGGAGAGACTTCACTGATCAAGATGCCCAGAGACCGAAACAGATCCTGGGTACTCTGGATAGCCAATAACAACGCCTCTCTGGAGGCGGCCATGAGAAGCCAATCGTCCAAGTACGGGAACACATAATGGCCCTGTCTCCTTAGAGACGCGGCCACGACTGCCATGCATTTGGTAAAGACCCTGGGAGCCGATGACAGTCCGAATGGAAGTGCTCGGAACTGAAAGTGGTGGCCGAGAAACTCGAAGCGCAGGAACCTCCTGTGCGCCTGAGCTACAGGGATGTGCAGGTATGCATCCTGCATGTCTAGGGACGCTAAAAATGCTTCCTCTTTAGCATGGGAATAAGACCCAGAAGAGTCACCATGCGGAATCTTTTGTAGGCGACCGACATATTGAGGTCACTGAGGTCCAGAATCGGACGGAGGTCCCCTGTTTTCTTTGGAACCAGGAAGAAGTGGAAGTAGTACCCGTATCCTCTCTGGTTCTCTGGGACATACTCTGTCGCCCCCTTTTGCAGGAGCGCGAGTATTTCTTGCCTGATCAGAGGCTTTTGCTGACCCGAGTAACGGGAGAGCAGAGGAGGCCTCGAGGGTGGCTTTTCTGCGAATTCTATAAAGTGGCCTCTTTCGACCAACTGAAGAACCCACTGGTCGGTGGTTATGGACTGCCATCCTGGCAGGTACTTTGCAATGCGACCCCCGACCTTGATGTCCCGTTGATCCTGAGGGGTGGGGGCCGGAAAGGAGTCAGGCTGTGGCGGCGGAGGGGCCTGCGGGTTGGGCTGGTTTAGCTGGGCGTTGACCTCAGCCCGCGGGCTGTCTACCCTGGACTCTACGGGAACCGGAGCCCCTCTGTTGTGGACCGGTGTGGGACTGTTGTCTCTGTACCCGTCCACGAAAATGGCTTTGGTTCCTACGAAAGGAACTAAGCCTCGGTCGGTACATTTCCTGGACCGACCTCACTGCCTTCCCGGCCTCTTGAAGCTTGGTGATGACCCTCTCAGAGGGCTCACCAAAGAGAACTTCTCCCTCAAATGGGGCGTCCATGATGTTTTTGTGGACGTCCGGGGTAAAGCTGGAGACACGGAGCCAAGAGTGTCTCCGGAGGCATACACCTGAAGCTGCTGCTCGGGCCGAGGAGTCCGTGGAGTTGTACGCGGCTCATAGCACTTGGGTCCCCACGTCCGAACCCGTCCGGAGGAGCTGCAACATCTCCTCCTTCTGCTCACCTTCTGGCAACTTCTCAGCCAGATCCAGATCCTGCTCCCACAAGGCATTTGAACTGCACCATGTGGGTCAAGTAATTCAGGATCTGATGGCGCAAGTAGCAGAAGCATACGCGGCGCCTACCCATAGCGCCCAGCTGTTTGGACTCGGTCCGTGGCAGAGTGCTCAAATGTTGCGGTCTCTGGGACCGGTCATGAGAGCTGTTATGACCAGAGAGTCGGCCTGAGGATGCTGGAGCCAAGTACTGGTCCACCCTTGGAGCCTTGTACAGGCAGTCAGCTTTCTTCGGCATCGCCGGGAGTGAATGTGGACGCTTCCACGCTGCCTTGGTGACGTCCACGAAAATGTCTATCAAGGGTGGCACCACCACAGGCTTGGGGTCCTTCTGCCGAAGATATTTCGCAAGGCGTAGCCTTTCGGGGTCTAACTCTTCCGCATCCCATCCCATGTTCTCTTGGATGTGTC
This sequence comes from Neoceratodus forsteri, assembly GCA_016271365.2. NCBI lineage: Eukaryota > Metazoa > Chordata > Ceratodontiformes > Ceratodontidae > Neoceratodus > Neoceratodus forsteri. The sequence goes on from CM057449.1 coordinate 625,817,250, forward strand.
TCATGATGTCCGAGAACGAAGGGTCATCCGGAGAAGATCTTGGAAGCTCACGTGGGTCCAGAGAAGGGATGTGGAGGGGAGATGGGGATCTAGATCCTGTTGAAAACTCTGACCCCGTGTCCTCCGTCGAAGGCGAACGGCGGGCTCTTCTGGGTCTCTTAGGGCTGGGTGACCCAGAAGAGGATCTGGACGGAGGTCTCCTTTTATCTGGTCTCCCCCTGGGAGGGATCCTGGGCTCCCGGGGAGGAGGGAACCGGCCTGCAGACCCGGATGGAGAAGGGGGCGCAGGAACCGGAGGAGTAACCGGCCTAGGAGGTGGAGGAGGAGGAGGAGGTGGAAGAGGAGGTGGGGTGGGGACCACGTCCTTTTTGATGGTATCCCACCAGTAAGTGAAAAGCTCCTTAACCTCTGAGAAAGAAAGACCCGACAATGGACCGGGTGCCGGTGGTCGGTCGTCGGGTTCCGGCGTCGGCTCGCGGGGAGGGTTCCCTGGGAGGCTCGACAGGACCGGGGTCGCCCGTCTGGTCCTCGGGCTGTGTTAACTCCTCCTCTGTAATGGTCTCCTGACCGACGTCGGTCGGAGGTGTAGGGGTCCTCTTCTCAATCTGGACAGGCACGGACGTCGGCCCCCCTACCGGCGTCCGGGGGTACGTAGGCTTGGCCGGCGACGGTCGTCTGGCGGTCGACGGCTCTGGGGACCTGTGGCGAGAGGCCGACGGTCTCTTAAGAGAGGTGAGCTCCTTGGTCTTCCGCTGGGGGGGAGGAGGAGGCAAGGAGGCAGACCTGGCGGGTTCAGAATGGCGGGAACCCGACTTGTGGGGATGGTGGCAGTCCCCCGACTTGACCAGGGCCTTGGAAGACGAAGGAGGCCTGGAAGTCTTGGCCTGAGAAGAGGAGCCCGAAGATTTTCTCACTGCAGCAGGGGGAGGCTGAGAACTGGCCCGAGAAGGCGAGCGGTCGGACCTGGAGCCAGAGCTACGAGAATCAGAGGCCCAAGACGGGGACCTGGAAGGGGCCTTCTCCGAAGAATCCCCCTTGGAGGCCATGGTCTTGAGTTGTTCCTCAAGCAGGAACGCCTGTAGGGCCTTCTGGCGACGGATCCGGGTTCTGCTGTTGAAACCTAGGCAAAAGGAGCAGGACCGGGTGTCGTGGTCTGGGCCTAAGCACCGGACGCAGGCCGAATGCGGGATCCTTGACAGGGATCTGCTTCCCACAGGCGCACTTCGAGGAATGACCGGAGGTTGGAGAGGACATCAGACAATAAACTGACCGAAGAAAAAACAAATTTTCCAAAGGAAAAACTTTACCACGCGTCGCGAACTAGAACTGGAACCGAAGGGTCGAGACTTGCAAGTCGACGGCGGGAACGAACTGGGGAATCTGGCGGGACCGCCCCCTTATGTACTACGCCTGACGTCGGAGGCGGGACTGATGTCAGGGGCCGGACCGACGTCGGGGGCGGTCCCCGCTGAAGATAGCTAGCTAGAATTTTTCCGTGGGGTCCTGACGCCTGCCAGCTTCAGTCCTAATGGTGTAACCTGCTGCAAGAGCTGTGTCTCAAAGTAAGATCTAACTATGCACTGATAAAAGTCCAGAACTTGAGTTGGCTCTATTTATGACTTTTGAAGGTTTATGAGGAAGCCCAAGTCCCCAATGTGTTCTGTGTCATCAGAAGAGAGGACTTGCCTCCTGTTGTGTTTTTCCTGACACCAGCTAGTCATCCAGGTGTGGGGGTGGGGGGACACCACCTCTTGTTGTCTCAAATGTGCTGCCAGCACAGATAGGCACTTTGTAAAGACTCCTGGAGCTGAGCTGAGACTGAAGGAACAGCTGTGACCTGGTACTGGAAGTTCCCTAGCCTGAACCTGAGGAACAATACTTTCTGTGACTGGGCCTGATTGGTAAGTGAAGTAGGCATCTTTCAGACCCAGTGACCCCAGCCAGTCTCCTATTTGCAGAGATGGAATCTCTAAGCCTAGTGTTACCATTCAGAATTTTTCCTTCTTTAAATGTTTGTTCAGATATTACAGGTCTAAAATGGGTTGCCATGCCACATTTTTCTTGTGGGTCAGGAAGTTGTAAAATAATTTTTTCTGCTTGTTCAGGTATCAGTTTACCATTCTCTATTTGTTTTGTACCAGAGCCTTATAAGCCTGAGTATCAAGGCTAATACTGTGAATAGTCTGTAGTTCTGCAATTTGTTGTTCTAGCCGTTTTTGTTTCAACCCAATTGTTTTTACTTTTCTTTTCCATATTTAAGAAAAAGCTTCTTCCCCATACCTTAAAGGCACCCCACATATTGTTTAATGCCGTTTCTCCATTGTCTTTTTAAAAAAAAAAAAAAAAAAAAAATCTTTGATTTCTTGTTCTGCTATATCCATCAAGTCATCTTTTTTTTTTTCTTCTAATAGTGCCACATTCATTCGCCAGTTATAAGCATAGAATAGTTTCCCCCAGTTTAAATATAGTATACATGGTGAATGGTCTGAAATATGAATTCCAGGATATTCCACACCCATAACTTGGTGCAGTAATGACTTTGAGCACAAAAATAAATATATTCTAGAGTAAGTTATATGGACATGTGACTAGAATGAAAATCTCTTTTCATAAAGCTGAATACATGGATCAACTAAATTTAAATCTATTATAAAATTGTTTATAACTTTTATGGAGGATTTATGAGTACAAGGTGTGTGATTTACGATCATTCTTGTTTAAAGTTAGATTAAAATCCCCAGTTATTACATACGGAGGTGGATGGTAGGTGCAAAAAAAAAAAAACCCAAAAAAATGGTGCACTCTCATTAGGGGCATATAGCGTAGCTAATGTAAAATGTTGTTTGACTTTGGATTTCTAATATCACATACCGACCAGCATGATCTGTAACAGTTTTTATTATACTTGGTCTTAATCCACTTTTTTTGAAAAATATTGCCAACCCTCTTGAATTATTATGATAGAATGAGGACACCCCAGACACCCAGGGTTTAGAGAACCATTCTGACTCTTTTTTATTAAAATGTGTTTCTTGAAAATAAATACAATCTATTTTGTGTAAATCCAAATATTTAATAACCTTATATATTTTATTTCTTTTCTTAAGCCCCTTCACATTCCAGGGTGCAACTGTCATTAGATCAGTCATTTTCTTAACAATATTAATATTAGCAACTTTTTTAACGTGTATTTTGTTTCCTCTTTTGGACCCTTGTATTTTAACTAATAGGCAAACATCAGTTGCACATCTCTGATACAGTTAATTCAATCCTTAAGTTTTTTTAACATTAAGATTATATTTTAATAACCTACCCGTTACCCTCCTCCCATATGGGAGAAAAAACTTCTCCCCCCACCCTTTACTATTCATGTAGATAACTTTACCAGTCATCTACTGCATCTTAGCATGCATGGTATGCTGGTGTCCTAGCTTCTTTTACTTAAATATTTTACATCCACTCAAATTACTTCCAGCTCCCACAGAAAAGTCCCCCCCCCAACTTGTTTTGTTATTTTACTCAGTTCCTATATGGTCCCCCCTTTTCATCTCCCCTCTCCAACCCCCAAAAAAATAGAGCTTTGTCTAAATTACCAACTAGCCTTAGCCTGGGAACAAAAAACAAAAAATAAGGGAGGGGGGAGGGCTGGGGGTGGAGAGTGGGAAAAGAAAGAGGGAGGAAAAAAGCAAAGGTCCCAAGAAAGTGCTACTGCCCCCTACTCTCTAGCAATCCCTCTTTTATCACCCCTCAATACTATTCACTATTCACTCCCCTTTTTGAGTATTTCAATTCCAATAAATCCCTTCCTTATGTTTACCCATAATCAAACATTCAAAAACACAAAATAACAAACAAAAGAAAAAATGTATTCTAACAAGAGTATATTATTTTCCAAGATTTTCTTCCTTTCTCTCTTCTTTGTTAAGAAAAAGGGGAAGGAAAAAACAGTATATTTAAATATTCAACTTCTCTTTTTCTTTGTTAGTACCGGTTGGGGTATTCGTTCTTTGTAACAGTTCTTTTTCCCTTTAGCCCCTCATTTCCACAGTTCCTTTGCTTTTGTCTTTTTTTTTCCTAAAGATATTGCCAGGCTCCTTTTCAGAACTAATGCTAGGGCCTTGGAATGGGTACGGAGCAGCTCTGGCAGGATGGGAGTTAGTTTTTGCTTGCGCACTAGCAGTTGCTGCATCTGGATAATATTTCTCGTATGCTTCTTGCGCCTCACATGGGTCATCAAAAGTCTGAAGCTTATTTACAATGAAATGTAGCTTAGCAGGGTAAACAATAGAAAATCTGATTCCCTTTGCATACAACTTGGCTTTCAGAGGGTTAAATAACACTCTGTTTGCTGAAGTTTCCTGTGACAGATCTGGATATATGTTAAAGTGAACATTATCCACTTGCAAACCTTTTTCAGTCCTAGCTTTAAACAAAATTTCTTCTTTATGCTGAAAATTATGTGGTTTAATAAATACCATCCGGGTAAAACTTGATTTAGATGCACAGAATCTGTTTCCGCTTCTGTGAGCCCTATCCAGGGAGATCTTTTCTTCACGGAATTTCCTCCCTATTGCTTCTGTGATACATTCCTCAAAACATTTTATCTGGGCCTGTGTTCCCTCCACTCCTTCTGGTACTTCGCATAAACGCAAATTCTCTCTTCTCGCCCGATCCTCCTGTTCAGCTAGTCTCTGTATGAGGGACTGCAATGGTTTTTCATGTAGAGACTGAACTTTGATTAAAGGAGCAAGCTCATCCTCAACTTTAGAAATTCTATTCTGCATTTCTGCTGATTTTAGAGACAAATCATCCATTCTCAGTGTTAATTCAGAAACAGGTGTTGTAATCATCTGTATAGAGGCTTTCCTCTCTCCCAAGGTGCGTGAGATATCTAACCTTATCTCATTAACTGCAGCAAATACCTTTTGATTAATCTCTCCAGGGTCTTCATTTATTGTTTTCACCTCTCCTCCTGGATGTGCTTCTGCCCCATGGGCAGTGTTTTCTTCCACCAGTGTTCCTGCATCTTTTTGCACTGTTATATTCTCTGTATTTTTTTGAAACTCGCTATTTTTAGCTAAATGTTTCTTCATGGAGGACTGCCCTGGATCTGATGCTTCACCTCTGTTTTTATCTTTTCTAGGGGGCATATTGATATCCCTTACCAAATCTGTTTGATGAAAAAAAGTATTATGTTTCAGCTTTTTTGCTGCCCCTGGCTTGCTATTGCTATATCCTTTTGGACTGCTTAATTGCCATATCTCCTGTGCTTTTCTCAAAATTAGGAAACCTCTGCTTCGCATAAAATGTTTTAAGAAAACCAATGTTGCTAAGACAATTTCTCACAGGTTCTGCAGCTGTTCTTTCCAAAGTAATCTCTCTTTTTCTTCAAGAAATACCAGTTAGCTAAATCCTTCACTGTGCATGTGTTCTTTTGCATTGCCAGCACATTATCTATGCGTTTACATAAAAGTTTAGTTTTTATGCAGTTGAGTAGGAGGCTTAGCATGAGGCCAAAGCTAACAAACAGACGCGTATAACAGCATAAAGCATAGTGAAATGTAGCTGTTCAAACAAAAGTTTTCTATCCCCCCTCGCTCCTCAAACAGACTTTTATCTAGGCGCGTTTTATTTACTTTTTGCACCCAGAGAACACCAGTTATGCAGTGCCACGAAGAACAGAAGCAATTACTGAAGGAGATATCACAGTGCCTACTCAGTTTACACAAAACAAGAAGGAGAACCCCTGCTTTTGAACAGCCTTACAGAATTCAATAAGTAAGTGACTTCAGATTTCTTCTATGGCCGGAGAGAGAATTGTGAGAAGGGGCATAAAGAAGAAAAAATTACTCACTTTAGTAATTATGTTTCTTCTAGTGGAGTCTTGCTGTATTCTGACAAGTGCAGTTAGCCCCAGCCTTTAAACTGCCCCGGAGAACAATGGGTTAACTTTTCTATGCAGGGCATAGAATGCTGGTCTCGAACTCGGTTGATGTCTCTGCCTGTTGTATTTTGAACTGCAACCGTCAAATCTTTATGAGCAAAAACTCACTAGATGTGTGTGGAAACTGTAAAATTTTTACTAAATTGGCAGAAAAAAAATCTTTTGGGTTCCCAAAGGAAGACTCAAGTCAGGAAACCCAAAATACAAAACCCAATAAAACTGAAACAACAAAATTACCCCCTGAGTAATAGAGGGTATAAGAGGACACCCCTGGGGTGTCAACACTGCACCTGCCACCCACATCCCAAAAAAATGCAGGTTCTGAGAGGGGAGTCGGGGAGGTCAGAATACAGCAAGCCTCCACTAGAAGAAACAATTACTAAGGTGAGTAATTTTTTCTTCAAACAACATGAAGTCTTGCTGTATTCTGACAAGTGCAGACTACAAAGCAGTACCTCCATGAAGAAGGGACAGAACCTACTTTGGGAATAGGCTCTGAAGTACTGCTGTGCCAAACCAAGCATCACTCCTAGCCTGGATATCCAGAGAGTAATGCCTGGTAAAGGTATGTACTGTTTTCCAGGTGGCTGCTTGACAGATTTCTAAGACAGGGATATCCCTGGCTGCAGCCAGGGAAGCAGCTGTACCCCTTGTAGAGAGCCCTCAGGCCTGAGGGTGGAATCTTTCCCAGTTTCTCATAACATAACTGTATACAAGACACAATCCACCTGGCAATAGTTCTCATGGTGGCAGGTTTGCCCTTTCCTACCTCTCCATAAGTGAGGAACAACTGGAGGGAATCAAACCTGTGACACTTGGTATGCTCTATGTAGTAGCTAAGGGCTCTTAACATCCAAACTGTGTAGCCTCCTCTCCCCTGATGAAGAATGATTAGTGAAGTAAACAGGGAGAGACACAGACTGCTTCAGGTGGAAATCTGAAACCGCTTTAGGTAAGAACTTTCTGTTAGTTCTAAGGACCACTTTATCTCTGTGAAAAGAGATGAAATCAGGTTCCACTGACAGGGCTTGCAATTCACTGATACGTCTAGCAGAAGTGATGGCTACCAAAAACACAGTTTTCCAAGTCAAGTACTTATGCTCTGCTGAGGACACATGCTCAAAAGGGGGTTGCATAAGCTGAGCAATGCAAACATTAAAGATCCCAAGCAGGAGCAGGATCCCTAAAGGAGGGGATTGGTATGAAGCAATCCCTTGAAAAACTTACAGAATACAGGTTGGGATGACAGAGAAGACGACTTGCCTACTGACAGGAAAGTGGAAACAGCAGGTAAGTATACCCTGAGAGTAGCTGTTCTGAGGCCCAGGCTATTAAGATGGACCATATAATCCAGAACTATAGGCAATTCAGCCGTATCTGGGGAGATATGCCTCTTGGAACACCAAATGCTGAATCTCTTACATTTGGAGTTTTAAGTCTTTCTGGTGGAAGGCTTTCGAGAAGCTTTGAGAATATCCAGAACTCCCTGAGACAGATGCAAATCTGCAAACTCTAACTCTTCAAGAGCCATGCCTTGAGATTGAGAGACTGAAGATTGGGGTACCAAATCCTCCCCTGAGAGGAGGTTAACAGGTTGTAATTCCTGGGAAGAGACAGGGGAAGATGGACTGCTAGGGACAGCAACAAGGATTACCATGGCTGCCTGGCCCAGTCTGGAGCAATCAGAATCGCTTTGCAAGGCTGTGACCTTATCTTGACTAGAACTTTGAACAGGAGAGTGAAGGGGGGGAAAGCAAACAGAAATTTCCCTTCCCAGTTCAGAATCCGAGCATCCAGGGGGACTAAGCCCAAGACTGGGGGTCTGCAACAAAAGAGAGGAAGTTGGTGATTGTCTGGGGCTGCAAAAAGATCTATCTCTGGAGTGACCCATCTTGAAAAAATCACCTTCAACACCAGAGGATCCAGGGCCCATTCATGATGGCCCTGAGATATTCTGCACAGTGCATCTGCTAGGACATTGTCCTTCCCTGGAAGGTGAACTGCTATCAGAGAGGTCTGCAGGGAATAAGCCAGGGACACAACTTCATTGCTTCTGTGCACAAGGCCGTAGACTGAGTGCCTCCTTGCTTGCTGATGTACCACATGGTGGTGGTGGTGTCTGTTCTGACCTGAACTACCTTGTTCTGTACTGACTGGGAAAAGGCTTGCAGTGCCAGAAATACTGCTCTGAGTTCCAAGAGATTGATGTGTAGAAGAGATTCCTGAGGAGACCACAGTCCCTGGGTGCTGAGGTCCCCCAAATGGGCTCCCCAGCCCAGCAGGGAAGCATCTGTGGTAAGGACCACCAAATGAGACTGAGTGGCTAATGGAACCCATTGCCTCAAACTGTCCTGATCCTGGCACCATTGCAGGGCTTGGATCAGAGTTCGATTCACTGGGATTAGTTTGGCAAGGGAATCCTATCTTTGGGACCAAAAAGATCTCAAGTGGAACTGAATGTCCCTCATCTGGAATCTTGCGCCTTGGACCACTGCTGTAGAAGCTGCCATATGGCCCAAGAGCTGAAGGAAATGCCTTGCTGGTCGAGACACCTGAAGGCTGAATGAAGAAGCCAGCTCCATGAGAGCTCTTGCCCTTTCCAGGGGAAGGAAGGCTCTTGCTTTTACCGTATCCAGCTCTGTCCCATAAAGGTGAGGAGCTGCACTGGTTCAAGAACTGACTTTGGTAGGTTGAGATGAAATCCTAAAGAAGTGAGCACTTGCTGGGTCACTTGCAGGTCTGACTTGACTTGGTCTGGAGACTGGCCCACTATGAGCCAGTCATCCAAATATGGAAAACTGGAAATCTTTTGTCTTCTTAGGAAGGCAACAACTACTGCCAGGCACTTTGTGAAAACCCTTGGAGCTGAAGTTAGGCCAAAGGGCATTGCTCTGAACTGATAGTGGCCTGGGGGCAACTCGAACCTGAGGTACTTTCTGTTGGAGCACCTAATGGGAATGTGAAAGTAGGCATCTTTGAGGTCCAGGGAGGCTAGCCAGTCCCCTGGCCTTAGAGAGGGAAGGATAACTCCCAGAGTTATCATCTTGAACTTTGGCTTTAAAAGATGTTTGTTCAGATATGTTAAGTCCAGGATGGGTCGCCACTCTCCTGTCTTTTTGGGGGTCAGGAAGTACCTGGAGTACAGTCCTTTACCCCAGTGTAGGGTAGGTACTCTCTCTCTCTCTCTATAGCTCTTAAAGCTAGGAGAGAAGAAACCTCTGCCTCTAAGGCAAGGGTTTCCGAAAGATTTGCAGGTGGAAAAGATCTGGTTCTTATCTTTGGAAATCTTTTGAAGCCGAGAACCAGTCCCTGGCTTACTACTTCCGGCACCCACTTGTCTGATGTTAGAGACTTCTAGTCCAGGACAAAGTAAGCCAGCCTGCCCCCTACTGGGATAAGAGTCCACCCGGGCAGACCCATCAGGGTGTCTGCTTGGCAGGGGCTTCAGGCTGAGGAGTGGATGCAGGCCTGCTCACCCCCCTTCTGCCACTCCCTCTGAAGAACCCCCTCTGAGAAAAGGAAGAAGAGGCCTGTGCTTGGTAAAAAGGCCTTTGAAAAGGCCTGCCCCTGCCCCTAGACTGCTGCCTTTGAGGAGTTGCCTGCCTTTCCTTGGCCTGAGCACTCCTGTAAGTGGTCCTGTACTTGTCCATTTTCTTCATGTAATTCTCTGTCTGCTCCCCAAACAGAGAATTACCCACTACAGGAAAATCCATGGCCTTAGCCTGGGTATCCTGTGAGAGGACAGTACATCTGAGCCAAGCCATTCTCCAAAGAGCCACAGATGTAGCCATGACTGTTGATGACACATCACTGGAGTACACAGCAGCATGAAACTGAATTTTGATGCCTCAATCCCATCTGCAGCCACCTTCTCCAGCTCCTTGGCAAGCTGAAGCCTGTTTAGCCAATGCCAGTACAGTGTCCCACCTGGACGTCTGGTATCTGGCTGTATAGGCCGTAAAATTCGCCTGCCTGAGTCCCAAGGAAGATGCCAAGTACTGCTTTTTTGCCATGGCATCAATTCCTGGAGTCCTTGTCTGGGGGGTGTGATGCCAAGGGAATGTTTGCCTTATCGCAGGCAGCAGCCTGTACAACCCCAACATGGCTGCATTGTTGATAAAGGAACTCCATATCTGAGCCTGAAAGAATATACCTCTTGTCCATTCTTCTATCCACAGGAGGTATGGAATTGGGAGACTTCAGAATTTTTTGCATCTTTTTCCCAAAAGATTTGTGGAGGGGAACAGACAGTCTCCTGGACTCTGGGATGTCCATCATCTTTACATAGTCAGGCTCCTCCTGATCCTCCACTGCCTCCTCCACACGGAGTTGGAGGCTCTCAGCCACCTTTCTGTAAAACAAAGTGGGAAGGGGACTCAGAAAGCCTAGGAGGAGAAGAAAAAATTACTCACCTTCGTAATGTTGTTTCTTCTAATGGAGTCTTGCTGTATTCTGACATATGCAGTTAGGTCCTGGCTTTCAACTGCCCCGGAGAACAAAGAGTTAAACTTTCCATGGCCAGCATGGAATGTTCACCACGAGCTCGGCTGAAGCCCCTGTCTGCTGCTGTTTAAACTGCAAGCGTCTGATCTTTACGAGCAAAGACTCACTAGATGTTCTGTGTGGAAACTGTAAAATTTTTACTAGCCAACTGCCAAATATATCTATATAAAAGGTTTTTTGGCTTCAAAAGGAAGACTCAAGTCAGGAAACCCAAAAACAAAACACATCCAAAACACAACCCCTCACCCAAACCAAAAGAGGGTGAAAAAAGGACACCCCTAGGGTGCCAACACTGCTCCTGCCCACCCACATCCCAAAATCTAGGTTCTGAGAGGGGAGGCGGGCGGGGGTTCGAATACAGCAAGACTCCATTAGAAGAACAACATTACTAAGGTAAGTAATTTTTTTTTCAAACAACATGAAGTCTTGCTGTATTCTGTCATATGCAGACTGCCATGCAGTACCTCCATGGAGGAGGGACAGAATCTACTTTGGAAACAGGCTCTGAAGTACTGCTGTGCCAAAAAGAGCATCACTCCTAGCCTGGATATCCAGAGAGTAATGCTTGGTGAAAGTATGGACTGTTTTCCAGGTGGCCGCTTGACAGATTTCTAAGAGAGGAATATCCCTGGCAGCAGCCAGGGAAGCAGCTGTACCTCTAGTGGAATGAGCCCTCAGGCCTGAGGGTGGAGTTCTACCCAGTTTTTCATAGCAGAATTGTATACAAGAGAAACAATCCACCTGGCAACAGATCTCTTAGTGGCAAGGTTTGCCCTTACCAACTTCTCCATACATAAGGAACAACTGGAGGGATTCAAACCTGTGACCCTTGGTACGCTCTATGTAGTAGCTAAGGGCTCTTTTAACATCCAAGCTGTGTAGCCTCCTCTCACCCGAGGAGGAATGGTCAGTGAAGAAAACAGGGGAGAGAGATATAGACTGGTTGAGGTGGAAATCTGAAACCACTTTAGGTAAGAACTTTCTGTTAGTTCTAAGGACCACTTTATCTCTATGGAAAGAGATGAAATCAGATTCCACTGACAGGGCTTGCAATTCACTGACACGCCTGGCAGAAGTAATGGTTACCAAAAACACAGTTTTCCAAGTCAAGTACTTAAGCTCTGCTGAGGACAAAGGCTCAAAGGGAGGTTGCATAAGCTGGGCAATGCAAACATTAAGGTCCCAAGCAGGAGCAGGATCCCTAAAGGGGGGATTGATGTGAAGCAATCCCTTGAAAAATTTACAAAATAAAGGATGGGATGACAGAGAGGAAGGCTTGCCTACTGACAAGAAAGCAGAAACAGCTGCCAAGTGTACTTTAAGGGTAGCTGGTCTGAGGCCTAGACCATTAAGATGGATCACATAGTCCAGAACCGTAGGCAATCCAGCAGAGTCTGGAGAAATATTCTTCTTAGAACACTAAATGCTGAATCTTTTCCATTTGGAGTTGTAAGTCTTCCTGGTGGAAGGCTTTCGAGAAGCCTTAAGTATATCCAGAACCCCTTGGGAAAGATGCAGATCTGCAAACTAACTCTTCAAGAGCCATGCCTGGAGATTGAGAGACTGAAGATTCGGGTACCAAATCCTCCCCTGAGAGGATGTCAACAGGTTGTAATTCCTGGGAAGAGACAGGGGAAGGTGGACTACTAGGGACAGCAACAGGGGGTACCAGGGCTGTCTGGCCCAGTCTGGAGCAATCAGAATCACTTTGCATGGTTGTGACCTTATCTTGACTGACACTTTGAACAGGAGAGGGAAGGGGGGAAAAGCATACAGAAATTTCCCTTCCCCGTTCAGAATCAGAGCATCCAGGGGGACTAAGCCCAAGATTGGGGGTCTGCAACAAAAGAGAGGAAGTTGGTGATTGGGGCTGCAAAAAGATCTATCTCTGGTATGCCCCATCTCGAGAAAATCACTTTCAAAACTAGAGGATCTAGGGCCCACTCGTGATGGCCCTGGGATATTCTGCTCAGTGCATCTGCTAGGACATTGTCCTTCTCTGGGAGGTGAACTGCTATCAGAGAGGTTTGCAGGGAATAGGCCAGGGACCACAACTTCACTGCTTCTGTGCACAAGGCCGTAGACCGAGTGCCTCCTTGCTTGTTGATGTACCACATGGTGGTGGTGTTGTCTGTTCTGACCTGAACCACCTTGTTCTGTACAGACTTGGAAAAGGCTTGCAGTGCCAGAAACACTGCTCTGAGTTCCAAAAGATTGATGTGAAGCAGAGATTCCTGAGGTGACCACAGTCCTTGGGTGGTAAGATCCCCCTAGATGGGCTCCCCAGCCCAGCAGGGAAGCATCTGTGGTGAGTATCACTGAATGAGACTGAGTGACAAATGGAACCACTTGTCTCAAATTGTCCTGATCCTGCCACCATTGATAGGCTTGGATTAGGGTTCGAGTCACTGGGACTAGTTTGGTAAGGGAATCCTTTCTTTGGGACCAGAAGGCTCTTAAGTGGAACTGAATGTCCTTCATCTGGAATCTTGCCCCTTGGACCACTGCTGTGGAAGCTGCCATGTCATCCAGAAGCTGAAGGAAATGCCTTGCTGGTCGAGACACCTGAAGGATGAATGAAGAGGCCAGTTCCATAAGGTTCCTTGCCCTTTCCAGGGGGAAGGAAGGGTCTTGCCTTTACTGTATCCAGTTCTGCACCTATGAAGGTGAGGAGCTGTACTGGTTTGAGAACTGACGTCGGAAGGTTGAGAAGGAATCCTAAGGAAGTGAGCACTTGCTGGGTCACTTGCAAATGTGACTTGACTTGTCTGGAGACTGACTTACTATGAGCCAGTCGTCCAAGTATGGGAAGATGGAGATCTTTTTTCTTCTTAGAAAAGCAACAACTACTGCCAGGCACTTTGTGAAAATCCTTGGGGCTGATGTTAGGCCAAAGGGCATTGCTCAGAACTGATAGTGGCCTGAGGGCAACTCGAACCTGAGGTACTTTCTGTGGGAGCACCTGATGAGAATGTGAAAGTAGGCATCTTTGAGGTCCAGGGAGGCTAGCCAGTCCCCTGGCCTTAGAGAGAGAAGGATAACTCCCAGAGTTACCATTTTGAACTTTGGTTTCAAAAGGTGTTTGTTCAGATATCTTAGGTCCAGGATGGGCCGCCATTCTCCTGTCTTTCTGGGGGTTAGGAAGTACCTGGAGTACAATCCTTTGCCCTTGTGTAGTGTGGGAACCCTCTCTATAGCTCTGACAGCTAGGAGAGAAGAAACCTCTGTCTCTAAGGCAAGGGTCTCTGAGAGATTTGTAGGTGGAAAGGATCTGGTTCTCATCTTGGGAAATTTTTTGAAGCTGAGAACCAGTCCCTGGCTTACTACTTCCAGGACCCACTTGTCTGATGTCAGAGACTTCCAGTCCTGGACAAAGTAAGCCAGCCTGCCCCCTACTGGTATGGGAGAATTGGCCCGGGCAGACCCATCAGGATGTCTGTTTGGCAGGGGCTTTAGGCTGAGGGGTGGATGCAGGCCTGCTCATCCCCCTTCTGCCTCTCCCTCTAAAGAACCCCCTCTGTGAAAAGGAAGAAGAGGCGGCCTGAGCTTGGCAAAATGGCCTTTGGAAAGGCCTGCCCCTGGATTGCTGCCTTTGAGGAGTTGCTTGCCTTTCTTTGGCCTGAGCACTCCTGTAAGTGGTCCTGTACTCATCCATCTTTTTCATGTAGTTCTCTGTCTGCTCCCCAAACAGAGAATTACCAATAACAGGAAAATCCATGGCCTTAGCCTGGGTATCCTGTGAGAGGCTAGTACATCTGAGCCAAGCCATCCTCCGAAGAGCCACAGATGTAGCCATGACTCTTGATGAAACATCATTGGAGTCCACAGCAGCATGAAACTGTACTTTCGTTGCCTCAATCCCCTCTGCAGCCACCTGCTCCAGCTCCTTGGCAAGCTGGTCAGGGGCCTGTTTAGCCAGAGCCAGCACAGTGTCCCACCTGGATTTCTGGTATCTAGCTGTATAGGCCATATAGTTAGCCTGCCTGAGTCCCAAAGATGCTGCCGGTATTGTTTCTTTGCCATGGCATCAATCTTCCTGGAGTCCTTGTCTGCGGGGTGTGATGCCAAGGGAATATTTGCCTTATCACAGGCAGCAGCCTGCACGACCCCAACATGGCTGCATTGCTGAGAAAGGAACTCCATGTCTGAGCCTGAGAGTGTGTACCTCTTGTCCATTCGTCTGTCCACAGGAGGTATAGAATTAGGAGACTTAAGAATTTTATGTGTGTTTCCCAAAGGAATTGTGGAGGGGAATAGACAGTCTCCTGGACTCTGGGATGTCCATCATCTCAACATAATCAGGCTCTTCCTGATCCTCTACTGCCTCCTCCACAGGAAGCTGGAAGGTCTCAGCTACTTTTCTGTAGAACATATAGGGAGAGGGGGACTCAGAAAGCCTAGGAGGAGAAACACCTGAAGGTCTGTCTGGGGAGATGTCCGGGTCAATAGGCACATCCAGACTTTCATAATCACCATAATCATCCTCATACTCTCCCTCCTCCTCCTCCGGTTCATAAAATTCTTCCAAAGTATAATATGGAACTGGGGGAACCGACCAAACCGAGTCCCTGCCAGATGGTGCCGGTTCAGTTGGAACCGAACTAAGCGATTGCACAATCTTTATCGCCTTGGCCATCTCATCGGCGGTCGGAGTATGAATTTCTGGGTCCGAACCGGACGATTTATCTTTTCTCTTTCTTTTCACCGGAACCGACTCCTCAGAATCGGCTCTCCTTTTGCCCGAAGTATCGCCCTGGTCAGAGGGCACTCCTCCTGGTTCAGTCGGAACCAAACCGGGCTGGCCATCCGGGTCAGTGGACTTCTCAGTCTCCCTTTCCCTCAGTCTACCTAATCTCTTTTCAAGGGTAGATTTGGGAAAATGTTTACAAATTTGGTAGTCTGAATCGAGGTGGTCAAACCCCAGACAATAAACACAGGTAGTGTGGGGATTGGCCTTGGCAAAGACCTCCCCACACTCACTGCAGTGTTGAAACCCAGTGGGCCCGTTTTTTTTCTTGGGTTTCTCAGACATGGCCAACCTAACCAAACTTACCCTTTTTTCGGCAACCGCTAGGCAAAACTCCCCTATCGGTTCCTGACCGTGTCACAGGTCTTGGAAAAAAACGTACTAAAACCCCCTTTTTTAGAACAGATACGGACTGGTAACCACACACTAAAGTAAAATACAAAATTTACCTTAACGATCGGTTCAGCTTAACTAATCCACACTTTTTACAAGTTCCACACAGAAAACAGAACAAAACCTATCTAGTACTCACAGTACCACAGACAGAGACTTGAACCGACTTATGCGGAAACTAAATTTCGGTAGAAACGGACCGAAAACCGACACTTTAACTGACTTCGAACCGAGCTGCAAGAGAAATCTCCGGAGCGACTGTTCAGTGAGGCGGAGTAAAGAATCTGACGGTTGCAGTTCAAAATACAACAGGCAGAGACATCAACCGAGCTCGAGACCAACATTCTATGCCCTGCACAGAAAAGTTAACCCATTGTTCTCCAGGGCAGTTTAAAGGCTGGGGCTAACTGCACTTGTCAGAATACAGCAAGACTTCATGTTGTTTGAATGCCCGTTTTTACTTACTTTAGTTCGCGTAAGTGGGTATATTCTTCTTCAACCTCCACCACATCATCTTCTTGTCGAGGGCGTGTTGCTTGTTATACTTCACCAAAAATACGGGCCGAATGAAGCCTTAACGGACACCAACTGTTCCTGCTTCTCTTTCACCTGGCCATCTTGGACTCAGCGTACTGCGTCATGCGCAGTTTCCTCACAGGTGCCCCCCTCAATGACTTCATCTTTATAATAAAAAAATCTGACCATTTTAAAATGTATATCAAAAGACATGAGTTAATCACAGTTCATGTAAAACAAAAATAAAAACTCACCACTGCCTTGTTCCCTGGAGCAGACTGATTTCACGTTAGTTTGCTGTCTTGGATCTAAAAAGGACACATGTGCCTGAGAGCCCACAGCATACACAGACCACTCTTGACCATAGGCCAAACAAACATTCTCTCTGCAATATGGCAGCTTAGTAGAAAGAACCTTTGGAAATAAAATACCAAAACATCATGTTAAACTGTCAATTATTAGTAGCGCATCCAGAACAAAGACACAAAACCTAACATTCGGGAGGTGCCATAATGATAAACGTTGGAACCCACATTGTTCATTATTGATCTAGGAAGTAGAAGTAAGCAACTCTTGTTGCATGCATTACGCTGGATATGTATCTTATATAACCCAATTAAAAGATAACAGAAATAGAGAAAGGAGGGAGTAAAAAGTTACTCACAATAGGAACATGTTTTCTTCTAATGGAGTAAAACCGTGAGTAAAACTTATGCATTATCTCTGCAAGGAATATGGTGCCCTTGAACTTTAGAATTATCAAAAGATGCTCTCTCTCCCTGTGTTGCTCTAGTCTCCCAGCATTACACTTACATCAATAAATTGGGCTGCTTTAGACCAGACTGGAAGAAACAGTACTTAATGACATTCCTGAAACACCGTACTCATCAAATATGGAACTCAAATAACTCACAAAATTTAAAACACAGTACCAATGATACCGA
The DNA here is from genome assembly GCA_016271365.2 of Neoceratodus forsteri. Taxonomy (NCBI): domain Eukaryota; kingdom Metazoa; phylum Chordata; order Ceratodontiformes; family Ceratodontidae; genus Neoceratodus; species Neoceratodus forsteri. The sequence goes on from CM057449.1 coordinate 625,834,297, forward strand.
GAGGTGTCATGCTGCCCTAAGCAGAAGCAGGGCCACACTCAAAATGGAATGTGGCATCCCGACCAGGTTATCCTATGTAAATAAACTAGTACACTGAGAGCTAACTTTTTACTGTTGTAGTGTACGAACAAAACCTAGTTTTTAAAATATTTTATTATATTTTTTATTTTGTCACTATTTTCATTATTTTAAATTTTCTTCACCAGTGCTTAATTATTAAGATTAAGGTTAAGGGAGGCATACTATAAACTTCTGGTTGAAATTACTATCCACTTAAGTTTATAAAGCAAGAAGGAAGGTTGTCTGCAAGAAAAATATTTCTTCCAACTTCATTCTGCTTAAGTGAAGCTTGAGGGGATGTACCATCTCTGGCTAAGGGATCCCACTTTGTTTAGGCCACTTTTAAACTGCAATACTATCTGCACATTAGAGGCTATGATGTTGCCTTTGGATATCTGCTAGCAAGCTTGTCCAGATAAGGACTAAGAGAGGTTGCTATGGTAATCACATACCAGATGACACTTACTAAAATGTACGGCTTAGTTGCCTGGCACAGCAAAGGCATCCAAGAAAAAAAAAAAGTCAGAACCTGTTAGAATCCTTATAAATTTTCATAGAAAAGTCTTTAGTCTCTTCCAAGACCAATTTTTGTCATGCCAAGATAAAATTTTCCCAGTCTGTAGAGAAGATGGCAACTGCTTATCTAAGTTTTGTAAGTGTAGCTAATGGGGATCAGAAGATATAAATAAAAATATTTCAGAGCAATATACTTTTTAAAGTAAACTTCTCAAGTCTAGCCTTAAATGAAAGCTGACGACGTGACAAAAATCCAAAGATACAATTTTTGGGTATGCAACTTGTTGCCAAGAAGAGATATACAGTACTGTCTGAAAAGAGGTATGGAAAGCAAGTTTTGACAGCCTTGATTTATGTACCATGTGGCCAGCTTAAAAGAACAAAGAAACAGCTCTTTGTAAAGGAATCTAATGTTTTTAAAGACCTTCCTGAAAAATGGTATGGACAAATTATTCTAAAGCTTAGAAAATGTAAAACAAAAGTATCAGTTTGTTTTAAAGGACTTTGCTAAGAAAATGAAGTTATAGTCCCTACTAATTCAGGAAATATTGGTCACATAAACATGAGAGACACTTCAAAAGACTGGTTTCAACGAGAGAAGTTCAAATATGTTTATTTGAAAATTGTATTCTAGGAGCGTGGATATGTTGTTCATCCACACTGTTTGGCATTGTCCCTTTCCCCTTTAAATCTGCCGGAAGTCTTCAAGCTGGCTCCTCCCACCCACCCGGGTGGTATATACCTCGGCTCCGCCCTATGACGCAAGATTTTCCTTTCTGCTAGAAGATGCAGGTTGCCTCCTTCGTGCTTTCACATCTCGTAGGCCCTGGCTTTCAAACTATCGGTTTTACCAAAGCTCAAACTCGTTCAAGTTAGCAACTGCGCTTTTGCAGCATCGATCATGGAGGAGAAATCTTCCCCAGGAATTCGCCGGTGTCCCTGCAGTCAGAAGATGTCGCGCACCGATCTCCACCTCACGTGTGTCTACTGCCGAGGTATCGGCCATGATACCTCGTCGTGTAGCTTTTGCATGGCCTTCCATCCCAATGTCCTGGACGACTGCAAGGCACACCCGAAGCTGGGGAGACCGGAAAAAAGGAACCCTCCGGTGAAGTCGAAGGAGGCTAGGTGGGCGGTTTCCATGGTCACGGGCTCCGCCGATCAGCTGGAACAGATGAAGGCGTTCGAGGAAGAAGCCGCTCGCGCTTCGGCCAATCGAAGCTTCTTCATCCTGCTGAAACTGGGCTCCACCTTTACGGGATCCTTTAAGGAGATGTACCAGTCTCTCCACACCCGGGGAGAGGCGCTCTCAGGCTCGCACTCCTCCTGCTCTCGGAAGAGGGATAAGGACCCACTGTCTTTGTCCCGGCGAAGACATTCTTGGGACCGAGAAAGGTCCGAATCCCAGGAACACATGGTCTCGACCTCGGTTGAGATTGCATCCTCAGCCGTTGGCTTCACGGATCTTCCGTCTGGCCAGGGGACCGAGGAGGTGGTCGACGAGGTCGAAATTATCCTCTACCCGATCGACCCTTTGTCGCTGGCCGGTGCCAATGACTCACTACAACTGACTCCGGTCCTGGTATTTCCGGATGAGGAGACCCAGCCCACTGGCGTCCCCATCAAGGACCAGGTTCTGAACCAGAGGGTCTCACTGATCACACCGGTGTCTCCCAATCGACCAAGTCGGCCTCCCCGATCTCGGTCACGGTCCAGGACCCCGAAGAGCCATAAGCGTTAAGAAGAGGTGATGCCACAGGTCCTCATCCTCCTCGGACGAGGGAGAGCTCCGTCCGGAAACTCTGTTGGTGCTATGAGGCTCTTATGTGGCAACAGCTGATCCTGACTTCGGACATAAGCCGGCTCTGCTGCCCACCCTGGCCGTTACTTGGCTTTTGCCTCCCAGGCTGAAGCCCTCCGGAACCGAAGTCCCTGGTTCCTCTGCCAGTGGGGCCGGCCCGTCTTCCAGTTCAGCCTATCCCAGTCTCTCCTCCTATTCCGGTGGAACCGCCACCTAAGCAGCCTAAGGGAAGGACTCCCTCGAAAGAGGACCGACTAGACACCGACCTTCCCTGACGTCTGTCGGTTATGGTCACCCCAGACCTCACTTGGAGGATCGAGGGTGATTTAGGCGGTAGACTGCTGTATCACGACTTCTCGAACTCGGGTGTCACCAGGCTCCACTCGCATCCGGGGGATGACGAGTCATCCGTTAGCACGGGGATGGAGGAAGGCCCTTCCTCCTTCCAAGGGATTCTCCGTCTCATTTCCGACTCCACGGAATGCCCCTGGAACCTATCCAAAAAGGAGGAGTACCTTCTCACAGATATTTTGAAGAGAGGATACCCGATGGAGGCCCCTTCCAGTGGCTGAAGCCATCGTTGGCCCGGCACTTGTACTTTGGCAGCACCCTGCCTCATGCCCAGCATCGTCTGCCCGCATGGCCCGCAAGTACATGGTGTCCATGGAGTCCCTTGCGGGGTTCACGGAGCACCCTTTGGCCGAGAGCCTGGTGACCGCCTCCGTATTCAGACATACTGGCAGTTCGGCCGACACTGACCGACCTCTGGACAAAGAGTCCAAAAATATGGACCACACTGCCAAAAAGGTCTTTGTGGCCTCTTCCTTGGGTCTTCGTCAGGCCAGCTCGGCAGTCATTATGGCACACTTCTTTCATGCCCTTCTTATGTCATTAGACGAAGTCCTCCCTCATCTTCCCGCGGACATGCAGACCCCGGTCAAACAGGTCCATGACCAGGGCCGTGCTGTTGACAAACAGCAGCTCCAGACGGCCCTGCACATAGAGGATTCTTGTGCCCGCTCGATGGCCGCCGCAGTGGCCTCTCGCCATAGGGCTTGGCTGAGGCTTTCCTCCTTCCTGGCGGATACTCAGCACAAGTTGGCTGATGCGCCTTTCCTGGGGACCGACCTGTTCGGTCCAGGAGTGGCTGGTCACCTACAATGCACAGAGCAGTCCAACGCCACCTTGGATGCCACTTCTGCCAAGGGTTCTTCGGGCAAGAACCAGCAGAAGAAGAAGAAAAACAAGCCCTTTCGGCATTCTTCCCCTGCGGTTCGGCAGCCCTCATGCCAAGGAGGTCAGCAGCAACAGCATCAGCAGCAGGCTCAAGCTTGGTGCCCTTGGTCCAAGCCTGGACCCCAACAGGCCCACAAAGGAGGCAGAGGCTCAGGTCCTGGAGCCTCCTCCTCCTCCTCTACGCCTGCTCTGTGAAAGGTTGAGAGTTGCCACTCCTATACCCGTCACGCCAGCTCTGGGTCCTCCCGTGGGGGGTCGGCTCCGCCACTTCCTTTCCGCTTGGTCAGCTATCACTTCGGACAAGTGGGTTCTCGAAGTGGTCGGTCGGGGACTGCCTCTGGAATTCAAGCAGTAACCTCCCAGTCGAGCCCGTGCCCCTCGGGAGGAATGGATTTCTGCGTACACCCAGTCAGCTCTTCGAGACGACGTAGCTCAGCTCCTCCGCAAGGAGGCAGTAGCTCCAGTGCCGGATCCTCCAACAAACCCAGGCTTTGTCTCCAGGTACTTCCTGGTGCCCATGCTGGTGGGGGGGTTGGCGCCCCATTCTACATCTCCACGACCTGAATCAAATTTCTCAGGTCTCACACCTTTCGGACGGTTACTCTCACCCAGATCATACCATCCCTGGAGCGAAACATGTGGTTCTGTTCACTGTATCTACAGGGCGCGTTCTTTCACGTCCCAATCTGTCTGTCCCATCAGCGGTTTCTCTGCTTCAGGGTCGAAGGGACCCTGTACAAGTTCCGAGCCATGCCGTTCGGCCTGTCATCGGCCCCACGGGTCTTCACCAAATGCACTGTAGTGGTGGCGGCCCACCTTCGGCGTCGAACAGTCAGAATCTACCTTTACCTCGACGATTGGCTGTTGGCAGTTTCCACCCATCAGGAGGTGGAGAGGTTCTGGGATCTGGCCCTCCAAACCTGCTCCCAACTCGGCCTCCTGATCAACAAGGCCAAGTCGGAACTCATGCCTTCTCAGGTGATAGGCTTCATCGGGGCAGAGCCCGACTCCTGTCAAGCCAGAGCTTGGCTCCCGGCGGACAGGGCGGAGGTTCTTTCCTCCTTTGCCCAATCATTTCTGGTTGGGCACTTGCACCTGCCCGGGACTTTCTGCGCCTTCTGGGTTACATGGCAGCGTGCACCTCCGTGGTCCATTGGGCCAGGTTGCACATGCACCCCCTTAAATGGGAGCTGGCCACCTAGTGGACTCAGCACCACAGTCACTTCGACCAGCTGATCACTGTAACACAGAAGATGTGGGACACCTCCAATGGTGGACCGCCCCAGATCGGATGCAGGAAGGGATCCCGTTTGTCCGCCCCGTGCCGACGGTCGTCCTCATGACCGATGCCTCTCTCATGGGCTGGGGAGCCCACATGGAGGATAACAGAGCCCACGGGTTCTGGACCCCCGAGGAGTCCCGATGCCACATCAACCTGTTGGAGCTCAGAGCAGTCAGACTGGCACTGTCAGCTTTCATTCCTCCACTCTGGGGTCAAGTGGTTCAAGTACAGATGGACAATACCACGGCCATGTACTACCTCAACAAACAGGGCGGCACGCACTCCTGTCTGCTGTGCAAGGGGGCGCTCCGCATCTGGACCCTCATGAGCTGGTTGGAGGCGGATCTCCTGGCCATCCATGTGGCAGGAGCCTCGAATCAGCTGGCAGATGCTCTCAGCCGCACAAGCCAGACATCCACAGTGGTCTCTCCATCCAGAGGTAACTACAGCCTGTTTTCCCGTTGGGGCAAGCCGATAGTGGACCTGTTTGCCTCCAGGGAAAAGAACAAGCTGAGGCTGTATCATGCCCGCCTCAGCAGGGCTCGCTGCAGGTGGATGCCTCACAAGGCATGGACCCCAGGCCTCCCTCACGCCTTCCTTCATTTCCCTTGATCCACAAGGTGCTTCTCAAGGTGAAGAGGGACAATGCAAGGTGATCCTGGTAGCCCCAGACTTGCTGCACGCCAGTTCTGGTATCCTCAGCTACAGGCCCCGGGCGACTTTGCACAAGCCCGGACCAGATATCTTTGAACCAGGGAAGGTCTTCCACCTGGACCTTCAATCCTCACCTCACAGCCTGGTACCTGTGTGGCTAGAGTTCCAGGCTTTGTGTCTTTCTGAAGATGTCTACACCGTGGTGGAGGCATCCCAAAAGGAATCGATCAGAAAATCTTATGCCTTCAAATGGAAGAGATTTTCCATTTGGTGTCAGGGTAAGGGTCTGGACCACTTATCCTGTTCTGTGGCCAACATTCTTGACTACCTTTGGTCTCTCTCCAAAGGAGGTCTACGGTCATCGACCCTTAGGGTGCACCTGGCAGCCATTTCTGCTTACCGGGCGTGGGCCAGTCAGCCGACATTGGCACAGGAGACAGTGGTCGGGCGCGTCTTCAAAGGCCTGGATCACATATCGCCTCTGGTGCGTGAACCTCCACCTCCATGGGATCTGCAGCTGGTTTTGGTAAAGCTCATGGGCAAGCCATTCAAACCCATGCACAAATGTGAGCTGTCACACTTGTCATGGAAGACAGCCTTCCTGGTGACTATCACGTCAGCCAGAAGGACAGGAGAGCTCCAGGCACTTTCAGTGGGCTCCCCTTATCTGGTCTTTCACAGGGACAAAGTTGTCCTGTGCCCCCAACCGAAATTCCTTCCGAAGGTGGTGTCAAGAGTTTCACCTTAACCAGGTGTTGACTCTGCCGGTATACTACCCTAATTACACCTTGGATGCAGAGTACAGGCTCCATACTTTGGACCTGAGACGTGCTCTCTCCTTTCATAAGGAGAGGACAGCGGAAATTCGCAAAGAGGTTCGCCAGCTGTTTGTCACCTACGCTGAAGCCGTTTCTGGCAGACCTGCAGTCAAATGGACCATAGCAAGATGGATTACATCATGCATAGGTCTGTGCTATGAGTTGGTGGGCAAGGAGCCACCCAGAGGGATAAGAGCTCATTCAACCCGCCATACTGCTGCATCGATGGCTGCTTCCAGGGACATCCCTATCCAGGAGATCTGCTGGGCTGCTACCTGGAAGTCAGCAAACACCTTTATCACTCACTACCACATCGACCTTGAGTCATGCCAGGATGCTGGTTTTGGGGCTTCAGTTCTCCAATCTCTGTTTCCTAAGTTGAGGGTGTGCGCCGTGCCTCCCTCCTCCCGGAGAACTGCTTGGAGTCTGCCAAACAGTGTGGATAAACATATCACGCTCCTAGAAAAACAGGTTACTCACCTGAAACAGTAGTTCTAGGAATGGTATATGTTGTTCATCCACACAGACCTACCCGACCTCCCCGGCTGCGGACACACACAACCTTGCTTCCAGCAGGCTAAGATCTGGCATCATGGGTGGAGCTGAGTATATACCACCCAGGTGGGTGGGAGGAGCCAGCTTGAAAACTTCGGCAGATTTAAAGGGAAAGGGCAATGCCAAACAGTGTGGATGAACGACATATACCATTCCTAGAACTACTGTTACAGGTAAGTAACCTGTTCTTATTTTGCATATAAAAGTTATGAGGAAAAATTATTTCATGTTTAAAAGTGGACTCTGAGCAAAGAGGCAGTCCTTATGGAGGGATGGAGACCCACACTACCTTATTTACATTATTCAATCAGAGTTTGGAAAAATTGCAGGAAATGTCAGGACAGTATTCTAATCAAAGAAATATGTGGATTAGAGGGGCCTTGGCTAGCCCCTTCTGTCGCACCTCGTTTTGGCAATGTGCATTTGCCTACCGGGCCTCCCTGTGGATGAATGAACTCCCCGGGCACCTCTTGGCCACTAATTGTCTGGCCCAATTCAAAACTGACCTCAAACAGTACCTAATAAAACTCTCTTTTAGGAGAAGACTACTGTATATTTCTGATTTGGATAGGTCTGATGTATTTATTGTACATTACATCAGTTACTGTACATATGTCAATAAGAGATCAGTCATTTCTGCTGTTGCAACACATATCTAGAGTATGAGGCTCTGACACAAGGTAGTAACATGTCAAGCAAGCCTCCATTTACATGCAAATGGATCACTTGTAATACAGCCCCTCCCATTCCCTGATGCCACTGCAGCAACAGTGCAGAAGTACACATAAGGGTATCAATGCTGTCTATTCTGATTTTAGTTTAAGTTTGCAATGGCTTAAGACAATTCTGTCATGCAACTCACACAGGGAATAGTACTTGTAGCCTTAATACTTCATGTGTAGAGCAAATAATACATCTAATAGTATTTCATTCACAGGAAACAGAATCTTTGTACTGCTCATTTCTCTCTGTGAGACAGTTGCAACATGTTGTGGAAAGCAGTAGAAAGAATCAGTCAATCAAGTAGTCAATCAGTATTGAACCAGGTGAACACCCTTGAGAAGATTCATTTACAATGTAGGCTGAGCAGTTTCCCAAAAGGATCACACAAGACTGAATTCCTCCTTTGCACAATTATACACCCCTTTCAGCAGCCTGAAAGTGGAGAGCTAGATCACTTACTTTATAAAGTGTACTGTTTTACATTTCAAATGCTCCTTACATCTGGGTTTCTGACTGGAAATATCAAGACACAGAATGCATATGACATGGGAGGAATGAGCTAAGTAAATACAGAGCACTGCAAACACTGAGACTGATCAGTTTCTTTACCTACATACAACAGCTGAAGTGTAGCATCTGATTTGTGAGGACATCCTACTTCAAATGCTGGTACAATATTACAAAGGGGGCTGCACAGCTTGTTTTCAGTACCTTCAAAGTGAAGTCCTGTAGCTCTCACACCACTGTTAATGATTTATAATGGGAATGGGGACACTTTTATAGTCATGGACCTGAGGGGCCATCACAGTTCCCAAGGAGGTTAGGGGAACCTGTTAAGGGTTAGAGAGTAAGGGACTTTAGTAGATTTTAACCAGGGTTTCCAGTTCTTCTACCTGTGCTTTAACAACTAGATTACCCTTCTTCCATATGCTGCAGCTGATGTTGTCCTGGTATCCTATTCCTTGTTATAGCTGAACTCTTTATTGCCTTACATCAGCCATCCAATCACTGACTGCCTAGTTACAAAGGGAAAGGGGCATTTTTGCAAGATTGTGTCTCACTGCTGGTGTTAATCACAACAGAGACTGCTAACACACACAGAACATAATACAACAGCTATATAATACCACTTAAGACTCTTGTTGTACCCAGACTCATTTATTGGGTAAACTGTTTTTGCTAACAGAAACATTGACACAACACATACAGGTACTTCCTTATAGGCATACTGTATATACATGTCAAATCAGTGCTGCATCACACTCATATGGTCCTAGTTCCTATTAGACCTGCACTTCAGGATGTGCACAACACTTAAAGGGTTCCCCCATTACTCAAGTGGGGAACCAAACATTGTGGGTTCTGTTTATTGGTGGAACAGCATTTAGTGCAGCACCATTATCTGTTGCTCTGATGACATCATCCTCCAGCAGCATTGATGGTAAAATGGAGGACAAACATATTGATAACTTCTGGGGCTGTATATTTTATTTATAATCTAGATTTGGACAGCAATAGGACTGCTGGCAACTGGAGGCACACAACCGTTACACATAAGGAGTTGGGAAAATATGGGTGTGAAAACTATGGGAGACTTCCCCTTTAGCGCACCTGCCCCTAAGTCCAGCCACACCTACTCTCTCTGCCCCACAGCAAGCACTAGGCAGGCCTCAGGTACCCCATTCCTCTGTCCCGCTCATGATTGCACTCAGCAATCAGTTACATCATGCTCAACTCGGCACCTGCCACCCCACCTTCCCCTCCCAAACTCCTAGTCCATTGAGTTTCCCTAACAGTCACTATTAATGCAAGCTGCCTGACCATGCCCCCTCGCACCCCACCATTTACTCTAGCATGTCTTCTCCACTCAGCCTCCCCTCACCCCCCATTTCTCCCTATATCTTATTGCCCCTCTTCCCCCACCCCTTCACCTCCACCGCAGTACCTACCTCTCTCTCATACCTCCTTTCTTCACCCCACTGCCAGCTATCCCCGTCCTTCTGAACTACTGACAAGGCATTTTGTTGCTGTTTATTTCCCCTCCACCCTCATAAAGTGTTTTTCTTGTTATATTAACTTGGACCTATGTTTTGAGTTATCCTGTAAGTTCCCCATCCAAGCTGTATCATTCATTGTGCTCTATCTTTGCTTCTCCTATTGTACTTTGTTTTGCAACCTATGACGTGGAACCTTTGTAAAAGAGCTTGCGCTCAAAGGTCTTTTCCGAATCACTAAATAAAAAAATTAATAAATAAGGTTTACAATTTCGAATTCAATCCAGAATTTATAAAATCTGCGATAAGGAAGGATCTATGATGGCTGACTGAGTGACTTTGTGGTTTTTAAAACTTCTGCTAGGCCAAAAGCCTAAAGCTACGCCTGTCTGGGACCAGTATTTAGTTAAGCCATTGATGAAGTATCCTCCAGTGGAGGGTTCAAGCCTGCAAGCTGACACAAGATTGCCATGAGGTCCAACTGCAAGAATGGCTTGTTACAAAAAGGACTTTTATTTAAACACTGGATGGAGCAAAATGTGTGGTTTAAATACATGACATCCTGACTAAAGTGATGTTTTGGAACGTCTGCTAAAGCCAAGCATGGACGTAGAGACTAACTGTTATTTCATCAGCCAGTAAGTCTACAGCGTTGTTTGATAACAGATGAGTCCAGTGTCCTGAGGTTCAAGTGGAAATGAAACAGAAACAGTCATAAAATCCTGTACCAAGAACTTTGCTGTCCACGGGAAAAATCTCTTCTGCAAACAACTGCGGTGGTGAAGGAATCTACCATTGTGCCTTGGAACTGTTAGTATGTTACTGTCTAATGTTCCTGCCAAAATCCTGATAAATGACTTTTAATGATTTGTGACGTCTCAAGCAAGGAGCATCCAGTCTGCACTGCTGAGCTGATGCCAAAGAAGTCCGAAAGTCCCAGGTTCGAGGGTGAGAAAGGAAAGACAAATACTACAGCCAAGCCAGCTAATAAAGGACTTTTACCATCCAGAATCAGAAAATCTCAACAAGATTTTCAAAGTTAAAAGGAAAGAAGACCAAGCTTCTACCAATAACCAGAAATTTAAGTATTATTTTAATTACTTTATTTTAATTTGGCTTACCTGGGGAGGTAAATAGGTAACATAGTAACTTAACTTTTAATTACAAAATCTTGGGATATAATTTAAGCTTAAATTTAATTGAAATATAAATACTGTTGCATGAGAAAAGTATTTAAACAAGTCAAAGAAAGTCAAAGTAATAACTGAACAAAGTCTTTTGAAATATTTTTATAGAAAACAATTTCATTGTTTTCAAAAGTTATCAAACTGCAACTTGTTTGTTTTGTTTGATTTCTTTATTTTTATTTATTTGATTGTCTGAAACCTTTGATGTTTGTGTTTACAGCTTTATTATGTTTACAAGGTATATTAATGCTAATTAGGGATATTTCAAATTTGTGTACAGGTGTTAATAAAATTTATTTTTCCTACTCCGAAGTGTGACAGAAATGTTTTTTTTTTTTACTTTATCTTGAACCTGGACAATAGGAATAATATCAGATCTGAATTTTATAATTACTGATATGATTTTTGAAAATGTTGTGGTATAAGGCTGAGGCAGATCAAAGTGCCTATCATAAAAACTGCTATTCTGACATTGTTCCAACAGTAGTGAGTGGAAAGAAGTGAAGTACTGGGAATGCTAATCAGAAAGAACAATATGTCGGATGTATACATGATAAAAGAAGGCAGGTGGGTCCTATGAAAAGCCACGATAAGATGATGCACAGTGCCTGAGGGAGGAGACAAGCTGCACAGTGCCTGAGGGAGGAGACAAGCTGCAGGATAATGATAACCTGTAGGTGTCTGATCGGGCAGAGTACACAACATAATTTCAAACAGCACAGGGTTGCATCACAGTTTTTCACATCATTGGCTTCAACTGAAATCTGGCAATGTCACAAACAATTTACAACTACAGCCAACATCTGGGATTCCAGAGACAACTTAAGCCAAATCCCACAAGTGGGAAGCTACAGTACTGTATGTGGATCTCATTAAGAACATAGGCAATGTTGTTGACTGATTTCAATGAAATTCTGACACCACTCTGGGGAGGAAAGCACTGTTTGTTCAGAGTATTACCTTTTCCTTGTGGAACACCAGGAACTGTTGGTCTATGCTGAGCACATGAAGCTAACTTACTCTCCTTGCAAAGATCTGCTAGGGAAAGGCTGGCAACGCGAGACCAGCACAGAGAGAGTTTTCATTTAAAAAATCCCAAGTTCTGTGGCACCAATCCACATGCAGAGATAATGCTAGAGTTGTACTAGCTGCTCTAATTACTGGACTGAGAAAAACAGTAAATACAGGTTACTCACCTGTAACAGGAGTTCTAGGAATGGTATATGTTGTTCATCCACACTCATTGGCAGGTATCCTTGCCGCTTTAAATCTTGCCGGAAGGTCTTCAAGCTTGCTCCTCCCACCCACCGGGTGGTATAACTCGGCTCCGCCCCGCGCCAGATCTGGCCCGCTGGAAGCTCAGGTTGTGTTCGTCAGCCGGGAGGTCGGGTGGGTGATGAACAACATATACCATTCTAGAACTCCTGTTACAGGTGAGTAACCTGTATTTCTAGGACATGGATATGTTGTTCATCCACACTCATTGGCAGACTCTAGCAGTTCTCCGGGAGGAGGGAGGCAAGCGCACACCCCCAATACTTACTTGGGAAAGAGAGACTGGAGGAACCGAGGCCCCAAAACCAGCATCCCGGCGTGACTCAAGGTCGATGTGGTAATGGGTATAAAGGTGTTTGCTGACTTCCAGGTAGCAGCCCTGCAGATTTCCTGGATAGGGACGTCCCGGAAGCAGCCACCGTTGCAGCAGTATGGCGGGTAGAATGAGCTCTTATCCCTCTGGGAGGCTCCATGCCCGCCAACTTATAGCAGAGATCTATGCAGGAGGTTACCCACCTGCTTATCGTCCGCTTGGCTGCAGGTCTGCCGAATGCGGCTTCAGCGTGGTGACAAACAGCTGGCGAACCTCTCCCAATTTCAGCCGTGCGCTCCTTATAATAAGTGAGCGCCTTCTAGGGTCCAGAGTATGGAGCCTATATTCGAACCTCGAGGTGTGATTGGGGTAGAACACCGGCAGAGTCAACACCTGGTTAAGGTGAAACTCCGACACCACCTTCGGAAGGAATTTCGGGTGGGGGCGCAGGACAACCTTGTCCCTGTGGAAGACCAGGTAAGGAGACTCTATGGAAAGCGCCTGGAGCTCTCCCATCCTTCTGGCTGACGTGATAGCCACCAAGAAGGCGGTCTTCCACGACAGGTGAGAGAGAGCACACCTGTGCATAGGTTGAATGAAGCTTGCCCATGAGCTTTGCCAATACCAGCAGTAGATCCCACGGAGGTGGGGTTCCCGCACTGGAGGGAAATGTGATCAAGGCCTTTGAAAAAGCATGAACCACCTTCTCCTCGCCATCGACTGCTTCCTGCCCGCGCTCGGGCAGAGATGGCTGCCAGGTGCACCCTCAGGGTCGCCTCGACTCCAAGCCCTTGACCAGAAAGGGACCATAAATAGTCCAAGATGCTTGCCAAGGAACAGGAGGAAGGGTCCAAGCCCTTGCCTGACACCAAATGGAAAACCTTTTCCATTTGAAGGCATAGCATTTTCTGGTCGACTCCTTACGGGACGCCTCAACTACATTGAGGACCTCGTCGGAAAGACCCAAGGCCTGGAACTCTAGCCGCTCAGGAACCAGGCCGTCAGGTGCAGGGATTGAAGGTCCGGATGGAACACCTTCCCCTGACTGACTGAGAGCAGGTCCGGGCGAGCTGGAAGCTGCCGCAGAGTCCTGGAGCTGAGACTGAGGAGATCTGGGTACCAGAACTGGCGAGGCCAGTCTGGGGCTATCAGAATCACCTGCGCCTTGTCCCTCCTCGCCTTGAGAAGCACCTTGTGGATCAAGGGAAATGGGGGAAAGGCGTAAAAGAGGCCCGGGGTCCACTGCCTCGAGAAGGCATCCCCCTGCAGCGAGCCCTGCTGAGGGGGGCGCATGGAACAGGCTCAGCCGCTCTCCCTGGAGGCAAACAGGTCCACCTGAGGTGTGCCCAATGGGAGAACAGATGCTGTACTACCTCCGGCAGGAGAGACCACTCGTGGGATGCAGCCCCTATCCGCTCAGGGCATCGGCCAGGGTGTTGGAGGCTCCTGCCACGTGAATGGCTAGGAGATCCGCCCAGGCTGCGCCACGAGAGTGACCAAATGGGAGAGCTTGCATAGAAGCATGGGCGCGTCCCGCCCTGGCGGTTTAGATAGTACATGGTCGTGGTATTGTCCGTCTGGACTCGGACCACTTGACCCCGAGGAACGGAGCAAAGGCGGTGAGAGCTAGGCGGACCGCCGGAGCTCCAGCAGGTTGATGTGGCATCGGGACTCCCGGGGACCAGAGGCCATGAGCCCGTGTTCCCAGATGGGCACCCCAACCCATCAGAGAGGCATCGGTCGATAGAGAGACTGTCGGCTCGGGCGGACGAACAGGATGCCCTCCTGCAAATGATCTGGAACGGTCCACCACTGGAGGCGTTCCACATCCCCTGTGTCACCGACACAAGCTGGTCCAGAGGATCGCAGCGCTGTAGACCACTGGCTGGCCAGTCCCCACTGAAGGGGACGATGTTCCAGCGGGCCCAACGGACCACGCTGGTGCAGGCCGCCATGAGACCCAGGAGGCGCAGGAAGTCCCGGCAGGGCGCAATTGCCCAACCAGAAATGATCGGGCAAAGGAGGAAAGAACCTCGGCCCTGTCCGCCGGGAGCGCCTCTGCTCAAGAGAGTCGAGCTGCCCGATGAATAGAATCACCTGCTTGGCTCGAGTTCGACTTGGCCTCGTTGATAAGGAGGCCCAGTTGAGAGCAGACCTGGAGGGCCAGATTTCTGGACCACTCTGCCTCCTTCCTGGAGGAGCTGCTATCAGCCAGTCGTCCAGGTAAGGGTACACCCGACCTCGGGCGCGAGGAATGCTGTCACCACTGCCATGCATTTGGTGAAGACCCTGGGAGCTGAGACAAGTCAAGGGCATGGCTTGGAACTCAAGAGGGATCCTTCCTCATTGAAGCGATGAATCTCTGGTGAGACGGACGGATAGGGACGTGAAAAACGGCCCTGCAAGTCCAGAGAGCAGAACCACACGCCGCTCCAAGGATGGTATTATCTGAGCCAGAGTGACCATCCTGAAGGTTCGAGACCTTAGGAACTTGTTTAGGTCGTGTAGGTTGAGAATGGGGCGCCAGCCCCGTCCGCTTCGAACCAGGAAGTACCTGGACACAAACCCTGGTCTGAAGGAGGGTCCACCACCTCTCTATCACCTCCTTCTGGAGGAGGAGAGCGATGTCGGCTCGACGAGCCAGTGAGGCTGGATCTGGAAGCTCTCGAGGGAGACGGCTCTGAAGGGTGGAGCCTGCTCGACTCCAGAGGCAGGCTCTTCCCACCACCTCCAAGACCCACCTGTCCGTGGAAACAGCGGACCAGGCGGAACGGAAGTGCTGGAGCCGCCTCTAATGGGACCTAGGGATAAGGTGACGGAATGGGGCGACACCCTCAGCCCGTCACTGGGCAGGCTTGGAGGAGGGACCGGCCGAGGGACCTCCTGGGCCTTTTCTTCCCTGCCTCCTGTTAGAGGAAGCCGGCGGCTTGGGTTTGGGATGCCAAGGCCGAGCCTGCTGGCCCTGACGTTGCTGGGCCGGGCGCGCCGGGGGCACAGAAGGACGAAAGGGCTTAGGCTGTGGTTTGCGGCCTTTGTCCTTCTGAGCGGAAGAGACCGAGTCCAAGGTAGCATTGGACTTCTCGATCCTCTGCAGGTGACCTTCCACCCCAGGGCCGAAGAGGTCAGTCCCACAAAGGGACATCCGCCAACTTGTGCTGGGTATCCGAGTAAAGGTGGATATCCTCAGCGCCCGCCGACGCGATAGCCACTGCGGCCGCCACCGATCTGGCACATGAGTCCCCTATATCCAAAGCAGTCTGGAGCTGCTGTTTGGCCACTGCCCTGCCCTGGTCCCGCACCTGCTTAACCGTAGTCTGCAGATCGGTGGGAAGATGAGGATGACCTCATCCAGGAGCCCAACAGGGCATGAGAAAATGTGCCATGAGGGACAGCCGAACTGACCTGACGAAGGCCGAGAGAGGACGTAGCGAGACTTTTAGCCCGACATAGTCCATTTCTTGGACTCCTTGTCAGGAGGTTTGTCCACATCCCTGGCGTTTGGCGCGCCGGAAAACGCTGTCGGTAACCAACCCCTCAGCAGAGGGGTGTTCCGTAAAACCGGACAAGGAACCAGTAGGGACCGCATACTTCCTGGCCATCCTGGCCGAAGGCGCAGGGCAGGAAGCAGGGCGCTGCCAAAGCTCCAGTGCCGGACCCACTATGGCCTCAGCCACCGGAAAGGCCTCGGTCGGAGAATCCCCTCGGTCCAGAATCTCCGTGAGGGGATACCTGGCCCGTTTGGAAACGGGTTCGAGCTCCATCCCGGTGGACTCCGAGATGAGCCGAAGTAGTCCTAGGAAGGACGACGGCTATCGCCCATTGACTGACCTCCTGAAGACTCCAAGTCCAGTCGCTGAGAAAAGGAGGAATCATCTTCGACCGGAAGAGTCCTCGAAGAGCTGCCTCTGGCCTGAGCCACCCTTCACCTGCCGAGGTCGATCGGGAGGAGGTAACTGACAGCCGATGGGGTAGACCCTTAGCCGACCGAGAATCCTTGGTCGGAGCCCCAATTGGTGGCTGTGGAGGCGGAGGTCCCACCGAATCGGTGGAGCAGCTGGTTTGGCGAACAACGGCCTGGGTATAGGCTCCTCGGATAAGTCGAGGGTTGTGTCGGCCGATCCGGTGACAGCAGCACGGTCGGGAAGACGACGGGGTCGGCTGATTCCCGCCAGAGGAGCTGTTGCAACATAAGGTCCTCGCATCGCCAACGTAATTCTACGCCAAGCCTCCCCTCATCCGAGGAGGAGGACGAGGACGCAGCGGCGACGCCGCTTACCGCGGTGCCGAGACCGAGACCGCCTATGACGGTGGGATCGGCTGGACCGCGAAGAGGTCCGAGACCGAGACCGAGAGTCCCGGAATTTCCGAGGTCGGTGCGGGGAGGTGTCGGCCGGAACCGGCACTCCCTTCGGCTCGGATGGTGCATCCGAGGGCTCCGGAAC
This sequence comes from Neoceratodus forsteri, assembly GCA_016271365.2. NCBI lineage: Eukaryota > Metazoa > Chordata > Ceratodontiformes > Ceratodontidae > Neoceratodus > Neoceratodus forsteri. The sequence continues at coordinate 625,851,153 of CM057449.1, forward strand.
CGGAGGCACAGGCGAGCCCACGGGATCCTCAACTCCTCCCGGGGGAACCGGGGAGAGGGGAATCTCGGCTGCTAAAGGCGACAGCCCGTCCAACGGGTCGAGAAAAATCTCGACTTCATCGGTGGGAGTCTCGGTCAACTGACCTGACGGGGACACCGTGAGGCCAGTGGCCGAAGCCGAAATGGTCGACTTTGCCGACGGCCGACGGCCCGGAGAGGGACCTTTCCCGCCTCCCAAGAGCGCCACGGAGGGACTTACCTTGTCCCTCTTTGGACCGAGAATAAGGTCCCGCTAACGTAGGGCCCTTCTCCTTTAGTGGAGAGGGACAGACAAAGCTCCTTAAAAGAAGCCGTAAAGAAGAGCCCAGAGAGAGCGGGATAAATGCCGCGCCGAGGAAGATACGTCTCGCTGCCGCCTTCTTCGAGGGCTACCATCACCGCCGAGCTGATCCTCCGAGTCCCGCTGACACCGCCAACCGGGCCTCCTGGACTTCACCGGAGGGAACGCTTCGGGATGGCCCAGTTGTAATCGGGCAGCACGGTCTTCGAGGACGAGGTCAGAAAGATGAGCACAGGTCGCAAGCCCGCGGTCGTGCTCAAGGCCTAAGCAGTAGACACACGGGAGTGTGGATCCGTCCGAGACATCTTCTGCCCACATGGGCATCTCCGAACTGGGAGTCGATTTGTCCATCGAGCCAGCAGGGATAGAAGATCAAGTCTTTTGCAAAATTTATTTTTAAACCGCAACGGAGAAATAGGAACCAGTCTCAACGCGAGAGCGTTAAGGAGGGAACCTGAGCTCTAAGCGTAAGGAAGATCAGGCGCCATGGGGCGGAGTCGAGTTATACCACCCGGTGGGTGGGAGGAGCAAGCTTGAAGACCTTCCGCAAGATTTAAAGCGCAAGGATACCCCAATGAGTGTGGATTAACAACATATCCATGTCCCTAGAAGTAACATTTACCTGCTGAATTTATTTAGAGCACTGGCAGTAACATAGCCAGGTCTTCTTTCTTTTCTTTTATTGCACATTTGTAAAGGCAGCCATGACTAGAAGAGACAATGATTTTCCATTTTCAAAAATGGCCAATTCCATTTGGCAAAATCTTAAAATCAGCGTTTCCCCCAAACTGAGGGTAAATCAGCATTTTTTGTCATAATGGAGGAATTTGCTAAAAAAGCTTGTACAAAGTGGGTTTTCTACATGATAAAGTGGTGCAAAAAGGCAAATTCCATTTTTACTGGTGTTCTTGGTTGAAAACAAAAAATCATTGTCTCTACTTGGCACATTTGCCCTGCGAGTATGTACTTCAGAGGTTCTCATGCACTGGGTAGATAAATACAGGTTACTCACCTGTAACAGGAGTTCTAGGAATGGTATATGTTGTTCATCCACACTTATTGGCAGGTTCCTTGCCGCTTTAAATCTTGCCGGAAGGTCTTCAAGCTGGCTTCTCCCACCCACCCGGGTGGTAAAACTCGGCTCCGCCCCATGACGCCAAATCTAACCCGCTGGAAGCCAGTTCAGCGTCAAGCCGAGGTTGGTGGAATGGTGGATGAACAACATATACCATTCCTAGAACTCCTGTTACAGGTGAGTAACCTGTATTTCTAGGGACATGGATATGTTGTTCATCCACACTTATTGGCAGACTCCTAGCAGTTCTCCGGGAGGAGGGAGGCAAGGCACACACCCTCTACTTAGGGAAAAGAGACTGGAGAACCGAGGCCCCAAAACCAGCATCCCGGCGTGACTCAAGGTCGATGTGGTAGTGGGTGATGAAGGTGTGTGCTGACTTCCAGGTAGCAGCCCAGCAGATTTCCTGGATAGGGACATCCCTGGAAGCAGCCACCGATGTAGCGGTATGGCGGGTAGAATGAGCTCTTATCCCTCTGGGAGGCTCCATGCCCGCCAACCTATAGCAGAGATCTATGCAGGAGGTGACCCACCTGCTTATCGTCCGCTTGGCTGCAGGTCTGCCAGGTGCGGCTTCAGCGTAGGTGACAAACAGCATGAACCTCTCCCCGATTCTCAGCCGTGCGCTCCTTATAGTAAGCGAGCGCCCTTCTAGGGTCCAGAGTATGGAGCCTATATTCGGCCTCCGAGGTGTGACTGGGGTAGAACACCGGCAGAGTCAACAGCTGGTTAAGGTGAAACTCAGACACCACCTTCGGAAGGAATTTTGGGTGGGGGCGCAGGACAACCTTGTCCCTGTGGAAGACCAGATAAGGACACGTGATGGAAAGCGCCTGGAGCTCTCCCATCCTTCTGGCTGACGTAATAGCCACCAAGAAGGCGGTCTTCCACGATAGGTGAGAGAGATCACACCTGTGCATTGGTTCGAATGGCTTGCCCATGAGCTTTGCCAGTACCAGCAGTAGATCCCACGGAGGTGGAGGTTCTCGCACCGGAGGGGAAATGTGATCAAGGCCTTTGAAAAAGCGCCAGACCACCTTCTCCTGCGCCACCGACTGCTTCCCAACCTGCGCCCGGTAAGCAGAGATGGCTGCCAGGGGCACCCTTAGGGTCGTCGACCTAAGCCCTTGCTGAGAAAGGGACCACAAATAGTCCAAGATGCTTGCCAAGGAACAGGAGGAAGGGTCCAGGCCCTTGCCCTGACACCAAATGGAAAACCTTTTCCATTTGAAGGCATAGCATTTCCTGGTCGACTCCTTACGGGATGCCTCAACTACATTGAGGACCTCGTCAGAAAGACCCAAGGCCTAGAACTCTAGCCGCTCAGGAACCAGGCCGTCAGGTGCAGTGACTGAAGGTCCGGATGGAACACCTTCCCCTGACTGACTGAAAGCAGGTCCGGGCGAGCTGGAAGCTGCCTCGGGAGCCTGGAGCTGAAGCTGAGGAGATCTGGATACCAGCATTAGCGGGGCCAGTCTTGGGCTACCAGAATCACCTGCGCCTTGTCCCTCCTCGCCTTGAGAAGCACCTTGAGGATCAAGGGAAATGGGGGAAGGCGTAGAAGAGGCCCGGGGTCCACGGCCTCGAGAAGGCATCCCCTGCAGCGAGCCCTGCTGAGGGGGGCAGGCATGGAACAGCCTCAGCCTTCGTTCTCCCTGGAGGCAAACAGATCCACCTGAGGTGTGCCCCAATGGGAGAACAGATCTTGTACTACCTCCGGCAGGAGAGACCACTCGTGGGACACAGCCCCTATCCGGCTTAGGGCATCGGCCAGGGTGTTGGAGGCTCCTGCCACATGAATGGCTAGGAGATCCGCCTCCAGGCTGCGCACGAGTGACCAAATGCGGAGAGCTTCCTTGCACAAGGGCATGGAGCGTCGCCCCGCCTGGCGGTTTAGGTAGTACATGGTCGTGGTACTGTCCGCCTGGACCAACCACTTGACCCCGTGAGAAACGGGAGCGAAGGTGGTGAGAGCTAGGCAGACCGCTCGGAGCTCCAGCAAGTTGATATGGCATCGGGACTCCCGCGGGGACCAGAGGCCGTGCGCTCTGTGCTCCCCCAGATGGGCACCCCAACCCATCAGAGAGGCGTCGGTCGATAGAGAGACCGTCTGCTCGGGGCAGACAAACGGGATGCCCTCCTGCAGATGAGCTGGAATGATCCACCACTGGAGAGCGTTCCACATCCCTTGGGTCACCGTCACTAGCTGGTCCAATGGATCGCAGCGTTGAGACCACTGGCTGGCCAGCCCCCACTGAAGGGGGCGCATGTTCCAGAGGGCCCAATGGACCACGCTGGTGCAGGCCACCATGAGACCCAGGAGGTGCAGGAAGTCCCGGCAGGCGCATTGCCCAACCAGAAATGATCGGGCAAAGGAGGAAAGAACCTCAGCCCTGTAACCGCCGGAGCCGTGTGCTCTGCCTCAAGAGAGTCAAGCCTGCCCGATGAAGAGAATCACCTGCTTCGGTTCGAGTTCCGACTTGGCCTCGTTGATGAGGAGGCCGACCTGAGAGCACTCCTGGAGGGCCAGATCTCTGGACCGCTCCACCTCCTGTCTGGAGGGGGCTGCTATCAGCCAATCGTCCAGGTAAGGGTACACCCGGACCCCTTGGCGCTGCAGGAATGCTGTTACCACTGCCATGCATTTGGTGAAGACCCTGGGTGCAGGAGACAGGCCGAAGGGCATGGCTCGGAACTCGAAAAGGGATCCTTCTGCTCGAAAGCAAAGGAATCTTTGGTGAGATGGACTTGATAGGGGACGTGAAAACGCGTCCTGCAGGTCCAGAGAGCAGAACCCACGCTGTGTTCCAAGGATGGTATTATCTGAGCCAGAGGACCATCCTGAAGGTTCGAGACCTTAGGAACTTGTTTAGGCTGCTGTAGGTCGAGAATGGGGCGCCAGCCCTCGTCTGCTTTGGGACCAGGAAGCCTGGACACAAACCCGTGGTCTCGAGGGAGGGTCCGCTACCTCTCTGATCACCTCTTTCTCGAGGAGCAGAGCGATGTCGGCTCGGTGAGCCGACAGCGAGGCTGCGGACCCCGAGGCGCCCCTGGGGGCGACGGCTCTGAAGGGCGGGGCCTGCTCGAACTCCAGAGACAGGCCCTTTCCTACCACTTCCAACACCCACCGATCTGTGGTAATAGCAGACCAGGCGGAAAGGAAGTACCGGAGCCGTCCCCCCCTGGGGGAACTGGGGTGAGGTGACGAGGTTGGGGGCGACACCCCTCAACCCGTCACTGTGCAGGCTTGGAGGAGGGACCGGCCGAGGGACCTCCTGGGCCTTTATCTCCTGCTTCCTGAGGAGGAAGCCGCTGGTTTGGGTTTGGGACGCCAAGCGCAAGCCTGCTGGCTCCTGATGCTGCTCGGACGGCTGGGCGCAGACGGACAAAGGGCTTGGGGTTGGTTCGTGCCCTTGTCCTCTGAGCGGATGAGACCGAATCCAAAGTGGCATTGGACTTTTCGATCCTCTGGAGGTGGCCTTCCACCCAGGGCCGAGACGCCGGTCCCGCGGAAGGGACATCCGCCAATTTGTGCTGGGTATCCGCCAGAAGGTGGATATCCTCAGCCATGCCCGACAGCGCGATAGCTGGCTGCGCCGCGACTGACCTGGCGCATGAGTCTCCAATGTCCAGAGCAGTCTGAAGTTGCTGCTTGGCCACTGCCCTGGTCCCGCACCTGCCTAACCGTGGTCTGCAGGTCAGCCGGGAGATGAGGGACTACCTCGACCAGGGAGCCCAACAAGGCATGGAAGAAATGTGCCATAAGCACGGCCGAGCTGGCCTGACGAAGGCCAAGGGAGGACGCTGTGTAGACTTTTCCCCCGGCATAGTCCAATTTCTTGGACTCCTTGTCGGGAGGTTTGTCCACGCCCCAGCGCTTCCGCACGCTGGAAAACGCTGTCGGTAACTAACCCTCGGCTGAGGGATGTTCCGAGAAACAGACAGGGAACTGGGACCGTGATACTTCCTGGGCTATCCTGGCGCCGGCGCAGGGCAGAAGCAGGGCTGCCAGAGCCCAAGGCCGGGCCCACAATGGCCTCGCCACAGAAAGCTCGAGGGGAATCCCTCGGTCCAATATCTCCTGTGAGGATACTTGGCCCGGGCTGACGGGCTCGAGCTGCATCCTGGTGGACTCCGAGATGAGCCTGCAAACCCAGAAAGGACGAAGGGCATCGTCCAGCGACTGACCTCCAGAGGACTCCAACCACCTCGCCTGGAGAAAAGGGAGGAATCGCGCGACCTACAAGAGTCCCAAAGAGCTGCCTCGGCTTGAGCCACCCTCCACCTGCCGAGGTGATCGGGAGTGAGGGTGACAGACAGCCTATGGTAAACCCTGAGCCGACCGAGAGTTCTTGGTCGGAGCCGCAAAACAACAGCTGTGGAGGCGGAGGTTCCACCATAATCGGTGGGAGCAGCTGGTTTCGCTGAGCAACAGGCCTGAAACAGACGCTTCGGCTAAAGCTAGGGGTTGCCCGGCCCGCCGGACACAGCCACTTAATGGTCGGAAGGCGAGTCTGCCGGCTTGTTCCCGCCAGCAGAAGCTGTTGCCACATGAGGTCCTCGTGATCGCCGACGCAACTTGCATCGAGCCTCCCTCGTCTGAGGACGAAAGCGGGCGCCGCATTGCCGCGGTGCCGATCGGCCTATGGTGGCTGGATCGGCTGGATCGCCGGGCGAAGTCCGGGACCGTGACTCAACCCCGCTTCTTCCGAGGAGGGTGGGAAGGAGCGGGGAAACCCGCCTCCTCGGCCAGAGGGAACACTCAAGGGCCCGGAACCGAGGCACTGGCAAGCTCCACGGATCCTCAACCACCACCGGGAACCGGGAGAGGATTTTCGCTTGCGGTCGACAACCCGTCCAACGGGTCGAGAAAGATCCCGACTGCGTCGACGGGAGTCTCGGTCAACTGACCTGACGGGGACACTGTGAAGCCAGTGGCCGAAACCGAGGGATCGACCGAAGTCGATGGTCAACCATTCAGGGAGGGGATCTCTCCGCCCCAAGAGCGGGCTGATGGAGGACTTACCCTTGTCCTTCTTTTGGACAGAGAGGAAGGTCCAGCAGATGTTGGTCCTCTCCCTTAGTGGAGAGAGAGACAGACAAAGCTCTTAAAGGAAGCAGAATATGAGGATCCCAGAGAGAGGGATAAATGCCATGGACGAGGAAAGATGCGCCGCGCCGCCTTCTCTCGAGGGGCGATCATCTGTTGCTGATCCCCTAAGCCTGCCGCCGCTGGAAACCGCCAACCGGCCTTCTTTTCGACTTTACCGGAGGGTAACGCTGGTCGCCCAAGTTGCAGACGGGCAGCACGGTCTTCCAGGACGTAGGCAGAGAAAGAAGAGCACAGGTCGCAAGCCGGCGGGTCGTGCTCAAGGCCCAAGCAGAAGATGCACGTGGAGTGCGGATCCGTCCGAGACATCTTCTGCCCGCATGGGCATCTCCGGAAACCGGGAGTCGATTTGTCCATCGCAGCCGTGAGGGAAAAGTTGACCGAAGTCTAGAAAACCTTAGAGATTAATTTCGAAAACCGAAGAGTTAGGAACCAGTCTTATACGCAGAGCGCTAAGGAGGGAACCTGAGCTCTGCCGTAAGGAAGATTCATGCCATGGGGCGGAGCCGAGAGTTTTACCACCCGGGTGGGTGGGAGGAGCCAGCCTGAAGACCTTCCGCAAGATTTAAAGCAGCAGGAACCTGTTATGTAAGTGGATAAGATATCCATGTCCCTAGAACCTGTATTTCAGAGACATGGCTATGTTGTTCATCCACACTTATTGGCAGACTCCTAGCAGTTCTCTCTGGGAGGAGGGAGGCAAGGCGACACTTCCCTACTTAGGTATAAAGACTGGAGAACCGAGGCCCGACCAACATCCCGGCGTGACCCAAGGTCGATGTGGAAGGGGGAATCGGTATATGCCTGCTTCCAGGTAGGAGCCCTGCGGATATCCTGGACAGGGGTATCCTCGGAAGCAGCCACCGATGCAGCGGAAGGGCGGGTAAAATGAGCACTTATCCCTCTGGGAGGCTCCATGCCCACCCACCTATAGCGGAGATCAATGCAGGAGGTGACCCACCCGCATGTCATCCGCTTGGCTGCAGGTCTGCCAGGTGCGGCTTCAGCGTAGATGACAAACAGCTGGTGAACCTCTCCCGAACTTCAGCCCTACGCTCCCTGGGAAGGCGAGCATTAAATAGGGTCCCAATGGATCCTATATACGGCCTCCGAGGCGTGAATGGGGTTGAACCCCAGCAGAGACAATATCCGGTTAGGGAAAAAGGATTCCGCCACCGCCTACGGAAGGAACTTCGGGTGGGGCGCAGGACAACCTTGTCCCTGTGGAAGACCAGATAGGGAGATTCAAAGGAGCGCCTGGAACTCTCCCGTCCTTCTGGTTGGCATGGAAGCCCCAAGAAGGTGTTCTTCCACAACAGGTGGGGAAACTCACACCTGTGCAAAGGTTCGAACGGCTTGCCCGTGAGCTAAGCCCATACCAGCGTAAGATCCCACCAAAATAGGGATACTCTCCCCAGAGGGGAGGTGTGATCAAGGCCTTGGAAAGCGCCAGACCACCTTTCCTGCACCACCGACTACCTTCCGGCCCGCACCCGGAAGACAGGAGTGGCTAACAGAAGCACCTAGAGGGTCGTCGACTGAAGCCCTTGTTCAAGAAGAACGGACCGCAGATAGTCCTGAATGCTTCGCGAGGAACGGGAGAGGGGACCAGGCCCTATCCCAGCACCAAATGGAGGACTCTTCCATTTGAAGGTGAGCTTATCTGGTCTACTCCTGGCAGGACGCTCAGAAACATCGAGGACCTTGCCGGAAGACCCAAGGCCTGGCTACTAGCTCACAGGGACCAGGCGCCAGGTGTAGGGATTGAAGGTCCGGATGGAGTACCTTCCCTAAAAACAGAGAACAGGACCTGGCAGGCTGGAAGCCTCCGGAGCCTGGGGCTGAGACTGAGGAGAGCTGGATACCAGAGCTGGCAAAACCAGTCTGGGGCTACCAGAATCACCTGCGCCTAGTCCCTCTTCGCCTTGCCTGTGGGTTAAGGGAAATGGGGGAGAAGCGTAGAAGAGGCCCAGGGTCCACGGCCTCAAAGGCATCCCCTACAGCGAGCTGTGCTGAGGGGGTGGGCATGAGACAGTCTCGCCCTCAAGTTCTCCCTGGAGGGAAAACAAAGGTCCACCTGAGGTGTGACCTAGAGGAGAAGATCTTGTGCTACCTCCGCAGGGAAACCACTCGTGAGGCGCAGCCCTTATCCGGCTTAGGCATCGGGCCAGAGGTGATGGAGGCCCTGCCATTGAAATGGCTAGGAACCACCTCCAGGCTGCGCCGAAACACCCAATGCGGAGAACCTCCCACGCAGAGGCAAGGGCTCATCCGATCCTGGCGGGATAAGTAGCACATGGTCGTGGTGTTGTCCGCCTGACCTAAACCACTAGACCCCGCACAGACGGAGTGAGCAGTGCAAGCCAGCGGACTGCCCAGAGCTCCAGCAGGTAGGAAAGACATCGGGACTCCTGAGAGAACCAGAGGTGGTGCACTCTGTATTCCCTTGATGGGCACCCCACCCATCTGAGATGCATCAGTCGGAGAAGACCGCTGACTCGGGGCGGACGAATGGGATGTTCTACTGCAAATGAGCTGGAACGGTCCGAAGGAGAGTGTTCCCCTAACCGCTGGCTGTTGTCATGGACTGGTCCAAAGGAACGAGCGCCAGACCGCTGGCTGGCCAGCCCCATTAGGGGACGATGAACCGCGGATCCAAACAGATCATGCTGGTGCAGCCGCGCAAGGCCCAGGACGGCAGGAATTCCTTCGGCAGCAGCATTGCCTAGTCAGACCTGACTAGGTAAGGAAGAACCTCAGCCCTGTCCGCCAGGAGCCGAGCTCGGACTCAAGAGTCGAGCCTTGTCCCGAAGAAGGATCACCCGCTAAGACACGAGGTTCCAACGTGGCTCCAATAAAAAGGAGACCAGTCTGAGAGCAACCTAGAGGGCCAAAACTCTGAACCGTCCCCCTGGAAGGGTTGCAGTCAGGCCGCCATCCAGGTGGGGTATGCCCGGACCCCTCAGTGCCGCAGGAATGCTGCTGAGCAGAGACCGAAGGGCCTGGCCTGGAACTCATAAAGAGATCCCCCGCTTAAGAAATGGAGGAGTCTCCCAAGAAACGGACGGATCGAAGTGCAAGTACGTCCTGGAGGTCCTGGAAAAGAGCCACATGCCTCGTTCTGAGGATGGGATATCTGAGACAGAGAGACCATCCCGACGTGCGGATCAAGAATGGGGTGCAAGCCCCCCGTCCATTAGGGTCCAGGAATACCTGGACACGAACCCAGGGTCTGGAGGAGGATCCGCAACCTTCCTGAACACCTCTATTTCGAGGGGCCAGGCAAGTCGGCTCGGCGGGCCGACAACGAGGCTATGGACCCCAAGACCCCTGTGGGGCAACGGCTCGAAAGGGTGGGGCCTGCTAGCAATCCCGAGGCAGGACCTTCCCCTAGCACCTCCGACATCCAGAGGTCCGGGAAAGCAGACCAGGCGGAGGAGGGGCGGAGCAGTCTCCCCACAGGGGAACCCGGGTGGGGGTGATGGGGCCGGGGACAGCACCCCGCAGCCCGTCACTGAGCAGGCTTGGAGGAGGGATTGGCCGAGGGAGCTCCTGGGCCTTTGCCTCCCTGCTTCCCTTTAGGGGAAGCCGCTGGCTTGGAGTCAGGACGCCCAGCGCAAGCCTGCTGGCCCTCATGCTGGAGCTGATGGGCCGATCGAACCGCAGGGGCCAAGGGGCCAAGAGGCTTACGCAAAGGCTGCTGGCGGCCCTTGTCCCTCCGGGCGGGGGTGACCGAGTCCGGAGTGGCATCGGACTTTTCGGACCCCTGGAGGTGTCCCTCCACTCCAGGGCTGAAGAGGTCAGTCCCCAAGAAGGGGATGTCCGCCAACTTATGCTGGGTTTCCGCTGAAAAAGAGGATAGCCTCAGCCACGCCCTGCGGTGCATGGCCACTGCAGCCGCCACCGACCTGGCACAGGAATCACCTAAGTCCAGAGCAGTCTGAAGCTGCTGCTTCGCCACCGCCCTACCCTGGTCCCGTACCCGCCGGACCGTGGTCCGCAGGTCGGCCGGGAGATGAGGAAGCACTCGTCCAGGAGCCCAAAAGGTCGTGGGAGAAATGTGCCATCAGTGCAGCCGAGCTGGCCTGTTGGAGGCCTAGGGAGGATGCAGCGTAAACCTTACGCCCGACATAGTCCATCCTTTTGGACTCTTTTTCCGGGGCCTATCCACATCCCGAGCGTTCCCAGAACACTGGAAAACATTATCGGTAGCTAATCCCTCAGCCGAGGGGTGCTCCGAGAAACCGGGCAAAGAACCGACAGGGACAGAGTACTTTCTGGCCATCCTGGCTGAGGGCGCAGGACAGGAAGTAGGCCGCCACCAGAGCTCCAAGGCCGGGCCGACAATGGCCTCGGCCACCAGGAAGGCCTCCGAAGGTGAACCCCCTCAGTCTAGAATCTCCGTCAGGGGATAAGAGACCTGTTTGGACACGGGTTCAAGCTGCATTCTGGTGAACTCTGAGATGAGCTGAAGCAGACCCATAAAGGACGATGGGCTGTCGTCCACAGAGCGTTCCGGAGAGGACCCCGGGTCCTCCCGACTGGGGAACATGGAGGAGTCAACGTCAGACTCCGAAGGGTCTGCAAAGAGCTGCCTCAGGCCTGAGTCACTCTTCGCCGAGGGCGGGCGGGAGTGAGGGGAACAGACAACCTGCGGGACAGGTCGTGACCCGACCGAGGTTCCACCGAAGACGGTGGGGCAGCAAGGTTCAGACGAACAACTGGCCCTGGAGTGGGCACCTCGACTGCAGCGAGCGGTTGTGTCGGCCGATCGGGCGGCAGCAGCTTGCTGGACGGGGAATGAATCGGTGTCGATTGATTCCCGGACAATAAAAACTGCTGCCATATGAACTCCTCGTAATGTCAATGCCATCTGCATCGAAGCCACTCCTCATCCGAGGAGGGAGACGAGGAAGAACGGTAATGCCACTTAACTCGGTGCCCCGACCGAGATCGCCGAAGTCGGCGGGAGCGGCTTGACTGAGAAGAGGACAGAGACCCAAATCTGGGAACTATGGTGGGCTTGGGAAGGAGCGGGAGCGCCCGCTCTTCCTCGCCCGGATTTAGGGACCGAGGCCTGTCGCCTCAAGGTACAGGCAGAACCCGGCCTCCGCCGGGGAACTGGCGGCGGGATGGCGGCTCCAGCAGAAGACAGCCCAGATGACGGGTCGAGAGACTCGACAACGTCGACGGGAGTCCTGGCCGGCTGACCTGACGGGACACCGTGAAGCCAGCGGCCTGAGCTGCACCCTCGACCAAAGTCGAAAGTCGGCAGACAGGGGAAAGGAGATCTCCGCCCGCCAGCGCCAACAAATGGGACTTAGCCTGCACTTTGACCTGGGCTGAGAGGCAGGTCCCAGGTCCCTCCTTCGAGAAAGGGACTGGCCAAGCCCTTGAACGAAGCTGAATGAGGAGAACTCAAGGAGAGCGGATAAGCGCCCGCGATCGAGGGGGGACAGACTTGGTCGCTGCCCCCTCCAAGGGGGAAAGGAGATCGAGCTCCTCAGCCGAGACCGCCGACGCGGACACTGCCCGACGAGTCTCCAAGGATTTTTCTCGTGGGAAAAAGTTTCAGGTCGCCCGAGCCCCAAACCGGCCGCACGATCCTCCAGGGCGCTGGTCGAAAGGGCACAGCAAAAATCGCAAACTTGCGGATCATGGTCCAAGTCGAGGCAGTAAATGCACGTGGAGTGCGGGACTTTTCTGGAGGAATTAACCGGGCACCTCTGGGAGCCGGAAAATGAATTATCCATCGCAGCAGCGAGGGAAGAAGATCGAAGTTTAGAAAACTTCCACCTAAATTCAGAGAGACCGAAAAAATCAGGAACCAGTCGAAAATGCAGAGCGCTAAGGAGGGAACCTGAGCTTCCAAGCGGTAAGGAAGATCTGGCGTCATGGGGCGGAGCCAAGAGTTTTACCACCCGGGTGGGTGGGAGGAGCCAGCTTGAAGACCTTCCGGCAAGATTTAAAGCGGCAAGAAACCTGCCAATAAGTGTGGATGAACAACATATCCATGTCCCTAGAAAGTGCAGTTACGGAATAACTTATTGTTAACAGAAGACCTTCAAGAGAATCTCTTGCAGAAAGACACACCTTTGGAACTATAGCCATCAGGCACTAAGACCATCCAGAAACATTTTAGCTAGCAGTCTACTGGGCCACCCACGACGATGACATCAGCTGACGCCGCCACTCCAAATATATAATGTGGACAGCCCCGTATCGCTCTCAGTTCCCTGCTGGAGACTACACATGAAGGATGTCCACTAGAAGGAACTGAGGCAGTGCAGAGCTTACTGCCTCTAGAAAGAGAAAGATGACAAGCAAGATACCTTGGAGAAGGAGACAGATGCACAGGATCAAGGAGGATGGAGGGAGGGACGGCATGGCTTGCTGCAAGAGACTCTAAGATCTACCATTACGGTAAGTTCTTACATAACTGCACTATCTTCTTCAAGGCTACCTCTTGCAGCAAGCCACACCTCTGGAATGAGTCCCAAGCAGTTCTGACATCGCAACAGTCTGGGTGGTTGAAGCAACAGGCTCAAGAAAGGAGGCCTTGAGTATACAGTCGTGGCCAAAAATATTGGCCTTGCACTTTTCAATAAGTACAGTTAAGAACTTACCGTAACAGTAGATCTTCGAGAACAGCTCTTGCAGCAGGTTACACCATTAGGACTGAAGCCGGCAGGCATCAGGACCCCACGGAAAAATTCTAGCTAGCTATCTTCAGCAGGGACCGCCCCCGATGTCGGTACCGCCTCCGACGTCGGACGTAGTATATAAGGGGGTGGTCCCGCCAGATTCCCCAGTTCTCCCGCCGGAGACTTCCAGCCGCAGGCTGACATAGAAATGGGAGACAGAGGATCCACCGTCAGAAGACAAAGGGAAAAATTTCCTGTTAGTAAGGGCTTAAGCCATGCCTCCTCCAAGGGGGAAGGTGGGCGGGAAGGTACCTGCTGCAAGAGCTGTTCTCGAAGATCTACTGTTACAGTAAGTTCTTACGTAACTGTACTATCTTACTTCGAGACACAGCTCTTGCAGCTGGTTACACCATTAGGACTGATTCCCAAGCAGTAACGCTGCAAACATTCTGGGAGGAGGAAACCAGAAATTACATTCCAGGTCCTGAATCTAGGACAGGAGACCCTGTAGCACAGCCAGGCGAAGCCGGCTCTTGGCAGTGAGCGATGTCCAGGCTATAATGCCTGATAAATGTATGACAGAGCTCAAGTGGCTGCAGCACATATGGCAGAGGTGGCGACGCTCGAGTGCTGCAAAGGAGGTGGCCACACCCCTAGTGGAATGACCCCGGACTGATCCCGGAGGGCTTTTGTTTAATATCATAACAGTATGAGATACACTGGACAAGCCAGCAGACAGGGACTGTTTGGATACTGGTTGGCCCATCATCCTTTCAGAAAAGGAACGAAAAGTTGCTCCGAACTCACGGTTGTTTAGTTCTGTTGAGGTAATACCTCAAGCTGCGGTGAACATCCAGGGTGTGGAGCAGTGCCTCTCCTCTATTAGAGTAATTTGGGAAGTAGACCGGCAGGTCAATATCCTGATTGAGAGTGAGTGTAGAAACCACCTTAGTCAAAAATTTAGGATTCGTCCTCAGGGATACTCTGTCCCGGTGGAAAATTAAATAAGGCTCTTTGCACATGAGAGCGTGAAGCTCAGAAACTCTTCTCGCTGATGTAACAGCAACCAAAAACAGCGTTTTCCACGACAGAAAACGCAGCTCGCAATCCACGGCAGGTTCGAAGTGGGGAAGCGTGAGTTGTTCCAGGATGAAGAGCAAATCCCATGGAGGCACTGGGTCCTTAATGGGTGGCCTAAGATGTAACACCCCTCTCAAAAATTCCCGAGAGGCATCTAATTGTGCCACTGTGCACTGTCCCACCGGGAGGTGGTAGGCTGAAATGGCACAGAGGTGCACCTTGATAGAGGAGTAGGTGAGGCCCGAACGGAAAAGGGAGAGCAGGTAGTCTAACACTGCTCTCACTGGGCAACCTAAAGGGGAAGGCAGTGCTTGCGGCCATAAACAAAAACAGGCGCCATTTCATGGCGTCGTCATATCGTTGCGGCTTTCTGGCTGCAGAAAGAACTTCTGCAACCTCTGATAGACCCTGTGACGCAAGATGGCTATGTCTCTAGGAGCCATGCGTGCAGGTTCAATGAGCGTAAACGGGTGGACCAGTGAACCTTCCTCCAGAGACAAGAGATGGGAGCTGAACGGCAATGGGAGCGGAGGTTCCCGGGATAGTTGAATCAGTAAAGGGAACCAGATCTGTCTGGGCCAGAAGGAGGCCACAAGGATCATGGTTGCTTGCTCCCTGCGCAGTTTGAGAAGAACTCTCTGGATCAACGGGAAGGGAGGGGAGGGAAAGCGTAGAGGAATCTGTCCGCCCAGGAGAGGGACAACGCGTCTCGCCAGAAAACACCAGGCCCTGGATCTAGCGAGCAAAAATTGGGCAGTTTTGTTTTGGATGGGAAAGCGAACAAGTCCAACTCTGGAGTTCCCCATCGAAGAAACAGATCCTCTGCTACCTCTTGAAGAAGTTCCCACTCGTGGACTCTGGCCTGGGAGCGACTCAGGCCGTCTGCAATTGTGTTGTCCACCCCGGGAACATGTACTGTGATCAGATTCGCGCTGTGCCGGATTACCCAATCCCACACCCTCATGGCCTCCCTGCAAAGGGGGTAAGAATGTGCGCCTCCTTGTTTGTTGAGGTAATACATCACCGCTGTGTTGACTGTCTGAAGCAGGAGAGTACTCGGCGGATTTCTGACTGAAAGGCCCTTTAGTTTTTCTTTATGTTTTAAGCCACCTGTTGTCTCACTATTGGCTTTCCCAGGAGGAACAGGAACGTTTTTGTCTTTACAGACTATCTTTTTAGCCACTTTATCAGCAGCTTGATCATGCTTCCTTTTTTGGAAACTTCATCAGCGCCCCTTATTATTTTTTAAATTTGTGAGGAACTTCATCAGCTCCGTTGGAAGCTTTATTTATTTGGCTGGGTCTTGGAGGCTTCATCAGCACCCCTGCTTGAATTTTTATTGTTATTAAATTTAGATGGCCCTCATCGGTAGCCTTTGATTTTTCCTCAGCCATTTATATATCTAAATATATTTATATATATATACACACACACTTTTTAGGTCTCTGCTTGTTTCTCACTAAATCTGTGCAAAGAGGATCAGTAGATCTGGACCAAAACACCTGAGGCACAGGTTGCTGACAAATTCTGAGACAGATGCACTTTTTTTTAAATCCTGTACACACATCACAGAAAGCCAGCAGAAGAAGGCCATTTTGGTCTATCAAGTCTGTTCGTATTGCAGGGTCCACAGCTTGAGCTAATGTCCCTGCCCTCCCTCCCTCCCCACTCCTCCCATCCTCCCTACCCATAAGCCTTACCTTCCCCCTATGCTTATCCCAGCCTCTCTTAAAGCTGCCCACTGTCTTTAACGAGATGACCTCTTCCTGCAGCGCATTCCAAGTGTCCACCACCCTCTCTATGAAGAAGTGCTTCTTGACCTCCCTCCTAAACCTCCCACTCTCCAGCTTAAGACTGTGCCCCCATGTGATATGGTTGCCACTCAGCTTAGAGAGACTCTCCTTATCAACCTTATTTATCCCTTTCAAGTATTTGAATGTCCCAATCATGTCCCCTTTCTCTCTCCTGTCTTCCAGGGAGTAGATGTTCAGTGCCCTCAACCTCTCCTCGTATGCCTTGCCCTGCTGACCGGCTATCATCTTTGTAGCCCTCCTCTGTACCTTCTCCAGCAGGTTGATGTCCTTTTGGTGTGGGCACCAGTACTGAATGCCATACTCTAGAAGCGCCTTACCAGTGACCTGTATAAGGGCAGTATAACCTCTCTCTCTTACTACTTATACCCCTAGCTATGCAGCCCAGCATCTTGTTTGCCTTTGCTGCTGCTTTCTTGCACTGCGTGGAGTGCTTCAGGTCACTAGTGATCATCCCTCCCAGGTCCTTCTCCTCCTCTGATGCAGATACTCGGACTCCACCCAGGTAATACTCTGTCCTGGGATTCTTGGCTCCAATAAGCATAACTTTGCATTTCGTAGCATTGAAGCCAAGCTGCCAGATCCTAGACCACCTTCCCAGCTTTTTCAGATCTTTTTAGTTTTGGGGAATCCCTGACATGCCAATCCACAAAGAACCCAGCAATATGATCAAAGTTTGAAAATACAAACTGATACCTCGCAGTAGGGACCCACGATTTCTGAGGTAAAAAGTAAAGAAACACACAAACATTTGACGGTTCCTTCAAGAATAGCATCAAAATAGTGAAGTACCATTGAAAATACGCGTTTGCGTAAAAAAGTTTATAAAATACGCAGATGCGGTAAAAATATGTATTTATTTAGTTTTTGTTGACCAGGTAAATGCACTAGACAAATCCTGCCTATTTTCAGGCAGGACCCGGGGGAGGGGGATACAGATGGTAAGCAACTGAATTTGAACCAGATTAAGCTGTTGGTGGTATTTTAGTGAATGAGGGAAATTTGGCCAGGACACTGGGAAATTCCCTACTCTTTGAGAAGTGCCATGGGATCCTTAACATCCACCTGAACTACCACCAATCTAGGCAGATGGGACCTCGGTTTAACGTCTCATCCGAAGACGGCACCTCAGAAGAGCAGCACCCTCTCATGCTGCACTACAATGTCAGTACTGGGATATTAACCTAGTGCCAGATGTGGGAATTGAACCCACAGCCCTCTGATCTCCCGCCTCAGAGGTGAGTGTGCTACCTATTGAACCACTGACACTGCTAAATATATAAATAAATGCAGTTGAGATAAAATAACTTCTATGTGCAAAAAAAACAACCCAACTAAAAATAGTAAAATTACACTCAGCACACTATAAAATAAAGTTTGTGAGGAAAACTTTACCAAGATAAGCAAAAAGAGGCCGTCAACAATGAAAGTTGAGACACCCCTCTGGGGCAATGTTAGTCAGGCGGAAAAAATTCTGAAGCCCTTCAGGTTGCCCCCTCTCAGCACACTCCTTCTTTTTCTGATTGGCTGATGCCCAATCTCACTATGCTAATTATCTTAAAGGCATACCTCCGGGCAGTTGCACTTAGCCAGCTAACTGCTATAGTTACTGATGCTAAAGGACTCCTGTGGTAAGAATAAACAGGTTACTCACCTGTAACAGTAGTTCTAGGAGTGGTATATGTTGTTCATCCACACTATCTGGCATGTCCCTTTCCTTTAAGGATCGCGGAAGGTCTTCAAGCTGGCTCCTCCCTCCCACCCACCCAGGTGGTATATCCCTCAGCTCCCCCCATGACGCCAGATCTTAGCCCGCTGGAAGCCAGGTTTTGTGCAACCACAGCCAGGGAGGTGGTAGGGAACTGGGATGAACAAATATGTTTTCACTCCTAGAACTACTGTTACAGGTCAGTAAACACAGGTTACTCACCTGTAACAGGAGTTCTAGGAATGGTATTGTTGTTCATCCACACTTATTGGCAGGTTCCTTGCCGCTTTAAATCTTGCCGGAAGGTCTTCAAGCTGGCTCCTCCCACCCACCCGGGTGGTAAAACTCTCGGCTCCGCCCCATGACGCCAGATCTGGCCCGCTGGAAGCTCAGGTTGTGCGTCGGCCGGGAGGTCGGGTGGGTCGTGTGGATGAACAACATACCATTCCTAGAACTCCTGTTACAGGTGAGTAACCTGTATTTCTAGGGACATGGATATGTTGTTCATCCACACTTATTGGCAGACTCCTAGCAGTTCTCCGGGAGGGGAGGGAGCAGCGCACCCCGATACTTACTTGGAAATAGAGACTGGAGAACCGAGGCCCCAAAACCAGCATCCCGGCGTGACTCAAGGTCGATGTGGTAATGGGTAATAAAGGTGTGTGCTGACTTCCAGGTAGCAGCCCTGCAGATTTCCTGGATAGGGACGTCCCTGGAAGCAGCCACCGATGCAGCAGTATGACGGGTAGAATGAGCTCTTATCCCTCTGGGAGGCTCCATGCCCGCCAACTTATAGCAGCGATCTATGCAGGAGGTGACCCACCTGCCTATCGTCCGCTTGGCTGCAGGTCTGCCAGATGCGGCTTCAGCGTAGGTGACAAACAGCTGGCGAACCTCTCCCCGAATTTCAGCCATGCGCTCCTTATAATAAGCGAGCGCCCTTCTAGGGTCCAGAGTATGGAGCTTATATTCGGCCTCCGAGGTGTGATTGGGGTAGAACACCGGCAGAGTCAGCACCTGGTTAAGGTGAAACTCCGACACCACCTTCGGAAGGAATTTCGGTTGGGGGCGCAGGACAACCTTGTCCCTGTGGAAGACCAGGTAAGGAGACTCGATGCAAAGCGCCTGGAGCTCTCCCATCCTTCTGGCTGACGTGATAGCCACCAAGAAGGCGGTCTTCCACGACAGGTGAGAGAGTTCACACCTGTGCATTGGTTCGAATGGCTTGCCCATGAGCTTTGCCTAGTACCAGCAGATCCACGGAGGTGGAGGTTCTCGCACCGAGGGAAATGTGATCAAGGCCTTGAAAGCGCCCGACCACCTTTTCCTGTGCCACCGACTGCTTCCCGGCCCGCGCCCAGTACGCAGAGATGGCTACCAGGTGCACCTTTAGGGTCGTCGACCTAAGCCCTTGACTAGAAAGGGACCATAAATAGTCCAAAATGCTTGCACAGAACAGGAGGAAGGGTTCAAGCCCTTGCCCTGACACCAAATGGAGAATCTCTTCCATTTGAAGGCGAGATTTTCTGGTCGACTCCTTACGGGACGCCTCAACAACATTGAGGACCTCGTAGGAAAGACCCAAGGCCTGGAACTCTAGCCAGCCAGGAACCAGGCGTCAGGTTCAGGGATTGAAGGTCCGGATGGAACACCTTCCCTGATTGACTGAGAGCAGGTCCGGCGAGCTGGAAGCTGCCTCGGGAGCCTGGAGCTGAGGCTGAGGAGATCTGGGTACCAGAACTGGCGGGGCCAGTCTGGGGCTATCAGGATCACCTACGCCTTGTCCCTCCTTGCTTTGAGAAGCACCTTGTGAATCAAGGGAAATGGGGGAAAGGCGTAGAGGCCCGGGGTCCACAGCCTCAAAGGCATCCCCCTGCAGCGAGCCCTGCTGAGGGGGGCGGGCAGGAAACAGCCTCAGCTTCGCATTCTCCCTGGAGGCAAACAGGTCCACCTGAGGTGTGCCCCAGTGGGAGAACAGATCTTGTACTACCTCCAGCAGGAGAGACCACTCGTGAGATGCAGCCCCTATCTGGCTCAGGGCATCGGCCAGGGTGTTGGAGGCTCCTGCCACATGAATGGCTAGGAGATCCGCCTCCAGGCTGCGCACGAGTGACCAAATGCGGAGAGCTTCCTTGCATAGAAGCATGGAGTGCGCCCCGCCTGGCGGTTCAGGTAGTACATGGTGCGTGGTATTGTCCGCCTGGACTCGGACCACTTGACCCCGGAGAAACGGAGCAAAGGCGGTGAGAGCTAGGCGGACCGCTCGGAGCTCCAGCAGGTTGATGTGGCATCGGGACTCCCGCGGGGACCAGAGGCCGTGCACTCGGTGTTCCCCCAGATGGGCACCCCAACCCATCAGAGAAGCATCGGTCGATAGAGAGACCGTCGGCTCGGGGCGGACAAACGGGATGCCCTCCTGCAGATGGAATGGAACGGTCCACCACTGGAGAGCGTTCCACATCTCCTGGGTCACTATCACTAGCTGGTCCAATAGATCGCAGCATTGTGACCACTGGCTGGCCAGTCCCCACTGAAGGGGGCGCATGTGCCAGCGGGCCCAATGGACCACGCTGGTACAGGCCGCCATGAGACCCAGAAGGCGCAGGAAGTCCCGGGCAGGGCGCAATTACCCAACCAGAAATGACTGGGCAAAGGAGGTAAGAACCTCGGCCCTGTCCGCCGGGAGCCGTGCTCTGGCTCGAAGAGAGTCGAGCTCTGCCCCGATGAACAGGATCACCTGCTTGCCTCGAGTTCCGACTTGGCCTCGCTGATGAGAAGGCCAGCTCGAGAGCAAACCTGGAGGGCCAGATCTCTGGACCGCCCACCTCCTGCCTGGAGAAGGCTGCTATCAGCCAATCGTCCAGGTAAGGGTACACCCGGACCCATCGGCGCCGCAGGAATGCTGTCACCACTGCCATGCATTTGGTGAAGACCCTGGGAGCTGGAGATAAGCCGAGGGGCATGGCTCGAAACTCGAAGAGGGATCCCTCTGCTCGAAAGTGGAGGAATCTCCGATGTGACAGACGGATAGGGACGTGAAAGAACGCGTCCTGTAGGTCCAGAGAGCAGAACCACACGCCGTGTTCCAGAGATGGTATCTGCGCCAGAGTGACCATCCTGAAGGTTCGAGACCTTAGGAACTTGTTCAGGTTGTGTAGGTCGAGAATGGGGCGCCAGCCCCCCGTCCGTTTCGGAACCAGGAAATACCTGGACACGAACCCCGGGTCTGAAGGGGTCCTCCACTCGTGATCACCTCCTTTTGGAGGAGGACAGCGATGTCGGCTCGGCGAGCAGCCAGTGAGGCTGCAGACCCCGAGGCCCCCCGAGGTGCGACGGCTCTGAAGGGCGGGGCCTGCTCGAGTTCCAGAGGTAGGCCTTTTCCCACCACCTCCAGTACCCACCTGTCCGTGGTAACGGCGGACCAGGTGGAAAGGAAGTGTCTGAGCCGTCCCCCCACGGGGGGAACCAGGGGTGAGGTGACAGGGATGGGGCGACACCCTCAGCCCGCCACTGGGCAGGCTTGGAGGAGGGACCGCCGAGGACCTCCTGGCCTTACCTCCCTGCTTCCTGTTGGAGGAAGCCGACGGCTGGGCTTGGGATACCAATGTCGAGCCTGCTGGGCCCTGACGCTGTTGGTCGGGCGCAGAAGGACGAAAGGGCTTAGGCTGTGGCTTGCGCCTTTGTCCTTCTGAGCGGAGAGACCGAGTCCAAGGTAGCATTGGACTTCTCGATCCTCTGCAGGTGACCTTCCACCCCAGGGTCAAGAGGTCAGTCCCCAAAGGGAACATCCGCCAACTTGTGCTGGGTATCCGGCAAAGGTGGATATCCTCAGCCAAGCCCGACTGACGCATAGCCACCGCGCCGCCACAGACCCTGGCACATGAGTCCCAATGCCAAGCGCGGTCTGGGCTGCTGTTTAGCCACTGCCCTGGTCCCGCACCTGCCTGATGGTAGTCTGCAGATCTGCGGGAAGATGAGGACAACCTCATCCAGGGAGCCCAACAGGCGTGAGAAAATGTGCCATGAGGATGGCCGAACTGGCCTGACGAAGGCAGAGAGGACGGAGTGAGACTTTTCGCCGCATAATCCAATTTCTTGGATTCCTTGTCGGGAGGTTTGTCTACATCCCTGGCGTTTTCGCACGCCGGAAAACGCTGTCGTAACCAACCCCTGGCCGAGGGGTGTTCAAAACCAGACAGGGAACCGTAGGGACTGGCATACTTCCTGGGTCAAGGCGCAGGGCAGGAAGCAGGACGCTGCCAAAGTTCCAAGGCCGGACCACTCATGGCTGCGGCCACCGGAAAGGCCTCCGTGAGAATCCTCGTCCAGAATCTCCGTGAGGGGATACCTGGCCCATTTAGAAACGTGTTCGAGCTCATCCCGTGGACTCGAGATGAGTCGAAGCAACCCTAAGGACGACGAAGCGGCTATCGCCCACTGACTGCTCCTCCCAAGGACTCCAAGTCCATGCGCTTGGAGAAGAGGGAGGAACCATCATCGGACCTCGAAGAGTCCTCAAAGAGCTGCCTCGGCCTGAGCCACCCTCCACCTGCTGAGGTTTATCGGGAGTGAGGGTGACAGACAGCCTATGGGCAAACCCAAGGCCGACCGAGAATTTTTGGTCGGAGCCCAACTAATGGCTGTGGAGGCGGAGGTTCCACCAGAATCGGTGGGCAGCCAGCGATCAACCGCCTGGGAACAGGCTCCTCGGCTACAACGAGGGGTTGTTTCGCCGCCCGTGACAGCTATTTAATGGCCGGGAAGACGACTAAGTCGGCTTATTCCCGTCAAAAGGAGCTGTTGCCATGAGTTCCTCGTACTCCGACGAACTTGCGCCAAGCCCCTCGTCCGAGGAAGAGGAAGAGCGGTGGCGCTCGCCACTGGTGGTGCCGAGACCGAGACCAACTATGGCGGGCGGATCGGTCGGACCGCGAGGATATCCGGGACCGAGAGTCTCAACCAGGCCGAGGAAGGCGAGGAGAAGTGTCGGAACCGCACTTCGCTCGGATGATCCCACCAAGGCTCCGAACCGAGGCACAGACGAGCCGACGGATCTCAACTCACCGGGGAACTGGAGAGGGTATTCTCAGCTTCTCCAGCCGACAACTCCGCCTAACGGGTCGAAAAATCTCGACTGCTGTTGTCGAGTCTCGGTCAACTGATCTGACGGACACCGTGAAGCCAGTGGTCGAGCTGAGGGGTCGATCAAGCCCACTGTCGACTAAGGAGGGGATCTTCCCATCCCAAGAGCGCCGACGGAGAGACTTACTTTGCTCTTTTGGACCTGGAAAAGGTCCCGAAGAAGTTGGACCTCACTCTGCTGAGAGGGTCAGACAAAGCTCCTAAAAGAAGCAAAGTACGAGGCACCCAGAGAGAGCGGACAAATGCCGAGTCGAGTGAAGCAGCCCGCCGCCCCTTCTTCTCGAGGGCGATCATCTGCTCGAGCTGATCCGCCGAGCCTGGGCCGCCGCTGACACCGCCAACCGGCCTCTTTAGATTTCACCGTGGAATTTCCTTCGGGCGCCCAGTTGTAATCGGGCAGCATGGCCTCAAGGACGAGGCCTAAAAGAAGAGCACAAGTCGAGGCCTGCGGGTCATGCCTCAAGGCCCAGGCAGTAGACGCACGGGAGTGCGGATCTGTCCTAGACATCTTCTGCCCGCAGGGCACCTCCGGAAACCGGGAGTCGACGGTCCAATCGAGCTGCGAGGAGAAGAAGACCAAGTCTTTTAGCAAAAACTTTTGATTTCAACTTCAAGAATTAGGAACCAGTCTTAATCGCAGAGCGTAAGAGGGAAACCTGAGCCTCAAGCGTAAGGAAGATCAGGCGCCAGAGGGCGGAGCCGAGAGTTTTACCACACCGGTGGGTGGGAGGAGCCAGCTTGAAGACCTTCCGCAAGATTTAAAGCGGTATGAATTCCGTTACAGTGTGGATGAACAACATATCCATGTCCCTAGAACCTGTTTTTCTAGGATCGTGGATATGTTGTTCATCCACACTATTTGGCAGACTCCTAGCAGTTCTCTGGGAGGAAGGAGGCAAGACAATCCCCACTGATACTCACTTGGGGAAAACAGAATGGAGAACTGAGGCCCCAAAACCAGCATCCGGCATGACTCAAGGTCGATGTGGTAATGGGTTAATTAAGGTGTTTGCTGACTTCCAGGTAGCAGCCCGACAGATTTCCTGGAAAGGGATGTCCCTGGAAGCAGCCACCGTTGCAGCGGTATGGCAGGTAGAATGAGCTCTTATCCCTCTAGGAGGCTCCATGCCCGCCAACTCACAGCACAGACTTATGCAAGATGTAATCTACTTCGCAAAAGTTCGTTTTGTTGCAGGTCTGCCAGAAGTGGCTTCAGCATAGGTGACAAACAACTGGCGAACCACTCCACGAATTATTGCTGTCCTCTCTTTATAGTAGAAGAGGGCTCGTCTCAGGTCCAGGATATGTTGCCTATATTCGGCCTCTGAGGTGTGATTAGGGTAGAATACTGGCAGAGTTAACACCTGGTTAAGGCAAAACTCTGACACCACCTTCAGAAGGAATTTCAGGTGTGGAAGACCAGATAAGGAGAGTCCACCAAGCGCCTGGCTCCCCTGTCCTTCTGGCAGACGGATAGCCACCAGGAAGGTTGTCTTACAAGTGTGAGAGCTCACACTTGTGCATTAGTTCGAATGGCTTGCCCATGAGCTTGCCAGTACCAGGAGTATATTCCACGGAGGTGGATGTTCACGCACCAGAGGGATATGGATCCAGGCCTTTGAAAAGCAACCACACCGCCTCCCTGTGCCAATGTCGGCTGACTGGCCCGCGCCTGGTAAGCAGAGATAGCTGACAGGTGCACCCTAAGGGTCGATGACACAAGACCCCCTTTGGACAGAGACCAAAGGTAGTCGAGAACGTTAGCCACTGGATAGGACAGAGGGTCCAGGCCCTTGCCCTGACACCAAATGGAAAACCTCTTCCATTTGAAGGCATAACATTTCCTGGTCTATTCTTTTCTGGATGCCTCCACTACGGCGAGGACATCCTCGGAAAGACCCAAAGCCTGGAACTCTAGTCGCTCAGGTACCAGGCTGTGAGGTGTAGGGATTGAAGGTCTGGATGGTATACCTTCCCCTGACAGACAGATCAGGTCTGGGTGTGCTGGAAGCCGCTCTGGTGGCCTGCAGCTGAGGCTGAGGAGATCTGGATACCAGAACTGGCGCTGCCAGTCTGGTGCTACCAGAATCACCTTTGCCTTGTTCCTCCTCACCTTGAGGAGCACCTTGTGGATCAAGGGAAATGGAAGGTAAGGCGCAGAAGAGGCCTGGGGTCCACGTCCTCGAGAACGCATCCCTCTGCAGCGAGCCCTGCTGAGGGGGGCGGGCATGAAATAGCCTCAGCTTGGTGTTGTCCCTGGAGGCAAACAGGTCCACCATCTGTTTGCCCCAGTGGGAGAACAGGCTGAAAGCTACCTCTGGATGGAGAGACCACTCGTGGGATGTCTCGCCTAAGCAGCTGAGAGCATCCGCCAGATGGATTGAGGCTCCTGCCACACGAATGGCTAGGAGATCTGCCTCCAGACGGCTGACGAGGGTCCAGATGCGGAGCGCCTCCCTGCAAAGCAGACGGGAATGCGTGCCGCTCTGTTTGTTGAGGAAGTACATAGTTGTGGTATTGTTCGTCTGGATTTGAACCACTTGACCCCAGAGCTGACGAGCGAAAGCTGACAGTGCCAGTCTGACTGCTCTGAGCTCCAACAGATTGATGTGGTATCAGGACTCCTCAGGGGTCCAGAAAGTACAGTTACGTAAGAACTTACCGTAACAGTAGATCTTCGAGAGAAGCTCTTGCAGCAGGTAATACCATTAGGACTGAAGCCAGCAGGCATCAGTACCACATGGAAATACTTGTTGCTAGCAGTCTGAGGCAGGGGACCGCCTCTAACGTCGGCTATGCCCGATGTCAGACATGGTACATAGGGGCCGGTCCCCTGGTGCCACCTCAGTTCTCCTGCTGGAGACCCGGCTAGAAACAATCTGGAGAACAGAGCAGGAAGTCCCCACCATGGGCTGGTGACCTGAAAACCATATAATCCTGGGGGACAGAGGGTGGGAAAGCCACTTGCTGCAAGAGCTTCTCTCGAAGATCTACTGTTAAGGTAAGTTGTTACGTAACTGTACTATCTAACTTCAAGGGTGGAGCTCCTGCAGCAGGTAATACCATTAGGACTGAGTCCCAAGCAGTACCCAAGGATAGACCAAGGTCTGAGAGGGTGGTAGGGAGAGATGCTGAAAACAGCTGAAGCTGAGAAAAGGCACTTAAGAGAGTAGGCCCTGCAGGACTGCTAGTCTGAAACCTGCTCTCCTTCTGGACGCAATGTCCAGGCTGTAATGCCTGATGAAAGTGTGGACTGAAAGTACAGTTACGTAAGAACTTACTGTAACAGTAGATCTTCGAGAACAGCTCTTGCAGCAGGTTACACCATTATGACTGAAGCCGGCAGGCACCAGGACCCCACAGAAATTTTCTAACTAGCAGTCTTCAGCGGGACCGCCCGACGCCGGTCCCACCCTGACGCCAGGCGAGCATATATGAGCGGGTCCCCCATAATCCTCAGTTCTCCCGCCAAGACTCCCGCCGCTGGATGACATCAGAAGGGGAGACTGAGGATCCGCCATCAGATGCCAAAACAAGGCAACAGTATATGTCCCATCCTAGAAATGGATGCTTGACTACGACCTACTCCAGTGGGGATGGTGAGGGAAAGAGTCTGCTGCAAGAGCTGTTCTCAAAGATCTGCTGTTACGGTAAGTTCTTACGCAACTGTACTATCTTACTTGAGAACCAACTCTGCGGCAGGTTACACCATTAGGACTGATTTCCAAGCAGTAATGGCAATCATGCACCATCGGGAGGAGGAAAGGTAGAAACCCCGAGATACCTCGGCCCAGGACAGAAGTCCTTGAAGGACAGCTAGACCAAACCCTGCTCTTCGCCTCGACACAATGTCCAGGCTGTAATGCCTGATAAAAGTATGCGAGAGCTCCAAGTAGCTGCAGCCAAGAATAGCTGAGGTGGAAACACATTCTTCAACGCTGCAAAGAAGTAGCCACCCTCTAGTGGAATGACCTCTAACCGCTCCGTAAGGGTTTATTGCGCTGCTGGTAACAGAATGTAATGCACTGGATAAGCCACCTAGACAGCAACTGCTTAGAGACAGGAGCTCCCTTCATCCTATGGGCAAAGGAGATGAAAAGTTGGTCCGACTTTCAGTGTTTGGTTCTGGTCAGGTAGTATCTGAGGCACCTATGCACGTCAAGGGTGTGCAGAAGGGCTTCTCAATTAGAGTATTTCGGAAAATACACTGGAAGATCGATGTCCTGATTAAAGGTGAGAGCTGAGACCACCTTAGGCAGAAATTTTGGATTAGTCCTTAGGGATACTCTGTCCTGATGGAAAACCAAATAAGGCACTTTGCACGTAAGTGCGTGCATTTCAGAAATTCTTCTGGCAGAAGTAACTGCAACTGAAAACAACGTTTTCCAAGAAAGAAAACGTAGCTCGCAATCCACGGCTGGTTCAAAAGGTGGCAGCGTGAGCTACTCCAGGATGAAGGTAAGTCCCATGGAGGAACTGATCCTTAATTGGGGCCTAAAGTGGAGGACGCCCCTCAAAAAGACACATGTCGTGTCCAGCTGGGCCACAGTGCGTTGGCCTACGGGGGCATGGTAGGCTGAAATGGCACAAAGGTGCACCTTAATCGAGAAGTAAGCCAGGCCGGAGTGGAAAAGGGATAGCAGGAGTGGAAAAGGGATAGAAGGTAGTCCAGTACCAGCTTCTCTGGACAGCCCAAAGGCGGAAAACCGCGTGGAGCCCACAAGCAGAACCTGCGCCATTTCATGGCGTAGGCTGCATGGGTAGCCAGTTTTCTAGCGGCAGTAAGCATTTCTGCCACTTCATGCAGGCCCTGTATCAATATCATAGCTATGTCTCTAGGAGCCAAGCTGCAGGTTCAGGGAACGATCCGGAAGGACTAAGGAACCCGCCTCCTGAGACAGTAAATGGGAGCTGATTGGCTAAGGCACTGGAGGTTCCCGGGATAGCTGATGCAAGAGACGGAACCATATCTGTCTGGGCCAGACGGGTGCGATCAGAATGAGCGTCGCCTGCTCCCTGCGAAGTTTTAGAAGAACTCTCTGGATCAACGGGAAAGGCATAGAGGAATCTGCCCGCCCAGGAGAGGGACAACACGTCTCGCCAGAAAACACCAGGACCTGGATCTAGCGAGCAAAAATTGGGCAGTTTTGCATTGTATGGGGACGCGAAGAGGTCTAACTCTGGAGTACCCCATCTGCGAACAGATCTTCTGCTACCTCCTGGAGTAGTTCCCATTCATGGACTCTGGCCTGAGTGCGGCTCAGGCTGTTCATGGCTATGCTGTCCACCCTGGAACATGAACTGCAACAAGATTTGTGCCGTTGCAAGACCCAATCCCCACACTCTCATGGCCTCCTGCAAAGCGAGTAGGAGTGGTGCCTCCTTGTTTGTTGAGGTAATACATCACCACAGAATTGTCTGTTTGTAACAGAAGTGTACCCGGTAGAATCTCCGACTGGAAGGCCTGCAGAGCGTAAAGAACTGCCCTCAATTCCAGTATATTTATGTGGAGGTGAGACTCCTGGGCTGTCCACAGGCCCTGAGACTGAACACCATCAAGGTGTGCTCCCCACCCAAGCCCTGAGGCGTCTGTGGAGAGTGTCACAGTCGGGGATGGTGCTGTGAAGGGGACTCCCGCCAAGGGGTTCCCTGGATGTAGCCACCATTGCCAATCTCGAATTACGGTCTTCGTGATTCGGACTGGTTGCTGCAGATGGTCTTGCCTTTGGTCCCACTGTACCCTGTACCCGTAACATCCACTGGGTTACCGCATGTGGAGACGGGCTAGCGGGACTGTTGCAATGGCTGCAGCCATGTGTCCGAGCAGGCAAAGGACCAGTTTGGCTGTGACGGTCTTCTTCGTCGATAACTCCCTGATGAGGGATCTGAAGTATTCCGCTCTGTCTGTGGGAAGGAAAGCTTTCCCTCTGACGGTGTCCAGAACTGCTCGGATGAACTGCAGCATCTGGGATGGAACCAGGAGTGACTTCTCGTAGTTGATGAGAATGCCCAGAGTCTCGAACAGAGACTGGGTGTAGTGAATGGCAGACATCAAGGCCTCCCGGAAGGGCGCCATGAGAAGCCAATCGTCCAGGTAGGGGAACACGTAGTGGCCCTGTCTCCTCAGAGATGCGGCTACGACCACCATGCACTTTGTGAATACCCGAGGTGCCAATGACAGCCCGAAGGGAAGAGCTTGGAACTAATAATGGCAGCCCTGAAACTGGAAGTGCAGGAACCTCCTGTGTGCCTGAGCGATAGGAATATGCAGATAGGCGTCCTGCACATCCAGGGACGCAAGAAATGCGCCCTGCTTCAGCATGGGAATCAGGCCCGGAAGGGTCACCATGCGGAAGCGCTTGTAAGCGACCGAAAGATTGAGATCGCTGAGGTCCAGTATGGGACGGAGGTCCCCTGTTTTCTTTGGAACCAGGAAGAAGTGAGAATAGTACCCTAGTCCTCTCTGATTCCCTGGTACGTGTTCTAAGGCTTCTTTTTCCAGAAGTGCGAGCACTTCCTGCTGTATGAGCAAAGCATGCTGACCCGAATAACGGGAAAGCAGGGGAGGTCTTGTAGGTGGGTTGTCTATGAACTCTATGTAATGGCCATTTTGACCAACTGAGAACCCACCTGTCGTGGTGATTGACTGTCACCCCTGAAAGGTGGCGTGCGATGCAACCCCCCACTTTCTTTGTCAGTTGATCCAGAGGAGGGGCGGGGGCTGGGAAGGAGTCATGCTGTGGCAGCGTTTGTCCCTGCAGGCTGGGCCGACTATCGCTGGCCTCTGCCTGGGGACGACTTCGCCTGGGCCTTGCGTGAGAAAGTGCCCCTCTGCTGCTGGCCGGAACGTTGCTGTTGCCTTTGTAGCCGGCCGCGAAAACGGCTCTGGTTCCTGCGAAAGGATCTAGGCCTAGATCTGTACATGGCTTGCACAGATCGGACTGCCTTCCCTGCGTCATGGAGTTTGGTGATAACCTTCTCAGAGGCTTCACCAAACAGAACCTCGCCGTTATATTGGACATCTAGAATGTTTTTCTGAACGTCCAGGGTAAATCCGGAGACACGGAGCCAAGAGCGTCTCCGGAGACAAATGCCTGAGGCTGTAGCTCTGGCCGAAGAGTCTGCAGAATCATATGCGGCTCTGAGCACTTGGGTCCCCACATCTGACCCAGTGCGGAGGAGGTTTAAGAGCTCCGCTTTCTGGTCGCCATCGGGAAGTTTTTTAACCAGGTCCTGGCCCTGTTCCCACCGGGCGTTCTGGAACTGAACCATATGAGTAAGATAGTTCAGTTACCTGATGGCACAAGTAGCAGCTACAGACGGCGCCTCCCCAGGGTATCCAATTGCTTGGATTCCTGGTCCGGTGGCTGAGTGCTCATATGCTGCGGTCTCTGAGATCGGTCATGTGAAGCAGTGATGACCAGGGAATCTGCCAGAGGATGGTTCGCCAAATACTGGTCCTCCCTAGGGGCCTTGTATAGGTGGTCAGCCTTCTTCGGCACCGCAGGAGTGGAATGCGGACGTTTCCATGCAGCCTTGTTGACGTCTGTGAAGGTATCCATCAAGGGCGGCACTACCACAGGCTTCGGGTCTTTTTGCCGAAGGTAGCGGGCAAGGCATTGTCGCTCGGGGTCAAGTTCCTCAGCATCCCACCCCATGTTGTCCTGGATGTGCCTCATGATTTCGTCGAAACAGGGATCATCCGGAGGAGACCTGGGGAGGTTGTGTGGGTCAGGAGAGGGAATGCTGAGTGGAGAAGGTGATCTGGAATACTCTGAAGTATCCGACCTGGAATCCTCCCGGAGTGTACCGGCGTCGTCTGGGTCTTTTGGGGCTGGGTGACCCTGAGGGAGATCTGGAGGGAGGCCTTCTCCTGTCTGTAGATCTACCCCTAGCAGGTGGAGTTTGCTCCTTGGGGGATGGAGGTCGTCCTACTGGCCCCTTAGGTGGAGGAGGGCGAGGCAGTGAAGGAGTAGGAGGAAGAGGAGTAGCAGGAGGAGGACGTGCGGGGACCACATCCTTCTTGATGGTGTCCCACCAAAAGGTAAAGAGCTCCTTTACCTCCGCAAGGTTCATACCCGACAGACTAGGCACCGGTGGCCTGTCGCTGGGGTCGGGCGTCAGGTCCCCGGGGGTCTCCCGCTCTGGGAGGGTTCCCCGCTGGAGCCCGGGCGTCTCGATGTCGCCTGGTCTTCGGGCTGTGTATGCCCTTGTAGAATTCACGACCGTGTCCACCGGCGACGGGGTGCGGTCTTCCGCCCAGGGTAGCCCATGTCGGTCCCCTGGCCGACGTCTTCGGACCTGGTGAATGCCTGGTCGGCGACGGGTGTCTAGCCGGTGTCGCCAGCTCCTTGAGCGCCAAGCTTTAGAGTGCTGGGCCGACCTCGGGTGGTGAGCCGACGTCGGGTCCAACGTCCGTTTGAGGGACATCAGGTCCTTGGTTTTCCTGGGCCCCGGATCAGGACCTCGGGGTGGTTGGGAGACTGACCTGGAGTCGGTGTCCCGGTGACGGAAGAAGGAGGATTTGTGGCGCTCACCCAACTTTGAAGAGGCCTTGAAGGGTGTTGAAGAAGCAGAGGGCCTCGAAGTCTTCAGAGGCTGGAGCGATGAAGAACCACTGGTGGACCTGACCTGGACCGGGGCAGGTTGCAACCGAGCCCTGGAAGGAGAGCGGTCCGATCTAGAGCCGGAGCTTCGGGAGTCCGAGGCCCGTGTAGGAGACCTGGACCTCTCCTTTTCCCGGTGCTTGTGGGATTTGCTTGAAGATTCTCCCGGGAGGAAGGTTCCTGGTCCATACTTTTCAGCTTTTCTTCTAAGAGAAATGCTTGAAGTGCCTTCTGATGGCGGATCCTGGTGCGGCTGTTAAAACCCTGGCAAAAGGAGCAGGCCTTGGTGTCGTGGTCCGGGCCTAGGCAGTGCACATAGGACGAATGGGGATCCCTGAAGGGGATCCGTTTGCCGCAGGCGCACTTCGAATGGTGACCCTCTAGAGATGGAGCTGCAGAGGACATCAGCTGAGCAGAGCCAAGAAAGGAAGAAAATATTCGTAGCTCTGTAGTCGTCATACGCTAGAAAGGAGACTGAGAGGCCGATGCTGGTGAGTTGACGCCGGGACATGAACTGGGGATTATGGGGGGACCACCTCCTTATGTACTACGACTGACATCGGGGGCGGGACAGACGTTGGAGACGGTCCCCGCTGAAGACTGCTAGCTAGAAAATTTCCGTGGGGTCCTGGCACCTGCTGGCTTCAGTCCTAATGGTGTAATCTGCTGCAAGAGCTATTTCTCGAAGTAAGATCTCCATGTACCTGCAGCACAAATGTCTGCTGAGGAGACGTTTGAGTGCCGCGAAGGAGGAGGAGGTCACTGCCCTGGTAGAGTGGCCCCTGACATTTCCTGAAAGTGATATATTCTGATGCTGGTACCAGAAAATAATGCACTGCACCAGCCAACAGGCTAGTGACTGTTTTGACACAGGAGCCCTTAACATTCGCTTGGCGAATGAGACGAACAATTGGTCCAACTATCTGGAGGAGCGAGTCCTGTGGAGGTAATACCTCAAAATTATGTGAGCATCCAAGGTGTGCAACAGCTTCACCTTGGTTAAAAATTCGGATAATAAACCAGAAGGTTGATGTCCTGGTTAAGAGTCAACAGGGACACCACCTTCGGCAAGGGTTCGTGCGCAGGGTCACACTGTCCCTGTGGAAAACTATGTAAGGTTCCTTACACATCAATGCCTGGAGCTCGGAAACCCTTCAAGTGGAGGTATTGGCTACCAGAAGGAGGGTCTTCCATGAGAGGATGCGCAGCTCACAAGAGGCTTCTGGCTTGAAGGGAGGAAGGGTGAGTTTTTCCAGGACGAAAAGCAAATCCCAAGGAGGAATGATGTCTCTCCTGGGAGGTCTGATATGTAGACCCCTGTAAGAAATGTCCTACAGACACTGAGCTGCGCCAGTGTTTTATCTCCGAAGGGATCATGATATGTGGAGACCGCACACACGTGCACCTTAATGGATGAATAGCTCAGTCCTAAGTCCAGAAGGTGACGGAGATACTCAAGCACGTGCTTCGCCGGACAACCCAGGGGATCTAGGGCACGAGCCGTAGCCCAAATACAGAAGCGTTTCCATTTCAGAGCATATGTGGCCCTGGTGGAAGGCTTGCTCGCTGCCACCAAGATCTCAGCCAACCTGCTCGACACTCCTAGCCTCTCTTCCACTAGGATTGCAGGAGCCACACGTGTAGGTGAAGAGTGGAGAGTGGGATGGACGAGAGTCCCCTGCTCTTGTGAGAAATGAAAATTACGTACCTACCGTAATTCTTGATCTTCTCTTGTATCTTCACCATTCATTACTTACTGGGGTGTAAGCCGGAGGCGCGCACCCGTCACGGGAGCTTTTTTTAAAAAATTTGGCTAACGGCACCGCCCTCGAGAGTGACGCCATGCGTCATAGGACGGGGCGGCCAAGAAGCGACTGCCCTCCTCCAACTCAGTTCTGTGAGCCGGAGAGGCAAAAGCGAAAGCAGAGAATAAAGATAGCGAGGCAAGATAGCCAAGGGATAGCAAAGCAAGGAAGAATGAACTGAAAAAGGAATAAGCCGATGGAGGAAGGACAGAGGAGATAAGAGTATCCCTAACCTAGGGACTGCAGGGCCTCTTTACCTGGGCGACTCGAGGAGGAGGAGGAGGAGAAGAAGAAGAGGAGAGAGATGGGATGTTGAGGGGACCAGAATGCCCAAGGAGCCTAGTTAGCTTATGGCTGAAGGCTCGACTTAACAGGGAAGCAAGAATCCCCGGAGATAGAGCTGAAGAGAAGGTTCACCAAACCCGCTAGACAGACTCAGGAGGGCATAGTCCTCATCCTCAACATGCCATTGTTTTGATAACCACTCGGGCTCTGGTCGGAAGGCCTTTAACTGGAGGACACCCGAGGAGGAGAATAAAACCCCGCAGTATGAGAGCACTGCTCAGGGGTTTGGAAATGGAAACTGTAAGCCTTTCAGGAGTTTATAAGTACAGAAGAGGGACTCGCCAAGGCAGGCCAGAGGCTTAGGCTGGCTGGGATTGGTTATGGTCAGCACTGCTTGTCTGTAAAACTGTCCGAGGACACTAGAAAGGAAAACACCAATTATCAAAATCTGGTGAGAAGGGTAGTCTGCCCTCTCATCTTATTTTTTTTTTTTTTTTAAAACAGATAATCACTTGCAGGCTAGGAGCGTGACCTGAATACCAAGAATGCCTATGGCAGTCGAAGAGAGTTCCCTCAGCTTTTGCTTTTTTTTTTTTTTTTTTTTTTTACAAAAAACAGACATGCCCGTTCCTCCTCTCTGCAAGGCAAGAATTAGGGAAGGGGGAGGGGTTTTTGATTCTAGGGCTTAACAGCTGGAGCACGGGATTGCAGGATCAAAACTGAATAGCCTGAGCCAGGCTAAAACCCCAGAGGTATCTCGCCCGAGGGATGGCAAGAGATAGTTGTGCAGTTTGATCGCCAAGCAAATCCACTAGATGGCCCAAGAATCTTAGAGTAAATAATTTTTCTGGAGAATAAGAACCCCCCCCAAGAAATACAGGTTACTCACCTGTAACAGGAGTTCTAGGAATGGTACATGTTGTTCATCCACACTCATTGGCAGGTATCCTTGCCGCTTTAAATCTTGCCGGAAGGTCTTCAAGCTTGCTCCTCCCACCCACCCGGAGGTATAACCTCGGCTCGCCCATGACGCCAGATCTGGCCCGCTGGAAGCTCAGGTTGTGCGTCGCCGGAGGTCAGGAATTAGGGATGAACAATATATACCATTCCTAGAACTCCTGTTACAGGTGAGTAACCTGTATTTCAGGGACATGGATATGTTGTTCATCCACACTCATTGGCAGACTCCTAGCAGTTCTCCGGGAGGAGGGAGGCAAGACGCACACCCCAATACTTACTTGGGAAAGAGAGACTGGAGAACCGAGGCCCCAAAACCAGCATCCCGGCGTGACTCAAGGTCGATGTGGTAGTGGGTAATGAAGGTGTTTGCTGACTTCCAGGTAGCAGCCCTGCAGATTTCCTGGATAGGGACGTCCCTGGAAGCAGCCACCGTTGCAGCAGTATGGCGGGTAGAATGAGCTCTTATCCCTCTGGGAGGCTCCATGCCCGCTAACTTATAGCAGAGATCTATGCAGGAGGTGACCCACCTGCTTATCGTCCGCTTGGCTGCAGGTCTGCCAGATGCGGCTTCAGCGTAGGTGACAAACAGCTGGCGAACCTCTCCCCGAATTTCAGCCGTGCGCTCCTTATAATAAGCGAGCGCCCTTCTAGGGTCCAGAGTATGGAGCCTATATTCGGCCTCCGAGGTGTGATTGGGGTAGAACACCGGCAGAGTCAACACCTGGTTAAGGTGAAACTCCGACACCACCTTCGGAAGGAATTTCGGGTGGGGGCGTAGGACAACCTTGTCCCTGTGGAAGACCAGGTAAGGAGACTCGATGGAAGCGCCTGGAGCTCTCCCATCCTTCTGGCTGACGTGATAGCCACCAAGAAGGCGGTCTTCCACGACAGGTGAGAGAGCACACCTGTGCATTGGTTCGAATGGCTTGCCCATGAGCTTTGCCAGTACCAGCAGTAGATCCCACGGAGGTGGGGGTTCTCGCACTGGAGGGGAAATGTGATCAAGGCCTTTGAAAAGCGCCAGACCACCTTCTCCTGCGCCACCGACTGCTTCCCGCCCGCCCCGTAAGCAGAGATGGCTGCCAGGTGCACCTTTAGGGTCACGACCAAGCCCTTGACTAGAAAGGGACCATAAATAGTCCAAGATGCTTGCCAAGGAACAGGAGAAAGGGTCCAAGCCTCTTGCTCTGACACCAAATGGAAAACCTTTTCCATTTGAAGGCATAGCATTTTCTGGTCGACTCACGGGACGCCTCAACTACATTGAGGACCTCGCCGGAAAGACCCAAGGCCTGGAACTCTAGCCAGGAACCAGGCCGTCGGTGCAGGGATTGAAGGTCCGGATGGAACACCTTCCCTGATTGACTGAGAGCAGGTCCGGGCGAGCTGGAAGCTGCCGCGGAGTCCTGGAGCTGAGACTGAGGAGATCTGGGTACCAGAACTGGCGAGGCCAGTCTGGGGCTATCAGAATCACCTGCGCCTTGTCCTCCTCGCCTTGAGAAGCACCTTGTGGATCAAGGGAAATGGGGAAAGGCGTAAAGAGGCCCGGGTCCACTGCCTCGAGAAGGCATCCCCTGCAGCGAGCCCTGCTGAGGGGGCGGCATGGAACAGTCTCAGCTTCGCTCTCCTGAGGCGAACAGGTCCACCTGAGGTGTGCCCCAATGGGAGAACAGATGCTGTACTACCTCCGCAGGAGAGACCACTCGTGGGATGCAGCCCCTATCCGCTCAGGGCATCGGCCAGGGTGTTGGAGGCTCCTGCCACATGAATGGCCAGGAGATCCGCCTCCAGGCTGCGCACTAGTGACCAAATGCGAGAGAGCCTTGCATAGAGGCAAGGAGCGCGTCCCGCCCCTGGCGGTTTAGATAGTACATGGTCGTGGTATTGTCCGTCTGACTCGGACCACTTGACCCCGGAGGAGGAGCAAAGGCGGTGAGAGCTAGGCGGACCGCTGGAGCTCCAGCAGGTTGATGTGCATCGGACTCCCGCGGGGACCAGAGGCCATGAGCCCGGTGTTCCCCCAGATGGGCACCCCAACCCATCAGAGAGGCATCGGTCGATAGAGAGACCGTCGGCTCGGGGCGGACGAACGGGATGCCCTCCTGCAAATGATCCGGAACGGTCCACCACTGGAGAGCGTTCCACATCCCTGTCACCGACTAGCGCTGGTCCAAGGGATCGCAGGCGAGACCACTGGCTGGCCAGTCCCTGAAGGACGCATGTTCCAGCGGGCTCAACGGACCACGCTGGTGCAGGCCGCCATGAGACCCAGGAGGCGCAGGAAGTCCCGGGCAGGGCGCGATTGCCCAACCAGAAATGATCGGGCAAGGAGGAAAGAACCCGGCCCTGTCCGCCGGGAGCTCCTGCCTGGCTCAAGAGAGCCGAGCCTGCGCCCGATGAATAGAATCACCTGCTTTGGCTCGAGTTCGACTTGGCCTCGTTGATAAGGAGGCCCAGTTGAGAGCAGACCTGGAGGGCCAGATCTCTGGACCACTCCGCCTCCTTCCTGGAGGACGCTATCAGCCAGTCGTCCAGGTAAGGGTACACCCGACCCCTCGGCGCCCGAGGAATGCTGTCACCACTGCCATGCATTTGGTGAAGACCCTGGAGCTGGAGACAAGCCGAAGGGCATGGCTTGGAACTCGAAGAGGATCCTTCCGCTCGGAAGCGAAGGAATCTCTGGTGAGACGGACGGATAGGGACGTGAAAAAACGCGTCCTGCAAGTCCAGAGAGCAGAACCACACGCCGCGTTCCAAGGATGGTATTATCTGAGCCAGAGTGACCATCCTGAAGGTTCGAGACCTTAGGAACTTGTTTAGGTCGTGTAGGTCGAGAATGGGGCGCCAGCCCCCAGTCCGCTTCGGAACCAGGAAGTACCTGGACACAAACCCTGGGTCTGAAGGAGGGTCCACCACCTCTCTTATCACCTCCTTCTGGAGGAGGAGAGTGATGTCGGCTCGACGAGCCGCCAGTGAGGCTGGGGATCCCGAAGCCCCCCGAGGGGCGACGGCTCTGAAGGGTGGTGCCTGCTCGAATTCCAGAGGCAGGCCTCTTCCCACCACCTCCAAGACCCACCTGTCCGTGGTAACAGCGGACCAGGCGGAACGGAAGTGCCGAGCGCCTTCCACGTGGGGACCTGGGTAAGGTGGCGGGAATGGGGCGACACCCCTCAGCCCGTCACTGGGCAGGCTTGGAGGAGGGACCGGCCGAGGACCTCCTGGGCCCTTTCCTCCCTGCCTCCTGTTAGAGGAAGCCGCGGCTTGGGTTTGGGATGCTAGGTCGGCCTGCTGGCCCTGACGTTGCTTGGCCGGGCGCTGGGGCACAGAAGGCTAAAGGGCTTTAGGCTGTGGTTTGCGGCCTTTGTCCTTCTGAGCGGAAGAGACCGAGTCCAAGGTGGCATTGGACTTCTCGATCCTCTGCAGGTGACCTTCCACCCCAGGGTCAAGAGGTCAGTCCCAAAAAGGAACATCCGCCAACTTGTGCTGGGTATCCGAAGTAAAGGTGGATATCCTCAGCCAAGCCCACGACCGCATAGCCACTGCGGCCGCCACCGATCTGGCACATGAGTCCCCTATATCCAAAGCAGTCTGGAGCTGCTGTTTGGCCACTGCTCCTGCCCTGGTCCCGCACCTGCTTAACCGTAGTCTGCAGATCGGCGGAAGATGAGGATGACCTCATCCAGGGAGCCCAACAGGGCATGAAAAATGTGCCATGAGGACGGGCCGAACTGGCCTGACGGCGTCGAGAGAGGACGCAGCGTGAGACCTCCCGACATAGTCCAATTTCTTGACTCCTTTGTCAGGAGGTTTGTCCATCCCTGCGCTAGCGCGGCGCTTGGAAAACGCTGTCGGTAACCAACCCCTCAGCAGACGGGGTGTCTAAAAACCGACAAGGAACCGGTAGGGGGACCGCATATTCTGGCCATATCCTATCAAGGCGCAGGGCAGGAAGCAGGGGCGCTAAAGTTCCAGTGCCGGACCCACTATGGCCTCGCCACCGAAAGGCCTCCGCCGGAGAATCCCTCGGTCCAGAATCTCCGTGAGGGGATACCTGGCCGCTTTGGAACGGGTTCGAGCTCCATCCCGTAGACTCCGAGATGAGCCGAAGCAGTCCTAGGAAGGACGACGGGCTATCGCCCATTGGCTGACCTCCTGAAGACTCCAAGTCCAGTCGCTTGAGAAGAAGGAGGAATCGTCTTCGGACTCGGAAGAGTCCTCAAAGAGCTGCCTTCTGGCCTGAGCCACCTTTCACCTGCCGAGGTGGGTCGGTCAAGGGAGGTAACTGACAGCCGAGGGGTGAATCTTTAGCCACCCAGAATCCTTGGTCGGAGCCCCAATTGGTGGCTGTGGAGGCGGAGGTTCCACTCGAATCGGTGGAGCAGTTGGTTTTGGCCGAACAACCGCCTGGTGTAGGCCCTCGACAAGTCGAGGGGTTGTGTCGGCCTGCCCGTGACAGCTACTTAATGGCGGGAAGGCGCTCGAGTCGGCTTATTCCCCGCCAGGAGGAGCTGTTGGAGACATATGGTCCTCGTATCGTCCGACGTACTTACGCCAGAGCCTCCCTCGTCCGAGGAGGAGGACGAGGACGAAGCGCGGCGACGCTGGCCACCGCGGGTGCCGAGACCGGACCGCTTATGACGGGTGGGAACGGCTGGACCGCGAAGAGGTCCGAGACCGAGACCGAGAGTCCCGGAATTTCCGGGGTCGGTGCGAGGAGGTGTCGGCCGGAACCGGCACTCCCTTCGGCTCGAAGGTCCATCCGAGGCCCGGAACCGAGGCACAGGCGAGCCACGGATCTCAACTCCTCCCGGGGAACCGGAGAGGGGAATCTCGGCTGCTAAAGGCGACAGCCTGGTTCAATGGGTCGAGAAAATCTCTTTCTATCAGTGGGGAGTCTCGTCCAACTGACCTGACGGGACACCTGTGAGGCCAGTGGTCGAAGCCGAGTCGGATGCGGGGTTTACGCCCGGGAGAGGGACCTTTCCGCCCCAAGAGCCGCCGACGGAGGGACTTACCCTTGTCCTCTTTTGGACCGAGAAAAGGTCCAGCAGACGCAGGCCCTTCTCCTTAGTGGAGAGGGACAGACAAAGCTCTAAAGGAAGCCGTAGGAAGAAGAACCCAGAGAGAGCGGGATAATGCCGCATGCCGAGGAAGATACGGTTCAGCTGCCTCCTCTTCGAGGGCTACCATCCGCCGAGCTGATCCGCCGAGCCTGGCCGCATGATACCGCCAACCGGGCCTCCTTGGACTTCACCGAGGAAACGCTCTCGGACGGCCCAGCTGTAATCGGGCAGCACGGTCTTCGAGGACGAGGGCGAGAAAGATGAGCACAGGTCGCAAGCTCGTGGTCGTGCTCAAGGCCTCAAGCAGTAGACACACGTGGAGTGTGGATCCGTCCGAGACATCTTCATTGCATGGCATCTCCGAACTGGAGTCGATTTGTCCATCGTGAGCCGCGAGGGATCAAGACAGAAGTCTTTTGCAAAATATTATTTTTAAATCCGCAAACGGAGAAATAGGAACTAGTCGCAAACGCAGAGCGTTAAGGAGGGAACCTGAGCTCTAGCCGTAAGGAAGATCTGACGCCATGGGGCGGAGCCGAGTTATACCACCCGGTGGGTGGAGGAGCAAGCTTGAAGACCTTCCGCAAGATTTAAAGCGCAAGGATACTGCCAATGAGTGTGGATGAACAATATATCCATGTCCTAGAAATAGATTTTTTTTTTTTGGAAAAATTGAGCAATTCTTCCCATTTTTTATAATTTTTTTTTTTTTTTTATATTGCAGAGAGAGGAAGGAGACGGGAGGTGGAGAAGCCACAGGAAGAGGCCACTGAGGGGATGGAGGGAGGGTGGTATGAATGGTGAAGATACAAGAGAAGATCAAGAATTACGGTAGGTACGCACTTTTCATATCTTCCCTGTCAATCTTCACCATTCATTACTTTCTGGTGAGTATTAAGCTCCTCTTCCCCAGGAAGGGGAAGAGGCCATACCCTGAGGGAACAAGACCCCAGCCTTCTGTTGGTGAGAAACAGAAGGAGAAGACCCTGGGCTCATTCAGAAAGCCTAAGTGGGGAAGAGCTAGGAGGTGCCTCCTGAGGACGAGGAGACGGAGGGAGCCCCTGTAAAAGTCTCCTAGCTCTAGAGGAGAAAAGACGGTTCCCCCGGAAGGCGGAGCGAATCACCCTACGCCGGGCCAGGGGTGACAACCTCGAAAGACGAAGCCATGCCGTCCGCCTGATGCAGATTGCTGTCCCCGCAAGCCTGGAAGCCACCTCATTGGCGTCGTAAGATGCCCTTGCTTGGTGTCTTGCCAGCTCCAGGCCTACCGCGGAGAGGGCAACGGCTTGTCTGGTTTGTCGTGTCAGGCATTGATGCCAACAGCTGGGACATCATCGACTACAAATGCCGGTTGTAGGCAGCGTGGTGAGCCTGATGAGATGCAATACTGGCACTGCATGAGAAGAAGAGAACACTCTTCGCTTCCCAACGGCTCTAACTGGAGAGAGTCCGGATCCGTGGGCGTCGTGCGCCAGGCAGCGGCGCCCAGAAGGAGTATCTAGGTAAGCCAAACCAGAGGACGGGTTGAGAAGAGAACCTAGAGACTCTGAGGGGGCACAATACCTACGCTGACAGTCAGCCGGGGCTGGAGAAGAAGCGGCTGGGGACTGCCAGGACCGGATAGACGCATCCTGGAAGGGGATAGGCCAGGAAGGTACCACCAAATGCTGGGCACTGAATTCACCAAGGAATTCTCGCGTCTCCTGTTCGGTATTGTCTCTCCGAACATAGGAGATCCGAAGATCCCTCACCATCCTCGAGAGGAAACGCTGATATTCAGTGAAATCAGCATCGGAGGAAAGATGAGCAGGGGGTTCCTCTCCCTCAGAGGAGGGAGACGAGGATGATGGGGAGCTGGAATGTCCAGAGGATTCCTGCGGCGGTGGGGAGAGTCGAAAGACCCGCTCATGCATGTATCTAACGTATGAGGGGAAGGCCACCGCAGAACCCCTGAACTGCTCCCAGGATAACGGACCCGTAGGACCGACATGGCCTGGGAGCGGGGGTGGAGAAGGCAGAGAGATGGGAGAGGGGCACCTCCGAGGAGGCAACTGCTCTCCTGCGAGGGCTCTGGAATCCGGGGAAAGGAGCCCTAGTAGGAGGGATCCCGGATATCAGACCAGGCCACAGAACGGAACTCTGGGGAAGCGGAGCCTGGAAGAGCCCTGGGGGAGAACCTCCCCTGTGACGACGCCGGGACTGCATGGATCCAGAAGGGCAGTCTGCACAAACGCCGCCGGAGGACACCCTAGAACCCTGGAGGGAGGGGCGAGGCTCTGCACTACGGCTCCTGGCCACCCCCCCTGAGGTGGCCAAAGAAGACCGAGTGGCAGACCCCCTGCCCCTCAACCCCTCGGACTCCGAGAGGGCCCTCCTCCTCGACCACAGCGTCCCCCTGTCCCTAGAGGGGGCAACAGCACCCCGGGGGGTAGCTGTCACCGCGCCTCCAGAGAGGGGAGCCTCCCCCTCCGTCACCCCCACGCCTGCCCCCTGGGGCTCCCGCCACCCCAGCCGGGAACCCTCAGGAGACACGGAAGGGGGGACAGAGGAGGGTCCGCTGCGCCCGCCTGGTACCTGTAGCCACAGGGACCCAGACCCAAGAGTGGGGGTGCCAGGATGGGTCCACGTCCGAGTCATCGCCCTCCGAGGAGGACGAGACCAGCTGGACCTCGATGCTGGCCACCCCAGGGGTCCCTGAGGCCACGGAACCGCGAACGGCCCCAGCACCAAGGGTGACACCGCTAGCCCCCCCCCCACACCGGTAGCAGCCAGGCCCAACTCCAAACCCCCGACGGTGCCGGCAGGCGAGGCGGCACCGCCCCAATCACCGGCGCCGTGATCCAAAACAGCGCCGCATCGATCACCGGCACAGCGAACGGTGCCGAAAGGCGGTGTCGAGGGTCCACCGAGCCAGGCCCAAAAGCCAAGGGCCTCGACACGGGGCCTGCACCTCCGAAGAGGTGACTGCCGAGGCGGTGTCGGCGACGCCGCCCCGAAGGGACCACGACGCCCCCCACACCGCTGGAAGGGGGCCTCCTCCTCGGCAAGAAAAAGACGCAGGGAGACCCTCCTCCTCGGACCGTATAGGCCCGGAGGGCCCAACGACCTTGCCCAAGAATCCCGAGAGCCACGTCAGTTCCCCGAAGTCGGGCGGTGCCTTGCCGAGCTTAAACGCTGCTGGATTTCGAGGACGCCGATGGTCCATCGAGAAACAGGCGCCGCAGGGAATCCATATCAGGTTGGGTCCCAGGCAACGAAGGCAAACGCCATGCCGGTCTGAGACGGAGAAATGCCGCCACAGGAGCACAGACGCATAGGGTGCGCCTGCCTTGAAAAGCGCTTAGCTCCAACCGACATAACGCGAAATAACAAGGCTAAAATACAGCAAGAAACACACCGTGCCGAGATAGAAAAAGGAATAAGTCTTACCGGATCGGGCCGAGTGTGAAGAAACAGGAGTCTGCAAACACGATTAAAATGACCGCTACTCGCAATAGGTGCTGCCTCGACGGGGAGAAACAGAACTGAGTTGGAGGAGGAGTCGGTCGCTATTAACGGCCGCCAGCGCATGACGTCACTCTCGAGGGCGGTGCCGCTAGCCAAAGTTTAAAAAAGCTCTCGCGGACGGGTGCGCCCGCCACACCCAGGAAGTAATGAATGGTGAAGATTGACAAGGGAAGATAGAGAATTTCCCACCACAGGAAAATCCATAGCCTTAGTCTGGGTATCCTGTGACAAACTAGTACACCTGAGCCTGGCCAACCTACGAAAAGCTACAGATGTGGTCATGACCCTAGAGGAAACATCATTAACATCCACAGCAGCATGAAACTGAACCTTAGAGGCTTCAATGCCATCTTCAGCCACCTGTTCTAGTTCACTAGCCAGCTGGCCATGGGCCTGCTTGGCCAATTGCATAACAGTATCCCATCTAGATTTCTGATACCTAGCTATATAAGCCATATAATTTGCTTGCCCGAGTCCCAGAGAGGCTGCCATATACTGTTTTTTTGCCATGGCATCAATCTTCCTGGAATCCTTGTCAGGAGGATGTGAAGCCAAGGAATATTAGCTTTATCACAGGCAGCAGCCTGAACTACTAACATGACTGCATTGCTGAGAAAGGAATTCTGTATCAGGGCTGACAATGTATACCTTCTGTCCATCTTTTATCTACAGGAGGCACAGAATTAGGAGCTTTTAAATTTTTTAATTGTTTGTTTCCTAAAAGACATATAAAGGAATAGACAATCTCCTAGACTCTGGAATATCCATCATTTCTACAAAATCAGGCTCCTCTTGCTCATCCACAGCCTCTTCTAAAGGAAGCTGGAGGGTTTCAGCAACTTTTTTATAAAACATAAAATGAGATGGGGACTCAGACAGCATAGGGGGAGATTCTAAAGGTCTGTCTGGGGAGATGTCCGGTTCAATGGGCACACCCAGACCTTCCCAGCCACATTCATACTGTTCATAATCCTCCTCCTCCTCCTCTGGTTCATAAAATTCCTCAATATCATAATCCTGAACCACTGGGACCGGACGAACCGACCTTTTACCAGATAGTGGTGGTTCGGACGGACCCTGAGACAGTGACTGGACAATTTGTATGGCTTTTGCTATCTCTGCAGCAGTTGGAGAAGGAGTTTTGGACTCCAGACCTGCTGATTTTCTTGTTTTCTTTACTGGAATTGGTTCCTCAGAACCAGCTTTTCTTTTGCCCGAGGAAGTCTGGCCCTGGTCAGAGGGCACTCCCTCTGGTTCGGTTGGCACCGAACCGGGCTGGCCATCCGGGTCAGCAGACTTTTTGGCCTCTCGCTCCCTGAGCCTGCCCAATCTTTTTCCAGGGTGGCTGCAGGGAAATTCTTACATACCTGGCAGTCTGACTGAGGTGGTCAAACCCCAGACAATAAACACATGTGGTGTGTGGGTCAGCCTTAGCAAAGACTTCCCC
Source organism: Neoceratodus forsteri (assembly GCA_016271365.2). Classification (NCBI taxonomy): domain Eukaryota; kingdom Metazoa; phylum Chordata; order Ceratodontiformes; family Ceratodontidae; genus Neoceratodus; species Neoceratodus forsteri. The sequence continues at coordinate 625,895,735 of CM057449.1, forward strand.
ACAACCATCCACAGTGTTGAAACCCAGTGGGCCCGGTTTTTCTTTTGGGTTTCTCAGACATAATGCCAGCCTAACAAAAACTTGCCCTTTTAACGGCAGGGTGCCAAGGCAAGACACCCTTTCGGTTCCTAACCGTGTCATGGTATTGGAAAAACGTAATAAACCTTTTTTTTTTTAGAACCGATAAGAACCGGAACCGCACTCTAAAATAGTAACTTTTAGTTTTAAATGAGTTTTAACCACTGATCGGTTCAAAACCGAACCGATAACTTACAAGTTCCACACAGACAAAACCTTCATTTACTTTACGGTTACCACAGATAGAGCTTGAACCGAACGGTTTTCTGGTTAAAATAAAACTATTTTAGTTAAATCCAACCGAGAAAACACTTTTAAACCGAGAAATGAACCGAGCAGAAGGAGAAATCTCCGGAGCGACTGTTCACTGAGGCGGAGTAAAGAATCTGACAGTTCAAGTTTGAAATGACACAGATAGAATTTTGGCACGAGAGCAGCTCTATTTTGGAATGGTTTTAACCATTTCACTCTGGGGCAGTTCCAGAGCTGGATCAAACTGCTAATGTCTATAATATAGCAAGACTTCATGTTGTTTGAATGTCTGCTACCTCTTGCAAGACCCCGTGTTGCATCATGGCTATGTCTCTAGGAGCCAAGCGTGTAGGTTCAGGGAGCGTAGGTCCGGATGAACCAAGGAACCCGCCTACTGAGACAAGGGGGAGCAGATTGGCAGCAGCACTGGAGGTTCCTGGGACAGCTGATGCAAAAGAGGGAACCAGATCTGCCTGGGTCAAAACGGCGTGATAAGTATCAGCGTCGCTTGCTCTCTGCGAAGTTTCAGAAGAACCCTCTGGATCAACAGAAAAAGGGGAAAGGCATAGAGGAATCTGCCCACCCAGGAGAGGGACAACACGTCTCGCCAGAAAACACCAGGCCCTGGATCTAGCAAGCAAAAATTGGGCAGTTTTGCGTTGGATGGGGACACGAAAAGGACCAATTCTGGTGTGCCCCATCTGAGAAACAGATCCTCTACTACCTCCTGGAGTAGTTCCCATTTGTAGACATTGGCTTGAGAGCGACTCAGGCAGTCTGTGACGACACTGTCCACTCCTGGGACACGAACAGCCTTGAGGTTTGCGCCGTGTTGCAAAACCCAATCCCACACCCTCATGGCCTCCCTGCAAGGCGGGTAGGAGTGGGTGCCTCCTTGTTTGAGGTAATACAAACAGACAGTTCCACGGTGATATAACAGAAGAGTACCCGGTGGGATCTCAGACTGGAAGGCCTGTAGGACGTGAAGAACTGCTCTCATTTCCAGGATGTTTATGTGGAGATGGGATTCTTGGGCCGTCCACAGACCCAGAGACCGAACACCGTCGAGGTGTGCTTCCCATCAGAGTCCTGAGGCGTCTATGAAGAGTGTCAGAATCTGAGACAGCGCAGTGAACGGGACTCCCGCCAACAGATTCCTCGAATCTAGCCACCATTGCCAATCCCGGATTACGGCCTTTGTGATCCGGACTGGGTGCTGCAGATGGTCTTGCTTTTGATCCCATTGGACCCTAACATCCACTGAGTTACCCAAATGTGGAGACGGGCAAGCGGGACTGTTTCAGTGGCCGCAGCCATGTGTCCGAGCAGGCGAAGGACCAGTCTGGCAGGAACGGTCGTCTTGGCCGAAAAGTTCCTGATGTGTTCCGCTCTGTCGGGGGGGTGTGTGTGTGTGTCCAGAACTGCAGAGTCCGAGACAGAACCAGGCGTGACTTCTCGTGGTTGATGATGATGCCCAACGTCTCGAACAGAGAGAGTATGGTGAATGGCGGACATCAGGGCCTCCCGGGAGGGCACCATGAGAAGCCAGTCGTCCAAGTAGGGGAATACGTAGTGGCCATGTCTCCTCAGAGATGCCGCTACGACGGCCATGCACTTCGTGAACACCAGAGGTACTGATGACAGCCCGAAGGGAAGTGCTCGGAACTGATAATGGCAACCTTGAAACTTGAAGCGCAGGAACCTCCTGTGCTCTTGAGCGATGCGTATGTGCAGGAAAGCATCCTGCATGTCCAGGGACGCTAGAAAGGCGTCCTGCTTGAGCATGGGAATCAGACATGGGAGGGTCACCATGTGGAAGTGTTTGTACAGGACTGATTCGTTGAGGTCGCTGAGGTCCAATATCTGACGAAGGTCCCCTGTCTTCTCTGGAACCAGAAAGAAGCAAGAATAATATCCTAGACCTCTCTGGTTCCATGGTACGTGCTCTACAGCTTCTTTTTCCAGAAGCGCAAGCACCTCCTGCTGTATGAGCAGAGCATGCTGACCAGAGTAACAGGAGAACAGGGGAGGTCTGGCCAGGTGGTCGAGAAGAAAAAATTACTCACCTTAGTAATGTTTCTTCTAATGCAGTCTTGCTATATTATGACATATGCAGTTTGCTCCAGCCTTAGAACTGCTCCGGAGGTGAAAGAGTTAACTTCCATGCCAGGCATGGAATCTTGAGCGCGAGCTCAGCTGGAAAAAAAAAAAAAAAAAAAAAAACTGTCTGTTGATCTTCAAACTGAAACTGTCAGATCTTTACGAGCAAACACTCACTAAGGTTCTGTGTGGAAGCTGTAAACCTACACTACCCAACTGGCTACTAAAATATTAACATTTTTCTGGTCCCAAAACCAAGACTCAAGTCAGGGGACCCAGACAATAAAATACAACACCCAAACACCCCAAAGAGGAGGGATGAAAATACAAGGTGGGCATCATTAAGTGCCAACACTGCACTGCCCACCCACATCCCAAGAGCAGAGGTCTGAGAGTGGCAGGCGGGGGGAGGACATAAGAAAAAATTACTCACCTTAGTAATTGTTTTCTTCTAATGGAGTCTTGCTATATTATGACCTCTTGCAGTGATCCACAGCACCTGAACTGCCCCGGAGAGGAAAGAGTTAACTCCAGAGAGAGAGAGTGGAGTTCTCAGCGCGAGCGCTACATTGAAAGCTCTATCTGGCTAGTTTCAAACTGAAACTGTCAGATCTTTACAGAGCCAGAACTCACTAAAAGTCTGTGTGGAAAATACCCTACAGTAGCCAAATGGCTACCTACTAAACAACAACCAACAACCACCACCACCGACCACGACCATCGACCACCGACCACAACCAACGACCGCAACCAACGACCGCAACCAATGTCACCCCTGACAAGCACTACTAGACCCCCCTCCCCCAAAGACTCAAGTCCAGGAGGTAGGCCAAACACAAACTGATAACAGTAATACCCAATTTCCCCAATCCTAAGAAAAGGGAAAGGGGAAAATACCTAATGGCATGACACAGTGCTTGCACTAATTTGTCCACCCCTACCCAAGTAGAAGTTCTGAGGCAGGCGGGTTGAGAATATAGTGGGCTCCATTAGAAGAAATACAATTACTAAGGTGAGTAATTTTTCTTCAAACACCATGAAGTCTTGCTATATTATGACATCTTACAGATTACAGCAGTACCTCCATGGAGGAGGCCAGAACCTATTTAGGAATAGGCTCTGAGCACGGCTGTGCTTAGCAAACATCTCTCCTGGCCTGGACATCCAGAGAGTAATGCTTGGTGAAAGTGTGAACTGTTTTCCAAGTTGCAGCTTGACAGATTTCCAGAATAGGAATATCTCTAGCAGCCGCTAGAGATGCAGCTGTACCCCTGGTAGAATGGGCCCTCAATCCTGAGGGGGGTTCTCTACCCAGTTTTTGGTAGCAAAATTGGATACAAGAGACAATCCACCTGGCAATTGTCCTCTTAGTGGCAGGTTTTCCTTTGCCAACCTCACCATAGGTGAGAAAGAGTTGGTGGGATTCGAACCTGTGACCCTTGGTGCGTTCCAAATTTTTTTTTTTTTTTTATTTAGTTGTTTAACCAGGTATAGCAAACTAAGCTGAAAGCCTTTTTACAGGAGCGACCTGGGAGCACAAGGAGGTTAAGTGACTTGCTCAGGGTCACACGGTATGCAAGTGGAAGCTGTGGGATTCAAACCCAGGTCTGGTCTGGTCTGCTGGATGTCACCAGATTTGCAGCTCAGAGACTTAGACCACTGCTCTATACTGCCTCCAAATAGTAACTCAATGCTCTCAACATCCAAGCTGTGCAATCTCCTTTCACCAGAGGAAGAATGCTCAGCGAAAAATACTGGAAGGGAGATGGCATGGTTAAGATGGAAATCCGAAACCACTTTAGGTAAAAACTTTCTGTTAGTCCCGAGGACTACCTCATCCCTGTGAAAAGAAATAAAATCATTTTCTACTGACAGGGCCTGAAGCTCACTTATGCGTCTAGCAGAAGTAATGGCCACTAAAAATACAGTTTTTCAAGTTAAGAACTTAAGGTCTGCCGAAGACAGAGGTTCAAAGGGGGGTTGCATTAACTGAGCAATGCAAACATTAAGGTCCCAGGCAGGGGCTGGGTCCCGAAAAGGGGGGTTAGTATGAAGTAACCCCTTGAAAAACTTGGAAAACACAGGGTGAGAAGAAAGGGAGGAAGGCTTTCCTGCTGAAATAAAAGCAGAGACAGCTGCCAAGTGAACTCTTAAGGTAGCTGGTCTGAGGCCCAAAGAATTAAGATGGACCAAGTAGTCCAGCAAAATGGGCAAATCAGCAGATTCTGGGACAATATGCTTCCCAGAACACCAGATGGAAAACCTTTTCCATTTGGAATTATAAGTGGCTCTAGTGGAAGGCTTCCTAGAGGCCTTTAAAATATCAAGGACACCTTGAGAAAGGTGTAAATCAGCAAATTCTAACTCCTCAAGAGCCAAACCTTGAGGTGGAGGGATTTGAGGTTCGGATACCATACTCTCCCCTGGGCACAAGTCAGCAGGTTGTGAATCCTGGGAAGGCACAGGGGAAGGTGGACTGTCAATGACAGTAGTAGTGGGTACCAGGGTTGCCTGGCCCAGTCTGGTGCAATCAGAATAACTTTGCAGGGCTGGAATCTGATTTTTACTAACACCTTGAAGAGAAGGGGGAAGGGGGGGAGCATACAGGAAATGAAAATTACATACCTACCGTAATTCTTGATCTTCTTGGACGACTATCCACCACTCATTCACACTAGTGGGATTAGTGCCGGAGGCACTAGGACCCATCGGGAGCAAACTTTTTGCTGGAGGGTCGGCGCGAGAGACGGCGCCGCGAGCAGCGGCTCGAGCGGCAATGACTATCTCGGCGACGACCCTCCAACCGCCTCAGTACCTTTTTTACCAAGGAGGTGCAGCGCAACTAACGTAAAGAGTAAATCTAACCTTAAAAAACGGACATAAGATAGTCCGTACGACCCGTGCAAGAAGGGTCAGCAAAGAAGTCCCCACGGCTCAAAGATCTGAGGGAGTGAAGACCAACACAGCGGTGAGCCTCGGGATGGAGGGTGGTGTGGAATGAGTGGTGGAGACTCGTCCCAAGAAGACTGGAGAATTACTGTAGGTACGTAATTTTCATATCTTCCTGGACATAAGTCTCCACCACTCATTCACACTAGTGGAGCAACAAGTTGATAATCCCCAAAGGGCTGCAGGAGAGCCAGAGCTCACGCTGCCTAAGATAGAAGCCATAAGGATAGTTCTGTCAATGCGGAATGTCGCCTGGCATGAACATCCAGTGCATAATGTTACTGAGGTATGCACCGAGCTCCAGGTGGCGTCGTGCAGATATCCGCGAATTGGAACATTGCTAATCTCCGGCTAAAGATGCCACATCAGCCTCTAGTAGAGTGAGCCGCATTAATTCTACCTCCACTTAACTTTGAGCCATGGAGTAGCAATGTCAAGGCACGCCACTAACCATGATGAGATGCATCTGATAGCGACGGGTTGACCCAGCCGGGTGTCGCTGAAAGAAACAAACAGTTGCTGAGTCTTGTGAAATTCTTGGTTCTATCTAAATAGAACCGCAAGGCTCTCTTAACATCCAAGGAATGAAGAGATCGCTCTCCTTCATTTTGGAAATTAGCAGCTAAGAGGAAGTACCAGAGGTTGGTTTAGATGGAATTCTGACACAACCTTGGGAAGAAATTTAGGATGAGTAAGGAGAACTACCTGTTTCATGGAATACAGTATACGGAGGGTCCGTCACCAAGGCATGAATTCGAGACTCTGCGGCTGAGGGTAATGGGCCACTCAGGAAGGCAGTCTTCCAGGCAAGAAATTTTAGCTCACAGGTAGCTAGGGCTCCGAAAGGCTCGAGTGAGCATGTCCAGCACCAGGTTAATGTCCCAGGCTGCAACTGGACGCTTAACAGGGGTCTGGTATGAAGAATCCCTTAAGAAATCTCTTCACCATAGGAAGCTGAGCCAGAGTCAAGGAAGAAACCGCTCATGGAACGCTGAGATGGCACTAAGGTGAACTTTAACTGTGGAGTATGGAGACCGAGTTTGATAGGTCCAAAAGATATTCCAGAACCCTGTCAGGAGGACAGGAAGGGATTCCAAGAGGACTTTGCACACCAGAAGAAAAGCGCTTCCATTTGGAAGCGTGACAAGCTGTGTGGTTGGCTTCACAGCAGCCAGAAGGATGTCCGAGACTCTACGAGAGACGTTGAACCGATTCACTTCACTCTTCAGGAGCCAAGCATGAAGGTGAAGTGATTTCAGGTTGGGATGGACCAACGAACCCCGAGTCAAAGACTGATTTGCAAGGAAGTGGTCTCTGAGAGGGCTGCCAACATACTGTTGAGCAGAGGAACCATAGGTTGCCGAGGCCGAGGGAGCAATGAGAATCATTTGGTCCCCTGAGACTCAACTTGAGGAGAACTCTCTGGATTAGAGGGAGCTGGTGGAGGCGTGAAGAAGAAAAATTACTCACCTAGTAATGCTTTTCTTCTCATGGAGTCTTGCTGTATTAGGACTATAGCAGTCAGCCTCAGCCTCTGAACTGCCCCGGGAGGAAAGGGTTAACTCCAGAGAAGTCTGAGTTCCGCTGCGAGGGCTTGTTCAAAGTTTCTATCTGTGCAGTTTGAAGTCAAACTGCCAGATTCTTTACGGCTAAACTAATATAGCAAGTCTGTGAAAACTCACACTAGCCATTGGCTACCTACCAGTAGTAGAACCTACAAAAACACACAACAATCACAGAGAATAGCAACAAATTATTAAATATTAGCATTACTGAAAAGAAGCATTAACAGCACTTCTTCCCAAAAAGACTCAAGTCTGGGAGGGGCCACCTACCACTCAACGAACAACAGAATTACCTAGTTCCTAAACCCAATAAGCAAGAAAAAGGCATGACAGTGCTTGCACTAATTTGCCAACCCCATACCCAAGGAGGAGTTCTGAGCGGAAGGTGGGAGGAGGGTTGTCCTATACAGCAAGACTCCTTGAGAAGAAAAGCAATTACTAAGGTGAGTAATTTTTCTTCAAACACCATGAAGTCTTGCTGTAATTAGGACTATAGCAGATTACACAGCAGTACCTCCATGGAGGAGGGTCAGAACCTCACTGGGAAATAGGCTCTGAAGCACAGCTAGCAGCTAAATAGGCATCCCTCCTGGATTGAACATCCAAGGAGTAATGTTGGTAAAGGTGTGAACTGTTTTCAGGTAGCAGCCTGACAGATCTCAAAATGGAATATCTCTAGCAGCCGCTAGAGATGCAGCTGTACCTCTGGTAGAATGAGCCCTCAATCCTGAGGGGCTCTTTACCAGTTTTGGTAACAGAATTGGATACAAGAGACAATCCACCTTGCAATTGTCCTCTTAGTGGCAGGTCTCCTTTGCCGACTTCCCCCATAGGTAAGGAAGAGCTGGAGGATTCAAACCTATGACCCTTGGTGCGTCTCCAAATAGTAGCTTAGAGCTCTTTGACGTCCAGACTGTGCAAATCTCTCCCTGAAGAGGAATGCTCAGTGAAAATACTGGGAGAGAGATGGATTGGTTGAGATGAAAACTGAGACCACCTTTGTAAAACCTTCTATTAGTCTCTAAGGACTACCTTGTCCCATGAAAAGAAATGAAATCTTCTTCCACTGACAAGGCTTGCATCTCACTTATACAGTCTAGCAGAAGTGGGCCACTAGAAAAACAGTCTTCCAAGTCAAAAACTTGAGGTCTGCCGTATTACAGGGCTCAAAGGGGTTGCATTAGCTGAGTAATGCAAACATTCAGGTCCCAAGCAGGAGCTGGTTCTGAAAAGGAGGGTTAGTGAAGTAACCCTTAAAAACTTAGAAATTACAGGGTGAGAAGAGATGGAAGCAGGTTTACCTGCTGACACATAAGCGGAGACTGCTGCCAGATGAACCCTTAGGTAGCTGGCTTAAGGCCTAGAGAATTTAAGTGGACCAGATAGTCCAATAAAACAGTCAAATCAGCAGATTCTGGAGATTTGCTTCCCAGAGCACCAAATGGAAAACCTCTTCCACTTAGAATTATAGGTGGCCCTAGTAGAAGGCCTCCTGGCCGCTTCAAAATATCCAAGACACCTTGAGAGAGGTGTAGATCAGCGACTCTAGCTCCTCAAGAACCAAGCCTTGAGGTGGAGGGAACTGAGGTTCGGATACCACTCTCCCTGTGCACAGGTCAACAGGTCGTGGGTCCTGGGCAAGCTCAGGGAGGTGGACAATCAGGGACAGAAGGAGAGGTACCAGGGCTGTCTGGCCTAATCTGGAGCAATCAGAATCACCTTGCGGACTGAGTTCTGATCCTCACTAGTATCCCTGAAAAGGAGAGGGAAGGGAGGAAGGCATAGATATTTCCTCCCAATCCTAACTGGAAGGCGCCCAGTGGGACTGATCCCAACACTGGAGGTCTGCAACAAAACAGAGGAAGTTGGTGGTTGTCTGGGGCTGCGAAAAGATCTATCTGAGGGGTGCCCCATCTGGAAAGACTGCCCCAGCACTAGAGGGTTCAGGGCCCATTACGTGGTGGCCCTGAGAAATCCTGCTGAGGGCATCCGCTAGGACATTGTCCTTCCCTGGAAGGTGAACTGCTATCAGGAGGTATTCAAGGAGTAAGCCAGAGACCACAGCTTCATTGCTTCGTGCACAAGGCAGAAGACCAGTGCCTCTTGCTTGGTTGATGTACCACATTGTTGTGGTATTGTCTGTCCTGACTTGAACTACCTTGTTCTGGACAGAAGCTGAAAAGGCCTGGAGAGCTAAGAGGACAGCCCTGAGCTCCAGAAGGTTGATGTGGAGCAGAGATTCCTGAGGAGACCACACTCCCTGAGTGGAAGGTCGCCTCATGAGCCCCCATCCTGGGAGGGAGGCATCTGTGGTAAGTGTGAGGGTGGAGAATGGGTAAGAAGGGGACCCTTGAGTTAGATTGCTCTGGTCCTGCCACCCACTGAGGGGGCCAGGATCAGGAGACCTTGTCACTGGGACTAATTTGGTGAGGGGTCCTTCTTTGGGACCAAAAGATCTCAGGTGGAATTGGATGTCTCTCATCTGGAATCTTGCTCCTGCACGACAGCTGTGGACGCAGCCATGTGTCCCAGGAGTTGCAGGAAGTGCCTGCTGGCCGAGAGACCCAAATGGTGAGGAAGATGCCAGGGCAATGAGTCTGTCCACCTCGGAGGGAGATATGCCTGGCAGACTTTGTGTTCAACTCTGCACCTATGAAAGTTAGTACCTGAACTGGTTCGGAAGAACTGACTTTGAAGATTCAACAGGAATCCCAGAGAGGTGAGAGCTGCTGGGTGACCAACAAGTGAGATTTCGTGATCTGGAGACTGACCCACTGTGAGCCAGTCGTCCAGGTAGGGAAAAACGGCCACCTTGCCTTCTCAGATGAGCCACTATCACAGCCAGACATTTGGTGAAAACCCTTGGGGCAGAGGTCAGGCGAAGGGCATTGCTCTGAACTGATAGTGGCCAGAAGGTAGTTCGAACCTGAGGTACTTTCTGTGAGAAGGCCTGATCAAGAAATGAAAATAGGCGCCCTTGAGGTCCAAGGAAGCTAGCCAGTCTCCTGGTCTCAGGGAGGCAAAATCATTGCCAGGGTTAACATTTTGAACTTTGGTTTCAGAAGATGCTTGTTCAGGAACCTTAAATCTAAGATGGGCCGCCTATTCTCCTGTTTTTTGGAGTAAGGAAATACCTTGAATAAAGACCCTTGCCCTGATGGCAAAGGGGAACCTCTCTACTGCTTTGCATCCCAGAGAGAAGAAACCTCTGTTTCCAAGCAAGGGCTTCCAAAGGATTCGTAGGTGGGAAATGTCTGGCCCTCATCTTTGGGAACTGTTTGAAACTGAGGACCAGACCTTGGCTTCCACCTCCAGAACCCACTTGTCCAGTTGTGGGACAACCAGTTCTGGCTGAAATAACCAACCTGCCCCCACCGTACAGGAGATTCGGCCCTGGGCACCCCATCAGGGTGCCTGCTTGGCAACTGTTTTTGGCTGGGAAGAAGGGGACGGTCTGCCAGAGCCCGTCTTCCTGCCTCTGAAAAACCCCCTCTGAACAAAGGCTAGAAGAGGCTGAGCTTGATAAAAGGGCCTGTGGTGAAGGCCTCCACCTACCCCTGGGGGCATGCCTTTGGCAGGGGCATGCCTCTTTTGTATTTGGCACTTTTGTAGGTAGTTCTGTATTCATCCATTTTTTCATGTAATTTTCTGTCTGATCACCAAACAGAGAGTTACCTACTACAGGGAAATCCATAGCCTTGCCTGAGTGTCTTGGGACAAATTAGTGCATCTGAGCCATGCCAACCTACGGAGAGCTACAGAAGTGGCCATGACCCTAGAAGAAACATCATTAACATCAACGGCAGTATGAAAATACAGGTTACTCACCTGTAACAGGAGTTCTAGGAATGGTATATAGTTGTTCATCCACACTCATTAGCAGTATCCTTGCCGCTTTAAATCTTGCGGGAAGGTCTTCAGCTCTCCTCCACCACCGGGTGGTATAACTCCGAGCTCCGCCCATGGCGTCAGATCTGGCCCTTTGGAAGCTCAGCCAGGGGACCGAGGAGGTGGTCGGCGAGGTCGAGATTATCCTCTACCGATCGACCCTTTGTCGCTGGCGGTGCCAATGACTCACTACAACTGACTCGGTCCTGGTATTTCCGGATGAGGAGACCCAGCCCACTGGCGTCCCCATCAAGGACCAGGTTCTGAACCAGAGGGTCTCACTGATCACACCGGTGTCTCCCAATCGACCAAGTCGGCCTCCCCGATCTCGGTCACGGTCCAGGACCCCGAAGAGCCATAAGCGTTCGAAGAAGAGGTGATGCCACAGGTCCTCATCCTCCTCGGACGAGGAGAGGCTCCGTCGGAAACTCTGTTGGTGCTATGAGGCTCTTATGTGGCAACAGCTGATCCTGACCGGGCATAAGCCGGCTCTGCTGCCCACCCTGGCCGTTACTTGGCTTTTGCCTCCCAGGCTGAAGCCCTCCGGAACCGAAGTCCCTGGTTCCTCTGCCAGTGGGGCCGGCCCGTCTTCCAGTTCAGCCTATCCCAGTCTCTCCTCCTATTCGTTGGAACCGCCACCTAAACAGCCTAAAGGAGGACTCCCTCGAAAAGAAGGACGACTAGACACCGGACCTTCCTGGCGTCTGTCGGGTTATAGTCACCCAGACCTCACTTGGAGGATCGAGGGGTGATTTAGGCGATGAACTGCTGTATCACGACTTCTCGAACTCGGGTGTCACCAGGCTCACTACGCATCCGGGGGATGACGAGTCATCCGTTAGCACGGGGATGGAGGAAGGCCCTTCCTCCTTCCAAGGGATTCTCCGTCTCATTTCCGACTCCACCGGAATGCCCCTGGAACCTATCCAAAAAAAGGAGGAGTACCTTCTCACAGATATTTTGAAGAGAGGGGATACCCCGATGGAGGCCCTTCCAGTGGCTGAAGCCATCGTTGGCCCGGCACTTGTACTTTGGCAGCACCCTGCCTCATGCCCAGCATCGTCTGCCCGCATGGCCCGCAAGTACATGGTGTCCATGGAGTCCCTTGCGGGGTTCACGGAGCACCCTTTGGCCGAGAGCCTGGTGACCGCCTCCGTATTCAGACATACTGGCAGTTCGGCCGACACTGACCGACCTCTGGACAAAAGAGTCCAAAATATGGACCACACACTGCCAAAAGGTCTTTGTGGCCTCTTCCTTAGGTCTTAAGTCAGGCCAGCTCGGCAGTCATTATGGCACCTTCTTTCATGCCCTTCTTATGTCATTAGGCAAGTCCTCCCTCATCTTCCCAGCGGACATGCAGACCCCGGTCAAACAGGTCCATGACCAGGGCACGTGCTGTTGACAAACAGCAGCTCCAGGCAAGCCCCTGCACATAGAGATTCTTGTGCCCTTTCGATGGCGCCGCAGTGGCCTCGCCATAGGGCTCAGCTGAGGCTTTCCTCCTTCCTGGCGGATACTCAGCACAAGTTGGCTGATGCGCCTTTCCTGGGGACCGACCTGTTCGGTCCAGGAGTGGCTGGTCACCTACAATGCACAGAGCAGTCCAACGCCACCTTGGATGCCACTTCTGCCAAGGGTTCTTCGGGCAAGAACCAGCAGAAGAAGAAGAAAAACAAGCCCTTTCGGCATTCTTCCCCTGCGGTTCGGCAGCCCTCATGCCAAGGAGGTCAGCAGCAACAGCATCAGCAGCAGGCTCAAGCTTGGTGCCCTTGGTCCAAGCCTGGACCCCAACAGGCCCACAAAGGAGGCAGAGGCTCAGGTCCTGAGCCTCCTCCTCCTCTCTCGCCGATCTGTGAAAGGTTGAGAGTTGCCACTCCTCATACCCGTCACGCCAGCTCTGGGTCCTCCGTGGGGAAGTCGGCTCCGCCACTTCCTTTCCTTGGTCAGCTATCACTTCGGACAAAGTGGGTTCTCAGAGTGGTCGGGTCGGGACTACCTCTGGAATTCAAGCAGTAACCTCCCAGTCGAGCCCGTGCCCCTCGGGAGGAAAATGGATTTCGCGCGACACCCAGTCAGCTCTTGAGACGACGTAGCTCAGCTCCCTCCGCAAGGAGGCAGTAGCTCCAGTGCGGATCCTCCAACAAACCCAGGCTTTGTCTCCAGGTACTTCCTGGTGCCCATGCTGGTGGGGGGTTGGCGCCCATTCTACATCTCCACGACCTGAATCAAATTTCTCAGGTCTCACACACCTTCGGACGGTTACTCTCACCCAGATCATACCATCCCTGGAAGCGAAACATGTGGTTCTGTTCACTGTATCTACAGGCCGCAGCGTTCTCACGTCCCAATCTGTCTGTCCATCAGTGGTTTCTCGCTTCAGAGTCGAAGGACCCTGTACAAGTCCGAGCCATGCCGTTCGCCTGTCATCCGACCCCAGGTCTTCACCAAATGCACTGTAGTGGTGGCGGCCCACCTCGACGTCGAACAGTCAGAATCTACCTTTACCTCGACGAGATTGGCTGTTGGCAGTTTCCACCCATCAGGAGGTGGAGAGGTTCTGGGATCTGGCCCTCCAAACCTGCTCCCAACTCGGCCTCCTGATCAACAAGGCCAAGTCGGAACTCATGCCTTCTCAGGTGATAGGCTTCATCGGGGCAGAGCCCGACTCCTGTCAAGCCAGAGCTTGGCTCCCCCGGCGGACAGGGCGGAGGTTCTTTCCTCCTTTGCCCAATCATTTCTGGTTGGGCACTTGCACCCTGCCCGGGACTTTCTGCGCCTTCTGGGTTACATGGCAGCGTGCACCTCCGTGGTCCATTGGGCCAGGTTGCACATGCACCCCCTTAAATGGGAGCTGGCCACCTAGTGGACTCAGCACCACAGTCACTTCGACCAGCTGATCACTGTAACACAGAAGATGTGGGACACTCTCCAATGGTGGACCGCCCCAGATCGGATGCAGGAAGGGATCCCGTTTGTCCGCCCCGTGCCGACGGTCGTCCTCATGACCGATGCCTCTCTCATGGGCTGGGGAGCCCACATGGAGGATAACAGAGCCCACGGGTTCTGGACCCCCCGAGGAGTCCCGATGCCACATCAACCTGTTGGAGCTCAGAGCAGTCAGACTGGCACTGTCAGCTTTCATTCCTCCACTCTGGGGTCAAGTGGTTCAAGTACAGATGGACAATACCACGGCCATGTACTACCTCAACAAACAGGGCGGCACGCACTCCTGTCTGCTGTGCAAGGAGGCGCTCCGCATCTGGACCCTCATGAGCTGGTTGGAGGCGGATCTCCTGGCCATCCATGTGGCAGGAGCCTCGAATCAGCTGGCAGATGCTCTCAGCCGCACAAGCCAGACATCCCACGAGTGGTCTCTCCATCCAGAGGTAGCTTACAGCCTGTTTTCCCGTTGGGGCAAACCGATAGTGGACCTGTTTGCCTCCAGGGAAAAGAACAAGCTGAGGCTGTATCATGCCCGCTCCCCTCAGCAGGGCTCGCTGCAGGTGGATGCCTTCACAAGGCCATGGACCCCAGGCCTCCTCTACGCCTTCCCTTCATTTCCCTTGATCCACAAGGTGCTTCTCAAGGTGAAGAGGGACAATGCGAAGGTGATCCTGGTAGCCCCAGACTTGCCCACGCCAGTTCTGGTATCCTCAGCTACAGGCCCCCGGAGCGACTTTGCACAAGCCCGGACCAGATATCTTTGAACCAGGGGAAGGTCTTCCACCTGGACCTTCAATCCCTGCACCTCACAGCCTGGTACCTGTGTGGCTAGAGTTCCAGGCTTTGTGTCTTTCTGAAGATGTCTACACCGTGGTGGAGGCATCCCAAAAGGAATCGATCAGAAAATCTTATGCCTTCAAATGGAAGAGATTTTCCATTTGGTGTCAGGGTAAGGGTCTGGACCACTTATCCTGTTCTGTGGCCAACATTCTTGACTACCTTTGGTCTCTCTCCAAAGGAGGTCTACGGTCATCGACCCTTAGGGTGCACCTGGCAGCCATTTCTGCTTACCGGGCGTGGGCCAGTCAGCCGACATTGGCACAGGAGACAGTGGTCGGGCGCGTCTTCAAAGGCCTGGATCACATATCGCCTCTGGTGCGTGAACCTCCACCTCCATGGGATCTGCAGCTGGTTTTGGTAAAGCTCATGGGCAAGCCATTCAAACCCATGCACAAATGTGAGCTGTCACACTTGTCATGGAAGACAGCCTTCCTGGTGACTATCACGTCAGCCAGAAGGACAGGAGAGCTCCAGGCACTTTCAGTGGGCTCCCCTTATCTGGTCTTTCACAGGGACAAAGTTGTCCTGTGCCCCAACCCGAAATTCCTTCCGAAGGTGGTGTCAAGAGTTTCACCTTAACCAGGTGTTGACTCTGCCGGTATACTACCCTAATTACACCTTGGATGCAGAGTACAGGCTCCATACTTTGGACCTGAGACGTGCTCTCTCCTTTCATAAGGAGAGGACAGCGGAAATTCGCAAAGAGGTTCGCCAGCTGTTTGTCACCTACGCTGAAGCCTTCTGGCAGACCTGCAGTCAAATGGACCATAGCAAGATGGATTACATCATGCATAGGTCTGTGCTATGAGTTGGTGGGCAAGGAGCCACCCAGAGGGATAAGAGCTCATTCAACCCGCCATACTGCTGCATCGGTGGCTGCTTCCAGGGACATCCCTATCCAGGAGATCTGCTGGGCTGCTACCTGGAAGTCAGCAAACACCTTTATCACTCACTACCACATCGACCTTGAGTCATGCCAGGATGCTGGTTTTGGGGCTTCAGTTCTCCAATCTCTGTTTCCTAAGTTGAGGGTGTGCGCCGTGCCTCCCTCCTCCCGGAGAACTGCTTGGAGTCTGCCAAACAGTGTGGATAAACATATCACGCTCCTAGAAAAACAGGTTACTCACCTGAACAGTAGTTCTAGGAATGGTATGTTGTTCATCCCACAGACCTACCGACCTCCCGGCTGCGAGACACACAACCTTGCTTCCAGCAGGCTAAGATCTGGCATCATGGGGTGGAGCTGAGGCATATACCACCCAGGTGGGTGGGAGGAGCCAGCTTGAAAACTTCCGGCAGATTTAAAGGGGAAAGGGGCAATGCCAAACAGTGTGGATGAACGACATATACCATTCCTAGAACTACTGTTACAGGTAAGTAACCTGTTCTTATTTTGCATATAAAAGTTATGAGGGGAAAATTATTTCATGTTTAAAAGTGGACTCTGAGCAAAGAGGCAGTCCTTATGGAGGGATGGAGACCCACACTACCTTATTTACATTATTCAATCAGAGTTTGGAAAAATTGCAGGAAATGTCAGGACAGTATTCTAATCAAAGAAATATGTGGATTAGAGGGGCCTTGGCTAGCCCCTTCTGTCGCACCTCGTTTTGGCAATGTGCATTTGCCTACCGGGCCTCCCTGTGGATGAATGAACTCCCCGGGCACCTCTTGGCCACTAATTGTCTGGCCCAATTCAAAACTGACCTCAAACAGTACCTAATAAAACTCTCTTTTAGGAGAAGACTACTGTATATTTCTGATTTGGATAGGTCTGATGTATTTATTGTACATTACATCAGTTACTGTACATATGTCAATAAGAGATCAGTCATTTCTGCTGTTGCAACACATATCTAGAGTATGAGGCTCTGACACAAGGTAGTAACATGTCAAGCAAGCCTCCATTTACATGCAAATGGATCACTTGTAATACAGCCCCTCCCATTCCCTGATGCCACTGCAGCAACAGTGCAGAAGTACACATAAGGGTATCAATGCTGTCTATTCTGATTTTAGTTTAAGTTTGCAATGGCTTAAGACAATTCTGTCATGCAACTCACACAGGAATAGTACTTGTACTTAATACTTCATGTGTAGAGCAAATAATACATCTAATAGTATTTCATTCACAGGAAACAGAATCTTTGTACTGCTCATTTCTCTCTGTGAGACAGTTGCAACATGTTGTGGAAAGCAGTAGAAAGAATCAGTCAATCAAGTAGTCAATCAGTATTGAACCAGGTGAACACCCTTGAGAAGATTCATTTACAATGTAGGCCTGAGCAGTTTCCCAAAGGATCACACAAGACTGAATTCCTCCTTTGCACAAATTATACACCCCCTTTCAGCAGCCTGAAAGTGGAGAGCTAGATCACTTACTTTATAAAGTGTACTGTTTTACATTTCAAATGCTCCTTACATCTGGGTTTCTGACTGGAAATATCAAGACACAGAATGCATATGACATGGGAGGAATGAGCTAAGTAAATACAGAGCACTGCAAACACTGAGACTGATCAGTTTCTTTACCTACATACAACAGCTGAAGTGTAGCATCTGATTTGTGAGGACATCCTACTTCAAATGCTGGTACAATATTACAAAGGGGGCTGCACAGCTTGTTTTCAGTACCTTCAAAGTGAAGTCCTGTAGCTCTCACACCACTGTTAATGATTTATAATGGGAATGGGGACACTTTTATAGTCATGGACCTGAGGGGCCATCACAGTTCCCAAGGAGGTTAGGGGAACCTGTTAAGGGTTAGAGAGTAAGGGACTTTAGTAGGATTTTAACCAGGGTTTCCCAGTTCTTCTACCTGTGCTTTAACAACTAGATTACCCTTCTTCCATATGCTGCAGCTGATGTTGTCCTGGTATCCTATTCCTTGTTATAGCTGAACTCTTTATTGCCTTACATCAGCCATCCAATCACTGACTGCCTAGTTACAAAGGGAAAGGGGCATTTTTGCAAGATTGTGTCTCACTGCTGGTGTTAATCACAACAGAGACTGCTAACACACACAGAACATAATACAACAGCTATATAATACCACTTAAGACTCTTGTTGTACCCAGACTCATTTATTGGGTAAACTGTTTTTGCTAACAGAAACATTGACACAACACATACAGGTACTTCCTTATAGGCATACTGTATATACATGTCAAATCAGTGCTGCATCACACTCATATGGTCCTAGTTCCTATTAGACCTGCACTTCAGGATGTGCACAACACTTAAAGGGTTCCCCCATTACTCAAGTGGGGAACCAAACATTGTGGGTTCTGTTTATTGGTGGAACAGCATTTAGTGCAGCACCATTATCTGTTGCTCTGATGACATCATCCTCCAGCAGCATTGATGGTAAAATGGAGGACAAACATATTGATAACTTCTGGGGGCTGTATATTTTTATTTATAATCTAGATTTGGACAGCAATAGGACTGCTGGCAACTGGAGGAGGCACACAACCGTTACACATAAGGAGTTGGGAAAATATGGGTGTGAAAACTATGGGAGACTTCCCCTTTAAGCGCACCTGCCCCTAAGTCCAGCCACACCTACTCTCTCTGCCCCACAGCAAGCACTAGGCAGGCCTCAGGTACCCCATTCCTCTGTCCCGTCTCATGACTTGCCTCAGCAATCAGTTCGAGTCATGCTCCTTCGGCACCTGCCACCCCACCTTCCCCCTCCCAAACTCCTAGTCCCGTGAGTTTCCCTAACAGTCACTATTAATGCAAGCTGCCTGACCATGCCCTCTCGCACCCCACCATTTACTCTAGCATGTCTTCTCCACTCAGCCTCCCCTCACCCCCCATTTCTCCCTATATCTTATTGCCCTCTTCCCCACCCCTTCACCTCCACCGCAGTACCTACCTCTCTCTCATACCTCCTTTCTTCACCCCACTGCCAGCTATCCCGTCCTTCTGAACTACTGACAAGGCATTTTGTTGCTGTTTATTTCCCTCCACCCTCATAAAGTGTTTTTCTTGTTATATTAACTTGGACCTATGTTTTGAGTTATCCTGTAAGTTCCCCATCCAAGCTGTATCATTCATTGTGCTCTATCTTTGCTTCTCCTATTGTACTTTGTTTTGCAACCTATGACGTGGAACCTTTGTAAAGAGCTTGCGCTCAAAGGTCTTTTCGAATCACTAAATAAAAAATTAATAAATAAGGTTTACAATTTGAATTCAATCCAGAATTTATAAAATCTACGATAAGGAAGGATCTATGATGGCTGACTGAGTGACTTTGTGGTTTTAAAACTTCTGAGGCCAAAGCCTAAAGCCACGCCTGTCTGGGACCAGTATTTAGTTAAGCCATTGATGAAGTATCCTCCAGTGGAGGGTTCAAGCCTGCAAGCTGACACAAGATTGCCATGAGGTCCAACTGCAAGAATGGCTTGTTACAAAAAGGACTTTTATTTAAACACTGGATGGAGCAAAATGTGTGGTTTAAATACATGACATCCTGACTAAAGTGATGTTTTGGAACGTCTGCTAAAGCCAAGCATGGACGTAGAGACTAACTGTTATTTCATCAGCCAGTAAGTCTACAGCGCTGTTTGATAACAGATGAGTCCAGTGTCCTGAGGTTCAAGTGGAAATGAAACAGAAACAGTCATAAAATCCTGTACCAAGAACTTTGCTGTCCACGGGAAAAATCTCTTCTGCAAACAACTCAGGTGGTGAAGGAATCTACCATTGTGCCTTGGAACTGTTAGTATGTTACTGTCTAATGTTCCTGCCAAAATCCTGATAAATGACTTTTAATGATTTGTGACGTCTCAAGCAAGGAGCATCCAGTCTGCACTGCTGAGCTGATGCCAAAGAGTCCGAAAGTCCCAGGTTCGAGGGTGAGAAAGGAAAGACAAATACTACAGCCAAGCCAGCTAATAAAGGACTTTTACCATCCAGAATCAGAAAATCTCAACAAGATTTTCAAAGTTAAAAGGAAAGAAACAAGCTTCTACCAATAACCAGAAATTTAAGTATTATTTTAATTACTTTATTTTAATTTGGCTTACCTGGGAGGTAAATAGGTAACATAGTAACTAACTTTTAATTACAAAATCTTGGGATATAATTTAAGCTTAAATTTAATTGAAATATAAATACTGTTGCATGAGAAAAGTATTTAAACAAGTCAAAGAAAGTCAAAGTAATAACTGAACAAAGTCTTTTGAAATATTTTTATAGAAAAACAATTTCATTGTTTTCAAAAAGTTATCCAAACTGCAACTTGTTTGTTTTGTTTGATTTCTTTATTTTTATTTATTTGATTGTCTGAAACCTTTGATGTTTGTGTTTACAGCTTTATTATGTTTACAAGGTATATTAATGCTAATTAGGGATATTTCAAATTTGTGTACAGGTGTTAATAAAATTTATTTTTCCTACTCCGAAGTGTGACAGAAATGTTTTTTTTTTACTTTATCTTGAACCTGGACAATAGGAATAATATCAGATCTGAATTTTATAATTACTGATATGATTTTTGAAAATGTTGTGGTATAAGGCTGAGGCAGATCAAAGTGCCTATCATAAAAACTGCTATTCTGACATTGTTCCAACAGTAGTGAGTGGAAAGAAGTGAAGTACTGGGAATGCTAATCAGAAGAACAATATATCGGATGTATACATGATAAAAGAAGGCAGGTGGGTCCTATGAAAAGCCACGATAAGATGATGCACAGTGCCTGAGGGAGGAGACAAGCTGCACAGTGCCTGAGGGAGGAGACAAGCTGCAGGATAATGATAACCTGTAGGTGTCTGATCGGGCAGAGTACACAACATAATTTCAAACAGCACAGGGTTGCATCACAGTTTTTCACATCATTGGCTTCAACTGAAATCTGGCAATGTCACAAACAATTTACAACTACAGCCAACATCTGGGATTCCAGAGACAACTTAAGCCAAATCCCACAAGTGGGAAGCTACAGTACTGTATGTGATCTCATTAAGAACATAGGCAATGTTGCTGACTGATTTCAATGAAATTCTGACACCACTCTGGGGAGGAAAGCACTGTTTGTTCAGAGTATTACCTTTTCCTTGTGGAACACCAGGAACTGTTGGTCTATGCTGAGCACATGAAGCTAACTTACTCTCCTTGCAAAGATCTGCTAGGGAAAGGCTGGCAAGACCAGCACAGAGAGAGTTTTCATTTAAAAATCCCAAGTTCTGTGGCACCAATCCACATGCAGAGATAATGCTAGAGTTGTACTAGCTGCTCTAATTACTGGACTGAGAAAAACAGTAAATACAGGTTACTCACCTGTAACAGGAGTTCTAGGAATGGTATATGTTGTTCATCCACACTCATTGGCAGGTATCCTTGCCGCTTTAAATCTTGCCGGAAGGTCTTCAAGCTTGCTCCTCCCACCCACCCGGGTGGTATAACTCTCGGCTCCGCCCCATGACGCCAGATCTGGCCCGCTGGAAGCTCAGGTTGTGCGTCAGTCGAGGTCAGGAACAGGATGAACAACATATACCATTCCTAGAACTCCTGTTACAGGTGAGTAACCTGTATTTCTAGGACATGGATATGTTGTTCATCCACACTCATTGGCAGACTCTAGCAGTTCTCCGGGAGGAGGGAGGCAGACGCACACCCCCAATACTTACTTGGGAAGAAGACTGGAGGAACCGAGGCCCCAAAACCAGCATCCCGGCGTGACTCAAGGTCGATGTGGTAATGGGTAATAAAGGTGTTTGCTGACTTCCAGGTAGCAGCCCTGCAGATTTCCTGGATAGGGCGTCCTGGAAGCAGCCACCGTTGCAGCAGTATGGCGGGTAGAATGAGCTCTTATCCCTCTGGGAGGCTCCATGCCCGCCAACTTATAAGAGATCTATGCAGGAGGTTACCCACCTGCTTATCGTCCGCTTGGCTGCAGGTCTGCCGAATGCGGCTTCAGCGTGGTGACAAACAGCTGGCGAACCTCTCCCAATTTCAGCCGTGCGCTCCTTATAATAAGTGAGGCGCCCTTCTAGGGTCAGAGTATGGAGCCTATATTCGACCTCGAGGTGTGATTGGGGTAGAACACCGGCAGAGTCAACACCTGGTTAGGTGAAACTCCGACACCACCTTCGGAAGGAATTTCGGGTGAGGCGCGGGACAACCCTGTCCCTGTGGAAGACCAGGTAAGGAGACTCTATGGAAAGCGCCTGGAGCTCCCATCCTTCTGGCTGGCGTGATAGCCACCAGAAAGGTCCTTCCGACAGGTGAGAGAAGCACACCTGTGCATAGGTTGAATAAGCTTGCCCATGAGCTTTGCCAATACCAGCAGTAGATCCCACGGAGGTGGGGTTCCCGCACTGGAGGAAATGTGATCAAGGCCTTTGAAAAGCGCCAGACCACCTTCTCCTGCGCCATCGACTGCTTCCTGCCCGCGCTCGGGCAGAGATGGCTGCCAGGTGCACCCTCAGGGTCGCCTCGACTCCAAGCCCTTGACTAGAAAGGGACCATAAATAGTCCAAGATGCTTGCCAAGGAACAGGAGGAAGGGTCCAAGCCCTTGCCCTGACACCAAATGGAAAACCTTTTCCATTTGAAGGCATAGCATTTTCTGGTCGACTCCTTACGGGACGCCTCAACTACATTGAGGACCTCGTCGGAAAGACCCAAGGCCTGGAACTCTAGCCGCTCAGGAACCAGGCCGTCAGGTGCAGGAGATTGAAGGTCCGGATGGAACACCTTCCCTGACTGACTGAGAGCAGGTCGGGCGAGCTGGAAGCTGCCGCAGAGTCCTGGAGCTGAGACTGAGGAGATCTGGGTACCAGAACTGGCGAGGCCAGTCTGGGGCTATCAGAATCACCTGCGCCTTGTCCCTCCTCGCCTTGAGAAGCACCTTGTGGATCAAGGGAAATGGGGGAAAGGCGTAAAAGAGGCCAGGGTCCACTGCCTCGAAAGGCATCCCCTGCAGCGAGCCCCTGCTGAGGCGGGCATGGAACAGGCTCAGCTTCGCGTTCTCCCTGGAGGCAAACAGGTCCACCTGAGGTGTGCCCCAATGGGAGAACAGATGCTGTACTACCTCCGGCAGGAGAGACCACTCGTGGGATGCAGCCCCTATCCGGCTCAGGGCATCGGCCAGGGTGTTGGAGGCTCCTGCCACGTGAATGGCTAGGAGATCCGCCTCCAGGCTGCGCCACGAGTGACCAAATGGGAGAGCTTGCATAGAAGCATGGGCGCGTCCCGCCCTGGCGGTTTAGATAGTACATGGTGGTGGTATTGTCCGTCTGGACTCGGACCACTTGACCCCGGAGGAGCGGAGCAAAAGGCGGTGAGAGCTAGGCGGACCGCCGGAGCTCCAACAGGTTGATGTGGCATCGGGACTCCTTGGGACCAGAGGCCATGAGCCCAGTGTTCCCCAGATGGGCACCCCAACCCATCAGAGAGGCATCGGTCGATAGAGACTGTCGGCTCGAGGCGGACGAACGGGATGCCCTCCTGCAAATGATCTGGAACGGTCCACCACTGGAGAGCGTTCCACATCCCCTGTGTCACCGACACAAGCTGGTCCAAAGGATCGCAGCGTTGTGACCACTGGCTGGCCAGTCCCCACTGAAGGGGACGCATGTTCCAGCGGGCCCAACGGACCACGCTGGTGCAGGCAGCCATGAGACCCAGGAGGCGCAGGAAGTCCCGGGCAGGGCGCAATTGCCCAACCAGAAATGATCGGGCAAAGGAGGAAAGAACCTCGGCCCTGTCCGCCGGGCAGCTCTGGCTCAAGAGAGTCGAGCTGCCCGATGAATAGAATCACCTGCTTGGCTCAGGTTCGACTTGGCCTCGTTGATAAGGAGGCCAGTTGAGAGCAGACCTGGAGGGCCAGATTTCTGGACCACTCTGCCTCCTTCCTGGAGGAGCTGCTATCAGCCAGTGCGTCCAGGTAAGGGTACACGGACCCCTCGGCGCCGCAGGAATGCTGTCACCACTGCCATGCATTTGGTGAAGACCCTGGGAGCTGAGACAAGCAAGGGCATGGCTTGGAACTCAAGAGGGATCCTTCCTCATTGAAGCGATGAATCTCTGGTGAGACGGACGGATAGGGACGTGAAAAACGGCCCTGCAAGTCCAGAGAGCAGAACCACACGCCGCGTTCCAAGGATGGTATTATCTGAGCCAGAGTGACCATCCTGAAGGTTCGAGACCTTAGGAACTTGTTTAGGTCGTGTAGGTCGAGAATGGGGCGCCAGCCCCCCGTCCTTTCGAACCAGGAAGTACCTGGACACAAACCCTGGGTCTGAAGGAGGGTCCACCACCTCTCTTATCACCTCCTTCTGGAGGAGGAGGCGATGTCGGCTCGACGAGCCAGTGAGGCTGATCTGGAAGCTCTCGAGGGAGACGGCTCTCAAGGGTGGAGCCTGCTCGACTCCAGAGGCAGGCTCTTCCCACCACCTCCAAGACCCACCTGTCCGTGGAAACAGCGGACCAGGCGGAACGGAAGTGCGGGCCGCCTCTCAAGGGGGACCCAGGATAAGGTGACGGAATGGGGCGACACCCTCAGCCCGTCACTGGGCAGGCTTGGAGGAGAGGACCGGCCGAGGGACCTCCTGGGCCTTTCCTCCCTGCCTCCTGTTAGAGGAAGCCGGCGGCTTGGGTTTGGGATGCAAGGCCGAGCCTGCTGGCCCTGGCGTTGCTGGGCGGGCGCGCGAGGCACAGAAGACGAAAGGGCTTAGGCTGTGGTTTGCGGCCTTTGTCCTTCTGACGGAAGAGACCGAGGTCAAGGTAGCATTGGACTTCTCGATCCTCTGCAGGTGACCTTCCACCCCAGGGCCGAAGAGGTCAGTCCCAAAAGGGGACATCCGCCAACTTGTGCTGGGTATCCGAGTAAAGGTGGATATCCTCAGCCAAGCCCGCCCACGCACTAGCCACTACGGCCGCCACCGATCTGGCACATGAGTCCCCTATGTCCAAAGCAGTCTGGAGCTGCTGTTTGGCCACTGCCCTGCCCTGGTCCCACCTGCTTAACCGTAGTCTGCAGATCGGTGGGAAGATGAGGATGACCTCATCCAGGAGCCCAACAGGGCATGAGAAAAATGTGCCATGAGGACAGCGAACTGACCTAGAAGGCCGAGAGAGACTGGCGTAGACTCTTAAGCCCGACATGGTCAATTTCTTGGACTCCTTGTCAGGAGGTTTGTCCACATCCCTGGCGTTGCCGGTAGCGAGACAGCTGTCGGTAACCAACCCCTCAGCAGAGGGGTGTTCCGAAAAACGGACAAGGAACCAGTAGGGACCGCATACTTCCTGCCATCCTGGCCGGCGCAGGGCAGGAAGCAGGCGCTGCATAAGCTCCAGTGCCGGACCCACTATGGCCTCAGCCACCGGAAGGCCTCCGTCGGAGAATCCTCGGTCCAGAATCTCGTGAGGGGATACCTGGCCCGGTTGGAAGCAGGTTCGAGCTCCATCCGGTGGACTCGAGATGAGCGAAGTAGTCCTAGGAAGGGCGCAGGCTATCGTCCATTGACTGACCTCCTGAAGACTCCAAGTCCAGTCGCTTGGAAAAGGAGGAATCATCTTGGACTCGGGAAGAGTCCTCGAAAACTACTCTGGCCTGAGCCACCTTCACCTGCCGAGGTCGATCGGGAGTGAGGGTAACTGACAACCGATGGGGTAGACCCTTAGTGGGCCGAGAATCCTGGTGGGAGCCCCAGTGGTGGCTGTGGGCGGAGGTTCCACGGAATCGGTGGAGCAGCTGGTTTGGCTGTAGACCGGCCTGGGTATAGGCTCCTCCGATAAGTCCGGGTTGTGTCGGCCGATCCGGTGACAGCCACTTAATGGCGGGAAGGCGAGCGAAGTCGGCTTATTCCCGGCCAGAGGCTGTTGCAACATAAGGTCTCGTACCGTCAGCGTAATTCACGCGAAGCCTCCCCTCATCCGGAGGAGGAGGGCGGGCCAGCCGACGCCGCTTACATGATGCCGAGACCGAGACCGCCTATGAGCGGTGGGATCGGCTGGACCGCGAGGTCCGAGACCGAGACCGAGAGTCCCGGAATTTCGAGGTCGGTGCGGGAGGTGTCGGCCGGAACCGCACTCCTTCGCCTCGGATGGTGCATCCGAGGCTCCGGAACCGGAGGCACAGGCGAGCCACGGGATCCTCAACTCCTCCGGGGAACCGGGAGAGGGAATCTCGGCTGCTAAAGGCGACAGCCCGTCCAGCAGGTCGAGAAAATCTGGACTTCATCGGTGGGAGTCTCGGTCAACTGACCTGGCCAGGGACACCGTGAGGCCAGTGGCAAGCCGGCGGTCGACCGAAGCCGACGGTCGACGGCCCGGGGAGAGGGACCTTTCCCGCTCCCAAGAGCGTCGACGGAGGACTTACCCTTGTCCCTCTTTTTGGACCGAGAATAAGGTCCCGCCAGCGTAGGCCCTTCTCCTTTGGTGGAGGGACAGACAAAGCTCCTAAAAGAAGCCGTGTAAAAGAGCCCAGAGAGGCGGGGATAAATGCCGCGGCCGAGGAAGATACGGCCGCCTCCTCTTCGAGGCGACCATCCGCTCGAGCTGATCCTCCGAGCCCCGCCCGCGGACACACGCCAACCGGGCCTCCTTGGACTTCACGGAGGAAGCGCTTCCGGGATGGCCCAGTTGTATCAGACGCGCACGGTCTTCGAGGGCGTGGGCCGAGAAAGATGAGCACAGGTGCAAGCCTGCGGGTGCGTGCTCAAGGCCTAGCAGTAGACACGTGGGTGTGGATCCGTCCGAGACATCTTCTGCCCACATGGGCATCTCCGAAATCCGGAGTCGATTTGTCCATCGCGGCCTTGGGGGATAGAAGACTGAGAGTCTTTTGCAAATTTTATTTTTAAATCCATAAGCGGAGAAGGGAACCAGTCTCAAGCGTGGCGTTAAGGGAGGGAACCTGAGCTCCAAGCGTAAGGAAGATCAGGCGTCATGGGGCGGAGCCGAGAGTTATACCACCCGGGTGGGTGGGAGGAGCAAGCTTGAAGACCTTCCGGCAAGATTTAAAGCGGCAAGGATACCTGCCAATGAGTGTGGATGAACAACATATCCATGTCCCTAGAAGTAACATTTACCTGCTGAATTTATTTAGAGCACTGGCAGTAACATAGCCAGGTCTTCTTTCTTTTCTTTTATTGCACATTTGTAAAGGCAGCCATGACTAGAAGAGACAATGATTTTCCATTTTCAAAAATGGCCAATTCCATTTGGCAAAATCTTAAAATCAGCGTTTCCCCCAAACTGAGGGTAAATCAGCATTTTTTGTCATAATGGAGGAATTTGCTAAAAAAGCTTGTACAAAGTGGGTTTTCTACATGATAAAGTGGTGCAAAAAGGCAAATTCCATTTTTACTGGTGTTCTTGGTTGAAAACAAAAAATCATTGTCTCTACTTGGCACATTTGCCCTGCGAGTATGTACTTCAGAGGTTCTCATGCACTGGGTAGATAAATACAGGTTACTCACCTGTAACAGGAGTTCTAGGAATGGTATATGTTGTTCATCCACACTTATTGGCAGGTTCCTTGCCGCTTTAAATCTTGCCGGAAAGTCTCCAGCTTCTCCACCCACCGAGTAGTAAACTCGCCCGCTCCGTATGACATAATCTAACTCCGCTGGAAAGCCAGGTTGTCTTGTCAGCCGGAGGCAGGGTGGGTCAGTGTGGATGAACAACATATACCATTCCTAGAACTCCTGTTACAGGTGAGTAACCTGTATTTCTAGGGACATGGATATGTTGTTCATCCACAATAACTGAGACTCCTAGCAGTTCTCCGGGAGGAGAGGAGGCAGGCACACACCCCTACTTAGGGAAAAGAGACTGGAGAACGAGGCCCCAAACCAGCATCCGGCGTGACTCAAGGTCGATGTGGTAGTGGGTGATGAAGGTGTGCTGACTTCAGGTAGCAGCCCAGCAGATTTCCTGGATAGGGACATCCCTGGAAGCAGCCACGATGTAGCGGTATGGCGGGTAGAATGAGCTCTTATCCCTCTGGGAGCTCCATGCCCGCCAACCTATAGCAGAGATCTATGCAGGAGGTGACCCACCTGCATATAGTCCGCTTAGCTGCAGGTCTGCCAGGTGCGTGCTTCAGCGTAGGTGACAAACAGCTGGCGAACCTCTCCCGAATTTCAGCCGTGCGCTCCATAGTAAGCGGCGCCCTTCTAGGGTCAGAGTATGGAGCCTATATTAAACCTCGAGGTGTGACTAGGGTAGAACACCGGCAGAGTCAACAACTGGTTAAGGTGAAACTCAGACACCACCTTGGAGGAATTTTGGGTGGGGCGCAGGACAACCTTGTCCTGTGGAAGACCAGATAAGGACACGTGATGGAAGCGCCTGGAGCTCTCCCATCCTTCTGGCTGAGTAATAGCCACCAAGAGCGGTCTTCCACGATAGGTGAGAGAGATCACACCTGTGCATTGGTTCGAATAGCCCATGCCTGACTTAGCCAATACCAGTAGATCACGGAGGTGGGGTTCGCACGGAGGAAATATGATCAAGGCCTTTGAAAAGCGCCAGACCACCTTCTCCTGCGCCTCGACTGCTTCCCAACCTGCGCCCGGTAAGCAGAGATGGCTGCCAGAAGCACCCTTAGGAGTCATCGACCTAAGCCCTTGCTGAGAAAGGGACCACAAATAGTCAAGATGCTTGCCAAGGAACAGGAGAAGGTCAGGCCTTGCCTGACACCAAATGGAAAACCTTTTCCATTTGAAGGCATAACATTTCCTGGTGGACTCCTTCAGGGATGCCTCAACTACATTGAGGACCTCGTCAGAAAGACCCAAGGCCTAGAACTCTAGCTCAGGAACCAGGCCGTCAGGTGCAGTGACTGAAGGTCCGGATGGAACACCTTCCTGACTGACTGAAAGCAGGTCCGGGCGGAGCTGGAAGCTGCCTCGGAGCCTGGAGCTGAAGCTGAGGAGATCTGGATACCAGCATTAGCGGGGCCAGTCTTGGGCTACCAGAATCACCTGCGCCTTGTCCCTCCTCGCCTTGAGAAGCACCTTGAGGATCAAGGGAAATGGGGGAAAGGCGTAGAAGAGGCCGAGGTCCACGGCCTCGAAGGCATCCTGCAGCGAGCCCTGCTGAGGCAGGCATGGAACAACTCAGCCCGCGTTCTCCCTGGAGGCAAACAGATCCACCTGAGGTGTGCCCAATGGGAGAACAGATCTTGTACTACCTCCGGCAGGAGAGACCACTCGTGGGACACAGCCCCTATCCGGCTTAGGGCATCGCCAGGGTGTTGGAGCTCCTGCCACATGAATGGCTAGAGATCCGCCTCCAGGCTGCTCACGAGTGACCAAATGCGGAGAGCTTCCTTGCACAAGGGCATGGAGCGCGTCCCGCCCTGGCGGTTTAGGTAGTACATGGTCGTGGTACTGTCCGTCTGGACCCGAACCACTTGACCCCGTAGAAACGGAGCGAAGGTGGTGAGAGCTAGGCAGACCGTTCGGAGCTCCAGCAAGTTGATATGGCATCGGGACTCCCGCGGGGACCAGAGGCCGTGCGCTCTGTGCTCCCCCAGATGGGCACCCCAACCCATCAGAGAGGCGTCGGTCGATAGAGGGACCGTCTGCTCGGGGCAGACAAACGGGATGCCCTCCTGCAGATGAGCTGGAATGATCCACCACTGGAGAGCGTTCCACATCCCTTGGGTCACCGTCACTAGCTGGTCCAATGGATCGCAGCGTTGAGACCACTGGCTGGCCAGCCCCCACTGAAGGGGGCGCATGTTCCAGAGGGCCCAATGGACCACGCTGGTGCAGGCCACCATGAGACCCAGGAGGTGCAGGAAGTCCGGGCAGGCGCAGTGCCCAACCAGAAATGATCGGGCAAAGGAGGAAAGAACCTCAGCCCTGTCGCGGGAGCCGTGCTCTGGCTCGAAGAGTCAAGCTCTGCCCGATGAGAGAATCACCTGCTTGATTCGAGTTCCGACTTGGCCTCGTTGATGAGGAGGCCGACAAAAACACTCCTGGAGGCCAGATCTCTGGACCGCTCCACCTCCTGTCTGGAGGGGCTGCTATCAATATCGTCCAGGTAAGGTACACCGGACCCTTAGCGCTGCAGGAATGCTGTTACCACTGCCATGCATTTGGTGAAGACCCTGGGTGCAGGAGACAGGCCGAAGGCATGGCTCGGAACTCGAGGATCCTTCTGCTCGAAAGCAAAGGAGTCTTTGGTGAGATGGACGGATAGGGACGTGGCGGTCCTGCAGGTCAGAAGCAGAACCACGCTGTGTTCAAGGATGGTATTATCTGAGCCAGAGTGACCATCCTGAAGGTTGAGACCTTAGGAACTTGTTTAGGTCATGTAGATTAGAATGGGCCTCCAACCCCGTCCGTTTGGGACCAGGAAGTACCTGGACACAAACCCGGGTCTGAGGAGGTCCCCACCTCTCGATCACCTCTTTCTCGGGAGCAGGCGATGTCGGCTCGGTGAGCGACAGGCGAGGCTCTGGACCGAGGCCCCCTGAGGCGGCGGCTCTGAAGAGGGGGGCCTGCTCGAACTCCAGAGACAGGCCTCTCCTACCACTCCAACACCCACCGATCTGTGGTAATAGCAGACCAGGCGGAAAGGAAGTACGGGCCGTCCCCCTGGGAGACCAGAGGGTGAGGTGGCGAGGTTGGGCGACACCCCTCAACCCGTCACTGTGCAGGCTTGGAGGAAGGACGGCGAGGGACCTCCTGAGCCCTTATCTCCTGCTTCCTGGAGGAGAAGCCGCTGGCTGGGTTTGGGGCGTAGCGCCAAACCTGCTGGCCAATTTTGCTGGGCGGACGTGCATGAGCGCAGGCAGACCGAAAAGGGCTTGGGTTCTTGGTCCTCGGCCCTTGTCCCTCTAGTAGGATGAGGCCCGAATCAAAGTGGCATTGGACTTCGATCCTCTGGAGGTGGCCTTCACTCCAGGGCGAAGACTGTCGGTCCCCAGGAAGGACATCATCAATTTATTGCTGGGTATCCGCTGTGAAGGTGGATATCCTCAGCCATGACCCGACAGCGCATAGCTACTGCGACGCCGACTGACCTGGGCGCATAGGTCTCCAATGTCAGAAACAGTCTGAAGTTGCTGCTTGGCCACTGCCCTGGTCCGCACCTGCCTAACCGTGGTCTGCAGGTCAGCCGGAGATGAGGACTACCTCGACCAGGGAGCCCAACAAGGCATGGAAGAAATGTGCCATAAACTGCGGCCGAGCTGGCCTGGCCGAAGGCCAAGGGAGGGGCTATGATGTGAGACTTTAAGCCCGGCATGGTCAATTTCTTGGACTCCTTGTCGGGAGGTTTGTCCACGTCCTAAGCGTTTCCGGCAGCGCTGGAAGCGGCTGTCGGTAACTAACCCCTCGGCTGAGGATGTTCCGAGAAACCAGACAGGGAACGGTGGGGACACATACTTCCTGGCTATCCTGGCCCGAGCGCGGGCAGGGAAGCAGGCGCTACCAGAGCTCCAAGGCCGGGCCCCAAATGGCCTCGGCCACAAAAAACACCCGTGGGGGATCCCCTCGGTCCAATATCTCCGTGAGGATACTTGGCCACTTGAATCTGAGCTCGAGCTGCATCCTGGTGGACTCCGAGATGAGCTAAGCAAACCAGAAAGGGCGAAGACAATGCGTCCAGCGACCTGACCTCAGAGGACTCCAAATCCACTCGCCTGGAGAAAAGGGAGAGATCGTCGGACTCATAAGAGTCCATAAAAGCATGCAACCTCGGGCCTGAGCCACCCTCCACCTGCCGAGGGTGATCGGGAGTGAGGTGACAGACAACCTATGGGGTAAACCCTGAGCCGACACGAGGTTCTTGGTGGAGCCAGCAAACAACAACTGTGGAGGCGGAGGTTCCACCATAATCGGTGGAGCAGCTGGTTTCGGCTGAGCAACAGGCCTGAAACAGGCGGCCGGCCAAAGCGAGGGTTGCCCAGACGCTCGGTGACAACCACTTAATGGCGGGAAGGCGGCGTCGTCGGCTTGTTCCGACCAGCGAAACTATTGCCACATGAGGTCCTCGTATCGTCGGCGCAACTTGCACCAGAAGCCTCCCTGCGTCCGAGGGGCGGCGCCGCGCATGAGTGCGAGACCGCCTATGGTGGCGGGATCGGCTGGACGCCCGAAGAAGTCCGAGACCGGACGCGCAGACCTCGGCTTTCCGAGGAGGGTGCGGGGGCGGAAACCCGCCCTCCCTCGGCTCAGAGGAACACCGAAGGCTCCAGACGGAGGCACTGGCAAGCCCACAGGATCCTCAACCACCACGGGGAGACGGGAGAGAGGATTCCGGCCGCCCGGTGGGCAACCCGTCCAGATGAGAAAGATCCGACTGCGTCGGCGGGTCCGGTCAACTGACCTGGCCGGGGACACTGAAGCCAGTGGCGAAACCGAAGGATCGACCGAGTCGATGGTCAACCATTCAGGAGGGACCTCTCCACTCCCAGAGCGTCGATGGAGGACTTACCTTGTCCTTCTTTTTGGACAGAGAGGAAGGTCCAGCAGATGTTGGTCCTCTCCCTTAGTGGAGAGACAGACAAAAGCTCCTTAAAAGAAGCAGAATATGAGGATCCCAGAGAGAGGATAAATAAGCCGAGGGCGAGGAAGATGCGGCCCGCGCCGCCTCCTCTTGAGGCGATCACATCTGCTCTAGCTGATCCCCAAACCCGCCCTGTGAGAGCCGCCAACCGGGCCTCTTTAGACTTTACAGGAGGTAGCAGCTCCGGTCGCCCAAGTTGCAGGCGAGACGATGCGGTCTTCAGGGCGTGGGCAGAGAGAAAAAGCACAGGTCGCGGCAGTGGGTGGTGCTCAAGGCAAGCAGAAGATGCCCGTGGGTGCGGATCAACTCAGAGACATCTTCTGCCCGCATGGGCATCTCCGAAACCGAGTCGATTTGTCCATCGCGGCCGTGAGGGAAAAGTTGACCAAGTCTAGAAAACCTTAGAGATTAATTTCGAAAACCGAAGAGTTAGGAACCAGTCTTATACGCAGAGCGCTAAGGAGGGAACCTGAGCTCTGCCGTAAGGAAGATCTGGCCATGGGGCGGAGCCGAGAGTTTTACCACCCGGGTGGTGGGAGGAGCCAGCCTGAAGACCTTCGGCAAGATTTAAAGCAGCAAGGGCGTGCAATAAGTGTGGATGAACAACATATCCATGTCCCTAGAACTGTATTTCAGGAGACATGGCTATGTTGTTCATCCACACTTATTGGCTGAGACCCCTAGCAGTTCTCTCTGGGAGGAGGGAGGCAAGGCGACACCCCTACTTAGGTATAAAGACTGGAGAACCGAGGCCCCGACCAACATCCCGGCGTGACCCAAGGTCGATGTGGAAGGGGAATCGGTATATGCCTGCTTCCAGGTAGGAGCCCTGCGGATATCCTGGACAGGGGTATCCTCGGAAGCAGCCACCGATGCAGCGGAAGGCGGGTAAAATGAGCACTTATCCCTCTGGGAGGCTCCATGCCCACCCACCTATAGCGGAGATCAATGCAGGAGGTGACCCACCCGCATGTCATCCGCTTGGCTGCAGGTCTGCCAGGTGCGGCTTCAGCGTAGATGACAAACAGCTGGTGAACCTCTCCCGAACTTCAGCCCTACGCTCCCTGGGAAGGCGAGCGTTAAATAGGGTCCCAATGGATCCTATATACGGCCTCCGAGGCGTGAATGGGGTGAACCCCAGCAGAGACAATACCCGGTTAGGGAAAAGGATCTCGCCACCGCCTACGGAAGGAACTTCGGGTGGGGCGAGGACAAAACCTTGTCCCTGTGGAAGACCAGATAGGGAGATTCAAAGGAGCGCCTGGAACTCTCCCGTCCTTCTGGTTGGCATGGAAGCCCCAAGAAGGTGTTCTTCCACAACAGGTGGGGAAACTCACACCTGTGCAAAGGTTCGAACGGCTTGCCCGTGAGCTAAGCCCATACCAGCGTAAGATCCCACCAAAATGGGGATACTCTCCCCAGAGGGGAGGTGTGATCAAGGCCTTGGAAAGCGCCAGACCACCTTTCCTGCACCACCGACTACCTTCCGGCCCGCACCCGGAAGACAGGAGTGGCTAACAGAAGCACCTAGAGGGTCGTCGACTGAAGCCCTTGTTCAAGAAGAACGGACCGCAGATAGTCCTGAATGCTCGCCGAGGAACGGGAGAGGGGACCAGGCCCTATCCCAGCACCAAATGGAGGACTCTTCCATTTGAAGGTGAGCTTATCTGGTCTACTCCTGGCAGGACGCCTCAGAAACATCGAGGACCTTGCCGGAAGACCCAAGGCCTGGCTACTAGTCGCACAGGGACCAGGCCGTCAGGTGTAGGGATTGAAGGTCCGGATGGAGTACCTTCCCCTAAAAACAGAGAACAGGACCGGGCAGGCTGGAAGCCGCCTCGGGAGCCTGGGGCTGAGACTGAGGAGAGCTGGATACCAGAGCTGGCAAAACCAGTCTGGGGCTACCAGAATCACCTGCGCCTAGTCCCTCTTCGCCTTGCCTGTGGGTTAAGGGAAATGGGGGAGAAGCGTAGAAGAGGCCCAGGGTCCACGGCCTCAAAGGCATCCCCTACAGCGAGCTGTGCTGAGGGGGTGGGCATGAGACAGTCTCGGCCTCAAGTTCTCCCTGGAGGGAAAAACAAAGGTCCACCTGAGGTGTGACCTAGAGGGAGAAGATCTTGTGCTACCTCCGGCAGGGAAACCACTCGTGAGGCGCAGCCCTTATCCGGCTTAGGGCATCGGCCAGGGTGATGGAGGCTCCTGCCATTGAAATGGCTAGGAACCACCTCCAGGCTGCGCGAAACACCCAATGCGGAGAACCTCCTTACGCAGAGGCAAGGGGCTCATCCGATCCTGGCGGGATAAGTAGCACATGGTCGTGGTGTTGTCCGCCTGGACCTAAACCACTAGACCCCGCACAGACGGAGTGAGCAGTGCAAGCTAAGCGGACTGCCTAGAGCTCCAGCAGGTAGGAAAGACATCGGGACTCCTGAGAGAACCAGAGGTGGTGCACTCTGTATTCCCCTTGATGGGCACCCCCACCCATCTGAGATGCATCAGTCGGAGAAGACCGCTGACTCGGGGCGGACGAATGGGATGTTCTACTGCAAATGAGCTGGAACGGTCCGAAGGAGAGTGTTCCCTAACCGCTGGGCTGTTGTCATGGACTGGTCCAAAGGAACGCAGCGCTGTGACCGCTGGCTGGCCAGCCCCCATTAGGGGGACGCATGAACCGGCGGATCCAAACAGACCATGCTGGTGCAGGCCGCCGCAAGGCCCAGGACGTGCAGGAATTCCCGGGCAGGGCGCAATTGCCTAGTCAGACCTGACTAGGTAAGGAAGAACCTCAGCCCTGTCCGCCAGGAGCCGAGCTCGGACTCAAGAGTCGAGCCTTGTCCCGAAGAAGGATCACCCGCTAAGACACGAGGTTCCAACGTGGCTCCAATAAAAAGGAGACCAGTCTGAGAGCAACCTAGAGGGCCAAAACTCTGAACCGTCCCCCTGGAGGGGTTGCAGTCAGGCCGCCATCCAGGTGGGGTATGCCCGGACCCCTCAGTGCCGCAGGAATGCTGCTGAGCAGAGACCAAGGGCCTGGCCTGGAACTCATAAAGAGATCCCCGCTTAAGAAATGGAGGAGTTCCCAAGAAACGGACGGATCAAGTGCAAGTACGCCCTGGAGGTCCTGGAAAAGAGCCAGCCATGCTCGCTCTGAGATGGGATATCTGAGACAGAGAGACCATCCCGACGTGCGGATCAAGAATGGGGTGCAAGCCCCCCGTCCATTAGGGACCAGGAATACCTGGACACGAACCCAGGGTCTGGAGGAGGATCCGCAACCTTCCTGAACACCTCTATTTCGAGGGGCCAGGCAAGTCGGCTCGGCGGGCCGACAACGAGGCTGCGGACCCCAAGACCCCTGTGGGGCAACGGCTCGAAAGGGTGGGGCCTGCTAGCAATCCCGAGGCAGGACCTTCCCCTAGCACCTCCGACATCCAGAGGTCCGGGAAAGCAGACCAGGCGGAGGAGGGGCGGAGCAGTCTCCCCACAGGGGAACCCGGGTGGGGGTGATGGGGCCGGGACAGCACCCCGCAGCCCGTCACTGAGCAGGCTTGGAGGAGGGATTGGCCGAGGGAGCTCCTGGGCCTTGCCTCCCTGCTCCCTTTAGGGCAGCCGGTCAGTCAGACGCCCAGCGCAGCCTGCTGGCCCTCATGCTGGAGCTGATGGGCCGATCAACCGCAGGGGCCAAGGGGCCAAGAGGCTTACACAAAGGCTGCTGGCGGCCCTTGTCCCTCCGGGCCGGGGTGACCGAGTCCGGAGTGGCATCAGACTTCTCGGACCCCTGGAGGTGTCCCTCCACTCCAGGGCTGAAGAGGTCAGTCCCCAAGAAGGGGATGTCCGCCAACTTATGCTGGGTTTCCGTTGAAAACGAGGATAACCTCAGCCACGCCCTGCGGTGCATGGCCACTGCAGCCGCCACCGACCTGGCACAGGAATCACCTAGTCCAGAGCAGGTCTGAAGCTGCTGGCAGCCACCGCCCTACCTGGTCCCTTTCCGCCCGGACCGTGGTCCAGGTCGGCCGGGAGATGAGGAAGCACCTCGTCCAGGAGCCCAAAGGTCGTGGGAGAAATGTGCCATCAGTGCAGCCGAGCTGGCCTGTTGGAGGCCTAGGGAGGATGCAGCGTAAACCTTACGCCCGACATAGTCCATCCTTTTGGACTCTTTTCCGGGGGCCTATCCACATCCCGAGCGTTCCCAGAACACTGGAAAACATTATCGGTAGCTAATCCCTCAGCCGAGGGGTGCTCCGAGAAACCGGGCAAAGAACCGACAGGGACAGAGTACTTTCTGGCCATCCTGGCTGAGGGCGCAGGACAGGAAGTAGGCCACCGCCAGAGCTCCAAGGCCGGGCCGACAATGGCCTCGGCCACCAGGAAGGCCTCCGGTGAACCCCTCAGTCTAGAATCTCCGTCAGGATAAGAGACCTGTTTGGACACGGTTCAAGCTGCATTCTGGTGAACTCTGAGATGAGCTGAAGCAGACCCATAAAGGACGATGGGCTGTTGTCACAGGCGTTCCGGAGAGGACCCCGGGTCCTCCCGACTGGGGAACATGGAGGAGTCAACGTCAGACTCCGAAGGGTCTGCAAAGAGCTGCCTCAGGCCTGAGTCACTCTTCGCCCGCCGAGGGCGGGCGGAGGGAACAGACAACCTGCGGGACAGGTCGTGACCCGACCGAGGTTCCACCGAAGACGGTGGGGCAGCAAGGTTCAGACGAACAACTGGCCCTGGAGTGGGCACCTCGGCCTGGCAGAGAGCGGTTGTGTCGGCCGATCAGGGCGCAGCAGCTTGCTGGACGGGGAATGAATCGGTGTCGATTGATTCCCGGACAATAAAACTGCTGCCATATGAACTCCTCGTAATGTCAATGCCATCTGCATCGAAGCCACTCCTCATCCGAGAGAGCGAGGAAAGCAGTAATGCCATAACTTCCGGTGCCCGAACAGGATCGCGAGTCGGCGGGGCGGCTTGACTGAGAAGAGGACAGAGACCCAAATCCCCGGGAACAAGGGTGGCCTGGGAAGGAGCGGGAGCGCCCGCTCTTCCTCGCCCGGATCTAGGGACCGAGGCCTGTCGCTCAAGGTACAGGCAGAACCCGGCCTCCGCCGGGGGAACTGGCGAAGGGATGGCGGCTCCAGCAGAAGACAGCCCAGATGACGGGTCGAGAGACTCGACAACGTCGACGGGAGTCCTGGCCGGCTGACCTGACGGGGACACTGTGAAGCCAGTGGCCTGAGCTGCACCCTCGACCAAAGTCGAAAGTCGGCAGACAGGGGAAAGGGAGATCTCCCGCTCCCGCCAGCGCCAACAATGGGACTTAGCCTGCGACTCCTTTGACCTGGGCTGAGAGGCAGGTCCCGAAGGTCCCTCTCCCTTCGAGGAAAGGGACTGGCGAAGCTCCTTGAACGAAGCTGAATGAGGAGAACTCAAGGAGAGCGGATAAGCGCCGCGATCGAGGGGGAACAGACTTGGTCGCTGCCCCTCCAAGGGGAAAGGAGATCGAGCTCCTCAGCCGAGACCGCCACGCGGACACTGCCCGACGAGTTCCAAGGATTTTTCTGGCGGAAAAAGTTTCAGGTCGCCCGAGCCCCAAACCGGCCGCACGATCCTCCAGGGCGCTGGTCGAAAGGGCACAGCAAAAATCGCAAACTTGGGATCATGGTCCAAGTCGAGGCAGTAAATGCACGTGAGTGCGGACTTTCTGGAGGAATTAACGGGCACCTCTGGGAGCCGGAAAATGAATTATCCATCGCAGCAGCGAGGGAAGAAGATCGAAGTTTAGAAAACTTCCACCTAAATTCAGAGAGACCGAAAAAATCAGGAACCAGTCGAAAATGCAGAGCGCTAAGGAGGGAACCTGAGCTTCCAAGCGGTAAGGAAGATCTGGCGTCATGGGGCGGAGCCAAGAGTTTTACCACCCGGGTGGGTGGGAGGAGCCAGCTTGAAGACCTTCCGGCAAGATTTAAAGCGGCAAGAAACCTGCCAATAAGTGTGGATGAACAACATATCCATGTCCCTAGAAAGTGCAGTTACGGAATAACTTACTGTTAACAGAAGACCTTCAAGAGAATCTCTTGCAGAAAGACACACCTTTGGAACTATAGCCATCAGGCACTAAGACCATCCAGAAACATTTTAGCTAGCAGTCTACTGGGGCCACCCACGACGATGACATCAGCTGACGTCGCCACTCCAATATATACGTGGACAGCCCCGTATCGTTCTCAGTTCCCCTGCTGGAGACTACACATGAAGGATGTCCACTAAAGGAACTGAGGCAGTGCAGAGCTTACTGCCTCTAGAAAGAGAAAGATGACAAGCAAGATACCTTGGAGAAGGAGACAGATGCACAGGATCAAGGAGGATGGAGGGAG
This sequence comes from Neoceratodus forsteri, assembly GCA_016271365.2. Lineage (NCBI taxonomy): Eukaryota > Metazoa > Chordata > Ceratodontiformes > Ceratodontidae > Neoceratodus > Neoceratodus forsteri. Next base: position 625,934,205 of record CM057449.1, read on the forward strand.
GGACGGCATGGCTTGCTGCAAGAGACTCTCTAAGATCTACCATTACGGTAAGTTCTTACATAACTGCACTATCTTCTTCAAGGCTACCTCTTGCAGCAAGCCACACCTCTGGAATGAGTCCCAAGCAGTTCTGACATCGCAACAGTCTGGGTGGTTGGAAGCAACAGGCTCAAGAAAGGAGGCCTTGGAGTATACAGTCGTGGCCAAAAATATTGGCGCCCTTGCACTTTTTCAAATAAAGTACAGTTACGTAAGAACTTACCGTAACAGTAGATCTTCGAGAACAGCTCTTGCAGCAGGTTACACCATTAGGACTGAAGCCGGCAGGCATCAGGACCCCACGGAAAAATTCTAGCTAGCTATCTTCAGCAGGGACCGCCCCCGATGTCGGTACCGCCTCCGACGTCGGACGTAGTATATAAGGGGGTGGTCCACCAGATTCCCCAGTTCTCCCGCCGGAGACTTCCAGCCGCAGGCTGACATAGAAATGGGAGACAGAGGATCCACCGTCAGAAGACAAAGGGAAAAATTTCCTGTTAGTAAGGGCTTAAGCCATGCCTCCTCCAAGGGGGAAGGTGGGCGGGAAGGTACCTGCTGCAAGAGCTGTTCTCGAAGATCTACTGTTACAGTAAGTTCTTACGTAACTGTACTATCTTACTTCGAGACACAGCTCTTGCAGCTGGTTACACCATGAGGACTGATTCCCAAGCAGTAACGCTGCAAACATTCTGGGAGGAGAAACCAGAAATTACATTCCAGGTCCTGAATCTAGGACAGGAGACCCTGTAGCACAGCCAGGCGAAGCCGCTCTGCACGTGAGCGATGTCAGGCTATAATGCCTGATAAATGTATACAGAGCTCAAGTGGCTGCAGCACATATGGCAGAGGTGGCGGCGTTTGAGGTGCTGCAAAGGAGGTGGCCACACCCCTAGTGGAATGACCCCGGACTGATCCCGGAAGGGGCTTTTGTTTAATATCATAACAGTATGAGATACACTGGACAAGCCAGCGAGACAGGGACTGTTTGGATACTGGTTGGCCCATCATCCTTTCAGAAAAGGAAACGAAAAGTTGCTCCGAACTACGAAGCTGTTTAGTTCTGTTGAGGTAATACCTCAAGCTGCGGTGAACATCCAGGGTGTGGAGCAGTGCCTCTCCTCTATTAGAGTAATTTGGGAAGTAGACCGGCAGGTCAATATCCTGATTGAGAGTGAGTGTAGAAACCACCTTAGTCAAAAATTTAGGATTCGTCCTCAGGGATACTCTGTCCCGGTGGAAAATTAAATAAGGCTCTTTGCACATGAGAGCGTGAAGCTCAGAAACTCTTCTCGCTGATGTAACAGCAACCAAAAACAGCGTTTTCCACGACAGAAAACGCAGCTCGCAATCCACGGCAGGTTCAAGTGGGAAGCGTGAGTTGTTCCAGGATGAAGAGCAAATCCCATGGAGGCACTGGGTCCCTAATGGGTGGCCTAAGATGTAACACCCTCTCAAAATTCCGAGAGGCATCTAATTGTGCCACTGTGCACTGTCCACACCGGGTGGTGAGGCTGAAATGGCACAGAGGTGCACCTTGATAGAGGAGTAGGTGAGGCCCGAACGGAAAAGGGAGAGCAGGTAGTCTAACACTGCTCTCACTGGGCAACCTAAAGGGGAAAGGCCGCGTGCTTGCGACCATAAACAAAAACAGCGCCATTTCATGGCGTACGTCGCATGCGTTGCCGGCTTTCTGGCTGCAGAAAGAACTTCTGCAACCTCTTGCGAGACCCCGTGACGCAAGATGGCTATGTCTCTAGGAGCCATGCGTGCAGGTTCAATGAGCGTAAATCCGGGTGGACCAGTGAACCTTCCTCCTGAGACAAGAGATGGGAGCTGAACGGCAATGGGAGCGGAGGTTCCCGGGATAGTTGAATCAGTAAAGGGAACCAGATCTGTCTGGGCCAGAAGGGGGCCACAAGGATCATGGTTGCTTGCTCCCTGCGCAGTTTGAGAAGAACTCTCTGGATCAACGGGAAGGAGGGAGGGAACGTGAGAGAATCTGTCCGCCCAGGAGAGGACAAGCATCTCGCCAGAAAACACCAGGCCCTGGATCTAGCGAGCAAAATATGGGCAGTTTTGTGTTGGATGGGAAAGCGAACAAGTCCAACTCTGGAGTTCCCCATCGAAGAAACAGATCCTCTGCTACCTCTTGAAGAAGTTCCCACTCGTGGACTCTGGCCTGGGAGCGACTCAGGCCGTCTGCAATTGTGTTGTCCACCCCGGGAACATGTACTGTGATCAGATTCGCGCTGTGCCGGATTACCCAATCCCACACCCTCATGGCCTCCCTGCAAAGGGGGTAAGAATGTGCGCCTCCTTGTTTGTTGAGGTAATACATCACCGCTGTGTTGACTGTCTGAAGCAGGAGAGTACTCGGCGGGATTTCTGACTGAAAGGCCCGCAGGGCATAATGGACTGCCCTCATCTCTAGGACGTTGATATGGAGGTGGGCCTCCAGAGGGGTCTACGTACCCTGGGACTTCACCCCGGCCAGGTGTGCTCCCCACCCTAGACCTGAGGCGTCTGTGGTGAGGATTACCTCCGGGGACGGCGCTATAAATGGGATGCTCGTGGAGAGTGTCCCTGGGTCTAGCTACCATTGCCAGTCTCGAATCACGGTGTTAGTGATTCTGACCGGATGCTGCATGTGGTCTTGCCTTTGATCCCATTGCACCTTGAGCATCCACTGAGTTACCCGCATGTGGAGCCTTGCGAAGGGACGGTAGGAATGGCTGCAGCCATGTGTCTGAGCAAGCGAAGGACCGACCTGGCTGGGATGGTCTTGTTCAACGAAAGCTCCCTGATGAGGGATCTAATGCGCTCCGCTCTGTCGTCTGGAAGAAATGCTCGTCCCTGAACGGTGTCCAGTACTGCGCCTATAAATTGCAGCTTCTGTGACGGTACCAGGAGAGACTTCTCGTGGTTGATTAGGATGCCCAGAGATCGAAACAGGTCCTGGGTACTCTGGATCGCCCGTAACAACGCCTCTCTGGAGGCGGCCATGAGAAGCCAATCGTCCAGGTACGGGAACACATAATGGCCCTGTCTCCTTAGAGACGCTGCCATGACTGCCATGCATTTGGTAAAGACCCTGGGTGCTGATGACAGCCCGAATGAAAGGGCTCGGAATTGAAGGTGGTGGTAGAGAAACTTGAAGCGCAGGAACCTCTTGTGCGCTTGGGCTATAGGGATGTGCAGGTATGCGTCCTGCATGTCTAGAGACGCTAAGAAGGCGTCCTGCTTCATCATGGGAATAAGACCCGGAAGAGTCACAATGTGGAATCTCTTGAAGGCGACCGACAATATGAGGTCACTGAGGTCCAGAATCGGACGGAGGTCCCCTGTTTTCTTTGGAACCAGGAAGAAGTGGGAATAGTATCCTTGTCCTCTCTGGTTCTCCGGGACATACTCTATCGCTCCCTTTTGCAAGAGCGCAAGTACTTCTTGCCAGATCAGTGACTTGTGCTGACCCAGGTGCCGGGAGAGCAAAGGAGGCCTCGAGGGTGGCTTTTCTGCGAATTCTATAAAGTGGCCTCTTCCGACCAACTGAAGAACCCACCTGTCGGTGGTTATAGCCTGCCATCCCGGCAGGAAGTTCGCAATGCGACCCCCGACCATGATTTCCCGTTGATCCTGAGGGGCGGGGGCCGGAAAGGAGTCAGGCTGTGGCGGCTGAGAGTCCCGCTGGCTGGGCCGGCTTAGGAGTACGCTGGCTTCGGCCTGTGGGTTGTTTCCCCTGGGTTCTGTGGAGGCCGGAACCCCTTTGTTGTGGGGCGGAGCGGGACTGTTGTCTCTGCGTCCGTCCACGAAATCGGCTTTGGTTCCTACGAAGGAACTAAGCTTGGGTCGAGTACATGCTTGAACCGACCCTCACATGCTTCCCGCCTCTTGGAGTTTGGTAATAATCTTCTCTGAGGTTTACCAAAGAAACTTCTCCTCGAATGGGCGTCCATGATATTCTTCTAGGCGTCGGGGTAAAACGGAGACACCGGAGCCAAGAGCGTCTCCGGAGGCATCGCCTGAAGCTGCTGCTCGGGCAGGAGTCGCGGAGTCGTCTACGCGGCTCCAGCACTTGGGTTCCCACGTCCGAACCCGTACGAAGGAGCTGTAGCATCTCCTCCTTCTGCTCACCTTCCGGCAGTTTCTCAGCCGCATCCAGACCCTGCTCCCACAGGGCGTTTTGGAACTGCACCATGTGGGTCAAATAATTCAGGGATCTGATGGCGCAGGTAGCGGAAGCATACGTGCGCCTGCCCATGGCGTCCAGCTGCTTGGACTCTGGGTCCAGTGGCAGGGTGCTCAAATGTTGCGGTCCCTGGGACCGGTCATGTGAGGCTGTGATGACCAGAGAGTCGGCCTGAGGATGCTGAATCAAGTACTGGTCTTCTCTGGGAGCCTTGTACAAGTGATCAGCTTTCTTCGGCATCGCCGGGAGCGAATGTGGACGCTTCCACGCTGCCTTGGTGACGTCCCCGAAAGTGTCTACCAAGGGTGGCACCACCACAGGCTTGGGGTCCTTCTGCCGAAGATAGTTCGCAAGGCGTAGCCCTTCAGGGTCTAGCTCTTCCGCATCCCATCCCATGTTCTCTTGGATGTGTCTCATAATCTCAGAGAACGAAGGGTCATCCGGAGGAGACTTTGGCATCTCACGTGGGTCTGGAGAAGGGATGGAGAGAGGAGATGGGGATCTGGATGTTGAGAACTCTGATTCCGTGTCCTCCGTCGAAGGCGATCGTCGGAGTCTTCTGGGTCTTTTAGGGCTGCGTGACCTGGAAGAAGATTTGGACGGAGGTCTCCGTTTGTCTGGTCTCCGCCGTGGAGGTGTCCTGTACTCCCGGGGAGGAGGTAACTGGCCTGCCGACTCCGATGGAGAGGGGGGCGCAGGAACCAGAGGAGCAACCGGTGTAGGAGGAGGAGGAGGAGGAGGAGGAAGAGGAGGTGGAGTGGGGACCATGTCTTTCTTGATGATGTCCCACCAATAAGTAAACAGCTCCTTTACTTCTAAAAAGGAAAGGCCCGACGACGGTCCAGGCGCCGGTGGACGGTCGTCGGGTCCCGGTGTCGGCTCCACAGGGGGCTCGGGTTGTGGCGAGGGTTCCCTGGGCGTCTCGACAGGACCGGGGTCGCCCGTCTGGTCCTCGGGCTGAGTCAACTCCTCCTCAGTGATGGTCTCCTGACCGATGTCGGTCGGAGGCGTCGGGGTCCTCTTCTCAATAGGAGCGGGCGCCGATCCCCCAGGCGTCCGTGGTGCGTTAGCCTGGCCGGGCGACGGTCTTCTGCACCTGCGGCTCGGGACCTGTGGCGAGAGGTCGGCAGCGGGCCTTGCAGCGTCGGGTCCTGTGGCCTCTTCAGAGAGGTGAGCTCCTTGGTCTTCGCGAGGGCAGGAAGCAGACCTGGCGTCTGGTTCAGAAAGGGGAACCCGACTTATGGTGATGGTGGCGGCCCCGACTGGCCAGGGCCTGAGGACGGAGGGAAGGCCTGGGAGTCTTGGCCTGGGAAGAGGATGAAGACTTTCTCACCGCAGTGGGGCGAGGCTGAGAGCTGGCCCGGGAAGGAGTGTGGTTGGACCTGGAACCAGAGCTGTGTGAGTCGGGAGGCCCTAGACGGGGATCTGGAAGGGGCCTTCTCCCTATGCTTCTCAGCATGCTTGTGGGCCTTCTGCGAAGAATCCCCCTTGGAAGCCATGGTCTTGAGTTTCTCTTCTAGCAGGAATGCCTGTAGGGCCTTCTGGCGACAGATCCGGGTTCTGCTATTAAAACCCTGGCAAAAGGAGCAGGACCGGGTGTCGTGGTCTGGGCCTAGGCACCGGACACAGGCAGTGTGGATCTTAAAGGTATCTGCTTCCCACAAGCACACTTGAGGGTGACCGAGGTGGAGAGGACATCAGCGAAGAACTTGATTGTAGAGAATGAATTTCCGTAGCAAAAACTTTTACCCACATACGGCTGAGAGTCTGAACGAGGGTTCGAGACATGCAAGTCGGCAGTGGAAAGAACTGAGGGGAATCTGGTGAGGACCTTCCTTATATACTATGTCTGACGTCTGAGGCGGACGACGGCCGGGTGTCCTCACTGAAGATAGCTAGCTAGAATTTTTCCGTGGGGTCCTGATGCCTGCCGGCTTCAGTCCTAATAGTGCAACCTGCTGCAAGAGCTGTGTCTTGAAGTAAGATCTCACAATTTCCTCTAAACATTAGTTGAAATTAACAACAGTACAGTATTTGGTCTCCACAATTCTTTATTTCTCTGTTAATATTACAGAACCTTTGTTTTTGATTCAGAATTTAATATATCCTTTTAAATCAGAAAATGAAAAGAAATGGCATTAACAAAATTATTGACACCCTAGATATAATATCTGGTAGCAGAGCCTTTGGTCAAAATAACTGCAATCAACCGCTTCCTATAGCCATGGATGAGCTTCCTGCACCTCTCTACTGGCAGCTTGGCCCACTCTTCTTGTGCAAACTGCTCCAGTTCTCCCACATTTGAAGGGTGCCTTCTCCCAACTGCTGTTTTCAGATCTCTCCACAGGTTTTCAATGAGATTTAGATCTGGACTCATTGCTGGCCACTTCAGAACAGTCCAGCGTCTTGTCTTGAACCATTCCTGGGCGCTTTCTGAAGTGTGTTTGGGGTCATTGTCCTGCTGGAAGACCCATGACCTTCGACGGTGACCCAGCTTTCTGACACTGGGTTCAACATTGCGCTCCAAAATAGCCTAGTAATGTCCAGATTTCATGATGCCATGCACACATTCAAGGCACCCAGTGCCAGAGGCAGCACAGCAACCCCAAAACATCACTGAACCTCCTCCACGTTTGACTGTAGAGAAGGTGTTCTTTTCTTTGAAGGCTTCATTTTGTTTTCTGTAAACATAGAGATGATGTGCTTTACCAAAAAGCTGCAATTTGGTCTCATCTGTCCACAGGACATTCTCCCAGAAGGATTTTGGCTTGTTCAGGTGTGTTTTGGCAAACCCCAGTCGGGCTTTCTTATGTCTCTCTCAGCAGTGGGGTCCTCCTGGGCCTCCTACATATAACCCCCTTTCATTGAGTTGGCGACAGATGGTGCGAGTTGAAACTGTCGTACCTTGTGTCTGAAGGTCAGCTTGAATCTGTTTGGCAGTTGATCGAGGTGCTTTCTCCACCATTCGAACAATCCTGCGCTGCAATCTTCGATCAAGTTTTCTCTTGAGGCCACGTCCAGGGAGGTTGGCTACAGTGCCATGGGCCTTAAACTTCCCGATAACATTATGTACGGTGGAAACAGGAACGTCAAGGTCACTGGAGATTGATTTGTAGCCTTGAGATTGTCCATGCTTGGCTATAATCTTCTGTCTGACCTCCTCAGACAATTCTCTGGCTGTCTTTCTTTTCTCCATGCTCATTGCAGTACACACAGTGACACAAAACAGGAGAATGAGTCCTTTTCTCTATTCAAACTGGTTGAATGATTGATTTTTATACTGCGGGCACCTGCAACTCACCACAGGTGAGTTCAGTTCCAAAGCGAAGGAGAAGCACCTGCTTGAAATCTAATTATTTCTAACTACTTTTAAAAGGTGCCAATAATTTTGTCCGGGCCATTTAAGGATTTCTGTGTGGAATAAGCTAAGACTTAGTAAATTTTTCTGCTTTTTGTGTTTTATTCCACTGCAAACCAAAGAAATACATATGTGGATACCAAAATATTTTTTAATTTCAACAATTTTCTGGAAGGAATGGTGCATTATTAGAAAAAACTACAAGGACGCCAAAAGTTTTGGCCACGACTGTAGCGAGGCCGAAATCTGCCCTTCTTCTGGAAGCAATGTCCAGACTGTAGTGTGGACTGTACTCCAGATAGCAGGCAACAGAAGTAGCTACATCTTGGGTTGAGTGGCCACACACAGTACCAGAAAGTTTCTTACTGTACTTCCTATAACCGAAAGTGATGCAGTTGGCCAGCCATTTGGACAAGCACTGCTCTGAAACTGGAATGCCCTCTTTTCCAGCAGCGAAAGAAACAATTAGCTATAAGGACTTTCGTAATGTCTTTCATACGGTAAACATAATACCAGAGTATTCTATGTACTTCTACGGTATGGATCAATGCTTCCCCTGGACTGGCATGCTCTGGAAAACACACAGGCAGGTGAATGGACTGATTAAAAGTAAACTCAAGACACCATCTTAGGCAGAAACTTAGGCCTGGTACACAAAGACACCCTATCTTTGTGGAAACTCAAATAAGGAGGCTCACACAAGAGCCTGAGGCTCGGAAATCCTCCGAGCAGAAGTAATAGCAACTAAAAATAATGCTTTCCACAACATGAAATGTAGCTTGCAAGTCACAGCTGGCTCAAACGGAGCCAAAGTGGGTTTCTCCAACACAAAATTCAAATCACACGGTGAGGCTGGATTGCATATGGATGGCTTCAAGTGTAGGATGCCACTCAAAAAACATATGAGACACATCCAGCTGGGCGACTGTATGGCGCTCAGTAGGCATGTGGAAGGCCGAAATGGCCAAGTGAACCTTAATGGAGAAGAGAACTGCAGCCCGGCATCGAGCAGAGAGCACAAGTACTCCAGAATCTGATTCACTGGACAAGTGAAAGGACCCAAGTGATGGGAAACAGCCTACAGAGCAAAGTGCTTCGACTTTATGGAATAAGTGGCCATGGTGGAGGGTTTTATGGCAGCCACCAGGACATCAGACACCTTCTGGGAGAAACTCCAAACATAGCAATGACTGTCTTCAACTGGGTAACCGAGGAGGTGGATCAACGGTGGGGTTGGGGGGTGTGATGGATGTGGCCTACCTGGATTTTAGTAAGGCCTTTGACACCGTTCGGCATAGAAGGCTGTTAAGGAAGCTGGAGAACATGGAGGTGGGAAATAAGATAGTTTAGTGGGTGGAGAGTTGGCTGGATAACAGAACCCAGAGGGTGGTGTAAATGGCACTCACTCTGCAGAGGGCAAAGTGATCAGTGAGGTGCCATAGGAATCTGTGCTGGGTCTGGTCCTATTCAATGTCCATCAGTGACACTGCAGAGGGGCTAGAGGGGAAAATATGCCTGTTCAAAGATGCCACTAAGCTCTGCAATATGGTGGACACACAAGGGGGAGTGGATAGAATGAGGGGAAATTTAAAGAAGCTGCAGGATTGGTCAAGGGGCTGGCAGCTGGGTTTCAATGCAAAAGTGCAAGATAATGCACATGGGGCACAAAACTCAGAAGCAACATACCACCGGGAGGGGGTGGGGGCTGGAATTACAATGCTTAAAGCAGGAAAGAGACCTGGGGTGATTATCCCTGATGATTTCAAGGAAGGTAGGCAATGTGACAAGGTGTCAGGAAGGGCTAGCAGGATGCTGGGATACATAGGCAGGAAAATCACCAGCAGAAAAAGGAAGGTAATAATTCTACTATATAGCACATTAGTGAGGCCACACCTTGAGTACTGTGTCCAGTTTTGGAGGCCCCATCTACGAAAGGACATTGACAGGGTGGAGGCAGTTCAAAGGAGGGCAACCAAAATGGTGTAGGGACATTACAAACCCTACGAGGATAGGCTTAAGGAACTAAATATATACTTCCTGGAATTTAGGAGGGAAAGTGGGGATATGACAAACATTTATGCACCTCACAGGGAAGAATAATGTACAGGAGAATACCATTTTCCAAAGAAAAAGGTGCTCAAGGACAAGGGGGCACAGGATGAAGTTGGAGGGACGGAGATTCAGAGGAAATTTTAGGAAGTACTTCTTCACAGAGAGGGTGGTTGACAGATGGAACAGCCTGCCAGCATAGGTGGTGTGGGCAGACACAAATACAGGTTTTAAGAATGCAAGGGATAGGCAAAAAGGGATACTGGTAGTTTGGGAGGGGCAACCCAACACCAGTAGGGCATGCAAGAGCACAGTAGTTAGGGGTAACAGGGCAGACTAGGTGGGCCTTGAGGCCCTTATATGCAGACAACTTCTATGTTTCTGTGTTTCTTCAGGAGCCATGTATGCAGCTGAAGAGACTTTACGTCTGAATGGACCGGAGTGCCCTGCTCCTGTCAGAGCAAGCCGGGGCACAGAGGCAGAGGTACAGAGAGTTCCACCGCCAGCTGCTGTAGTGAGGGGAACCAAATCTGTTGAGGCCAGAAGGGAGCCACTAAGATCAGAATGGCCCTTCCATCCAAAGCTTGATCAGGACCCTCTGAATTAAGGGGGAGGGAGGAAAGGCATAGAGGAACAGAACAGTTACTTAAGAACTTACTGTAACAGTAAATCTTTGAGGGACTCTGTCATCAGGTCACACCTATGGAACTTAGCCATCAGGCGTCAGGATCCGATGGAAGCTTTTTCTGCAGCAGTTCACTGGGGGCCACCCATGTCGATGTCACACACACTATATAAGCACAGGTGGCCCCACTCCCTCCTCAGTTCCTTCCCTAGCTGGAGGCCATGAGATACAGGAGTCCCACGAGAGGAGGGGGGGGGAGAGAGAGAGAGAGCACGCGAAGCTGCCCAGCTCGTAGAAAGTGTAGAGGGAGAAAGAGAAAGGGGGATGGAGGGAGGGATGGCATGACCTGATGACAGAGATTCTCCTGAAGATCTACTATTATGGTAAGTTCTTACATATTGTTCTATCTTCTTCAGGGATATCTCTGTCATCAGGTCACACTTACGGAAGGTGAACCAAGCAATGCTGAAAGCAAAGACAGTCTGGGTGGCAGGAGGTCAGAGGCTTAAGAAAGAAGGCCCTGAAGCACAGCTAAACCAAAGCCTGTCTGTCTTCTGGAGGTAATGTCCAGACCGTAGTGCTTGGTGAAAGTGTGAACAGCACTCCAAGTGGCAGCAATGCAAATCTCGGCTGCAAACACGCCCCTGAAACAGGCAACTGAATTGGCCATGCCCCTGCTGGAATAGCACTTAACCCTAGGAAGTTCCTTACCGTACTTCCTGTAATCAAAAAATAATACAGTTGGTCAACCATTTGGACTTTCACTGTTTCAAAACTGGAACTCCTTCTCTGCAAGGGGTAAAGGAAACAAACAACTAAGAAGACTTCCTGCAGTCCCTCATAGGGTGTGTACGGTAACGCAAAATTCTATGCATATCCAAAGTATGAAGCAATGCTTCCCCTGGACTGGCATGCTCTAGATAATAAACAGACAAGTGGATGGATTGATTTTGGGTAAAACTCAGACACCACCTTAGGAAGACACTTAGGATTAGTACGCAAAGAGACCCTGTCTTTGTGGAAAATCAAATAAGGCTGCTCATACGAGAGCCAGTGGCTCTGAAATTCTTCAAGCAGACAATGTCAACTAAAAATAGCGCTTTCCACAACAGAAAGCGTAGCCTGCAAGATGCGGCTGGCTCAAAAGGAGGCAGGGTCAGATTCTCCAAAACAAAATTCAGGTCCCAAGCCGGAATCAGGTTACGGACAGAAGACTTCAAATGGATAATGCCTCTCAGAAAAGAATGGGCCACATCCAGCTGTGCCACAGAATGGCCATCAATGGGCACATGAAATGCTGATATGGCTGACAGGTGCACTTTTTTTTTTTTGCATTGTTTATGTGCCGGGCCCCCCCAATCTTCCCACCAGAGGTCGGCCCATACCCATCCGCACCTCCCATGCACAGGCTTACCCCACTGGGCGAAGCAGTCATTGTAGGCTAGCCCCAGCTCCCCCCCCTCCCAAGTCGGGGCCATGGGGAGAGGGACCCCCACTGGCAGACATCTAAGGCAGTGAGGACAGCAGTAGGGCAGGGGCATCAAGCCAGGGGCCGGCAGTTTTTGCATATGTGCAATGATGACCAGTGTCTGCCCTGCCCCCCTACGTTCTGGCACTCGCAGCACAGCACCCCCAGCCTCAGCCAGGGGTCCACAAAGCGCCGGACACACTTCCTGCTCCCCCCAGAGAAAGACAGCAGTCCCGAGGATGCTCAATCCTTCTCCCCAGGCTGGCCCGCCGACTCCTGGGTCCGTTCCCAAACTTGGGTTGTTGGGGTCGCAAGCGGAATTCTAACCGCTGTGCCAGTGCACCTTAAGGGAGGAGTATTTGAGTCCTTCACCAGACAGAGGCAGGAGATGCTCCAAAATCTGATTCACTAGACACGTGAAAGGGTCCAAGCTATGAGAAATGGCCCAGATAGCAGACTACTTCTGTTTCATATAAGTGTAGTGGTAGAAAGCTTTTTGGCAGCCACCAGGACGTCCACCACCTTCTGAGACACCCCAAATTGAGCAATGGCCACCTCCTCAGGAGCCATGCATGCAGCTGGAGGAACTCTGAGGTCTAGATGGACCAGGATCCCCTGGGCCTGAGTCAGCAGGTCCTGGCAGAAGGGCAGGGGAACTGGAGGTTTCAGAGCCAAATGTTGGAGTAATGGAAACCATATCTGCTGAGGCTAACAGAAATAGGGAGGCCCCCCTCCATCTGTAGCTTGAGAATCCTCTGACTCAGATGTCACCACCCAGTCCCCTGGGGTTACTAGAATCCCATCAGTATTAGACCAGGTAAGTCTCTGGGCAGCAGTAGGAAGTTTTTTTTTTTTTTTAGAAACTCTCTACCACATTACCTCATTGTTTACCTAGCTAGACTAGGCAGAGAATAAGTGATGTCATTTAGAACTGTCGCAGCAGCATAAGCCCCTTTAGCTCAGCTGCAGGGGAAGCAGTTTAGAATCTTGGTAATTTCAGAGTGTGTTTTCTAGTTTGGAGAATGAAGAGGAAGGCGTGCTCTGTCCAGCAGAGGACAAGAGGTGCCTGCCAGCCTCCCTGTGCTGGGTGAAAGACCTCTGGTCATCATTTTTCTCACCTGTGTGTGTGGAACAACAGTGTTGCCTTAAGAAGTGGAGGAGACCTGTGCCAGTGGAACCCCAGTGGGTTCATTTTCACTCAAAATGTGAGAAGGGACTGAGAAATCAGTGGTTCTAAGGGGCAACCCCCTGATGGACTGAAGATCGTCACAGCTGCCCAGAGGAAAGAGACTAGAGTTTCTTTAAAAGCTATGGACTTTGAGGAAAGAACTTTTCCTGAAGTGTTGTCAAATACCTGTAACAAAGGGAATACCAAACAGTGAGTACAGTGAGCATTTGAGAGATACTTTTGGGTTTTCTGGTGTTGAATGTGCCCCTACAATGGCTAGTTACAGACATTCAGAACCCAGTTCACCACATATATGTGCTATTAAAGTATATTGAAGATAAGAATGCCTTTAGCAATCCAGGAAGGGGTTGAAGGATCCAATCTGTTGTGTCATAAATGTAATGGCAGAGTCTGACTAGGGCCAGCGTGGGCAGAACCTCACAGTTCAGAGCTAAATGGTTACCAGATGGGCACAGTTAGTTGCCTGAAGATGTTAACAATGGTCCATCTCGACAAGAGTTTCAAGTTAAGTATGTGGTAATTCCCACTATATATACACTTGGTCAGAAATCCAGAGATCCCTAAGAAAAGGGGTGGACAGTGCGTTTGTAGGAAAAGTTCATGTTGGATTGTATAGTATAGTACTGCTTATATTTCTATGCTGAAAAATGTTTCTTCAATTGCAAGTTGTGTCATCTGTTCTGGACAGTACAAACTTGGGGGACCACCCTATTTCTGCTTAAAATAAAGCCATACAACATAATCCCAATTTTTGGTTGTGGACAGTCCCTCTGTGAGTCCAAGTGAAATGTTATGGACTCCCCCTGCCTTGACACTGCATAGCCCTGGCACCTCTCTCCCGGACTCGGAGTAAATATAATTATTTTGTGCTCTAACCCCCCACCTCTTAGATGCCTGAGCCAAGTATTTACCCTAATGCCAGGGGTGATACTTATTTTCTGCCAACTTGTTGTTTGTTGCCTTGTCTGTGTAACAAGTGGGGGGGGGGGGTTCTGGTTGCAAGATGCTGCTCTTGACTGGAGTAAGGGCTGCAAAACTGGGGGCATGACCGAAGATCTTGGTGGAGAGGACAAAGTTATTGCCATGTCAGTGCAAGTGCAGAGGGTATGTCTGTGGTATTTCTGTCTGGTGGCGGTGCACCATAACAAGAATCACTGTGAGGAACAGTGAAGTTGTGCCAAGGAAAATGCCATCCAAAGACTTGCTGCATTGTGATTTTCTATGGAAAAAATGTATTTTGTTGAGAATTTGATGCAAAATACTGTTAATGAATGAGAACCCTGTTAAAAAGTGCCTAAAAGACTGTTAAATTTTAAAAATTGCAAAGTTCCCTGTGATTTGGGGCAAAATATTTCTTTCTGTGGATTACAAATGTTTTCAAGTGCTTGTGGATTACAGTGTTGGAGTCACTAAAGAAATTGTGCAAACATACTTAAATTGCCAAGGAAGCTCTGCTGAACTGTGAAAATCCAAGCTGAGGAAAAAAGTTTGTTATTGCAGTTTTAAATTGTTCCCTAGCTCGAGGATCGCAGTGTGCGAGACGAGAGAGAGCTACCAGCTCATTTACATGGTGTTGAGTGATTGGCCCTGGCAAGCCCTGCCCCCCTGGCTAGAGCTCTGTGAACAGCTCAGTGTTCGAAGAGGAAGAGAGAGAGTGCGAGACAGCACGGTGAGCAGTAGTGGTGCGGCTGAATTAGGACTTCATTCGGCAAAACTAACTAAACAAAGAGTGAAAAGCTTTTGAATCGGGCTTCTCTCGTATAGCGATTGCTCCGGGTAGCTACCGCTGGTGTGTGCACTGTGGAAAACGTTGGGCATGACCGCCCAGAAGCAAGGAAAGTGCCATCGAGTCGGTGGCAGGCCGCAGCATTAGGAGGGAACCAGCTACTTCTGTAAGTACTCCAGGGAATGTCTAGCAGACAAAATACTCTGGGCAGTTTGTGTTTGGGCAAAGCAAGCAAAGTTGTGAAGAGAGAGCAAGGACTGAGCTAGTAGTTGTATCTAGTGCAATCATCCAAGCTGTGTTAACTAATCCAGTAATGAGTAAGGTCGCCAAGTGTGTGTGTATAAAGAATTTAAAAACTAAGCAGAGTAAACAGGATTTTGCGCCAAATAACAAATGTCTGAGCAATGGAGCAAAGTGCTAGTACGAGACAACTGAAGGCAAAACAGGGAGTGTGTTGGCGATGAAGAGAGGAAATCAGCAGCCAGGCTGGGGGCCTAGATGAAAAGCAATGTAAACAAACCAAGAAGTGCCATGCTAGGGCAGGGCCCTGATAGCAAAACCCACCAGACTGTTGACCAAAGTTTGGAATTGAAAAAAACAAAAAATACTGAGCAGCAGGTTTCAGCACAGAAGAGAGAGAGATTTTCTTTTAAAAATTCAAACCAAGTGTGTCGGTGTGCAGTAAAGCAGATCAGTAACCCTGGACTTGTGTGTTGTTCTGCAGAACAGTATGGCTAGTAAAAGAAAAGGGTATCCACTCCATAACAGGATCTGGATAACCCAGCGAAAGAGAGATTTGCAACAGTTTGAACAGCTTTATGGATGTGAAGGAGCTCCAGCTAATGTTGCCTTGCTGAATATTCCAGTGAATGTGTATATAGTCTGCATGAAAACAGGGAGAGATGTTCTGATGATTCCTCGTTGCAAGGACTATAGAAAACAGTATGGCATGAACATGGACATTGGTACTGTACAAACAAATACTAAAACTGTATGTCTGGCTCTGATGTGGACGCTTGGCGAGGGTCCAACCTGTACATTACAGAAGACAGCTGGCATGCCGGTAGGAAGAAAGAACAGGTTACTCACCTGTAACAGTAGTTCTAGGAGTGGTATATGTTGTTCATCCACACTGTCTGGCATTGTTCCTTTCCCCTTTAAATCTTGCCGGAAGTCTTAAAGCTGGCTCCTCCCACCCACCCGGGTGGTAAATACCTCGGCTCCACCCCATGACGCCAGATCTAGCCCGCTGGAAGCCAGGTTGTGCGCCTAAAGCCAGGGAGGTCGGGTGGGTGCGTGTGGATGAACAACATATACCACTCCTAGAACTACTGTTACAGGTGAGTGACCTGTTCTTCTAGGAGCGTGGATATGTTGTTCATCCACACTGTCTGGCAGACTCCAAGCAGTTCTCCGGGAGAAGGGAGGCAAGGCGCACACCCCCTACTTAGGGAATAGAGATGGAGAACAGAGGCCCCAAAACCAGCATCCCGGTGTGACTCTAGGTCGATGTGGTAATGGGTAATAAAGGTGCTTGCTGACTTCCAGGTAGCGGCCCGACAGATTTCCTGGATAGGGATGTCCCTGGAAGCAGCCACCGAAGCAGCAGTATGACGGGTAGAATGAGCCCTTAGCCCTTTGGGAGGCTCCTTACCCGCCAATTCATAGCACAGACCTATGCACGATGTAATCCATCTGGCAATGGTCCGCTTGGCTGCAGGTCTGCCAGAAGCAGCTTCAGCGTAGGTGACAAACAGCTGGCGAACCTCTCCCCGAATTTCCGCCATCCTCTCCTTACAGTAGGAGACAGCACGCCTGAGGTCCAGAGTATGGAGCCTGTACTTGGCATCAGAGGTGTAGTTAGGGTAGTATACCGGCAGAGTCAACGCCTGGTTAAGGTGAAACTCTGACACTACCTTCGGAAGGAATTTCGGGTGGGGGCGCAGGACAACTTTGTCCCTGTGAAAGACCAGATAGGGAGAGTCCACTGAAAGCGCTTGGAGCTCCCCCGTCCTTCTGGCTGACGTGACAGCCACCAAGAAGGCCGCCTTCCACGACAAGTGCGAAAAGCGCAGGACTTGTGCATGGGTTTGAATGGCTTGCCCATGAGCTTTGCCAAAACCAGCAAAAGATCCACGGAGGTGGAGGTTCACGCACTGGAGGATATGTGATCCAGGCCTTTGAAAAGCCCGACCACCTTTTCCTGAGCCAGCGTCGGCTGGCCGGCCCGATGGCCGATATAGGTGGCTAGGTGCACCCTGGGGTCGATGACCGAAGACCCCTTTGGAGAGGGACCAAAGGTAGTCTAGAATGTTAGCCACCAAGCAGGATAAGGGGTCCAGACTTTACCCCTGACACCAAATGGAAAATCTCTTCCATTTGAAGGCATAACATTTCCTGGTCGATTCTTTTTGAGATGCCTCCACCACGGTGTAGACATCCTCAGAAAGACCCAAAGCCTGGAACTCTAGCCGCTCAGGAACCAGGCTGTGAGGTGCAGGGATTGAAGGTCCGGATGAAGGACCTTCCCCTGGTTCAGTGATATCAGGTCCGGGCGTGTACCCAGCCTCCGGGGTGTACCCTGCAGCTGAGGCTGAGGAGATCTGGATACCAGAACTGGCGTGGCCAATCTGGAGCTACCAGGATCACCTTCGCCTTGTCCCTCCTCACCTTGAGTAACACCTTGTGGATCAAGGGAAATGGAGGAAAGGCGTAAAGAGGCCTGGGGTCCACGGCCTCGAGAAGGCATCCCCCTGCAGCGAACCCTGCTGAGGCGGGCATGGTACAGCCTCAGCTTGGTGTTCTCCCTGGAGGCAAACAGGTCCACCAATGGTTTGCCCCAACGGGAGAACAGGTGGTAACTACCTCTGGATGGAGAGACCACTCGTGGGATGTCTGGCCTAAGCTGACTAAGTGCATTCAGCCAGTTGGTTCACAACTCCTGCCACATGGATGGCTAGGAGATCCGCCTCCAGCCGGCTGACGAAGGTCCAGATCCGGAGCGCCTCCTTGCACAGCAGACGGGAGTGCGTGCCGCCCTGTTTGTTGAGGTAGTACATGGTTGTGGTATTGTCCGTCTGGACTTGAACCACTTGACCCCGGAGCTGAGGAGCGAAAGCTGACAGAGCCAGTCTGACTGCCCTGAGCTCCAACAGGTTGATGTGGCATCGGGACTCCTCTGGGGTCCAGAGCCCGTGAGCTCTGTGGTCCCCATGTGGGCTCCCAGCCCATGAGAGAGGCATCGGTCGTGGAGGCGACCCGTCGGCTCGGGCGGACAAGCGTGATCCTTCCTGCAGATGACTCAGGACGGTCCACCATTGGAGGCGTCCCACATCCTGGGTGACCATGACCAGCTGGTCGAAAAGACCCTAGCTGAGACCACTGGGCGGAGCTCCACTGAAGGCGCATGTGCAGTCTGGCCCAGCGGACCACCGACGTGCACGCCGCCATGTAACCCAGGAGGCGCAGAAAGCCCTGGGCAGGGCGCGAGTGCCCAACCAGAAATGATTGGGCAAAGGAGGAGAGAACCTCCGCCCTGTCCGCCGGGTGCCGAGCTCTGGCTTGACGAGAGTCGAGCTCTGCCCCGATGAAGCCCATCACCTGAGAAGGTACGAGTTCCGATTTGGCCTCATTGATCAGAAGGCCCAAGTGTGAGCAGGTTCGGAGGGTCAGGTCCCTGGACCGCTCCACCTCCTGAAGGAAGGATCCCGCCAGGAGCCAGTCGTCCAGGTAGGGGTAAATACGAACCCCCTGATGCCGAAGATGGGCTGCCACCACTGCAATGCATTTGGTGAAGACCCTTGGGGCCGATGACAGGCCGAATGGCATGGCTCTGAACTCGTACAGGGTCCCTTCGACCCTGAAGCGGAGGAACCGCTGATGGGACGGACGGATAGGGACGTGGAAAAAAGCGTCCTGAAGATCTAGTGTACAGAACCACGTTTCGCTCCAGAGATGGTATGATCTGGTTCAGAGTTACCATCCGAAAGGTGCGAGACCTGAGATACAGATTCAGGTCGTGCAGATCTAGAATGGGGCGCCAACCCCCCGTCCGTTTGGGCACCAGGAAATACCTGGAGACAAAGCCTGGGTCTGAAGGAGGATCCGTCACTTGAGCCACCGCCTCTTTGAGGAGGAGTAGCGCAATGTCGTCCCGAAGGGCAGACTGGGCGACTGAGATCCTTTCCTCTCGTGGGGCACGGGCTCGACTAGGAGGGTACTGCTCGAATTCTAGGGGCAGACCCTGCCCGACCACTTCTAGAACCCACCTGTCCGAGGTGATACCGGACCAGGCAGAAAGGAAGTGGCGGAGCCGGCCCCCCACGGGAGGATCCAAAGCTGGAGTGACGGGTACGGGGGAGGCCACCCCCGGCCCGTCACTGGGCAGGCTTAGAGGAGGAGGAGGCACCTGGACCAGCACCTCGGCCTCTTTTTCGGGGCTGCTGGGGACCTTGCTTGGGCCTAGGGCGCCAAGCCTGAGCCTGCTGCTGTTGCTGACCCCCCTGGAAGGGTGGCTGTCTGATCACAGGGGAAGAATGACGAAAAGGCTTCTTCCTGCGCTTCTGCTGGTTCTTACTTGAAGAACCCTTAGCAGAGGTGGCATCTAAAGTGGCATTAGACTGCTCGATGCGCTGCAGATGACCTGCCACTCCTGGCCCGAAGAGGTCGGTGCCAAGGAAGGGCACATCAGCTAGCTTGTGCTGAGTATCCACGGGAAAGGAGGATAACCTCAGCCAAGCCCTGCGGCAGTGGATACCGCTGCAGCTAGTGAACAGGCACAGGAATCACCCATGTCCAGAGCAGTCTGGAGCTGTTGTTTAGCAACAGCCCTGCCCTGGTCCCTGACCTGCTTGACCGTGGTCTGCATGTCAGCTGGGAGCTGAGGAAGAACTTCGTCCAGCGACCCCAAGAGGGCGTGAGAGAAGTGTGCCATAATTACTGCTGAGCTTGCCTGACGAAGGCTCAAGGAAGATGCTGCATAGACCTTCCGGGCCAAGTGGTCCATAAGTTTGGACTCCTTGTCCGGAGGGCGGTCATTATCCGCCGAGCTGCCCGTCCGCCTGAACACTGAGGCATTCACAAGGCTTTCCGCCGAGGGGTGCTCAGTAAACCCCGCCAAGGACCTTGTGGGCACCGCGTACTTGCGTGCCATGTGGACAGATGGAGCTGGGCAGGAGGCCGGACGCTGCCAGAGTTCCAAGACCGGGCCAATAATGGCTTCGGCGACTGGAAAAGCCTCCGTAGGGGTATCCCACTCTTAAGAATATCCGTAAGGGGATATTCTGCCTTCTTCTGGATAGGCTGCAGGGACATCCCCGTGGACTCAGAAATGAGCCGGAGGATGCCCTAGAAGGAGGAAGACCCTTCTTCCAGGCCTGACACCGAAAGCTCATCGTGAGAATGAAGGCCAGTATTATCAGAATCGGAAGAGTCCGATATAAAGGCTGACCACCTAAGTCTCCTCGATCAGCCTAGGGGCGATCAAGGGTGACCGTAATTGACAGTCTGTGAGGAGACCGAGACTGTCGGGCCTCACTGGAGAATCCCCAAGGGTAGCTTAGGTGGAGGTTCCTGATATTAGTGGGAGCCTGAAACCCGCTGCGGCGGAAGGCAGCACGGAGCCCTCAAGGGACGCACCAGAAAATTGGTGTCAGAGGAGGCTGAAGAGGCTGAGGCCAAGAGATAGCCGGGACCGCCGAGGGAGCCGGCTTCTGACCTGCTAGCAGGAGTTGCTGCCACATAAGATCCTCATGGCGTTGACGGATTTTTTAAATCCGAAGCCTCTCCTCGTCCGAGGAGGAAGAGGAGCAGTGTGGCGCCTCTGTGTGTTTGTGTCCTTTCTGGGTCGATCGACCGAAGAGAACTTACTCCTTGACTGAAACCGATGGTGTCGGCTTTGTCAATCGGGAGAGACCGGACTTGGTGAAAACCGAGGATCCAGTTCTTGTCCCTCGATCGGGAGGCCCGTGGGACGGGTCTCCTCGTCGGGGAAGGAGAGAATCGGCGTTCTCTCCAAGGAATCATCGACAGGTGTCGGTGATAACGGCTCGATAGGGTCGAGAATAATCTCGGCTGGATCAGCCAACTCCTCGGCTTCTAAGCCCGGTCCAGACGGAAGGTCTGAAAACCCAGCGGCCGAGGAGGCAATCTCGACCGAAGTCGAGACATCAGACCGCTCCCGGTCCCAGGAGCGTCTTCTTCAACCCGAAGAAGTAGTTTTAGGATCCTTTTTCTTAGAACGGAATGAGTGCGAGCCCGAGGGCGCCTCACCCTTGGTAGGGAGAGACTGGCACAAATCCCGAAAGGATCCTGAGAAGGAAAGCCCAGGGTTGAGCTGCAGACGAAGAAACCTCGGCCAGCCGAGGCTGGGCAGCTTCTTCCTCAAAGGCCGCCATGCGCCCGGAAGCTGCTCGGGCGGATCCCGCAGTCAGCGAAACCGCCTCACCTGGCCTCCTTGGATTTTACCGTGGGTTGCGGGCTCCGGTCTACCCAGCTTCAGGCGCCTGACGATCCTCCAAGGCGATCGGATGGAAGGAAGCAAATAGAGCATTGCGAGGTATCATGAATAGTACCGAGGCAGTAAACGCACGAGAGGTGGGAATCGGTGCGCGACATTTTCTGTCCGCAAGGACACCGGCGAAATCCGGGGGACGACTTGTCATCCATGTCCGAATCAGAGTCATAAACTTTAACGAGTTTTAGAGCAAGAAGATGCGGTGAAAACCATCGAAACAAATTCAGGGCCTCAACACTGCAGAAAGCACGAGGGAACCTGAGTCTTACAGCGGAAAGGAAGATCTGGCGTCATGGGGCGGAGCCGAGGTATTTACCACCCGGGTGGGTGGGAGGAGCCAGCTTGAAGACTTCCGGCAAGATTTAAAGGGGAAAGGAACAATGCCAGACAGTGTGGATGAACAACATATCCACGCTCCTAGAACAGAGGAGTTTGTGAGATAATTCTTTGAGGGTGTGAACGAAAGACTCGCAGTGGCAGGCAGAGATAGACCTTTCAGCCCACGAAGAAACTGAGAGGGACTAGTCAGAAATGGAGTCTGTGGATCCATGAGCAGCAGGCCCTAGTCCAAGCTTGACTGGTGAGGATGAGATTGAAGAAGCCTTACAATGGGAGGTGACTGCCTCAGAAATCAGTGAGGGATGGACTGAGTAAGGGGTTGAACCAGCCATCAGCTCCTGGTCAGATCAAGTACAAAAAGAAAGTGAATTGCTTAGTAAGGTGACTGGCAGTGAGACTGGGCCACCAGTGGCCCTAACAGCAACTGAGCCATCAGGGACTGCGCATGGCTCAAGAGAAATGGTAGTGAGTATAGGGATGGACTGCAGTTTCCCTGTTTGAAACAGACAAGACTGGCTTGACCAGACCTGGCCTCCCACAAGTAAGGCCTCTGGCCTAAGTCTACCTAAGAATAGCAAAGAGGAACGCCTGATCAGACACAGGGCTGAGAAAGAATTTGGACAAAAGTAACCATTTTCCAAAAGATGGATGTGAGAAGAAATTGAGGACCACAGAGAAGAATGGTTGCTGGAAGAAGCCAGAGCTACCATTAAATCTGACATGCATGTTTATAGGAATCAAAATTTGCCAAGACAGGTTAAAATTGTGGAGATTGGGTCGCACCCTCCATCCTGTTTCAGTCAGACTGACTGATAGAAATGGCAATGAGGCAGTCCACACCACTAGGATTGTCCACTCTGATAAAACAGTGGTTTATAGTCCTTAGACCAAGGGATACTACCCTTGAGTACCAACACCAGAAGATGCCAGCTGGAAAGAAAGCAACACCAGATATGTATAGCGTGGTGGGTCCACCACCCAATTCTGCAGGCAATCGGTCAAAGAAAGAAGATCCAAAGGCAGAGTACAGCGTCCCCTCTGGGAGCAATGAGACAGAGTCCCCCTTGGGAGCAACGAGGGATGTCGTGCCTACAACTATCTTCCTTGGTCAGCAACAACCAGGTTCAGAGGTGGCGTGGAAGAAAAAATTACTCACCTTAGTAATTGCTTTTCTTCTCATGGAGTGTTGCTATATTATGACTATATGCAGTCAGCCACTGCAGCTGAACTGCCCCGGAGAGGAAAGAGTTAACTCCAGAGAGTCTGGAGTTCCACAGCGCGAGGGCTCTATACCAAAGCTCTATCTGGCCAGTTTCAAATGAAACTGTCAGATCTTTACGAAGCTAACACTAAGCAACAAGTCTGTGTGGAAAGCTCTACACTAGCCAAGTGGCTACCTACTAGTAGGAATAACAACAATATAAACAACAATATAAACAGCAATAATAATAATAACAATGAATAATAGTATTATTAGTTTCTCCCTAACAAGCACTGTTAGACCCCCCTTCCCCCAAGACTCAAGTCCAGGAAGGGGGCCAACATATTACTTAAAACAGAAATACCTAATTCCCTAACCCTAAATAAAGCGAGTGAAGGGAAGAACTAAAATGGCATGACAGTGCTTGCACTAATTTGCCACCCCTACCCAAGGAGAAGTTCTGAGAGGGGCAGGAGGGAGGGTGGTCATAATATAGCAAGACTCCATGAGAAGAAAAGCAATTACTAAGGTGAGTAATTTTTCTTCAAACACCATGAAGTCTTGCTATATTATGACTATATGCAGATTACACAGCAGTACCTCCATGGAGGAGGGTCAGAACCTACTTAGGAAATAGACTCTGAAGCACAGCTGTGCCAAAACGAGCATCTCTCCTGGACTGAATATCCAGGGAATAATGCTTGGTAAAAGTGTGAACTGTTTTCCAGGTAGCAGCTTGACAGATTTCCAGAATGGGAATATCTCTAGCAGCCGCTAGAGATGCAGCTGTACCCCTGGTGGAGTGAGCCCTCAGCCCTGAGGGGGGTTCTCTACCTAGTTTTTGATAACAAAATTGGATACAAGAGACAATCCACCTTGTAACTGTCCTCTTAGTGGCAGGTTTCCCTTTGCCAACCTTGCCATAGGTAAGGAAGAGTTGGAGGGATTCGAACCTGTGACCCTTGGTGCGTTCCAAATAGTAGCTTAAGGCTCTTTTGACGTCCAAGCTGTGCAGACTCCTCTCACCTGAGGAAGAATGCTCAGTGAAAAATACAGGAAGAGAGATGGATTGGTTCAGGTGGAAATCTGAAACCACTTTAGGCAAAAACTTTCTGTTAGTCCTGAGGACTACCTTATCTCTGTGGAAAGAGATAAAATCTTCTTCCACTGACAGGGCCTGTAGTTCACTTATCGTCTGGCAGAAGTGATAGCCACTAGGAAAACAGTTTCCAAGTCAGAAACTTGAGCTCTGCTGAGGACAGAGGCTCAAAGGGGTTGCATTAACTGAGCAATGCAAACATTCAGGTCCCAAGCGGGAGCTGGTTCTCGAAAAGGAGGGTTGGTGTGAAGTAACCCTTTAAAAAACTTGGAAAGCACAGGGTGAGAAGAAAAGGAAGCAGGCTTCCCTGCTGACAGAAAAGCAGAGACAGCTGCCAGATGAACCTTTAAGGTAGCTGGCCTAAGGCCTAAGGAATTTAAATGGACCAAATAGTCCAGTAAAATGGGCAGATCCTGGGATAATCTGCTTCTCAGAGCACCAGATGGAAAACCTTTTCCACTCAGAATTGTAAGTGGCCCCAGTGGAAGGCTTCCTTGAAGCCTTTAAAATATCCAAAACACCTTGAGAAAGGTGTAAGTCAGCAAATTCTAACTCCTCAAGAGCCATGCCTTGAGATGGAGGGATTTGAGGTCTGGATACCACACTCTCCCCTGTGCACAGGCCAGTAAGTCGTGAACTCTGGGCAAGCTCAGGGCAGGTTGGACTGTCAAGGACAGAAGCAGTGGGTACCAGGGCTGTCTGGCCCAATCTGGAGCAATCAGAATCACCTTGCAGGGCTGAGATCTGATTTTTACTAGTACCCTGAAAAGAAGGGGAAGGCATACAGGAACTTCCCTTTCCAATCCAACTGAAAGGCGTCCAGGGGGACTGATCCCAGCACTGGAGGCCTGCAACAAAACAGAGGAAGTTGGTGGTTGTCTGGGGCTGCAAAAGATCTATCTGAGGGGTGCCCCATCTGGCAAAGACTGACACCAGCACCTGAGGATTCAGAGCCCATTCGTGATGGCCGTGAGAAATCCTGCTGAGGGCATCCACCAGGACATTGTCCTTCCCTGGAAGGTGAACTGCTATCAGGGAGGTGTTCAGGGGTAAGCCAGAGATCACAACTTCATTGCTTGGTGCACAAGGCTGATGACCGAGTGCCCCTTGTTGATGTACCACATTATTGTGGTGTTGTCTGTCCTGACTTGAACTACTTTGTTCTGGACAGAAGCTGAAAACGCCTGAAGAGCTAAAAGGACAGCTCTGAGTTCCAAAGATTGATGTGGAGCAGAGATTCCTGGGAGACCACACTCCTGGTGGACAGGTCGCCAAGTGAGCTCCCACCCTAACAGGGAAGCATCCGTGGTGAGGGTGAGGGAGTGGAAACGGAATGAAAGGAACCCTTGTTTTAGATTGCTTTGATCCTGCCACCAGTGTAAGGCCAGGATCAGGGTTTGAGTCACTGGAACCAATTTGGAAGGGGTCCCTCCTTTGAGACCAATAGGCCCTCAAATGGAACTGAATGTCCCTCATCTGGAATCTTGCTCCTTGCACTACAGCTGTGGAAGCAGCCATGTGCCCTAGGAGTTGCAGAAAATGCCTTGCTGGTCGAGAGACCCGCAGGGTAAAGGAGGATGCCAGGGCAATGAGTCTGTCTACCCTTTCCGAGGGAGAAATACCCACGGCTAACTTTGTGTTCAATTCTGCACCTATGAAAGTTAGTACCTGAACTGGTTCGAGAACTGACTTTGGTAAATTCAGCAGGAATCCAGGAAGTGAGAAGCTGCTGGGTGACTTGCAAGTGGATTTTACCTGATCTGGGGACTGACCCACTATGAGCCAGTCGTCCAGGTAGGGAAACACAGCAATCCCTTGCCTTCTTAAATGAGCCACTACCACAGCTAGACATTTCGTGAATACCCTTGGCGCAGAGGTAAGGCCGAAGGGCATTGCCCTGAACTGGTAGTGGCCTGAGGGTAGGTCGAACCTGAGGTACTTTCGTGAGAAGGCCTGATCAGAACATGAAAATAGGCATCCTTGAGGTCCAGGAAGCTAACCAGTCCCTGGCCTCAGGGAGAGCAAATCATTGTCAGGTTAACATTTTGAACTTTGGTTTCAAAGATGCTTGTTCAGGTACCTTAAATCTAAAATGGGCGCCATTCTCCTGTCTTTTTGGGGTAAGAAAGTATCTTGAGTACAGCCCCTTGCCCTGATGGCAAGGAGGGACCCTTTCTACTGCTTTGCAGTCCAAAGAGAAGAAACCTCTGCTTCCAAAGCAAGGGCTTCTGAAGGATTTGCAGGTGGAAAATGTCTGGCTCTCATCTTCGGAAACTGTTTGAAGCTGAGAACCAGACCCTGGCCTATTACCTCCAGAACCCACCTGTCCGAAGTTAGGGACACCCAGTTCTGGCTGAAATAAACCAACCTGCCCCCCACTGGTACAGGAGAATCGGCCCTGGGCACCCCATCAGGGTGCCTGCTTAGCAGCAGCCTTAGGCTGAGGGAGGGGGACGGTTTACTTGTGCCCCGTCTACCTCTGCCTCTAAAGAAACCCCTCTGTGCAAATGCAGAGGAGGCCTGAAATTGGTAAAAAGGCCTGTGGAAAGGCCTGCTCCTACCTCTGGGAGCGTGCCTCTGTGGAGTGGCATGCCTCTCCTTAGCCTGGGCACTTTTGTAGGTAGTTCTGTATTCATCCATCTTTTTCATATAGTTTTCTGTTTGTTCCCCAAACAGAGAATTACCCACAACAGGAAAATCCATAGCCTTTGACTGAGTATCTTGGGACAGATTAGTGCATCTGAGCCATGCCAACCTACGGAAAGCTACAGAAGTGGCCATGACCCTAGAGGAAACATCATTAACATAAACAGCAGTATGAAATTGAACTTTAGAGGCTTCAATGCCATCAGCAGCCACCTGTTCAACTCACTAGCCAGCTGGCCATGGCCTGCTTGGCTAACTTCAATACTGTATGTCCCACCTAGATTTCTGATATCTAGCCACATAAGCCATATAATTTGCCTGCCTGAGTCCCAAAGAAGCTGCCATATACTGTTTTTTCGCCATGGCATCAATCTTCCTGGAATCCTTATCAGGATGTGAGGCCAGAGGAATATTAGCCTTGTCACAGGCTGCAGCTTGTACCACACCTACATGACTACACTGCTCAGCGAGGAAGTCTGTATCAGAGCCTGACAAGGTATATCTTCTGTCCATTTTTTATCTACAGGAGGACAGAATGAGGATTTTAAAATCTTTGTTGTTTGCTTCCTAAATGACTTATGCAAAGGAATAGACAACCTCGTAGACTCTGGTATATCCATCATTTCTACATAATCAGGCTCCTCTTGCTCATCCACAGCTTCCTCTAAAGGAAGCTGGAGGGTTCTGCAACCTTTTGTAAAACATAAAATGAGAAGGGACTCAGACAGAATAGGAGGAGATTCCAAAGGTCTGTCTGGAGAAATGTCGGTTCAATGGGCACGTCAGACCCTCCCAGCCACACACGAATGATCAAATTAGTCCTCCCTCTCCTGCGGTTCATAAAATTCCTCAACATCATACTCCTGAACCACTGGCACTGAACGAACCAACCTTTTAACAACTGTAGGTGGTTCGGCAGGACCCTGAGACAGTGACTGGACAATCTGTATGGCTTTAGCTATTTCTGCAGCAGTTGGAGAGACAATTTTGGACTCCAAACCTACTGATTTCTTAGTCTTTTTCACTGAGACTGGTTCCCTGAACCAGCCTTCCTTTGCCGAGAAGTCTCGCCTGGTCAGAGGGCACTCCCTCTGGTCCAGTGGGTACTGGACGGGCTGGCCATCCAGGTCAGCGGACTTCTTGGCCTCTCGGTCCTGAGCCGCCCAATCTCTTTCCAGGGTGGCTGCAGGAAATTTTTACACCTGGCAGTCTGACAGGAGGTGGTCAGCCCCAGACAATAAACACAGTGGTGTGTGGGTCAGCCTTGGCAAAGGCTTCCCCACAGACATCACAGTGTTGAAACCCAGTGGGCCCGGTTTTTCTTTTGGGTTTCTCAGACATAATGCCAGCCTAACCAAAAACTTGCCCTTTTGATGGCAGTGCCAGGAAGAGACACCCATATCGGTTCCTAACCGTGTCACGGTATTTGAAAAACCTATTTTAAAAGCAAGGTTTTTTAGAACCGATAAGAACCGGAACCGCACTCTAAAGCCCAACCACACTTTAAAACGTTAAATTAAGCAAACCGATCGGTTCAAACCGAACCGATAACTGAATTTCACACAGACTTTAAATTTTCTACTTACGGTTTACCAGATAGAGCTTTTAACCGAAATGCGGTAAAATAAATACTTTTTGCCGGTTCAAATGAACCGAAAATACTCGCCTGAACCGAGAAATGAACCAATGTGAAGGAGCTGATCTCCGGAGCGACTGTTCAGTGAAGCGGAGTAAAGAATCTGACAGTTTCATTTGAAACTGGCCAGATAGAGCTTTGGTATAGCACCCTCTCGCTGTGGAACTCCAGACTCTCTGGAGTTAACTCTTTCCTCTCCGGGGCAGTTCAGCTGCAGTGGCTGACTGCATATAGTCATAATATAGCAAGACTTCATGGTGTTTGAAGAGCTTGTTCCGAAGATTTGTCTTCAGCCAAAAGAAGAGAAGAGATCCAGCCCAGATCCAGAGAGGTGATGCAGAACTGTCAGCCTGCACTTCGGAACTGGTAGGATTAAGTTTTCTTCTTACTTTTTATGTTTATGAACAGCCCACTAAAGAAGAGGTGTCCCTGTTTTATTGGTCCAATGGACATCTGGATCTGGAGTAAAGTTTCCAGCAGGCCTCAAGCCCATTGCAAGAAATGAAAATTACGTACCTACCGTAATTCTTGATCTTTCTGTGCATCTTCACCATTCATCACTAGTTGGGTTAGCCCTCCAGAGCTAGGACCCCGCAGGAGTGTGTGTGTGTGTGTGTGTGTGTGGGCAGAGCTGACGGAGGGACGGCACCACCATCGAGGCCGACGTACTACGTGGTACTTGCGGGTTGGCCATTAACTGTCACCTGCTCTGCCCCAACCTCAGTTCTGAATCGCCAGAGAGCAGAGAGTAAGGAAGTAAAGGGAAAGGGGTGGTGGGGCAAGAGAGCCCAAGGGATAGATAAAAGGAGAAGATATACAAATCAAAGGAGGAATAAACGACAGAGGACAGAATAAGGAAGAGAGGAAATTTAGAGATTGGGAGGGGCCCCAATCTCTGGGAAGAAGGTGAAAGGAAGGGAGAAGGAAGACGGAAAAATATCGGGAGGGGGAGAAGACAGCGTCACCCGACCCTGCAGTCTGGACCCTCAAATTTTCAAGGAAGAGATTGAACCAAGGTTCAGACAGTCTGCCCATGAGGAGTAGACTGTTAGAGGCAAACCTGGCAAGCGAGGTTAAACCTAGAAGGGAATCTAAGAAAACTCCTGGCAGAGAATGACTAGCCCTAAGGGGTTAGTCGTAAGGTATTTAGGAAGAGTTTGAGGGTGCCAGGAGCCGAGATGTGTCCTCTCCCCAATCCAAAGAAAGGAGGGGGAACTTCAAAAGAAGAACCTCCCTCAAAATTATAACAAATGTATGGGATTAGTCCCAAAGGACAGCAGAAGGGGGAAAGAGGGGGGTTCCAATCACACACCCCTAACAAGGGGTGGGAAGGTTGCAAGATGATAAAAAGGAGGAAACCCCCTCCCACTCCCCACCATCCAAGATGCTAAGGGATGAAGTCCACCCTGTGTGTCTCCAGGGTCCCTTTACTCTTGGCCAAAGGGAAGGAGGGAGGGGAGAGGCTGGAAATAAAGAGACACACAGAGGAAGGGGGAACCCAGAGACTGAGGACCCAGGGGGTCGGTGGGCAGGATTTAGTGATGATCAAGAATTACAGTAGATACATCATTTTCATATCTTATCTGTGTCAATCTTCACCATTCATCACTAGTTGGGTGAGTATCGAGCCCTCTCAAAGGGGGACCAATAAGGACCCTATGGGATTAAGCCCCTTAGCCCCCAGTGGAGGAGACACTGGAGAAGAGAACCCTTACGGGCCTGGAGAGGCCAGAGACTGGTCTGGATGAGATGGGGAACCCTGGGGGGGGGGAAGGGAGGAAGACGCAACAACAGTTGCCGTCTCACCCTACGGGAGAAAAGATGGGTTCTCCGGTAGGCGGAGGATATCACCCTACGCCGGGCCAGGAGTGACAACTGGGAAAGACGAATCCATGCCTAGTGCAGATCGCTGTCCCTACAATCCTGGAAGCCACTTCATTGGTGTCATAGGACGCCCTTGCTTGGTGCCTCGCTAGCTCCAGGCCCTGAGCAGAGAGGGCAATGGCTTGTCGGGTTACCTCCGAATCAGGCAGAGAGGCTAGGAGTTGACCTAGCTCGGACCACAAAAAACTGCCTTAGGATGCATAGTGGGCCTGATGTGAATCAATGGACATCAACATCTGTGCAGAGTAAAATGTCCTCCTCCCTCAGAAATCAAAATCCGCAGAGTCTGAGGGCCAGTAACAGTGAGGGGTGCAAAGCCCAGGAGGAGTATCCGGCTGCATCTAGCCTCAAAGAGGGTGAGGCATGTGTCCTGGAGACTCCGGGGGAGTGCAATACTGCTGGCGCAGATCCCTTGGGGCTGGAACTGTGGAAAAGAGATGCTGCCAGAGTCGCAGTGATGCTTCCCAGAAGGGGACAGGCCAGGCGGGAACCACCAGGTTGGCCGCACTGTACTCACCTAGGAAGGTGCGTGTCACGTGTTCGGGATTGCTTTCCGAAGAAGGGGTAATCTGGAGATTGTCCATCATCCTCAAGAGGAAGCGCTAATATGTGGAGAGATCAGACGCAGGGGAAATGTGGATGTATAGTTCCTCTCCCTCTGAGGAGGGGGATGAAGATGCAGATGAGACTGGAGATTTAGGGTCCAGCTGCACGTGAGCATGGTGGAACACCCTCTCATCCATGGCCCTGACACAGGTTGGGAAATGCGCAGCCGAGCCCCTAAACTGCTCCCATGTCAGAGGCCCCCCGAGGACCAGACATACCTGGGAGAGAAGAGGATGGAGATAGAGGAATAGGGGGTAAACTCCTCACAGGAGAAGATCATCCTCTGCCAAGGCAGGAGGGCCTAGCGGATGCTCCCAACTGGGAGGGAGAAAATGAGAGCACAACAGCTGTTCAACTGGGTCAGAACAGCTGTGACTGTGCCGAAGGGAAGAATTCCCCCCCATGAGGTCGACTGGGACCGTGCGAGTCCAGAAGGATGGTCCCTGACCTCCAAAGAAGAGGTCTCTCTCAAGGAAAGAGAGAAGGGAAAGGGCGAGGATCCGCACTATGACTCCTCTCCGAACCCGGGTGGGTCCCAGGGACAGGCCCCAGCACAGAACCCAGGCCCCTCGACCCCTTGGACTCTGAAAGAGTCCTCTGCCTCAAAACCACCAGCCTAGGCAGCTGGCAACACCGGGCGGACCCCGAAGAGACCACCCAGGGTGCAGCACCCTTCCCTTTTATGGGTGCTCGAGGCTGTCCCAAACTCAAGATTGTCCAGGCACACCAAGGAAGGGGGTGTCCCAGCTGAAGGGACAGACAACCCCCCCGGGCTACGCAGCAGCAGCCGCCTGGACCACTACAGGCTGGTCAGTGCCACTGACCCCAGAACTGGCAGGAATTGCCTTCCCCACAGAAGAAGGCCGAGTGGGGGCTGAAGTGGTGGACACTTAGGGGTCAGAAGACTCCGAGGAGTCTGGGAGCCAGTCTGAATCTGACCCAGAGTCCTCCTCCGAGAATGTGGACACAGAGGCCCAATGCCAGACCACTCTTCAACCCCTGCCTCCTGGGCCGAAAGCAGTACCAACCTCAGCCCTGGCACCGCAAACGCACCGAGCCAGGTATTTGGCACGCGGCTGGCGCCGGGCACTTCGGTGTCGCAAACTGCACCAGAGTTGGAAGAGGCACCAGCTGCAGCACCGTAACCAGAGGCGGTGCCGACCAGGGTGCTGTCCTCCTCCCAGACGCTGCAAACGGCACCGGAGCCAGAGACGGCGCCAGCCGCGGAGCTGCAAAAGGCCTCTGCACCGTGAATGACACTGAAACCAGGAACAGCTCCAAGAACACCCAGTGCACCTCCTACGGCACCGCTCACGGCACCAGCAGTGAGAATGGCACTGAGGGATGGCATGGTGCTGCCTAGGCCACCGATGCCACAAGTGGCACTGGAACCCAAAACGGAGCCAACAGACGACGTCGATGGTGCCAGCCTGGACCCGCAGGTCCCAGGACGCGACGCTAGGGGAGCCCTCACCTCCTAAGAGGCAAATGCCGGGGCAGTCCCTCCTGCCCGACCCCTGATAGGGAAGGACTGGGCCTCCTGCACTGCGGAAGGAGCCCCTGCCGCGGCAAGGCTGAAAGAGTTGGAGGCCCCCTCCTCTGTGGTCCGTATAGAACCAGGAGGCGACCTGGAGGAAGGGTCAAGCGTTCTGGCCTTGGCCCACCGACTGTGAACCCATCCCCTGAAAGTCGGTGGCATGCGCCCTACTTTTAAACGCAAGCAACTAGAGAACATGGTGGTCCATCGTGAAACAGGCATCGCAGTTGTCCATGTCATGGGACAGGCCAAGGCAGCAGAGACAACGGTCATGCTGGTACGTGACAGAATACTGGCGGCTGCAGGGGCACTGACGCATGGGAGGCTGCCCCGCCTTTGATGATTTTCTGCCCCCGGAACGAGACACAACCAGACGGAAAACGAAACACAAAATACAGTACTCGACATTGTTGTAATATAAATAAAATGAACAGTCTTACCGGGACCCAGCGGCGTCAAGTAAAAGCTTGGTGAAACAGAACCGACCTAATCCGTGAACTACACCACAAAACTACTACACAGTTGACGAAGTGTTCCATGAGGTCCTTACACAATGGCGGGAGAAGAAGAACTGAGGTTGGTGCGGAGCCGGCGACAGTTAATGGCCAACCCGCGAGCATCACATAGTAAGCTGAGTGTTTTGGTACTTAATCAGGTGGGCCAAATAACTGGCAATGCTAAGACCCAAAGTGGTAGAGGCAAAAGTATTTGGGAGGCAGTACAGTGCAGTGGTTTAAGGCTCTAAGCTGCAAATCTGGTGACATCCAGCAGACCAGACCTGGGTTTGAAGCCCACAGCTTCCACTTGCGGACTTTGTAACCCTGAGCAAGTCACTTAACTTCCCTGTGCTCCCAGGTCGCACCTGTGAAAAAGCTTTCAACTTGGTGCGCTAGTCCTGGTTAAACAACTAACAAAAAAAAAAAAAAAAAAAAAAAAAGAAGAAGTCCTCTTGTCCCAAAGGTCTAGCCTCCTGGACTCCCAGTTAGGGGGCAGGGAAGAAAATGAATCACCTTAGTAATCTCGTTTCTTCTAAGGGAATCTTACTGTATTCTGACTTATGCAGTGTGGTCTCACCATAGGACTGCCCTGGAGCCGAAAAGGTTAACAGAACCTATGCAAATGATGGAATGTTAGGCTCGAGCTCAGTTTTCAAATCACTGCCCCTGGTAAACAGCTTCTAAACCATCAGATTCTTATGAAGCCTGCTCAAAGCAAAGCAATTTCCTACTACTATAATAATAATAATGATAATACTAATAGCAATAACAATAATAATCCCCATAACTCCCCTCCCAAATAAAAGTGGGGAAGTAGCAACAATATGGGGTTTGCCCTCTCTTTAGAAAACTTTTCCCCAGTAACATCACAGATACAAGTCACAGATGCCCAAAACACAAGAACTCTAGATACCCCCAGGTTTGCACCAACTCTACCACAGCAGTAGTGCAGTGACCTTAGGTTTCAGTAGGGAAGGGAGCTTAGAATACAGTAAGATTCCCTTAGAAGAAACGAGATTACTAAAATGAGTCATTTTTCCTTCAAACCCTAGGAAATCTTACTGTATTCTGACTTATGCAGATTACCAAGCCGTGCCTTTGGAGGTGGGCCTAGAACCTATTTAGGAAACAGGATCTGCAGGACTGCTGTGCCAAACTTGGCATCATCTCTGGCCTGGACATCTAAACAAGAAGAAAAAAATTACTCACCTTAGTAATTGCGTTTCTTCTAATGGAGTCTTGCTGTATTCTGACATTATGCAGTTAGCCCCAGCACTTGAACTGCTCCAGAGAGGAAAGAGTTAACTCTATGCCAGAGCATAGAACGTTGAGCTCGAGCTCGGTTCAAACCTCTTGTCTGCTGCACTTTGAAGTGTAACAGTCATATTCTTACGAGCTAACACTAACCAACTACCCCTATTATGTAGAAATTGTAAAATTCACTAGCCAAAAAGGCAACCAAATATTCTGGATCCCCAAAAGACTCCCCCTGTCTAAAGAGGGGAGAGTGCCAAGTACACCCCAGAGGTGCAACACTGCGCCTACAAGCCAACTTCCCAAAACCCAGGTTCTGAGAGGGGAGGTAGGGAGGGAGATCAGAATACAGCAAGACTCCATTAGAAGAAACACAATTACTAAGGTGAGTAATTTTTTCTTCAAACAACATGAAGTATTGTTGTATTCTGACATTATGCAGACTACCAAGCAGTACCTCCATGGAGGAGGATATTGAACCTATTTTGGGAATAGGCTCTGCAGTACTGCTGTACCAAACCTAGCATCACTCCTAGCCTGGATATCCAGAGAGTAATGCTTGGTGAATGTATGGACTGTTTTCCAGGTGGCTGCTTTGCATATCTCTAATAAGGGTACATCTCTGGCAGCAGCCAGAGAAGCAGCTGTACCTCTAGTCAAATGAGGCCTCA
The DNA here is from genome assembly GCA_016271365.2 of Neoceratodus forsteri. Lineage (NCBI taxonomy): Eukaryota > Metazoa > Chordata > Ceratodontiformes > Ceratodontidae > Neoceratodus > Neoceratodus forsteri. The sequence goes on from CM057449.1 coordinate 625,968,729, forward strand.
GGCCTGAGGGGGGTACTTTGCCTAACTTTTCATAGCAAAATTGTATACAAGAGAATCCACCTGGCAATAGTTCTTTTTGTAGCAGGTTTGCCTTTCCCCACTTCACCATAAGTGAGGAACAACTGGAGGGAGTCAAACCTAAGAGCCTTAGTACGCGCAATGTAGTAGATAAGAGCCCTTTTAATATCCAAACTGTGTAATCTTCTCTCTCCTAAAGAAAAATAATCAGTGAAGAATACAGGAAGAGACATGGATTGATTCAGATGAAAATCTGAAACCACTTTGGGTAAGAACCTCCTGTTGGTTCTAAGGACCACCTTATCTCTATGGAATGAGATAAAATCAGGCTCCACTGACAGAGTTTGCAGTTCACTGATACGCCTGGCAGAGGTAACTGCTACCAGGAACACAGTTTTCCAAGTCAAGCACTTAAGCTCTGCTGAGGACAAAGGCTCAAAAGGGGGTTGCATAAGCTGAGCAATGCACACATTAAGATCCCAAGCAGGAGTAGGATCCCTAAAGCGGGGATTGGTATGAAGCAATCCTCTGAAGAATTTACAGAAAACAGGATGAGATGCCAGTGAGGAGGGCTTTCCCATTGACAGAAAAGCAAAAACAGCTGACAAGTGTACTTTGAGGGTAGCTGGTCTGTGGCTCAGGCCATTAAGATGAACCATGTAATCCAGAACTATAGACAAGTCAGGAGTATCTGGGGATATATGCTTCTTGGAACACCAAATGTTGAATCTTTTCCATTTGCAGTTGTAAGTTTTTCTGGTGCCAGGTTTTTGAGAGGCTTTGAGAATGTCCAGAACCCCTTGAGACAGATGCAAATTTGCATATTCTAGCTCTTAAAGAGCCATGCCTTGAGATTGAGAGACCGAAGGTTGGGGTACCAGATCCTCCCCAGAGAGGAAGTTAATAGGTTGTGATTCCTGGGAAGAAATATGTGAAGATGGACTGCTAGGGACAGCAACAGGGGATACCAAGGCTGTCTGGCCCAGTCTGGAGCAATCAGGATCACTTTGCAAGATTGTGACCTTATCTTGAGCAGCGGAGGAAAAGGAGGGAAGGCATACAGCAATTTCCCTTTCCAATCCAGAATTAGAGCATCGAGAGAGACTGAACCCAAGACTGGGGGCCTGCAACAGAAGAGAGGAAGTTGGTGATTGTCTGGGGCTGCAAAGAGATCAATCTCTGGAGTGCCCCACCATGAAAAGATCACTTTTAACACTAGGGGGTCCAGGGACCACTCATGGTGGCCCTGAGAAATCCTGCTCAATGCATCTGCTAGAACATTGTCTTTTCCTGGAAGGTGAACTGCTACCAGAGAGGTCTGCAGAGAATAAGCCAGGGACCATAATTTCATGGCTTCCATGCACAAGGCCATAGACCAAGTGCCACCCTACTTGTTGATGTACCACATGGTGGTGGTGTTGTCTGTCCTAACCTGAACTACCTTGTTCTATAGCGATTCCGAGAAGGCTAGCAGAGCCAGGCACACTGCCCTGAGCTCCAGAAGACTGATGTGGAGAAAAGCCTCCCGAGGGGACAACAGTCCCTGAACTGTGAGAGCTCCTAGGTGAGCTCCAACCCCGGGAGAGAAGCATCCGTGGTTAGAACCACAGAATGAGATTGATTGATGAATGGGACTCCTTGCCTGAGGTTGCCCTGATCCAACCACCATTGGAGAGCCTGGATCAGGGTCTGAGTCACTGGAATAAGCTTGGTTAGAGGATCTTTTTTCTGAGATCAAAAAGCCCTCAAAAGGAACTGGATGCCCCTCATCTGAAATGTGGCCCCTTGGACCACTGCAGTGGAAGCTGCCATGTGGCTCAGGAGTTGATGGAAATGCCTTGCTGGCTGAGACACCAGAAGATGGAAAGAAGAAGCCAGCTCTATAATGGCCTTTACCCTTGCCAGAGGGAGAAAAGCTCTTGCTTTGGCGTATCCAACTTCACCACTATGAAGGTTAAGAGTTGCACTGGCTCGAGAACTGATTTGGGAAGATCGAGGAGGAATCCTAGAGAAGTGAGCTCTTGTTGGGTCACTTGTAAATCTAACTTGACTTGATCTGGAGACTGACCCACAATGAGCCAGTCGTCCAGGTATGGTAATATGGAGATGTTTTGTCTCCTTAGAAAAGCTACTACTACTGCTACGCATTTTGTAAACACTCTTGGAGCTGATGTTAGGCCGAAGGGCATTGCTTTGAACTGGTAAAGGCCTGAAGGCAGTTCGAACCCGAGGTACTTTCTGTGGGAGCACCTGATGAGTCACCATTTTGAATTTGGCTTTAGTGGGTGCTTGTTGGTATCCTAAGTCTAGGATGGGCCACCACTCCCCTGCTTTTCCGGGGCAAGGAAGTATCAGGAATACAGACCTTTGCCCCTGTGAAGTGTAGGAACTCTCTCTGTGGCTCTGAGAGCCAGCAGAGATGAAACCTCTGCCTCTCTGGCAATGGTTTCAGAGATGTTTGCAGGTGGAAAGGACCGGACCCTCAGCTTTGGAAATTTTTTGAAGTCGAGGGCAAGTCCCTGGCTTACTACCTCCAGGACCCATTTGTCTGAGGTAACAGACTTCCAGTCCTGGAAGTAGTAAGCCAGCCTGCCTCCTACAGGAATTGGGGAGTTGACCTGGGCTGACACATCAGGGTGTGCGCTTGGCAGGAGCCTTAGGCTGAGAAGAGGATGCAGCCCTGCTCATCCCCCTTCAGCCTCTCCCTCTGAAGAACCCCCTCTGAGAAAAAGGAAAGGGGGCCTGTGCCTGGTAGAAAGGCCTGTGAAAAGGCCTGCCCCTAGCCTGCTGCTTCTGAGGAGTTACCTGCCTTCCCTTGGCCTGCGACCCTGTAGGTGGTCCTGTACTCATCCATCTTTTTCATATAATTTCTATATCTGCTCCCCAAACAGAGAATTCACAACAGGGAAACCATGGCCTTAGCCAGGGTGTCCTGTGATAGGCTAGTACATCTGAGCCTAGCTGGTTTCAAGAGCGATAGATGTAGCCATGAATCTTGATGACATATCACTGGAGTCCACAGCAGCACGAAACTGGATTTTTGACGCCTCAATCCAATCAGCAGCCACCTCCTCCAGCTCCTTGGCCAGCTGGGGGGAAGCCTGTTTAGCCAGTTCCAGAACAGTGTCCCATCTGGACTTCTGGTATCGGGCTGTGTAGGCCATATAGTTAGCCTGCCTGAGTCCCAAGGAAGATGCCATGTACTGTTTCTTTGCCATGGCATCCAACTTCCTGGAGTCTTTATCTGGGGTGTGTGAAGCCAAGGGTATGTTGCCTTATCACAGGCTGCAGCCTGCACAACCCAACATGGCTGCATTGTTGGTACAAGTACTCATACCTGGGCCTGACAACATATGCCTCTTGTCCATTCGCCTGTCCCACAGAAGATTCAAGAATTTGAAGTCTTAGTAACTTTGTGTCCGTTTCCCAAAGGATTTGTAGAAGGAATAGACGGTCTCTTGGACTCTGGGATGTCCATCATCTCCACAGTCAGGCTCCCTTGCTCCTCGACAGCTTCATCCAGAGGGAGCTGGAGGGCTTCTCCACTTTTGTAGAACATAAGTGGAAGGGACTCAAAGCCTAGGAGGGAAACACCAGAAGGCCTGTCTGGGAGATGTCCGTTCTATGGGCTCATCCAGACCTTCCACACCATCATCATCAAAATCTTCATCCCCCTCCAAGTCCAGTTCATAATAGTTTTCAGGGGAATAATCCTGAAATGGAGGAACTGACCGAACTGAATGCCTATCGGGAG